>CM075977.1:230144122-230211622 GCA_038087875.1 Malacoraja senta
TTGGTCTAGTAACTATTAAAAGTCTCGTTCGTCAGTTTGTTTGTACGGGTTCTATTTCGCGAAAATTCGTTTAAGCCGTTTGTGAATCTCCTCCTCCAATATTTGCAAAAACTAAACAATTTTTATATATTCCGGTAGAGTTTTTCATCCTTCTCTTAGTGTTTGTAAAATTAGAACATTTGGTTCAACCTTTCCCTGCTTTTTTAGTAAAAAACATCAAACATCAAAACATCACAATGGGACAGGGCTAGTAGATTGGAACTTTCACGTGAGCCCACTAAAATCAAACAGCTGCTGCATGACTCACAGAGCCATCTCACAGATGTACAATCACAATGGATCTCATTGGGACAGGTGTGGTGATTGGAACCTTCACGTGATCCCACGAAAGCAATCAACCTGGCGTGCACAATCAAATAGAGCAAGTTGTCCTACCTCCTCCTTATCTACCCCCTCCCTATCTACCCCCTCCCTATCTACCCCCTCCTATCTACCCCCTCCCTCTCTACCGCCCTCCACTCCCCCTCCCCCCTCCACCTCTACCCATCCTATCATCCCCCCTCTCTTCTCCTCCATCCCCTCCTGTTCTCCCCCCCTCCACCTCTCCCCAACTCATCTCTCTCCCCTCCACCTCTACCCCTCCTCTTCTCTCCCCCTCCAGCTCTCCCCTCCTCTTCTCGCCCCCCTCCAACTCCCCCTCTTGACTCCCCCTCCCATCTCCTCCAACCCCCTCACCCCCTCCTCTCTCTCCTCCCCTCTCTCCTCCCCTCCCTCCCCCCTCTCCCCTGTACTCTCTCTCCCCTCTATTCTCTCTCTTCCCCTCCCTCCCTCCCTCCCCGTGCCTTTCACCCTCCGCCCTTCTCTCTCTCCCCCTCCTCTCTCCCCTTCCTTTCTCCCCCTCCTCTCTCTCTCCCCCTCCTCTCTCTCTCCCCATCCACTCTATCTCCCTCCTCTCTCCCCGTCCACTCCCTCCTTCTCCTCTCTCCCCCAACAATCTCTCTCCACCTCCCCCCTCTCCCCTCCCCTCACCCCCACCTCTACCACCCTCTCCTCCCTCCTCGCTCCCTCTTACTCTGCCCCCCCTCCCTTCTACCCCCCTCCACTCCCCCTCCACCCTCCACCTCTTATTCTCCGCCCCCTCTCCACCCTCTACTCTCCTCCACCCTCTCCCCCTCCACCTCCCCCCTCCTCTTCTCTCCCCCCTCCAACTCTCCCCCTCCTCTTCTCTCCCCTCCAACTCTCCCCCTCCCCTCTCCCCCCTCCCCTCACTCTCCCGCTCCTCTCTCTCCCCCTCCCTCCCCCTCTACTCTCTCTCTCTCCCCTCTAATCTCCCTCTCCTCTCCCCTCCCCTTCCCCCCTCCCCTCCGCCCCTCCCCTTCCCCTCCCCCACCCTTCTTTACCCCCCTCACCAACCACTCTCTCCACCCCTCCCCCTCTACCACACCCCTTCCCCCTAACCCTGTCTCCCCTTCACCCTCCCTGCTCTCCTTCCCTCCCCCCATCCTCATCCCCCTCACTCTCACTCCTCCCCCTTCCCTCCCCTCTCCTCCCCTCCCCACTCTCTCCCCCCTCTCCCCCCCCCCCTCTCCCCTCCTCTCCCCGTCCTCTCCCCCCTCCTCACCCCTCTCTCCTCACCCCTCTCACCTCACTCCCCTCTCTCCCCCCTCTCTCTCCTCCCCCTCCCCCTCTCTCCTCAGCCATCTCTCCTCACCCCTCTCTCCTCACCGCTCTCTCCTCACCCCTCTCTCCTCACCCCTATCCCTCCTCTCTCCCTCCTTCACTCCCTCCCTCCTCCTCCCTCCCCCTCTGTCCCCATCCCTCTCTACCCTTCCACCCACTTCTCCCCCTCCCCCTCCCCCTTCCCCTTCCCCTATCCCTCTCTCCCCCTTCCCCATCCCTCTCTCCACCCCTCCCCCACCACTCGCACATCCCCTCCCCCACCTCTTCCACCCCTACCCCTCTCTCCCTCTCTCTGCTTCCCCCTCCCCCCATCCCCTGCTCTCTCCCTTTCCCCTCTCCTCCCCTCCCCAATCTCTCCCCCATCTCCACCCTTCCTCCTCCCCCTCTCTTCCCCCTCTCTCCTCACACCTCTCTCCTCACCCATCTCTACCCCCCTCTCCATCTCCCCCTCTCCTCACCCCTCTCCCCATCTCCTCCCTCCCCTCTCCCCATCTCCTCCTTCTTCCCTCCCCCCTCTCTCCCCCTCCTCCTTCCTCCCCTCCCCTCCTCCTCCCTCCCCTCTCTCCGCCCCTCCCCCTCCCGCTCTCTTCCACGTCCAAGATACCTCACATGCCCTTCGTCTCCTTAATGACTTCCGCTTTTCGAGCCCCGCTGTAAGAGCTAGCCGCCATTTTATTTAGCTTATATTAGTTTATTTTAGCTATAACCTCCATTTCAAGTTAAAGATGTTAGCATATAGTAAAACAGGCTTTTGCAGTCGGCCTTGCAGTAGCTGAGAGAGCATAGATAAGAGCCATTGCAGAACGGCCTTGCAGTAGCTGAGAGAACATAGATAAGAGGCGTTCTCGTCCTTGTGACATTCCATTCTAATGCTATCATCCTGTAGTCCGTGTGTTATCAAACAATAGAGTCTTGTATTTGCTATGGCAGGTGCCTGCCTCCCTACTCACTCCCTTGTCTCACTAACCCAACTAAGTAACTTCATTATGTATCTTGTAAACTGTGTTCCTTTGTTCATGTTTATGGAAAATTACTAACCATGTGCTTCAGACTGATGTTACCATATATAAACACTTGTACTTCTTGTATCGAGAGAGAGAGAGAGGACAGCCGCAGCTGCTTGTGTGAACTTTAAGTGCACACAGGTGACTGCGTTCTCTCTATCACCCGGGTGATTCTAGTAAAGACTCTTTGTATGAGACTTGTCTCTTTTGAATTATTTTGCATTATCAGTTCAGTGGACTTTCACACCACTCCCCCATCTTTACTATGGACGTTCAGTCACTACACCTCCATCCCCCTCCAGGAAGGCCTTAAAGCCCTCCGTTTCTTCCTCGACCACAGAACCATCCAATTTCCCTCTACTAACACTCTACACCACCTAGTGGAGCTGGCCCTCACCCTCAACAACGTTTCTCCTTTGACTCCTCCCACTTCTTCCAAATCCAAGGCGTAGCTATGGGCACCTGCATGGGCCCCAGCTATGCCTGCCTCTTTATAGGGCACATTGAGCAATTTGTGTTCCAGGCGTACACTGGCCCTTGCCCCACACTCTTTCTCCTTAACATTGATGACTGCATCAATGCTACCTCCTGCACCCATGCAGAACTCATGGACTTCATCAACTTCACCATCAATTTTCATCCTGCACTCAAATTTACTTGGACCATCTCCGACACTTCCATCCCCTTTCTTGATCTCAGTCTCTATCAGAGGTAATAGACTGTTGACTGACATCTATTCCAAACCCACTGACTCCCACCACTATCTCGACTACACTTCTACCCACCCTGCTTCCAGCAAAGACTCTATCCCCTACTCCTAATTCCTCCATCTACGCCGCATCTGCGTCCAAGATGAGGTGATCCTTACTAGGACATCGGAGATGTCCTCATTCTTTAAGGAATGGGGGTTCCCCTCTCCCATCATAGATGAGGCCCTCACTCGTGTCACCTCAGTACCCCGCAGCTTCGCCCTTGCTCCCTCTCCCCTTAGTTGCAACAGAGACAGAGTCCTCCTAGTCCTTACCATCCACCCCATCCGCCATCGTATACAACACACAATCCACTGAAATTTTCACCACCTCCAATGGGATCCCACCACTAGCCATATTTTCCCATCTCCACCCCTTTCCGCCTTCCGCGGAGACCGTTCCTTCCACAACTTCCTGGTTAACTCATCCCTTCCCACCCAAACCACCAGGTACCTTCCCCTGTAACCGCAGAAGATGCAACACGTGTCCCTATACATCCTCCCTCGACTCTGTCCAGGGACCCCAAAAGTCCTTTCAGGTTTGCAGAGGTTCACTTGCACCTCCTCCTCCTCCAACCTCATCTACAATATTCGTTGTTCAAGATGTGGACTCTTATACATCGGTGAGACCAAACGCAGACTGGGTGATCGTTTCGCGGAATACCTTCGCTCAGCTTGCCTGAACCAATCTGATCTCCCGATTGCTGGACACTTTAATTCTCCTTCCCATTCCTACACAGACCTTTCTGTCCTAGGTCTCCTCCATTGTCAGAGTGAGGCTAAATGCAGATTGGAGGAACAGCATCTCATATTTCGCTTGGGCAGCTTACAGCCCAAAGGTATGATTTTGATTTCTCTCACTTTAGGTAGCCCCGGCATTCCCTCTCTCTCTATCCCTCCCCCACCCAAGTCGTATTAGCTTCTCGTTTTCACCCTACAAACAGCAGCATTGGCCTGTTTCCTTTATCATCCCCAGTGCCAGATAGGCTGCATCCCAGAGTACTTAAGGAAGTAGCCCCAGAAATAGTGGATGCATAGTGATAATTTAAAAAATCTCCTTAGATTCTGGAGTAGTTCCTGAGGATTGGAGGGTAGCTAATGTAAACGGGGAATTACAGACCAATTAGTCTAACATCGGTAGTGGGGAAACTGCTAGAGTCACTTATTAAAGATGGGATAGCAGCACATTTGGAAAGTGGTGAAATCATTGGACAAAGTCAGCATGGATTTACGAAAGGTAAATCATGTCTGACGAATCTTATAGAATTTTTCGAGGATGTAACTAGTAGAGTGGATAAGCGAGAACCAGTGGATGTGTTATATCTGGACTTTCAGAAGCCTTTCGACAACGTCCCACATAAGAGATTAGTATACAAACTTAAAGCACACAGTATTGGGGGTTCAGTATTGATGTGGATAGAGAACTGGCTGGCAAACAGGAAGCAAAGAGTAGGAGTAAACAGGTCCTTTTCAGAATGGCAGGCAGTGACTAGTGGGGTACCGCAAGGCTCAGTGCTGGGACCCCAGCTATTTACAATATATATTAATGATTTGGACGAGGGAATTGAATGCGACATCTCCAAGTTTGCGGATGACACGAAGCTGGGGGGCAGTGTTAGCTGTGAGGAGGACGATAGGAGGCTGCAAGGTGACTTGGATAGGCTGGGTGAGTGGGCAAATGCATGGCAGATGCAGTATAATGTGGATAAATGTGAGGTTATCCACTTTGGGGGCAAAAACAGGAAAGTAGACTATTATCTAAATGGTGGCCGATTAGGAAAAGGGAAGATGCAATGAGACCTGGGTGTCATGGTACACCAGTCATTGAAAGTAGGCATGCAGGTGCAGCAGGCAGTGAAGAAAGCGAATGGTATGTTAGCATTCATAGCAAAAGGATTTGAGTATAGGAGCAGGGAAGTTCTACTGCAGTTGTACAGGGTCTTGGTGAGACCACACCTGGAGTATTCCGTACAGTTTTGGTCTCCAAATCTGAGGAAAGACATTCTTGCCATAGAGGGAGTGCAGAGAAGATTCACCAGACTGATTCCTGGGATGTCAGGACTTTCATATGAAGAAAGACTGGATAGACTCGGCTTGTACTTGCTAGAATTTAGAAGATTGAGGGGGGATCTTATAGAAACTTACAGAATTCTTAAGGGGTTGGACAGGCTAGATGCAGGAAGATTGTTCCCGATGTTGGGGAAGTCCAGGACAAGGGGTCACAGTTTAAGGATAAAGGGGAAATCCTTTAGGACCGAGATGAGAAAAACATTTTTCACACAGCGAGTGGTGAATCTCTGGAACTCTCTGCCACAGAAGGTAGTTGAGGCCAGTTCATTGGCTATATTTAAGAGGGAGTTAGATTTGGCCCTTGTGGCTAAAGGGATCAGGGGGTATGGAGAGAAGGCAGGTACAGGATACTGAGTTGGATGATCAGCCATGATCATATTGAATGGCGGTGCAGGCTAGAAGGGCTGAACGGCCTACTCCTGCACCTATTTTCTATGTTTCTATGTTTCTATCATTAGTTTTTTACATATCTTTCAATCATTGTTCTTTATCTCTCCACCTTACTGTCGATATCTCTCGTTTTCCTTATCCCAAACCAGTCTGAAGAAGGTTCTCGACCCGAAACGTCACCCATTCCTTCTCTCCAGAGATGCTACCCGCTGGGTTACTCCAGCTTTTTGTGTCTATCTTCTGTCTATCTGCAAGTCGCTATCCTTTTCAGCATTCTTTTTGAGTTCAAAGATATTGGTAAGTTTGTGGTTAAGCTGACTGTGTCAAAAATAAGAAGGTACACAAAAATGCTGGAGAAACTCAGCGGGTGCAGCAGCATCTATGGAGCGAAGGAAATAGGCAACGTTTCGGGCCGAAACCCTTCTTCAGACTGATAGGGGGTGGGGAGAAGAAAGGAAAACAGGTGGAGGAGGAGCCCGAGGGGTGAGGGATGGGAGGAGACAACCAGAGGGCTGATGAAGGGGAGGAGACAGCAAGGGCTAGCAAAATTGGGAGAATTCAATGTTCATGCCCCCAGGATGTATTTCCTTCAATTTCCGGTGTTGCTCGCTGTGGCCATGGAGGAGACCCAGGACAGAGAGGTCAGATACGGAATGGGAGGGGGAGTTGAAGTGCTGAGCCACTGGGAGGTCATGTTGGTTATTGCGGACCGACCGGAGGTGTTCGGCGAAACGATCGCCAAGCCTCCGCTTGGTCTCACCGATGTAGATCAGCTGACATCTAGAGCAGCGGATGTAATAGATGAGGTTGGAGGAGATGCAGGTGAACCTCTGTCGCACCTGGAACGACTGCTTAGGTCCTTGAATGCAGTCGAGGGGGGAGGTGAAGGGACAAGTGTTGCATCTCTTGCGGTTGCAAGGGAAAGTACCCGGGGAGGGGGTGCTAACGGGAGGGAAGGGAAGAATTGACAAGGGAGTTACGGAGGGAGCGGTCTTTGCGGAAGGCAGACATGGGGGGAGATGGGAAGATGTGGCGAGTGGTGGGGTCACGTTGGAGGTGGCGAAACTGACGGAGGATCACTTGTTGTATGTGACGGCTGGTGGGGTGAAAAGTGAGGACTAGGGGGACTCTGCCCTTGTTGTGAGTGGGGGGATGGGGAGAGAGAGCAGTGTTGCGGGGTATGGCAGAGACCCTGGTGCGAGCCTCATCTATGGTGGAGGAGGGGAACCCCCGTTCCCTGAAGAATGAGGATATTTCGGATGCCCTGGTGTGGAACGCCTCATCCTGGGAGCAGATGCGGCATAGACGGAGGAATTGGGAGTGGGGGATGGAGTCCTTACAGGAAGCAGGGTGGGAAGAAGTGTAGTCCAGATAGCCATGGGAGTCGGTAAGTTTGTAGTGGATGTCGGTAAGAAGTCTATCACCTGCGATGGAGATAGTGAGGTCAAGGAATGGTAGGGAAGTGTCGGAAATGGTCCAGGTGTATTTGAGTGCTGGATGGAAGTTAGTGGTGAAGTGGATGAAGTCAGTCAGTTGTGTGTGGGTGCAGGAGGTGGCACCAAAACAGTCATCGATGTAGCGGAGGTAGAGGTCGGGGATGGGGCCCTGGTACGTATTGAACAAGGATTGTTCTACGTACGCGACAAAGAAGCAGGCGTAGCTGGGGCCCATGCGTGTGCCCATAGCTACGCCTTGTATTTGAAGGAAATGGGAGGAGTCAAATGAGAAGTTATTGAGGGTAAGGACCAGCTCCGCTAGGCGGAGGAGGGTGTCAGTGGCCGGGTATAGGTTGCTTCTCTGGTCGAGGAAGAACCAGAGGGCTTTGAGACCATCCTGATGGGGATGGAGGTGTACAGTGACTGGACGTCCATGGTGAAGATGAGGGGGTGAGGGCCTAGAGAGTGGAATGCGCGGAGACGACGGAGAGTGTCTGAGGTGTCTTGAACATAGGTAGGGAGGGATTTAACCAAGGGGGATAGGATGGAGTCAAGGTAGGTGGAGATGAGTTAGGTGGGGCATGAACAGGCAGAGACAATGGGTCTACCGGGACAGTCAGGTTTGTGGATTTTGGGGAGAAGGTAAAATCGGGCTGTGCGGGGCTGGGGAACGATGAGGTAGGAGGTTCGGTCAGGCAGGGCGTGGGAGTGGATGAAGTCAAAGTCGGTGTCAAAAATAAGGCCAGCTACTATTGAGTATTGGATAAAGCAAAGTGTGGGAGCTAAGTACTCTTTTAGAACTATAATGCACCTTCAATAATACCTCCCCAAAATGTGATATTTAGTTTGTCAATTTACAGATTTTACAGTTATGCAAGAAAATGGAAGTCAAACTTAGAAATAAACTTCTTGCGCAGTAACAGTAAGTAAGACAATAGGTGCAGGAGCAGGCCATTTGGCCCTTTGAGCTAGCACCGCCATTCAATGTGATCATGGCTGATCATCCACAATCGGTACCCCGTTCCTGCCTTCTCCCCATATCCCCTGACTCCGCTATTTTTAAGAGCCATATCTAGCTCTCTCTTGAAAGCATCCAGAGAACCTGCCTCCACCGCCCTCTGAGGCAGAGAATTCCACAGACTCACCACTCTCTGTGAGAAAAAGTGTTTCCTCGTCTCCGTTCTAAATGGTTTACTCCTTATTCTTAAACTGTGGCCCCTGGTTCTGGACTCCCCCAACATAACGAACATGTTTCCTGCCTCTAGCGTGTCCAAGCCCTTAACAATCTTATATGTTTCAATGAGATTTGGCATTTGGAAGCACAGAGGACAAAAGTCAGCAAGGTATGTAGAAACATAGAAAACAGGTGCAGGAGTAGGCCATTCGGCCCCTCGAGCCAGCACCGCCATTTAATACGATCATGGCTGATCATCCAAAACCAGTACCCCGTTCTGGCTTTTTCCCCATATCCCTTGATTCCCTTCGCCCTAAGAGCTAAATCTAACTATGTAAACCTAGAAAATACAATAATGGCAGTTGGAGCATGGTGTCCATTTCTTGGTATGGCATATTAAATCTCTGAAGAAGGCACAGAAAATATTTACAGAATGACAATAGCAGTTGGGACATAATGTTGCAATTGAATGTTGGTTAGACTGGAGTCAGAGTGTTGTGTTCAGTTCTGGTAACCACACGACAGCAAGGATGTGATAGTAATAAAAGTTGCAGAAATGTTTCACTAGGTTGTTGCCTGAGATAAAGGGCTGGAGTTGAAAGGAAAGATTAGGTAAATTGGTTTATTCTCACTGGAATGTCAGATGCTGAGAAGTGACCGTATAGAAGTTTATAAAACTATGAGAGGCATAGACGGGGTCTACATTTCCCAGTGCAGTGTCTAGACCTAGAGGACACAGGTTTAAGGTGAGAGGATAGAAAATTAAATGAGATCTGAAGCATAAGTTTTTCAGAGAGTGGTGAATATCTGGAATGGGCTGCCAGAGGTGGTGGTAGAGGCAGACACAATTACTATGTTTAAAAGCCATTTGGACAAGTACTTGGATAGGAAAGGCATAGAGGGATGCATCCAGGCCTAATGCACTCAATTGGTATTTACAATGATGGGCGTTATGGTCGGAACGTGAAGTACGTTTCCATGATTTTGTGAATGGTTTCAGTGACAAGAGTTTACAGCTTTATAAACACAATAAAGAAGATAAACTTGTGTTGTATCATTTAAGCAGAGAAAGTTACAAGAATATTACAAGTTGGAAGCGTTAATAAAAATAATTGAAGATTTGTAAACCAGAAAATAGGGATTTGTGGAATGGCAAAAACAAAAGTGACATCAAGTATATTTTGCAACAAATGATTAGGAATTGGAGCTCACTTGTGGAAGCTAGTAGACATAGATTCAGTTGCAGTCTTGAAGGTATTTGAAGGAGATAATTATTTTGAAATATGGTGAAAGTTGAAGGAGTAGATTTACTCAATCACTTCAGAAATGTGCTTCAGCAAATCTGAGACACTATGGTTTAAAAAAAAGATCATCCCCGTTTGGTGGCAGAACTGCTTTTTGTTAATGGCATTGTGGGACTGGATAATTTTTGCATGTTCTTAGATGTTTTGTTGGAATATAAATGAACCTTACAATAATGAAGGCATCCTGATATAAATCCATTTAACTAATGAATGCATCATTTTCTTCGTCCCTCCTCCAAATCTTCACCTCTCTCCTTTTCCAAAGACATCCAAGCAATTTGGGTAAAATGCGTTAAAATTCCTCGAGTATCATATTTAAACAGCATTGGTTAATTTCACTTAAGTTATATGGGCATCGCATTTTCTATTGCATACTCTCAAAAGTCTGCTATGTTGGAAACTTTTATGACTTTAACATTTTGGACTAAGAATTTTACATTTTACCTATACCCTGTGTGGGCCATTATAAAAGACCCCACACATCTCCATCATGGACTGTTCACTCTGCTGCCCTCAGACAAAAGGTATCGCAGTATAAGGAGCAGAACGGCCAGGTTTTGCAACAGCTTCTTCCCCCGAGCCATCAGACTCTTGAATTCCATATAATGTGCCGCCAATATTATCTATTTTATCTTTTTATCTATTTTATCTTTTTATCTATTTTATCCTTTTGTTATTTTATGTTGCACGGTGAGCCAGATGCAACGAAATTTCGTTCAGACTTGCATTTGTTGGTGTATTTTTGAATGACAATAAAGTATTTTATTGATTGATTGATTGATTGATTGATTGACCTTCCCAGGAGCATGTTCAAGTACCAATCACAAAATCTACTTTCATTTTATATTTAAGAAGCTTCTCTCCCCAATATTTTCTTTGCACATTAAGTTGCCCAAGTTGTATTTTCAATGCAAAGGCTGATTAATAATATGAACCATGAAAGTTATCTGTTGAAGTTTGTATTAAAAACGGCAGGCATCTGTGTGTAGTGTGCTATCTTTGCCCAGAATGCCATTAATACAGAGACACAAGAAACTGCAGATGCTGGTTTACAAAAAAGACACAACCTATATTCCTTCCTCCGGCTTCACAATTTGCTCCTCTTGTATTCTTATCTCACACTTTTTTGTTTTTTCCATTTCTGGCCTTTGACCAAAGATCTGCCAACAAAACACCCCCCCCCTCCCTTATATCTATCTATCACTTTCTGCCTGTACGTCTATTCCACCTTGCTCCCCTGCATCACAATCAGTCTGAAGAAAGGTCCTAAATCTTAACATCACCTATCCATGTTCTCCTAACTTGCTGAGTAACTCCAGCAGTTTGTCTTTTTTTTTTTTTGCCATTAAAACAGCTCTATTGCATTAAGATAATTCAGTTTTCCAACTTGTTTGGCGACCTATAAATCATAATGGCACACAACATTGTCAAGTTGAACTTTTATTTGTATTTTACCTTGAATTAGAACATGTTTTAAATACAACAGCAGCAATAGTAATAATTTATAATAAACATAATCATGTATAAATAACAGTGTACTTAACATATGTTAATTTTAAATGTTATAAATATTGGCATTGCAGTTATCCATATAAAGTAGTAGTTTACAGAACACCTTTTAACTGTTATAAATAATTCATATAACCATCTTGTGAACAAAGCCTTGTGGAGGCAAATTTCTAACCAGGTCCATGCAAAAGACTTGTATTTAACACTAACTATAAGGACGTGATAACTTACATTTTTTTAAAGCAGCCTTCATATAATTATAAAAATTAAATATTAAAACATCTTCACACGTTAAATATTGTCAGTTTTACTGTTGAAATTTGTAGCTTAGAAATACCATATTTTGTTCTGTGAATTTGTATAAATTTGCATTTAACTTTTTATGTTTTTCTGTAAGAATATAGTCAGATCTTTCAAAAAGACAGTGAAGCTCCTCTTTTCACAGGCCTGCGGATGTTGTTCCTGCAAATAAAATCACAGTTAAGAACTAATCCTTTAAAAGTAATGGTACTTCTTTATGCATTTAGGTGGCTCTCTATTTTTGATCTATTGCCATTTGCTGTTAATGTTTTTGTATCATTCACCTTCTAGATATTTATTTCAAGACATGGGTAAATTATGTCAAGGAAGAATTATGTTTTAGTTTAAAATAGAACATTAAATTTAACAAATGATCACTTTTGAGATTCAAGTAGATTGTTATATATTTATACGTGGTCTTGTACTTACCATTTTCAATGATTTCAGATTTGTTTTTATTTTGCCAATGTCGATTCTGCACTTCTCTTTTTCTTTGATGAGATAACACTCCTTTTTCAAGTTGCTCAAACCTTTTTTAAAGCAACGCAGGATAGACATATGGTGCTGGAAGAAAACAAAATAGCAAATTTAGAATAAAAACATATTTTGAATGTGGCGTAAAAACAAGTGGCCAGGAGTGTAAAATCCTGCTTGGCTTTCAGTTTCAGCTACATTTACTATTTGCAAATGATGAAGGCAATAAATACCTACTAATTTCACCCTCAATTGAACCCAAAATAGCTACTTTGATTCGTTTTGTTTGACCCAGCAGCACAACTGTACATGCTTTAATTACAATCTAACTTAACTCAGTGCTTCATTTATTTATACCTCTACCACTGACATGATTTAGAATGAAATATATATATTTTTGAACTATTTTAATTGTGATGTGCTAATGTTAGCCAAATTTAGAAACCAACAAAACTAGGTAAATGGAGGAAATGGAACTGAACTGTCAGTGGATGAGCCCAGCCACCATGTAATACTGACTCACCTATACTGTGCAACCAACCAAAGGCATTTTTCTCTGTATAGATTTCAAAACCACAGGCAGCAACTGATTGAATTTAATATTTCTGAGATCATAGAATGTGTTTATTGTATTCATAACTCTTAAATATGTTTTATTACAAGCATTTCTGACCAGCAGTCTTGATTGATTCAGAGCCTTACTTAGGAGGCCACAAAGCTTTCAAACCCAGCAGAAAGGTGCAACTTTTGTTAATATCTAATTTGTTACCTCAGATAATTTTGTTCTTAAAGTCAAATTTAATTTCTGTTACTACATTATTCTAATATTTATGTGAATCATTATTTTACATATGGCATTTTTCAAAATAATATGGTGTTCTTCACAAGTTAATGAATATCTTCTCCAAGAACTAATTATCACTAATTTAACGTGGGAAAGAAGTACTTGGAGAAGGACTAATTGATTAATTGTATTATATAATTGTTGTGTAATCTGTACATGCCTTCAGCAATATAACTTTACAAATTATCTTCATACATTCTTTAAATCCCAATATTAAATGTTCTCTCTATTCCCTTAATCAAACTAAGTAAACACATACCTGTTGTTTGAAAGTAGATAGAGAGTCCCATGTCCCCTGAAAATATAAAATACAAACAATTAATCTCTTATTTGTATAACATTAATTATTGACATTAATACACATATCATGCTGTATTTTACCTTCCCAATGTCCTGAAGATGTCCAACGTCATTGATCATTTCCCTGAGGGCAGGTTTAGTGCTTGCATTTCTTTTAGTGCCACCTGTTGCAGTGCTATAAGCGAGCACAATGAAAAGTGCAAACAGTAACTGCTTCATTTATTCTGAAGATAGGAGAATGACAGCAGCTAAATTCAAAGTGTGATGTTAACCATTGTTGAAGATGTCTACATTTATACCCTCCTAGGGGAAATCGTGGGAGTGTTCAGTAGTCATAAGTTTAGTTTTCTGTCCCTACTGTGCTAAATGAATAATTTTTAATTTTCCTCTTTGATGACTCTCTGGAATTTCTTGAAGCCTGGTAATGGTGAAATGGATGCTGGTAAAATCCCTTTCTGCTAACCACTAAAACCCAGAGGTTGGACAGTTTCATATATGCACATGAGTACAACTTTCCACACTATAATCCACAAATTTGCTAAAAAAGAAATTTTAATTATCACAACATATCTACAGGAAGCATTCTTAAATACATAGTTAGCAAGAGATTACAAAGGGAGAAACATGAAAGCAAAATAAATGCTTTGTACTTGTCTGCTTTTTAAGCAACAGGAAGACTGTTGACTTCCTGTTAGTAGGTAGTCTGCATTGAACAAGCGTAAGCATTTCTTCAATTTACCAACTTGAAATGTTGCCAAATTTGTTTTTTTTAATTTTTGCTGACTAGTATAAAATTGAAACAAATTATTTGCTACTAATGTAGCATCGCAAGTGTGGTAATATCCTGGAGCTAACATTAGCACAAGGACAGAGTTCTTCAAAAGCCACCCCAAAGTTCCCACTTTTCCCTAGATATTCGTAATGACAATATTAATTGTGCCTGATGCACCCCAGGGAAAATTCCGTTTTGCGATTGTTTAATCTTAGTGGGGTTTTTTGTAACCTTGTTCTTGGACATTTTAAGGAGACACTAATTTATAAGGTTTAACAATAAATTAACAATAGTGCTACAAGAAATAAGTAGGAAGTGAACTTTGGTCTCGATCTTCTGCTGAAAATAGGGCAAATCTGCTTGGATCTTCAGCAGCTGTTACCTACTTAATTGGGTATAAGAATGGCACTACTAACTTAGGAAGACGCCCAACCTTCCAGTCAACTGCTTAATGTTTCTGGTTTGCTTACACTGTGACAGTGATATCCCTAAGGCCTGGAGAGAGTCTAAAGTCATCGCCATCCTTAAGCCTGGGAAATCTGCTGATGATCCAGCTAGTTTCCGACCAATCTTCCTCTTGTGCGCATCCTACAAGCTGTTTGAGCACCTCCTGCTCACCAGGATTTCTCCATTGGTAGAACCTGTTCTGCCCAGAGATCAAACTGGCTTTAGACCTGGTAGAAGCTGCGCAGATCAAGTCCTTGCCCTCACTACCAATATAGAGGTTGGCTTCCAACGTGCCCTGAAAACTGGTGTTGGTCTCATCGATCTGTCATCAGCTTATGACACCATGTGGAGACATGGTCTGTTGCTGGAAGCTTCCAGAATCTTGAAGTGCCAAACCACCATGTGTACCCTCTCATCCACCCTCAGCAACCGTAGCTTTAAGGTCTCGCTTGGGAACCAGACCAGCTCTGTCAGGACCCTGAATGATGGTCTACTCCAGGGCTCTGCCCTAGCTCCCCTACTCTTCAACATTTATGTGAGTAACATGCAAACTACCTCGTCCAGGAAGTTTGCATCTGCAGATGACCTTGCCCTTGCCTACCAGGGAGCTGCCCTTGAAGATATCAGCAGTGCTAACCCAAGACGTGAAGGGGATGGAGGAGTACTTCACCTTCTGGCGACTTCGCCCTAACCCATCTAAGACAACTGTCACTGCCTTTCACCTCAGCAATCGGCTCGCCAATGCAAAGCACCGAGTGTCCTTTTGTGGTAAGCCGGTGAAGAATGAAGAATTCCCTAAGTAGCTCGGAGTCACCCTGGATCGCACCCTCACCTATCGTGAACACCTGAAGAGGGTGGCTGATAAACTGAAAGCAAGGGTCAACATCATCAGGAAACTTGCAGGCAACAGCTGGGGATCCAATGCACACACCCTCCGTTAGACTAGGGTTAGCCCTAGTCTTCTCAACATCCGAGTTTTGCCCAACAGCTCGGGCTAATAGCTGCCACACCAAACGAATTGACACTGTCCTTAACTCTGCAATGCAGGTCATCAAAGGGACGTTTAAGTCAACACCTTTGCGGTGGCTCCCTGTCCTCTCTCATATCGCCCTTCCCAGCATACGCAGAAGAGAGAGGATGTTGAAAGATTGGTGCACCCTGACTTTCCCATCCGTGCTGACTTGAACAATCTGCCCAACATGCGCCTGAAATCCTGCAAACCCTTCTGGTCTTCAGTCAAATCCCTGGAAGACTTTGACTCCAAGATTGAGTGGCGCAGAGCCTGGAAAGATGCCAACACCAACAACGGAGATGTCATCACAGACCCCACAGTGAAACCACCGGGATTTGACCTACATCACTACCAATGGTTAACCCTGAACACACTCCGCACCCTCCATGCAAGAACAGCCCATCACCTGCATAAATGGGGGATGACAGACAGCCCTGCTTGCGACTGCGGACATCCAGACCAGACCACCCCACACATCATGAATGACTGCTCACTGAGGCTTTTCCCTGGGGGCATCAAAGCCGATCCACCCAGTAACTGATGCTGTCCTGGCCTGGATGTCTACCCTTGACCTACAACTTTAGGCTGTGCACGCCATACGCAACAAGACGACTTACACTGTGATACTGGACGCCCCTTTTTTTAGAGCCACTTGATGGATCAGCCCACCAAGTCCATGCCGACCATCAATCACCTGGACACAAGTTCTATGTTATTGCATTTCGCTTCCTAGATACTAGGGGCAATGTACAGAAGCCAATTAACCTACAAACCTGCATGCCTTTGGAATGTGGGAGTTAACCGGAGAAAACCCACGCGGTCACAGGGAGAACGTACGAATACCACACAGGCTGCACCTGTAGTCAGAATTGAACCAAGGTCTTTGGCACTGTGAGGCAGCAACTCTACCGCTGCGCTACTCTGCCATCCTTGCGTAGCTCATTGGTGAAGCGCAGAAATCTGAAAATTTACTGACAATGTATATACTCTTTATTTGGTTTTAATTGAATTGATTTAAATGTGTTCAATTATATTTTATCTATATTCTCTCATATTTAGATTTTTTAAGAGAAGTTGAATTTTAATTTTTAAATGGTTCCTTTTAAATATTGTTGAATGTTCAATCTCAGTGATAAAGTGATTACTGGTGTGCCTGGTCAGAGTCTCTAATGGCACCCCATAAGGTATGGTCTGCCACCAATGCTTGGAGAGCCATTTGCTGCAGTGTGTATCCAG
Organism: Malacoraja senta; assembly: GCA_038087875.1. Lineage (NCBI taxonomy): Eukaryota > Metazoa > Chordata > Chondrichthyes > Rajiformes > Rajidae > Malacoraja > Malacoraja senta. The sequence goes on from CM075977.1 coordinate 230,160,823, forward strand.
TAAGCTAGGAGCTTGTTTTTCAGGATACAATTCCAGTACCTGCTGCAAGTAAAAGCAGGCCCTAAGGACAGATGATAAGCGAACCCAAAATGAACAATAAATATTTACCTTTATGTTGCTAACCCATTAGGAGGTTATGGATGGAAGACTTTTAAAGGCTGGAAAAGTTAACACATCAAGCTGGCTCTTTTTACAGTGAATGAAGGATTGTTGCATTGTTTGATTTGTTGTTTGGATACAATTGACGCCTAATCGAGTCCTTTGGTTGAATATCAAGGATATTGGTGCACTATCTGGAAAAGAGCAGAATTATCCAATTTACAAACTCAATCATTAAAACATACAAATTAATTAATCAATCAGATTAATAGTGTTTATGGCATTTTACTTTGTATAAAAGGCAAATATGTTTGTTAACCTAAACTATAGACATAATATTCCTTTCTTCAGCATTTATCATCCCTGCCGATTAAGTGGTTAGCAAGTGCATCAATATCTGTTACTCCCTCCTTGTATCTGTATTATTTTTTATATGCAATTGTGACCATAATTTACTGGGTGAAACTGGGGTGGGGGGGGGGGGGGGTGGGAAGGTTATATTAGTCAAATTACTTGGCCTGTCTGGATATGCTAACTTAACTGTTAAATATCTCCAATGCCCATGGCATGACTTGCACCATTTCACAAACGCACATCTGATTGCCCATTTACTTTAGGTCCTGCTTGGGCACCACTTTGATATTAAAATTCTCATGCTAATTTTCAAATCTACACATTTTTTGCCGATCATTATCCTACTAATCTCCTGCTTCATAACTATACAAGATAGCTGTTCTAATAACTAAATGTTGTGAGAGCCCCTTGTACATGGGGGGTTGCTGAGGGTGGTGCAATCAATGTGATTTAGATGGATTTTAAGAAGGTTTTTTAACAAGGTTGCATGTAGAGTGTATGTAGAGTGATGCGATGTATGGAGAGTGATATGATATGGGGAGCTAGAGAAAACTGATGTCTCTGATGTATAGAGAAATCAGTTTACAGACAATTCTCAATAATGGAACACTTATGTAACCCAGGGACTGCCTGTATTTAAATAGCTTTTAAAACAACAAAATATACTTGCCTATCATAAGTTCATTAGTCAAAGGAGCAGAATTAGGTCATTCAGCCCATCAAGACTACTACGCCTTTCAATTATGACTGATCTATCTTCATCCCTTAACCCCATCCTTCTGCCTTCTCCCCATAACCACTGACACCCGTACTAATGAAGAATCTGTCAATCTTTGTCTTAAATATACCTAATGACTTTGCCTCCATAGCTGTCTGTGGCAATGAATTTCACAGATTCACCGCCTTATGTCCAAAGAAATTCCACCTTATTTATTTTCTAAAGGTGCATCCTTTTTTTCTTAGGCTATGCCCTCTGGTCCTAGACTCTCCCACTAGTAGAAACATCCACTCTATCCAGGCCTTTCATTATTCAGTAAGTTTCAATGAGGTTTCCCCCCTCCTCCCCCCTCCTCCCCCTCAACCTTCTAAGCTCCAGCGAGTACAGGCCCAGGGCTGTCAAACGCTCATCATACATTAACCCAATTAGCCCTGGGATTATTCTTGTAAACCTCTCCAACGCCAGCACATCCTCAGATATGGGGCCCAAAACTGCACACAATACCGCAAATGTGGTCTGACCAGTGCCTTATAAAAGCCTCAGCATTTTATATTTCTACTGGTTTGATCATCATATATTAATTAACATCTTAATCTTTCATATGAAAACCTTTCCAAAGTTAGTTTCTAGTGTGTGGACATAAGAAAATAATCGTTCCTGATGATCAAAATTGGTGTTTCATAAAACATCCCTGCTTCTTCAAACCTTTCTACTCTTTGTCCACAATCAAACAAGGTGATAACCAGTGTTTTGATTTGGTGAGGTGATGTGTACATACAGGTACCAATCCCAAACACAAATGTTTGCCGATACTAACCTTTTGATATGTTTGTAGTTATCTTTCATGGTTAAATTCTGATAGTTTGTGTGAGATATGAATTGTCATAGAGATGAGTTTGAATGTAAAAAGTTGGCATGAAATGCAGTGCTGTGATTGTGAGAGTGTGAAGGAAATCAGGGGGAGGAAAGTCTTTCAAGTGTTGTAAAACCTGTGACTTGTGAGACTAAATAATGCAGCTGTTTGCAAAGTGTAGCACAGCATTATTGTTTCTTTAATTTTTCCACAGCTGCCATGATAGTGCCCTTTCAGAATTTGTTTCAGCGACATTTGCCTTAGAACGCAAGAAATGAAAGGAGAAGTGGGCCATTTGTCCTTCGTGTCTGCATATTTAAACGTACATCTTTTCCAAACATTAGCCCTGATGTCCAAAAGAACAATGGAGAAAATTCAACTTTCTTAAGAAAAGTGTTGGCTCCTCTTCAGGTGGTATCAGAGATTACCACATTTGGCTACTTGTACCACTATACCAGCATTATTCACTGGTTCCATGCCTTATACTTGCTATGTGTTATTAGGTCATTTATGATAAACATACCTTGATTCTGGGCTCCCATTCTTTAGTTGAATACGCAATGTCATCAGGACGGCTCCAGAGATTTACAGTTTTCTACTTGGAGTCAAGACTGTTTTATTGTCGTACAGTACGTATCTGCAGGAGAACAATGAGAGCCTTACTTGCAGCATCTTAGCAAGCCTGTTAATGCAATTATACACAGATAAAAATATAATAATCAATAATACAATAACAATAACCAGGATATTAAGTAACTACAATAGTGATGCAATCCACAGAAGATCATGGTTCCTGAGGTAGGGTTAGTGTTTGCAATGTTCATGAGCCTGATGGTTGCTGGAAGAACCTGTTCTTGAATCTGGTTGTCATGGTTTCAATCACCTGTACCACCTTCCCAATGGTAGTAGAAATGAGAGCACGGCTGGTGTGGTGTGGTTCATTCTGCCGTCCGGAATATAACAAAATTCCCATCCTCGTAGCCAATTTGTTATATTCCGGGCGGCAGAATGAATAACAACTTACATGCTGGTTGCCTGGATCACGAAAGAGAGATTTATTATCCAACATTCCCTGCTTATATTGAACACCAACTCATTAACAGACACATGAATATGTATGAATACATTACAGTTATAGATAGATGCAGCATTCAAACAGGCCATTGCATGTTCTTGTGTTAGTTGTGATTGCCTGTAAGATTGGCCAATAAATGGTCCCTGTTTGTGTACCAATTGAAAGTGTTCATTTTGTTATTTATCTGATCATGGGTGGCATGGCCAACATTTATTGTCCACCTCCTGTTGATTTTGAGAGCAATTAATGATGATGAAGTAATGATGATAGGTTTCTAGATTTGGATGGGGTATGAACTTGCAGTTGGCAGAGCTCCCAAGCAACTGCCACCACTGTACTTCTGGGTTGTATCGGACATGGGTTGGAAGGTGCTGCTGAAGAAGCCTTGGTAAGTCACTGGAGTGCCTTTATGCGTGATATGCAGCCACATTGCACCAGTAGTGAAAGAAGGCAACCTTTAGAGCGGAGTGTTATCTCTTATAACAATTAAGTGGGTTGTTATATCCTGCATGAAATCAGGGTTGAAATAGCATTCACAAAAGAAAGTGGACAGTATTTCATCATATTCCTGACTGGTGTCATGTGCATGATGATAACATTTCTGAGAATTGGAAGGAAAGTCAATTGCCCCAGAATGATCTTCATGCTGCTCTGGTAGCCACATGCATATTTCTAATTTGGCTAAAGTTTGATTAATAATGGCCACAGATTATTGATGGTGTAGGACTTGTGATGGTAATATCTGTGAATGTTAAGGCAGCTGGAAATGCCATTGACTGACACGATGTGTAGGAAGGAACTGTAGTTGCTGGTTTAAACTGCAGATAGACACAAAATGCTGGAATAACTCAGTGGGTCGGGCAGTGTCTCTGGAGAAAAGAAATAGGTGAAGAAGGGTTATGCCCCAAATCATCACCTATTCCTTTTCTCCGGGATACTGCCTGACCTGCTGAGTTACCCCAGCATTTGGTGTCTATCATTGACTGACACAAGTTTGGTCCAAATTTTACTTTACACTTATTAACCCATTGTAATGAACAAGCATCCGGACACTTCAGGCCTAAATGTGGAGGAAAGGCCATTGATGAAGCAGGTGTGTCCTTGGGTCTAGTACGTAGCTCAGGAAATACTGCGATATATTCTGGGCCAAGGTGATTGACCTCCACAGCCATTACCACCATTATGCAGTGTATGGCTCTAAGCAGTACAGAGTTTTTCATTAATTCCATTGACCTTTCTTGCTAATGCTCATTAATGTCACTCTCTCCTAGACCCTGGAATTAGATTCTTTTTGTCCATGTTTTAAATCAAGACTTGAGTAAGAGCTGAGTGATCCTATTGAACCTCAACATGGACATTAGTATGTAGTATGTGGCTGACACTTTCCAACAACGTGCTGAAGATTGAAAGATAACTCTGGGAAACAACATCACCGCAGTGCTTTCTGAGTCGGCTCATGGGTGTGAAGTGTCAAAGTGGAAACAACTGTTGTAGAGCAGTCCAAGCTTCCAATTTATGACATGTTTAGCTGTAAGGGATTGTCAGTGGAGAGAGGCTCTTCCTACTTTATGCAAAGTCTGTGGGTCATTGAACTCTCGTGTTGTGTGGGCATATTAAACTTGTGGGAAAGTTACAAGAAATGAGCCTTGTTTGTATGTCACAGCAGATTCATATCTTCCAAAAACATAATGGAATAGGTGAGCTTATTGGTGAAACTTTCTCAACTGCATACTATAGTTCGCTAACAATTTAAGTTGCTGCTTTTGTTTTCTTCAGACAAAAACTATGAATGAAATACAACCAGATTTTCTCTACATTTAGGTATCACAGCATTCAAAATACTTTCAGCTCGGATGAGAATAGACTAGATCAGGACAGGAAATAAGACATCAGAAGTAATCCACATTGTACACAGACGGACATTGTGGTAAACGTTTGATCATATAAAAGAACTTATATGCACGACACGTCCACCTTTGTGCATCATTTGTTTCAACAATATAACACACATAATATTGAATGGCACTGTTGTATGTCTGCATATCTCAATTCTCAAAGGATTCGAAGTGCACAAATCAATCCTCGTGCAACCTTTCATGTCTTCCCAGTCACCTTGGGTTGCAGTCACTGCCAACTCCAGCTCCAGCTTACAACCCTGCTGGATTTTGAGCCTCTGGAAATGAAGGACTGTCTCTGAACTTTACAGCCTCTGAATATTTGTCAGCAATGGCAGCATGACCTCACACTGTTGCAACTGTGAACTGATGGAGGCACCAGTTAAGTCAAGGGTGTAACCTTTTATCCTTCATTACAAGCAATGCAGCAGATCAGGAAGGTGGTTCCTCGCTTTTCTCAGTGGCACCAGGACGAAGCCTCCACTGTACCCAGTGCATGTGCATGGCAATTTTAGTGCACATTTTAACATGTTTTTACATTTTAGCAGGATCTGGCTTCTTGGTGTTTGCCTCCAATCAGAGCCAATGAACAAGCAGAGCCAATGAACAAGCAGAGAACAAGCAGACAAGTAGACAAGAATTGAAGGATGTTCCTTTTGGAAGGAGATGAAGAGAAATCTATTTAGTCAGAGGGTGGTGAATTTGTGGAATTCTGTGCTACAGAAGGCTGTGGAGGCCAAGTATATGGATATTTTTAAGGCAGAGATATAGATTCTTGATGAGTATGGGTGTCAGTGGTTATGGGGAGAGGGCAGGAGAATGGGATTAGGAGGGAGAGATAGATCAGCCACGATTGAAGGGTGGAGTAGACTTGATGGGCTGAATGGCCTAATTCTTCTCCTATCAATTATGACCTGATAACTGTGATGCCTATCCATGCTAATCCTATTTTCACATATCATGCCCCTATTCCTCTTCAATTGCCTGTCCAAATCTCTCTTAAATGCAGAAATAGTATTTTCCTCTACCATGTCCTCGGGCAGCGCATTCCAAATATTCACATCATCGTCTAAAACTTACTCCTTTTGCTAGGTTGCTGCCTAATTTCTTCGATGGCTGTCACCAAATTGGAAGAAAGGTGCATTGTCACAGCAGTAGATGGTACTGATTATTGTGAGATAATTGATTTACCAACATGCAAATTTATACCAACATGACGATAGGCTCCACAGTTTTCTGATGAAAGTAGAGGAAGTGGAGAGGAGGAGTGATATTTTATTTCCACATATGCTGGCACAAAGGGTACAAGGAGAAATCTGTGGCAGTCAGTTCCAAGTGGCAAAAACACGTGAAATTGGAGGCAATAATGCAAAGTTAAATGATTTCAAGGTCAATAATTATACACTGTCCCACCTCAATTCAATTTGGTTTATTGTCACGTGTACCATCTTGTAGAAACATAGGGGGATCTTATAGAAACATATAAAATTATAAAAGGACTGGACAAGCTAGATGCAGGAAAAATGTTCCCAATGTTGGGCGAGTCCGGAACCAGGGGCCACAGTCTTAGAATAAATGGGAGGTCATTTAAGTCTGAGGTGAGAAAAAAAAAATTCACCCAGAGTGTTGTGAATATATGGAATTCCCTGCCACAGAGGGCAGTGGAGGCCAAATCACTGGATGGATTTAAGAGAGAGTTAGATAGAGCTCTAGGGGCTAACGGAGTCAAGGGATATGGGGAGAAGGCAGGCACGGGTTATTGATAGGGGATGATCAGCCATGATCACAATGAATGGCGGTGCTGGCGCGAAGGGCCAAATGGCCTCCTCCTGCACCTATTTTCTACGTTTCTATGGTACAGTGAAAAGCTTTTGTTGCGTGCTAACTAGTCAGCAGAAAGACTACATGATTACAATCAAGCCATTCACAGTGTACAGACATGTTAAGGAAGTAACATTTGGTGCAAGATAAAGCCAGCAAAGTCCGATCAAAGATAACTGAGGGTCACCAATGAGGTAGACGACTGCACTACCAACCTCAGAACGGCTTGGTAATCTAGCAACAATATTTGTAATGGGTATCAAACATTGACTGACAGCAGCTCACTATTGCAACTACGTCTCGCAGTTTGCACATATCATTGGCACCTTATTTTGCATCAACATTAACTAACATCCTCCTCACATATTGGAAATGATGGTGTACGGTGAGCAGCTGAGGAATTAATTGGCCAGGTGCAAGTAGCAAGCTTGACGAGAGAGTGCTCGTCATCACCAAAGTTGGCATTATGAATTCCATGATAAGTGTTGAGCCTGAAACCATTCAACATGATTGTACACTAATATCTAATTCTCTTTCGAACATAAATGGTTATACACTGATACCTTATTCTCTTTTATAATATAACATTATCAAGTCAAGTCAGGAGAGTTTATTGTCATGTGTCCCAGATAGGACAATGAAATTCTTGCTTGCTGCAGCATGACAGAATATTTTAGGCATAAATACAGATCAGATCAGATCAGTGTGACCATATACCATAGAATATATATATATATATATATATATATATATACATAAATACACAGATAAAGTGCACTAGGCTGTTATAGTTCATAGTTTGTTTGAAGTTGTGTTTAATAGTCTGATGGCTGTGGGGAAGCAGCTGTTCCTGAACCTGGATGTTGCAGATTTCAGGCTCCTGTACCTTCTACCTGATGGCAGCGGAGAGATTAGGGTGTGGTCAGGATGGTGTGGGTCCTTGATGATGCTGGCAGCCTTTTTGAGGCAGCGCCTGCGATAGATCCCCTTGATGGAAGGGAGGTCAGAGCTGATGATGGACTGGGCAGTGTTTACAACTTTTATCTCCGCATTCCCCAGAATCATGAAGCACTGTGTAATCCCACTCCAACTGGAGAAAATCCAATAAATTCTGCTTGTTAGTTCACAAATGTTACAACATTTTGAAAGGGAAAGGTATTGTGTATCATGGATAATTGTCACATATCCCCAATGGCTTCGGATGTAATATCTCCTTTATTGTTTCAGGTTTCCATTTACCTGGATAAAATTCCACCAACGAATTGATGTGATTTGGTTCTGAAATAGAGGGACATTGTTGAAAGTGAGGTAAAGTTTTGCATTTAGTTTCGGTCTGAGGTGCATCTGTAAGGGATTTAATCTGAAGATAGACACAAAAAGCTGGAGTAACTCAGCGGGACAGGCAGCATCTCTGGAGAGAAGGAATGGGTGACATTTTGCGTCGAGACCCTTCTTCAGACTGTTTAGGGATAAAGGAAACAAGAGATATAGATGGTGATGTGGAGAGATAAAGAACAATGAATGAAAGATATGCAAAAAAGTAACGATGATAATGGAAACAGGCCTTTGTGCGCTGTTTGTAGGGTGAAAATGAGAAGCTAGTGCGACTTGGGTGAGGGCGGGATAGAGAGAGAGAGGGGGGGGGGAATGCAGGGGCTACCTGAAATGAGAGAAATCAATATTCATACCACTGTCCAAGTGAAAAATGAGATGCTGTTCCCCCAATTTCCTTTTAGATTCACTCTGACAATGGAGGAGACCGAGGACAGAAAGGTCTGTGTAGGAATGGGAAGGTGAATTAAAGTGTCCAGCAACCGGGAGATCAGGTTGGTTCAGTCGGGCTGAGCGATGGTGTTTCATGAAATGATCGCCCGGTCTGCGTTTGGTCTCGCCGATGTATAAGAGTCCACATCTTGAACAACGGATACAGTAGATGAGGTTGGAGGAGGTGCGTGAACCTCTGTCTAACCTGAAAGGATTGTCGGGGTCCCTGGACAGAGTCAAGGGAGGAGGTATAGCGACAGGTGTTGCATCTTCTGCGGTTGCAGGGGAAGGTACCTGGGGAGGGGGTGGTTTGGGTGGGAAGGGATGAGTTAACCAGGTAGTTGCAGAGGGAACGTTCTCTGCGGAAGGCAGAAAGGTGTGGAGATGGGAAAATGTGACTAGTGGTGGGTACCCGTTGGAGGTGGCGGAAATTTTGGAGGATTGTGTGTTGTATGTGACGGCTGATGGGGTGGAAGATAAGGACAAGGGGGACGCTGTCTCTGTTGCGACTAGGTAGGTATGTTACAATACTTACCTTCAGCGGCGCTGCAATTCTGCCACTGGCCGTGTGCGCGATTTTGGCGCCTTTGAGGGGGGGAGGGGTTAAAACGCAGGTTTCTCCTACCTTGTCCTGGATTATATTTCGTTGGAGTGCAAGCTTTTGCTGAAGAATCATTCCGACGGGCGTTCTGTGTATTTTTTTTTTTAATCGCCCGACAAGTTCAGCGCTGGAGTAATTTTAAAATCAGCTTCTAAAGCCGTCAACGCCGACAACGGGGACGGATTTCACGCACGGGACAGGTAAAGGAAAGCCGTTTATTTTATGTATAAAAGTGCTCCTTAAGATGCCTTTAATTCACATTTTAAGTTGCGAAACGGTGATTTTTTTCCCCGTACGAACCGGCAGTATTTTTCATGCCGATACGGGTTTAAATTCACCGCAACTGCAATGTTCCAAATGATCGCGTTCCAGAAAAACCCACTCGCAAGATGATTTAAATGGCCATTAATTTACGGGTATTAAACATTAAATTCCTTCCATTTGGCCTATAAATCCATGACAATGAGATTTAAAAATTATATTATATTGTGAATTCTTGTGTGAATGTTATTTGGACACTTAGGCTATTTAAAAATGTTAATCTATTCTTAAGAAATTGATAGATGTTTAGATTTAGTAATTGAATTTTGTAATTAGCTACAATTAGGTAACTAACTAATTATATGCTTTAATTTCATGTAATCTAAGTAAGATTGTTTCATATTTGTTTCAGAATGCTTCAATCTATAATAACTGAAAATGTCTTTCAGTTCTCTTAATTTTTAAGAAAGTTATGGGCTTTTGACTGTCCTCGATCAAAGCTTTTGTGTTAAGTCAATGGAAAAACAATAGGGAACAAGATGCTAATTTCCGAGTATGAACATGGCCATAACCTTTTTAATACTGAAGATATGAAAGTGAATTAGGTGTCAAATTAAACTTCTTTTTATGCTTTATCTGATGGGATAAATTACAGACTTGATTTTTAAAATCTCAAAATTTTGTAACATTGCTAGACTAGGGGGAGGGGGAGCAAGGGCGGAGCTGTGGGGTACCAACGAGACACGAGTGAGGGCCTCATCTATGATGGAAGAGAGGAACCCCCGCTCCCTAAAGAATGAGGACATCTCGGATGTTCTAGTATGGAACATCTCATCTTGTGCGCAGATGTGGCTTAGACAGAGGAATTGGGAGTTGGGGATCGAGTTTGCAGGAAGCAGGGTGGGAAGAAGTGTAGCCGAGATAGTTGTGGGAGTCAGTGGATTTGTAATAGATGTCAGTCAATTGTCTATTTCTTGTAATTGAGACTGTGAGATCAAGAAATGAGAGGGAGGTGTTGGAGATGGTCTAAGTAAATTTGAGTGCAGGATGAAAACTGGTGGTGAAGTTGATGAAGTCCATGAATGGGTGCAGGAGGTAACACCGATGCAGTTATCAATGTAATGGAGGTAGTGTTCGGGGATAGGAATTGTTCAACATACCCAACAAAGAGGCAGGCATAACTGGGGCCCATGGAGGAAGTGGAGGGAGTCAAAGGAGAAGTTGTTGAGGTCGAGGACCAGCTCCGCTAGAATGTTAGTAGAGAGAAATTGGATGGCTCTGTGGTCGAGGAAGAAACGGAGGGCTTTAAGGCCTTCCTGGTGGGGGATGTAGAGTGACAACATTTAATCTGCTTGATTTCATCATGGAACAGAAGAGTGGTGCTATTTTGTTATAGACGGGCACATTTTGGAAGAATTTTCCATAATCATTTGAAAATGAACATTTATGGGATAAAAAAAGGTCATGTACAGTATTGATGCTGTTCTCTGAAACTTGAATTGGTCACATACTGTAGGATTTGACATGTGGTGGAGAATGTGTTTGCTGTGCATCTTGATGGGCAGGATCCATGTTGCAAACTTTAAGGAGCTTTTATGCCGTTGGGAGAATGATTGAGGAAGATTTTTAATATCACTTTACCTGTTGATTGGCAATTGCAGTATGTTTTGTTAACAAAGTATTGATAAAACATTTGTTAATATATGTAATTAACAAAATATTAATTGTCCATTTTTGAATAGGATCATGATTATGGTGTCTCTGAGATTGAGGTTGTACCAAGGTTTATATGGACAGCAAACTGAGAGATACTTTTGTGGATACTTCCAACAAAAACAGGATCCTGGTTGAGGAGATCTTTGAAATCTTTGACTTGTGGCTACTGCCTGTCCCACTGTCTTTGAGCTCCTCTCCATTCTTGGACCATAATGAAGTGTAGCCAGTCTTGATCCAGCTGAAGAATACTGGTTATTGGATATTTTCTATTCTCTCAGTTGCTAATTGCAATAGTTTCCACTTCGTACCTGTCTGTTTACATCGGTTTGGCTTAAAATTCCAGCAATATGTATGTCATTGCCTTTCTCAGCATCGAACACATCAATAAGTATTGTCAATAGTTGATGCCCCAGCACAAATCCAGTGGATCACCACCAGGCACATTAACATTATGCTCTGACTTGCCATTTGACCTATTTTCTATCATATAAATTCAAATTTCAGAAGCTTTAACATGAATGTTATCAAAAGTACTGAAAGTCCTTATAAATAATACGCATGGACATCCCTATACCTTTTGTTTAGTAACTTTAAAACATTCATTGAGATTTGCTAGACATGACTTGTCCTTTGAGTACTGAGTACTTTCAAAGTTTCTGTCACCTTACAATGGACGAAGTATATTGCAAGGATAAGACAAGGGAATATACTTTTGTGGTCGGTATGAAAAGTGTGCAACTGAAGGATTATAGTCCCACCCAATTGGAAAATGAAAAGCTGAACTGGAGGAGGACGATATACAACTGTGTCGAAGATTGAAGAAAGGTTGAGAAACGTGAGGGATAATTTACCATGGAGAAAATCATGACGGATGTCATTGGTGTCTTTTACTTTTGACAGTTTTGTGCTGAGGAAAAGATAGAAACCAGAAAAGAGAGTACTTTAAAATAGTGAAGGTAAATACTAAGGTAAAGCCTATTTACAAAATGAGCCAAGATGGAAAGTTTATGGAATGACAGTATTTTCCTCATCTTCATGTAGGTTCCAGGAGGACCTGATTAATATTATTTTATTTCAGGGTGCCTATCACCAGCTGTTGTCCCATCCATGGCCATCGACTCACTCCGCAACAACCCAGACTGGGTTATCAAACCCGCCGACAAGGGAGGTGCCGTGGTAGTCTGGCGCGTCGATCTCTACAACGCTGAGGCCACGAGCCAACTCTCGGACACCTCCTCCTACTTACCCCTGGACCATGACCCCACAGACGAGCACCAGGCCACTATCTCTAGCACCATCACTGACTTCATCCACTCCGGCTCCCTGCCCCCCTGAGCCTCCAACCTCATCGTTACCCAGCCCCGCATGGCCCGATTTTACCTTCTCCCCAAAATCCACAAACCTGACCCATTGTCTCCGCCTGTTCGTGCAGCATCTCCCCAACACCACCCCCCCCACCCCACCCTACATCAGTCTGAAGAAGGGTTTCGGCCCGAAACGTCGCCTGTTTCCTTCGCTCCATAGATGCTGCTGCACCCGCTGAGTTTCTCCAGCACTTTAGTCTACCGTGGTTGGAGACACGTGGTAATCGAGCTTGAACCCCATTCTTGCCATCTCTCAAAGGCAAATAAGCTCCCAAATATTGCAGTGGTTAAGGCAGCAGTTCCCATGTGCAGCTTGAGGTCCAGTTTTGCCAAAGCTAATAATTTGTATGATATCACCCTTCTCAGGCCTCAAACCAAACTAGCATCCATTTTCCATGTAGGGCCTCATAGCTTTAACATATATTTTCACACATTGAAGAATTTCTAAGCCAATGTATTTTTTCAACCATGTCTACTGAATGTTTTATAATTTCTGTGGTTTGCAGATAATTATCTATGCAGTAAACCTCATATTTTAAAGCATTTGTATTATTGGAACTAAATGCACTATTTTGCTTTCTAAGCTGAAAGGGCAGATTGCCCTACCACCTTTTATCTTAAAGTGCAAAGGATGAAGCGTTTTCATGTTGTATATGATGACTAGATTTCTCTCCACCACCCTCAGTGCAGTTAGAGAATATGCAGATTGTTGGAAAAGCCAACATAAACTAAACCTGAAGCTTTTTCTAACTTTGCACTTGCATCCGCTATTGGTTAAGGTGGAGATGTTTGGTTTTGGTTTGCAAGCTGAGGTGCTTGACCACAAAGGAAGCATCATGAAGTGCACATTACTGAACTGTTTAATTAGATTTCTCCTCCCAAAAACAAAAGCACTGGTAACAGTGTGCAATTATTTTCAAATTTACCCCTAAGCATGAATAAATGGGGACCTGTTCTGAAGTAAAAAGGTAAATTACAACATTGTTAAAGTGTTACAGACATTCCTATGCCATTTGGTTCCATATGTGATTACAATTAGTCTCGGTTTAGCATGGAAACTAAGGGACAGTATTCAAACATACATCCAGTGGTGTTAACTGCCACATCCCCACCCACTTCATCTCTTTAATTCCTTTTACTAGAAGTTGTTCTCTGCTTGTGGTTGCTTTGCCACTTATATTATATCCTTAGCACTCTTGTAATATTGTCTCAAGATGTATTTCTTTAAGTTCCTGTACTCTAAGTTACTGTGGCCTCTTGTTATCTAGCAAAGGCATTAATTCTGAATTTCCTCAGTCATTCTGCAAATGTGCCAATGTGGCAAGAACCACCTTAATATACAATTGGGAAACATTTGCACATCCAGAGCTATTGTGAAGAAGGATGATGCCTTAAATGGGCCACACAAGATGTACTCTGGCCACAACAGTCCAGAAGGTCTACTAAATATTTCTTTTTTAATATCTTAATGGAACAAATTGACAAATTCAACCCAACTCAAGTGCACAGTATGTGCATACAAGTTGTTTGTTGCACTAAACACACAAGGAAATATGTCATAGTTACTGCCATTCAAGCTTCTCTCTTTGAGTAGAGACTGCCAGTTTGAGCAGGCATGTGAGATTTCAAGGATTGTGGGTTTCCTGAACGTTTAGGGACAACCCTCATGATATTCTGATTCTCCTTGAGAACTTGGGAGTTCATGATTCTCCAATTGACACAATTGTCTGAAGACATTTCTCACGGGCAACGCCACGTATTTAGCAAGGTTGCATGGCTTGTACTAGTTTTAATGCAATATTGAGGGGTGGAGTAGCTAAGTTTCCCTTTTTTTCTGGCTCTCTCTTGGTGTTCTGGCTACAACAACACAAGCATCTTCATAATGGCAGCCACAGGACCACCAGTATTGCATTGCTTGCACCACTCTGTACATGTCCTGCAGTAATATGCAGAGCATAATTATCTTTGTATGCTTCACAACCAGGAATGTGCAGACTTTGTTTGAAATCCTTCAACAGGAGGCAGATTAGGTAGAAGAAATGATGGAGAGGGTGACAAATGGAATATGAGTCAGATCAATGCAACTGGGAAGAAGACTCTTTAGTCCAATTATCCATGCCGATCAAGTTGCCTAACTGAGCTAGTCCCACTTGCCTGGAACTTGCCCATATCCTACCAAACCTTACCTATGTAACCATCCAAGTGTCCTTTAAAAGTCACCTTGTACCCACCTCTACTATTTTCTCTGGTAGCTTGTTCCATGTATGCACCACAATCAGTGTGGAACAAGTTTCCACTCAGCCCCCTTTTAAAATCTTTCCCCTCTTACTGTAAAACTATATTCTTGAGCTTTAGATTCCTCCACCCCGAGGAAAAGGTTGTGATTCTTTACAGTGCTCCAGGAAAAAAAATCCTAGCCTATCCAGCCTCTCCTTACATCTCAAACCCTCCAGACTTGACAATAGCCAAAGTGCATGGTCCAAGAATACTGATGCCATTATTAAGCAAGCACATCAGCGCCTCTACTTCCTGAGAAGATTATGGAGAGTCGGTTTGTCAAGGAGGACTCTCTCTAACATCTACAGGTGCACAGTAGAGAGCATGCTGTGCACCTGTAGATTGTTGCATCGTGGCTTGGTTCGGCAACTTGAGCGCCCTGCAGAGGAAAAGACTACAAAAAGTAGTAAACACTGCCCAGTCCATCATCGGCTCTGACCTCCCTTCCATCGAGGGGATCTATCGCAGTCGCTGCCTCAAAAAGGCTGGCAATATCATCAAGGACCCACACCATCCTGGCCACACACTCATCTCCCTGCTACCTTCAGGTAGAAGGTACAGGAACCTGAAGACTGCAACGACTAGGTTCAGGAATAGCTACTTCCCCACAGCCATCAGGCTATTAAACTTGGCTCGGACAAAACTCTGAACATTAATAGCTCAATATCTGTTATTTGCACTTTATCAGTTTATTTATTCATGTGTGTATTTACGTATATAATGGTATATGGACACACGGATCTGTTTTGTAGTCAATGCCTTCTATGTTCTGTTGTGCTGAAGCAAAGCAAGAATTTCATTGTCCTGTCAGGGACACATGACAATAAACTCTCTTGAATCTTGAATCTTGACTTGACGAACTCAGCGGTTTGGACAATATCTCTGGAGGGCATGAATTGGTGAAGGACAAAGCCTGGCAAGTGATTGGCAAATGCAGAAGGGGGGTGGTTATCGGAAGATAGTTGTACAAAAGCCAGAGATGAAAAGACAAAACGTGTGAGATAAAAATGGAAAAAATGTGAATTGTGAAGACAGAGGAAAGAAGATACATGAAAGGGGATGGGGAAGTGGAAAAACGGGTGTGCATGGGGCACAGGGAAGAGAGGGGGAGAAGGGGGCAGGGGTTGGTATGTAAGTTAGTTACGTAACAGTGGAGAATTCAATGTTCATACAATTTGGTTGTAGGCTACCTGTGTAGAATATGATGAGCTGTCCATCCAATTTGCATGTGGCCTCACTCTGGCAATGGAGAGGGACCAGACTGAAAGATCAATATAGTGAAGGGGAGTTAAAATGGTTAACAATTGGCAGATCCTGAAGCCCTTCGTGGTCCCAGTGTGTTCAGCAAAATGGTAGCCTAGTTTAAGGTTGGTGTCGCCAATGTACAGGTGAGGACAGTACAGAGCTGTTCGGGGGGGGGCAGAGGAACAACTCCAGGACTGTTTGGAGTCTGTAGACTGGGCAATGTTCAAGGACTCGGCTACGGACCTGAACGAATACGCCACAGTCGTTACAGACTTCATTAAGAAGTGTGTGGAGGACTGCATCCCCACCAAAACCTTCCGAGCGTTTCCCAATCAGAAACCTTGGATGAACTTTGAGATCCGCACTCTTCTGAAGTCCAGACACCGGGCATTCATGTCTGATGATACAGTGGCCAACAAGGAGTCCAGATACGACCTTGGTAAGGCCATCAAAAAGGCCAAAAGGGACTTCTGCTCCAAACTGGAGGAAGAGACTGATGTTCGGCGGCTGTGGCAGGGCCTGAATGCAATCACCTCTTACAAGGCAAAATCAGGAGGCAGCTCGAATGTCGGCGAAACATCACTCCCTGATGAGCTCAATGCGTTTTACGCACGCTTTGATAGGGAGAACGGAATGTGCCTTGCCGAGCCCCCATTCGCTGTGATGGTATTTCAGTCTCAGTCACAGAGGCCGACGTCAGGAAATCCTTCAGAGGGGTGAACCCTCGAAAAGCGCCTGGACCTGATGGTATACCTGGTCGCGTTCTAAAAACCTGTGCGGACCAACTGGCTGGAGTTTTTACAGACATTTTCAACCTCTCACTTCTGAGGTCTGAGGTCCCCACCTGCTTCAAAAGGGCATCAATTATACCAGTGCCCAAGAAGAGTAAGGTAACGTGCCTCAATGACTATCGACCTGTGGCACTAACGCCTGTGGTGATGAAGTGCTTTGAGAGGTTGATCATGACGCAGATCAACTCCTACCTCGACAAAAACCTGTACCCACTGCAGTTCGCTTACCGCCACAACAGATCAACGGTGGATGCGATCTCGCTGGCCCTCCACTCCGCTCTGCACCACTTGGACAACAAAAACTCATATGTCAGGCTGTTATTCATCGATTACAGCTCGGCATTTAACACAATCATCCCCTCCAAGCTGGTTACCAAACTCGCAGAACTGGGTCTCTGCGCATCCCTCTGCAATTGGATCCTCGACTTCCTCACTCTCAGACCACAGTCTGTTCGTATTGGTGGAAATGTGTCAGACTCGATAACAATTAGCACGGGAGCACCTCAAGGCTGCGTGCTCAGTCCCCTGCTGTACTCACTCTATACTCATGACTGCGTAGCCGGACATAGTGCGAACTCCATCATCAAGTTCGTTGATGACACCACTGTTGTGGGACGTATCACTGATGGGGATGAGTCAGAGTATAGAAGAGAGATCGAGCAACTGTCCATATGGTGCCAGCACAACAACCTGGCCCTCAACACCAGCAAAACCAAGGAACTGATTGTGGACTTTGGAAGGAGTAGGATGGGGACCCACAGTCCCGTTTATATCAACGGGTCGATGGTTGAAAGGGTCAAGAGCCTCAAATTCCTGGGCGTGCACATCTCTGAAGATCTTTCCTGGTCCGAGAACAATGATGCCATTATTAAGAAAGCACATCAGCGCCTCTACTTCCTGAGAAGATTACGGAGAGTCGGTTTGTCAAGGAGGACTCTCTCTAACTTCTACAGGTGCACAGTAGAGAGCATGCTGACCGGTTGCATCGTGGCTTGGTTCGGCAACTTGAGTGCCCTGGAGAGGAAAAGACTACAAAAAGTAGTAAACACTGCCCAGTCCATCATCGGCTCTGACCTCCCTTCCATCGAGGGGATCTACCACAGTCGCTGCCTCAAAAAGTCTGGCAGCATCATCAAGGACCCACACCATCCTGGCCATACACTCATCTCCCTACTACCTTCAGGTAGAAGGTACAGGAGCCTGAAGACTGCAACGACCAGGTTCAGGAACAGCTACTTCCGCACAGCCATCAGGCTATTAAACCTGGTTCGGACATAACACTGAACTTTACTAGCCAATACTGTTATTTGCACTTGATCAGTATATTGACCATTGTGTATATATTTATAGAATGCCTTGTAGTAAATGCCTACTATGTTCTGTTGTGCTCAAGCAAAGCAAGAATTTCATTGTCCTACCAGGGACACATGACAATAAACTCACTTGACTTGACTTGACTTGTAGAGGACTCATTGAGAACACTGAATGCAGTAGATGAGGTTAGAAGGTGCATGTGATCTCCGTCTCATCTGGAAGGACTGTTGGGCTCCCTGTATGGATGAGAGGGATGATGTATAGGGACGGGTGTTACATCTCTTGCAGTTGCAGGAGGAAGTACTTGGGGTGGGGGTGGTTTGGGTGGAAAGGGATGAATGAACCAAAAAGTTGCAGAGGTACAAGCTCTGCAGAAGGCAGAAAGGGGTGGGGATGGGAAAATATGACTGGTGATGGAAACATCAGAGAATGATGTGTTGGATACAGAGGCTGATGCGATGACAGATAAGGATGAGGGAAACTCCATCCTTGTTTTATCGAAGGGGAGGGGGTGTGAGAGCAGAACTCTAGGACACAGATGAGACATTGTTAGGGGATACCTATATGCCAGCAGGGGGGATCCACCTTTACGAAAGGAAAGGACATCTCAGATGTCCTAGAACGGAAAGCATAATCTTGGGAGCAGATGTAGGGGAGACAGAGAAATTGAGAGAAGAATCTTTCCAAGAGCCATGGTAGGCAGTAGATAACTGTGGGATTCTGTGTGTTTGTTATAGATGTCAGTTGATAGTCTGCCCCTGCAATGGAGACAAAGAGATCAAGAATGTGGAGAGAGGTGTCAGAGATGGTCCAAGTAGATTTGAGGGCAGGGTGAAGGTTAATGGTAAAGTTAATGAGATCAACAAATTCTGCATGGGTGCAGGAGGCAGCATCAATGCAGTCATGAAATCAGGTGTTTCGGTGTTACTGTTGAGTAAAGCTAACTACAGTGGCACGAGGGAGGGGCTGTGCAAGATGTTTGGAAAGGGACTCTAGCAGGAATGACAGTGAAGCAACAATGGCAGGAGTTTCTGTGAGTAAATTGGAATTTGCAAGACCTTTTCATCCCAAGGAGGAAGAAAGATTCTGAGAGAATGAGAAAACCATGGCTGACCAAGGAAATCAAAAACAGCATAAACGTAAGAGAAGGCATATCATTTTGCAAAGATTAGCAGGAGGCTAGAGGATTGGGAAGCATTTATAAAAAACAGCAGAAGGCTACTAAAAAGGCAAATAGAAACATAGAAAATAGGTGGAGGAGTAGGCCCTTCGAGCCAGCACCGCCATTCAATATGATCATGGCTGATCATTCAAAATCAGTACCCTGTTCCTGCTTTTTCACCATACCCCTTGATTCCGTTAGCCCTAAGAGCTATATTTATTGAAAACATCCAGTGAATTGACCTCCACTACCTTCTGTGGCAGAGAATTCCACAGATTCACTACTCTCTGGGTGAAAACGTTTTTCCTCATCTCAGTCCTAAATAGCGTACCCATTATTCTTAAACTGTCACCCCTGGTTCTGGACTCCCCCAACATCGGAAACATTTTTCCTGCATCTAGCCTGTCCAATCCATTAAGAATTTTATATGTTTCTATAAGATCCCCCTCATCCTTCTAAATTCCAGTGAATACAAGCTCAGTTGACCCATTCTTTCATTATATGTCAGTTCCGCCATCCTGGGAATTATGTCATTCCTCAAATTACGAGACCAAAACTGCACACAATACTCCAGGTGTGGTCTCACCAGGGCCATGTACAACTGCAGTAGGACCTCCTTGCTCCTGTACTCAAATCTTCTTGCTAGGAGGCCAACATGCAATTTACTTTCTTCCCTGCCCTCTGTACCTGCATGCTTACTTTCAGTGACTGATGTACAAGGACACCCTGGTCTCGTTGCATATCCCTTTTCCTAATCTGACACCATTCAGATAATAATCATTCAGATAATTAATGATTTGGCTGAAGGAATTGATGGCTATATGGCCAAGTTTGCAGATGATACAAAGTTAGGTGGACAGTTCTTGGACAGATTGGGAGAGTGGGCAAAGAAATGGCAGATGGAATATAGCATAGTAAAGTGTGTGGTCATGCACTTTGGCAGTAGGAATAAAGGCGTAGACCATTTTCTAAAAGCAGGGAGGGTTCAGAAATCGGAGATGCAAAGGGACTTGGGAGTGATGGTGCAGGATTCCCAAAATGTTAATTTGGGGGTTGAATTGGTAGTAAGGAAGACAAATGCAATGTTTTGAGGGGACCAGGATATAAAAGCAGAGACATAATGCTGAGGCTTTATAAGGTACTGGTCAGACCACATTTGGATATTGTGAACAGTTTTGGGGCCCATATCTGAGGAAGGATGTGCTGATGTTGGAGAGGGTCCAGAGGAGGTTTACGAGAATGATCCTGGGATGATCAGTTAGCATATGATGAGCGTTTGATGGCTCTGGGGCTGTACTCGCTGGAGTTCAGAAGATGACAGGCCACCTCACTAAAATTTACTAATTAATGAATGACATGAATAGAGTGGATGTGGAAAGGATGTTTGCATGTGGGAGAGTCTAGGACCAGAGGGCACACAGAATAAAAGAATATGCCTTTACAGAGGAGATGAGGTGGAATTTCTTTAGCCAGGAAGTGGTGAATCTGTGGTATCCATCGCCACAGACACCTGTTGAGGCAAGTTTTGGATCATTTTTAAAGCTGGCATTGACAGGTTCTTGATTAGTAAAGGGCCTGTCCCACGGGCATGCGACTCCATGCGGCAAGCGCGACCTAACCGCAAGTGGGGGCCGCGCGGAGGTCGGGTGATCCCCGTACAGGGCCGGTCCCACCAGCATGCGGCTGCATGCGGCAAGCGCTACCAAATCGGAAGCGGGGGCCGCGCGGAGGTCGAGTAATGTCAAGACGGTGCGTACGGCGGCGAGGCCGTGCGCAGGGCCTCGAGGCGGCTGCGTCCAGCATCGAGGCGGTGCACACGGCCGTCGATGCGGCGCGCACGGCCTCGATGCGGCTGCGGGGCGGCAGGCCGTTGCCGCACGGAATTTTTGAACAGTGTCAGTTTTTCAGAGCCCCGCGCGATGTCGGGACCAGCTCCGCACAACTCCATACGGCTCCGGCGATCGAAGTGGGACCGGCCCCGCGACCTCCGCACGGCCCCCGCACGGCCCCCGCTTGCGGTTAGGACGCGCTTGCCGCATGGAGTCGCATGCCCGTGGGACAGGCCCGTTAGGGTGTCAAAGGTTATGGGGAGAAGGCAGGAGATTGGAATTGAGGGGAAGGTAGATCAGCTATGATTGAATGGAAGAGTAGACATGATGAGCAAAATGGCTTAAAGGCGACGGAATTATATAGATTAGCATGGGAAAAGGAATTAGCCCAACCTATAACAAAAGATATTTGGGATGAAAGTTTACAACATATACATCAATGTTCATTAAATACTGGACACTCTTTAATACAATTTAAAGTACTACATAGATTGCATTATTCAAAAACAAAATTAAATAGAATCTTTCCTAATATCTCCCCTATTTGTGATAAATGCCAACACTCATCGGCTAATTTAGCCCATACTTTTGTAAATTGTATAAAAATTAAAAATTATTGGATGGATATTTTTAAAATAATCTCTGTAGTTGTTAATATTCAACTGGATCCCGATCCTAAATTAATAATATTGGGCATGTCAGAACAATATCTAAAACTTACAACAAACCAAAGAAATTTCCTTGACTACAGCATAATAATTGGGAAAAAATTAATATTAAAATTTTGGAAAAATCCTGCAACCCCCACAATTAAGATGTGGATTATGGAGATGTCGGAGACCTTGTATTTGGAAAAAATTAGATATGTCTTAATTGACAAACCAGAATTATTTACTAAAATATGGTCTCCATTTATAGATTATCTGAAGGGGTAGATTGGGCCGGCGCGGAAGCCTGACTGAAGCCTGAACCCAGGACTGGATGAATAGTTACGTTTTCTGACCTATAGACCTATCTCCTAAGTTGTATTATTGATAGTTTATCTTACTTTTCTAATTTCTTCCTTTTATTTCTTTATTTCTTTATTTTCTTTATTTTTATTATTTATAAATATAAATAAATAATTAGAGGCAACATTAATATGTAACCGTTAAAAGAGGACCCCAGCTGCTTTGGTAACTGGGTACCCGGAACCCTGGATATTTAATATGTAATCGTTATACAAAGTTTGTAATGGGTTGGACTATGATATGCAGATACCTCTAACAAAAAATTTAAATATAAAAAAAATAATAATAAAATATGGCTTAAAGGGGCTGTCCCACTGCGGTGACCTAATCCGCGAGTCCTGGCGAGTTTGCCCTCGATTCATACTCGCAGCATGGTCGACATGAGGTCCTAGGAGCACTCGAGGCCTCAGCTAGGTCGCGGCGTATTTTTCAACATGTTGAAAAATGCCCGCGAGTTAAAAAAAGGTCGCCATGGAAAAAATCGATACTTTTTCTACTCGTAGGTTTAGTTGAAGTAGGTCATAGTAAGTCGGCATGTTATTCGTAGGTAATCGAGGGTAGTCGAAGGTAATGAAAGGTAGTCAAAGGTAGTCTTAGATAGTCTTCAACATAGTCAAAGGGAGGTCGAAGGAGATTGAAGGAGGTCGTCATCACTCTCCAATATTTGGAGTCCAATTTTCCCGAAGCTAGTCGAAGCTGGTCTTCAACATGGTCGAAGGAGATCGAAGGAGGTCTTCTACATAGTCGAAGGAGGTCTTCAACATGACACTTTTTCAAACTCTCCTAAACTCTTCTAAACTCGCGAATTAGGTCGCCGCAGTGGGATTGCCCCTTAATTTTGCTCCTATAACTTATAAACTAATGAAGAAAGTGAGAGGAGTCAAAAGAGAAGTTGTTGAGGGTGAGGATAAGTTCCGCTAGGTGGAGGAGATTGTTTCTAGAGGGAACCTGATTGGGTCTGTTCAAGGACGAACGGGAGGGCCTTGAGACTTTCCTGGTCAGGTATAGTGGTGTAAAGGGACTGGACGTCCATGACAAAGATGAAGCAATGGGGTCCTAGGAATCGAAAGTTACTGAAGGGCAGCACGGTGGCACAGCAGTAGAGTTGCTACCTTACAGTGCTAGAGACCCGGGTTCTATCCTGACTGCGGGTGCTGCCTGTATGGAGTTTGTCATTCTCCCTGTGACCGTGCGAGTTTTGTTCTGGTGCTCTACTTTCCCCTCACACTCCAAAAAGATGTACAGGCTTGTAGGTTAATTGCCTTTGGTAAAAATTGTAAATTGTCTCTAGTTTGTAGGATAGTGCTAGTGTCCGGGGATCACTGTTTGGCGCAGACTAAGTGGCCCAAAGGGCCTGTTTTCACACTATCTCTAAACTAAGCTAAACTAAAATTGCAGGGCATGTGAGGTGCCTCAGATGTAGAAAGATAGAAAAATAGATGCAGGAGTAGGCCATTCGGCCTTTGAGCCAGCACTGCATTCAATATGATCATGGCTGATCATCTAAAATCAGTTCACCATTCCTGCTTTTTCCCCATATCCCTTGATTCCTTTAGCCCTAAGGGCTAACTCTCTCTTGAAAACATCAAGATGAAGGTAAGAGTCTGGACAAGGGGGATAGGATGGAATCAGGGTATTTCAAGATGAGGTCTGTGGGACGGGAGCAGGCAGAAGCAATGGGTCTGCCTGGACAGTCCCATTTGTGGATTTTTGGGAAGGAAATAGAAGCAGGCAGTGGAGGGCTGGGGAACTATTAATGTTGGGATTATGTCAACATCCTTTTTTTTGCACCCTTTCCAGTTTAATGGCAGACTCCCTAACTGTATACAGTTTTGGTCACAGTAATGTGGTCTTATGAATGTCTTGTATAGCTGTTACAGGACATCCCAATGCCTTTACTCAAGGTCCTGGTCAGTTGATGGCAAGCATGATGTTTGTGGATGAAAATGAAGGGATTCCCTCACCGGACCTATTGTCAGGGCATAACTCTTTGAGGATTCTTTTAAAAGATCCACCCAGATTCTGTAAGGTTCATAAGAAGATCCACCCATCATAAGACGAAGATCCAGCATTATTCAGAATACAGGTCGGCACGGTGGCGCAACAGTAGAGTTGCTGCCTTACAGTGCTTACAGTGCCAGTGATCCAGGTTCGATGCTGACTACAGGTGCTGTCTGTACACAGTTTGTTCGTTCTCCCCGTGACCACCTGGGTTTTCTCCGAGATCTTCGGTTTCTTCCCACACTGCAAAGACGTACAGGTTTGTAGGTTAATTAGTTTGGTATAAATGTAAATTGTCCCTAGTGTGTGTAGGACAGTGTTAATGTGCGTGGATCGCTGGTTAATGTAGACTCGGTGGGCCGAAGGGCCTGTTTCTTGCACTGTATCTCTAAACTAAACATTGTTCAACTGCAGGCAAAAGGAGCTAATCCTGAAGAATTCTATGGGTCAAGTGAAGTAGGTCAAAGATTCAGATTAACAATGGGGGGGGGGGGGGGAAAGAGCAAACTTCAGCAAAAGTACTTATCAGGAGGAAGTTCCACATTAAAAGATAGAAAACAGACCTGAAATTGATATATTAATGTCTGAAGAAGGTTCTCGACCCGAAACATCATCCATTCTTTCTCCCCAGAGATGCTGCCTGTCCCGCTGCGTTACTCAAGCATTTTGTGTCTACCTTTGGTTGAAACCAGCACCTGCAGATCCTTCATACACATTGATATATTAAAGTCTGGTTCCTGATGTAATCATGGTATGATGTGCTATAGGAAATGCACTTCGACTCTGGCGCTTAAACAAGATGCGGTAGATTTCTCGATTTCTCTTCCAGCAGCTACCTATAGTCAGTGTAGTTTGAATGATCATGACATCATCAATATCATCTCACTGAGTGAATTGGAACTAAAGAGACTTTCCAGCAAATGGAAAGTGACAATTTGGTGTAAGATTACATTTGTACAGGAAATCATAATCATAATCATTGATCATCCACCACAGTGACTCTCCCACATCGTGGGGCTGCCATCGCTGACGGCACCACTCGGAAATGAGTAAGTGAGTGATTTAGTTTAGAGATACACCGTTGAGACAGGCCCTTTGATGTACCGCGCTGACCAGCAATCCCTGTGCACATGTTGTATATTTACAGATGTCAATCAACCTACAAACCTGAACGTCCTTGGAGTGTGGGAGGAAACTGGAGCACCCGGATAAAACCCACGCAGTCATAGGGACTTTGTACAAATTCCGTACAGACAAGTGCCAGTCATCAGGATCTAACCCGGGTCTCTGGCGCTGTAAGCCAGCAACTCTACTGCTGTGCCACTATGCCGCTGGATGTTAAACAAGCAGACATACCATGCTGTTTCCCGCACTAATTCTGCCGCCATTGTTTTTCCTTGTAAATGTAATAATGATTTACAAATAGATTTAGTTTCAAAATATGCAAATGATGCAAACATTGTGTTAATGACAGGCTTTTGAAGGAGAGACTTAAGTTAAACAGAAGGCAGAAGCAATTATTGCAGAAAAAAATTGAAATTTTACATTTTTATAAAGGTAAAAAGGGGATGGTATGATGATATGAGAAAAGATGGTCTAAAGGTGTAAAAGAACAGATGCAACCAAGTGTGTACATGCATATATCTTTGAAGGCGTGAAGATTGTTTGCAAAAATGATTCAAATTACATATGGGACTTTATAAAAAGTGGCACATAGGCAAGGAACTTACTTTGATCACAACTGGAGTATTGTGTCCCTTTATATAGCAATGTTACAACATTTTGAGATTTTAAAAATAAAGTCTGCAATTTATCCCATCAGATAAAGCATAAAAAGAAGTATAATTTGACACTTAATTCACTTTCATATCTTCAGTATTAAAAAAGTTATGGCCATTATCATACTCAGAAATTAGCATCTAGTTCCCTATTGCTTTTCCATTGACTTAACACAAAAGCTGTGATCGAGGACAGTTAAAAGCCCATAACTTTCTTAAAAATTATGGTAACTGAAAGAAATTTTCAGGTATTATAGATTGAAGCATTCTGAAACAAATATGAAACAATCTTACTTCGAAGACATGAAAGTAAAGCATATAATTAGTTAGTTACCTAATTGTAGCTAATTACAAAATTCAATTACTAGATCTAAACCTATCAATTTCTTAAGAATAGATTAACATTTTTAAATAGCCTAAGTGTCCAAATAACATTCACACAATAATTCACAATATAACATAATTTTTAAATCTAATTTTCATGAATTTACAGGCCAAATGGAAGGAATTGAATGTTTAATACCTGTAAATTAATGGGGATTTAATTCATCTTGCGAGTGAGGATTACTGGAACGCGATCTTTTGGAACGTTGATTTGCGGTGAATTTAACCCCGTATTGGCATGAAAAATACTGCCGTTAATTCGGGGAATAAAATCACCGTGTCGCATGACAAAATGTGAATTAAAGGCTTCTTAAGAAGCACTTTTATACATTTAAAGAAAGCACTTTCGTTTACCTGTCCCGTGTGTGAAATCCGTCCCCATTATCAGCGTTGACGCTTCAGGAGCTGCTTTTAAAATTACTCTAGCGCTGACATTGACGATTTAATAAAAATAAAAAATTCACAAAACGCCGGTAGGAACGATTTTGTCAGCCAAGGTTTGTACTCCAACAAAATATTTCCAGGACAAGGGAGGAGAAACCGTGTTTTAACCCCACCCCCCCCTTAAAGGCGCCAAAATCGCGCACACGGCCAGTGGCAGAATTACAGCGCGACTGAAGGTAAGTTTTGTAACATACCTACTTTATACGCAGTGTTTTTCAGGAAGAAGTTGCAAGCGGAGGAATCATTGGAAAATTGAGTAGCATCATCCTATGGAAGAAGATGTTCTTTGAGCAGAGAAACGAGAGAAGATTTGATGCAATTTGTTCAAACTCATGAAAGAGACTTAAGTTGGACAGATGACAAAAATCCTCTTCAATTAGTGAATAAGAGTGCAGAGATTTGCCACCAGCAAAGAACAATTATCTGCAGTTTAATGGGAAAGGTTGGTTTTAAAAATGGAATTAGGTAAGTGCATGAATGAAAAATTATTTCAAGACCAGGATAAAGAATGGCATGGAATGAGACTAAAATGAAATTTCCAATGGGACCAAAAAGGTATGGGCTTAATGAGCTTCTTTTTCTCCTTCTTTGTGTAAATATTGCATGATTCTGTAGGTGATAAAACTGCATGAGAAACCCACTAAATCAGGTACATTTAGAATTTAAAATCTAAAAGACACCAGCTTTATCCTCAATCAGTAACTCAGCATATTGGAATTTAAAATCAATATTTCTAAGAGTAGTGAACGGGAACATAAAATGGAGTTAGGAGAAATCACATTCAAAACATCTAGATTTTTGTAGTTTTTACTGTATAAATTAACTTTTTAATAATTAAGAACATAAAATAATTGTATTTTGAAATACCTTTAAAATGAAATTAATATAAATCATGGTATGCAAGGATATTTTGTCCATGGCACGTCGCGTGTGCACTCATTGAACAGTAGTGTATGAAGCCACAAAATTATTCGTATATGTAACTTCAGTGAAAATATTCACAATTGATTTGAATTTCAGAGAGCATATTGCAGTAGACCGTGCTTTAAAGAGGGGTTGTGTTCCTAGAAAGCAGTCCTTAGTGAGATTTTCTGGTAAGCAAACCCCCTTTTCCCATTGAACCTCATTTTATAAGCAGGGATGCAATCCTATGGAATGCTACTTAGCCATTTTATCAGCAATTACAAAGTGGCCCATCATCATTAATTGAGGTCAATATCAGACTTGATGGGAAGGATGGAAGGAAAAAACAAATGCCATTTTTTAATTTTTAGTTGCACAGTACCATAGGGGAATAAGATTTGGATGTGGCAGCACTACATCGATTGGGCTGGAGATTGCCAAAAATAAGGCAGCATTGCAATAACGGGGAAGGAATCCATTAATGCGGTATTAGGAGAGGATATCCTCGAATAATCTTCAAATGTGATCATATGGCCTGAGTTTATGAACAAATAAGGAGATCACTTCACTAGCCTCCAAACAGTAAGAAGAGATGAGGGAGCAGACTAATCACTGTTACAAGAGTAATATTACTCTAACCCTAATCTTCTCACAAATTCCACCCCTATTAAACTTTTCACATTAAGACAACAAACCTAATGTCAAGTCAATGAACTTTCTTGTAAATATTTTGGCTGAATAGGCATGAATATTAGTTCTGGCTCTGTCTAGAATGGCTAGGCACACTGTGGTCCTTTGGGAAATGGGAGCAGATTGCAGGTGTGCGGAGAAAATACCATGTCATTCCATGAGCAGTGTTTCAAAGAGTGAGAGTCAGATACGATGAACACATTTTAGACATAGCTGGAAAACTTTCTGAAGAGCTACAATTTAAAAGGCCATGAAATAAGGGCAGGAAAATTGATTTAAGGAGGGGCTCTTTTGTACTAACATGTCCTTCTTTAGCATCTTAAATGTCAAGGGTTATATGATATAGGGGGCCTGCATATATCACAAAACAGCTCAAAATATTGGAAAACATTTTTAGATGAAATGTTAATCCAGCTGAATGGATGTAAGACTCTCAAATTACTGATCAATGAAGGGAAAGCAACAACTCCGGTTGAATCAATGTTCACTCAATCAGTGCCACCAAATTCGGGTGAATTGATTATTGATCAAGTTGGTTGCTGTGCTTGGCTCCACATTAAAAGTTACTGTCGTAGATTTAAGAGCAATTCTTTACCTTTGATGTGCCTTATATCTAAGACAAATGCATGTTTTTATTATACCTTAAAATTGCACAATGATAAAACCATTCAGCAGGTTAATAATTGCTGGCAACTTGCATCTGGACATGTCAGATGGTGAGGTTGTTGGTTTAAGATTACACAGGATGCTGAAAACCAAACAATTGGGGTGAGAAGTGCTCGCTGTTTAAAAAGCAAGCAAAAAAAAGTGGAAATTTCTTCAAGTTAAATAACTATGCATGTGAAATTTTAAATTGATTTAAAGTCTGGGTATTTTTATTAGTGGTGTGCATATGTTGTTTTTTTAAGTGTGGCTACATTGAGGGGTTTCCCTCCAAGGTGTTAGTGGGTCCTACTGTATGTATCTTTCTTGTTAACCTCTTTTGGAGGCACGTGGTGAACCTTTGGTGCTTTTTGAACACCTATATTGTACTTTTTTTCAGAATGCTGAATGTTTCATTTTAACCAGTAGCTTAGGTTTTTCACTGAGGGAAAATAGGTGAGGTTAGCACTCCAGCACTTTGTGTCATTTTTTGTGTGTTTATCAATGTTATCTATTCAAAATCTCAAAAAGGCTGTTGATGAACCTCCATAAAAAGGTTTGGACTAAAATTTGTTGGACAACAGACAAAAACAGGGTATTAAACTGTTGACCATTATATGAATGTGGAGTAAAGCAATTTTGCTCTCATATCACAGTAGTTCATAGTGTCAATTGCTAATGCTGCTCATTTTCTGGTGAGATTTTCGTGTCCACTTACATTTTGTTTTCCAACATTAAAGTAGCCCAGAGGTGGGGTCCTCCATCTTGGAACACCGTACATGTATTCCTGGTGATCTCTGTCTGCAATAGATAACAAGTGCATGAAATGGTTGAGTGGACATGACATTGCGATCTTCATCAATGATTTCTGGAATAATTAAGTATTAACTGCAGACGAGGGAGCATAGGCCAGTGGTTTCTCATGCCCTGGCAATTTAAGTGCTCTTCTAAATACTTGTTTGATGTGGAAGTACCCGTCTCCACCACAGTTGCCTCCGGTACCAACTATTGTTTAGAAGCACAACATTATCCTGGAAAGAGCAACGAGAGAAGGGGGGAGACATATTGGCAAATCGGTGTTGTGGGAATAATTATGGTTATAGTAGTAGGGGATTTGATACAGGAGGCCTGCAAATACACACAGTGCAAAACAGCCCAAAATGTTGAGTTCCATTTAGAGATGAAATGTTAATCCATGGCCTAATCAGCTCAAGTGGACATTAAGGTTCTCAAAGGACACCTCCTGTTGCACTAGTATTCCACCCACCACACTAAACCTTCAAACCCCCACACACCAGTACATGATGTCTGTAGTTTGTCTGTATCCACAAAATTCATTGCAGTTATTTGTTGGGTTACAGACTGTTCCAACTTGAAAAAATATCACTGGTCCAAATCCTGGAAGTCTCTGACTATAGCCAGATAGTACGGGGGAGGCAGGGTGAATTGAGTCCAGGCTAACAGCTGTGGAAATCTGGATTGTGGGAAACATCACAGTCACGATAATGCCTGTGCAGCCAAATACCAATCCAACTCAATTTACAAGTTTGCAGACAACACCACCGTGGTAGGCCCACTATCAAATAATGACGAGATGGAGTAAAAGAGATTGAGAACTTTGTAACCTGGTGCCAGGACAACAACCTCTCCCTCAATGTCAGCAAGACAAAGGAGATTGTGATTGATTTCAGGAAGCAAAGCAGTACACACTTTGATGACGCTAAAATAGTGATGTTCAAAACTTCAACTTCTACAGATGTGCCATCGAAATTATTTTATTGGGATAGATCATAGCATGGTTTGGGAACAACTCAATCCAGGACCAGAAGAAATTGCAGAGAATAGTGGACGTAGCCCAGACCATCATACAAACCAACCTCCCTCCCATTAACTCCATCTACACTTCACGCTGCCTTGGCAAGGCCACCAGCATTATTAAGGACCAGTCTTATCCTGGTCCTTAAATTTGAGGAGCAGCACCTCATATTCCGCTTCGGCAGTCTGCACCCTAGCGGCATAAACATTGAATTCTCCAATTTCCGGTAGCCCTTGCTGTCTCCTCCCCTTCTCAGCTCTCCCTCAGCCCTCGAGCTCCTCCTCTTCCTTTTTCCTTTCTTCTCCCCACCCTACATCAGTCTGAAGAAGAGTTTCGGACCGAAACATTGCCTATTTCCTTCGCTCCATAGATGCTGCTGCACCTGCTGAGTTTCTCCAGCACTTTTGTCTACCTTCAATTTTCCAGCATCTGCAGTTCCTTCTTAAAGTCTTATCCTGGTCACTCCCTCTTCTCCCTTCTCTCAACAGGCAAAAGGTACAGAAGCTTGAAAACGCATACCTCCAGATTCAGAGACAATTTCTTCCCAGTTGTTATCAAATAACTGACCCATCCTCTCACCAGCTATAATGTAGTCCCAAAGACCTTTGAACTATCTTTGATTGGACTTTATCGGTCTTTATCTTGCACTAAATGTTGTACCCTTTATTCTTTATCTGCACACTGGGCGGCTTGATTGTTATTTTGTATAGACTGTTCTTTGACTGGATAGCACACAACATGTAGGTATGTTATAAAACTTACCTTCAGTCGCGCTGTAATTCTGCCACTGGCCGTGTGCGCGATTTTGGCGCCTTTAAGGGGGGGCGGGGTTAAAACGCGGGTTTCTCCTCCCTTGTCCTGGTTAATATTTTGTTGGAGTACAAGCCTTGGCTGACAAATCGTTCCTACCGGCGTTTTGTGAATTTTTTATTTTTATTAAATCGTCAATGTCAGCGCTAGAGTAATTTTAAAAGCAGCTCCTGAAGCGTCAACGCTGATAATGGGGACGGATTTCACACACGGGACAGGTAAACGAAAGTGGTTTCTTTAAATGTATAAAAGTGCTTCTTAAGAAGCCTTTAATTCACATTTTTTCATGCGACACGCTGATTTTATTCCCCGAATTAACGGCAGTATTTTTCATGCCAATACGGGGTTAAATTCACCGCAAATCAACGTTCCAAAAGATCGCGTTCCAGAAATCCTCACTCACAAGATGAATTAAATGCCCATTAATTTACAGGTATTAAACATTCAATTCCTTCCATTTGGCCTGTAAATTCATGAAAATTAGATTTTAAAATTATGTTATATTGTGAATTATTGTGTGAATGTTATTTGGACACTTAGGCTATTTAAAAATGTTAATCTATTCTTAAGAAATTGATAGATGTTTAGATCTAGTAATTGAATTTTGTAATTAGCTACAATTAGGTAACTAACTAATTATATGCTTTACTTTCATGTCTTCGAAGTAAGATTGTTTCATATTTGTTTCAGAATGCTTCAATCTATAATAACTGAAAATTTCTTTCAGTTATCATAATTTTTAAGAAAGTTATGGGCTTTTAACTGTCCTCGATCACAGCTTTTGTGTTAAGTCAATGGAAAAGCAATAGGGAACTAGATGCTAATTTCTGAGTATGATAATGGCCATAACTTTTTTAATACTGAAGATATGAAAGTGAATTAAGTGTCAAATTAAACTTCTTTTTATGCTTTATCTGATGGGATAATTTGCAGACTTTATTTTTAAAATCTCAAAATTTTGTAACATTGCTACAACATGTACCTCGGTATATGTGACAAACAACTAAACTATCTAAAATTAGAAAGCATTGCGAGTGATGAAACCCAGAGGGGAGCTGTATAATTTTTGTTATTTATACACGGGAGGGTTTAAACTAGATTGGCAAAGGGATGGGATCTTGTGTAGGACAGAGGCACAGGAGAGGCTAGTTGGCATGGAGGGTGGTGTGGGAAAGGTTAATGGACAGAATAGGCAAAAAACCGATGAGCAAGCAAGGAAGGAGGGTTGGTTTAAACTGCACATATTTTAATGCAAGGGGCCTGACGGGTAAGGCAGATGAGCTTAGGGCGTGGATAGGTATGAATGACTGGGACGTTGTAGCCATGACTGAAACCTGGTCAAGGGAGGGGCAGGACTGGCAGCTCAATACAGGAGCTTCAGGAGAGACAGGGGTGAGGAAAAAA
The DNA here is from genome assembly GCA_038087875.1 of Malacoraja senta. NCBI lineage: Eukaryota > Metazoa > Chordata > Chondrichthyes > Rajiformes > Rajidae > Malacoraja > Malacoraja senta. The sequence continues at coordinate 230,193,844 of CM075977.1, forward strand.
GAGGAGGGGGAGTTGCATTGTTGATTAAGGAGGATGTCACGGCTGTGTTCAGAGGTGACATTGTGGATGGTTCGTCTAGTGAGGCTATATGGGTGGAGCTGAGGAACAAGAAAGGGATGATCACCTTGTTGGGGATGTACGACAGACCCCCAAATAGTCAACGGGAATTAGAAGAGCAAATGTGCCGGGAGATTGCAGACAGCTGCAGGTCAAATAAGGGTGTTGTAGTAGGGGATTTCAACTTTCCCAATATAGACTGGGGAAATCATAGCGTGAAGGGTTTAGATGAGGTGCAATTCCTCAAAAGTGTTCAGGAGAGTTTTCTTGAACAGTATGTGGAGGTCCCCACATGTGAGAGGGCAATGCTGGATCTAGTATTGGAAAATTGGGAAGGGCAAGTCAATGAAGTGTGTGTGGAGGAGCCTTTTGGGACAAGTGACCACAGTTCGATTAAGTTTAAAATAGATATGGATTGGGATGGAGAGGGTCATAGATACATAGATACATAGAAAATAGGTGCAGGAGTAGGCTATTCGGCCCTTCGAGCCTGCACCGCCATTCAATACGATCATGGCTGATCATCCAACTCAGTATCCCGTACCTGCCTTCTCTCCATACCCCCTGATCCCTTTAGCCACAAGGGCCACATCTAATTCCCTCTTAAATATAGCCAATGAACTGGCCTCAACTACCCTCTGTGGCAGAGAGTTCCAGAGATTCACCACTCTCTGTGTGAAAAAGTTTTTCCTCATCTCGGTCTTAAAGGATTTCCCCCTTATCCTTAAGCTGTGACCCCTTGTCCTGGACTTCCCCAACATCGGGAACAATCTTCCTGCATCTAGCCTGTCCAACCCCATAAGAATTTTGTACGTTTCTATAAGATCCCCTCTCAATCTCCTAAATTCTAGCGAGTATAAGCCAAGTCTATCCAGTCTTTCTTCATATGAAAGTCCTGACATCCCAGGAATCAGTCTGGTGAACCTTCTCTGCACTCCCTCTATGGCTATAATGTCCTTCCTCAGATTTGGAGACCAAAACTGTACGCAATACTCCAGGTGTGGTCTCACCAAGACCCTGTACAACTGCAGTAGAACCTCCCTGCTCCTATACTCAAATCCTCTTGCTATGAAGGCCAACATACCATTCGCTTTCTTCACTGCCTGCTGCACCTGCATGCCTACTTTCAATGACTGGTGTACCATGACACCCAGGTCTCGCTGCATCTCCCCATTTCCTAATCGGCCACCATTTAGATAATAGTCTGCCTTCCCGTTTTTGCTACCAAAGTGGATAACCTCACATTTATCCACATTATACTGCATCTGCCAAACATTTGCCCACTCACCCAGCCTATCCAAGTCACCTTGCAGTCTCCTAGCATCCTCCTCACAGCTAACACTGCCCCCCAGCTTAGTGTCATCCGCAAACTTGGAGATGTTGCTTTCAATTCCCTCGTCCAGATCATTAATATAAATTGTAAATAGCTGGGGTCCCAGCACTGAGCCTTGCGGTACCCCACTAGTCACTGCCTGCCATTGTGAAAAGGACCCGTTTACTCCTACTCTTTGCTTCCTGTTTGCCAGCCAGTTCTCTATCCACATCAATACTGAACCCCCAATACCGTGTGATTTAAGTTTGTATCCTAATCTCTTATGTGGTACCTTGTCGAAAGCCTTCTGAAAGTCCAGATACAACACATCCACTGGTTCTCCCCTATCCACTCTACTAGTTACATCCTCGAAAAATTCTATAAGATTCGTCAGACACGATTTACCTTTCGTAAATCCATGCTGACTTTGTCCAATGATTTCACCACTTTCCAAATGTGCTGCTATCCCATCTTTAATAAGTGACTCTATCAGTTTCCCCACTACCGATGTTAGACTAACTGGTCTGTAATTCCCCGTTTTCTCTCTCCCTCCCTTCTTAAAAAGTGGGGTTACGTTTGCTACCCTCCAATCCTCAGGAACTACTCCAGAATCTAAAGAGTTTTGAAAAATTATCACTAATGCATCCACTATTTCTGGAGCTACTTCCTTAAGTACTCTGGGATGCAGCCTATCTGGCCCTGGTGATTTATCGGCCTTTAATCCATTCAATTTACCCAACACCACTTCCCGACTAACCTGGATTTCACTCAGTTCCTCCATCTCCTTTGACCCGCGGCCCCCTGCTATTTCCAGCAGATTATTTATGTCTTCCTTAGTGAAGACGGAACCAAAGTAGTTATTCAATTGGTCTGCCATATCCTTGTTCCCCATGATCAATTCACCTGTTTCTGACTTCAAGGGACCTACATTTGATTTAACTAATCTCTTTCTCTTCACATATCTATAAAAACTTTTGCAGTCAGTTTTTATGTTCCCTGCCAGTTTCCTTTCATAATCTATTTTCCCTTTCCTAATTAAGCCCTTTGTCCTCCTCTGCTGGTCTCTGAATTTCTCCCAGTCCTCTGGTATGCTGCCTTTTCTGGCTAATTTGTACGCATCATCTTTTGCTTTGATACTATCCCTGATTTCCCTTGTTATCCACGGATGCACTACCTTCCCTGATTTATTCTTTTGCCAAACTGGGATGAACAATTTTTGTAGTTCATCCATGCGGTCTTTAAATGCCTTCCATTGCATATCCACCGTCAACCCTTTTAGAACTAATTGCCAGTCAATCTTGGCCAATTCACGTCTCATACCCTCAAAGTTACCTTTCTTTAAGTTCAGAACCGTTGTTTCTGAATTAACAATGTCACTCTCCATCCTAATGAAGAACTCAACCATATTATGATCACTCTTGCCCAAGGGGGCACGCACAACAAGTCTGCTAACTAACCCTTCCTCATTACTCAATACCCAGTCTAGAATAGCCTGCTCTCTCGTTGGTTCCTCTACATGTTGGTTTAGATAACTATCCCTCATACATTCCAAGAAATCCTCTTCCTCAGCACCCCTGCCAATTTGATTCACCCAATCTATATGTAGATTGAAGTCACCCATTATAACTGTTTTGCCTTTGTTGCACGCATTTCTAATTTCCTGTTTGATGCCATCCCCAACTTCACTACTACTGCTAGGTGGCCTGTACACAACACCCACCAGCGTTTTCTGCCCCTTAGTGTTTCGCAGCTCTACCCATACCGATTCCACATCCTCCAAGCTAATGTCCTTCCTTTCCACTGCGTTAATCTCCTCTCTAACCAGCAACGCTACCCCACCTCCTTTTCCTTTCTCTCTATCCCTCCTGAATATTGAATATCCCTGGATGTTCAGCTCCCAGCCTTGGTCACCTTGGAGCCATGTCTCCGTGATCCCAACTATATCATAATCATTAATTGCTATCTGCACGTTCAACTCATCCACCTTATTACGAATGCTCCTTGCATTGAGACACAAAGCCTTCAGGCTTGTTTTTACAACGCTCTTACCCCTTATACAATTATGTTGAAAAGTGGCTCTTTTTGATTTTTGCCCTGGATTTGTCTGCCTGCCACTTTTACCTTTCACCTTGCTACCTATTGCTTCCGCCCGCATTTTACACCCCTCTGTTTCTCTGCTCACCCATTTAAGAACCCCACCACCTCTTATTCTCTGTTTATTATTGTTTTCTTCTTTCCCCCCCTACATGTTGGGTCTGAGTGCTTTCCTTCTCTGCCTCCTGCCTCACACACTGTCTAATAGCATTCTCTATTTGAGTCCCTCCCCCCAACCATTCTAGTTTAAAGTCTCCCCAGTAGCCTTTGCAGATCTCCCCGCCAGGATATCGGTCCCCCTCAGGTTCAAGTGCAACCCATCCTTTTTGTACAGGTCGAACCTTCCACAAAAGAAGTCCCAATGATCCAGAAATTTGAATCCCTGCCTTCTGCACCAGTCCTTCAGCCACGCATTTTTCCTCCACCTCGCTCCATTCCTACTCTCACTGTCGCGTGGTACAGGCAGTAATCCCGAGATTGTTACCTTTGCTGTCCTTCTCTTTAACTCCCCTCCTAACTCCCTAAATTCTCCTTTCAGGACCTCTTCTCTTTTTTTACCTATGTCATTGGTACCTATATGTATCACGACCTCGGGCTCCTCTCCCTGCCCTTTCAGGATGTCTTGGACACGTTGAGACACATCACAGACCCTGGCACCAGGGAGGCAAACTACCATCCGGGTCTCCCGACTGCGTCCACAGAATCGCCTGTCTGACCCCCTAACTATAGAGTCCCCTATTAATATTGCCCTCCTCTTCTTTTCCTTACCCTTCTGAGCAACAGGACCGGTCTCTATACCGGAGGTCCGGCCGCTGTCGCTACCCCCAGGTAGGCTGTCCACCCCAACAGTGCTCAAACAGGAGTACTTATTGTCAAGGTGTACAGCCACCGGGGTACTCTCTAGTCCCTGCCTGTGCCCCTTGCCTCTCCCAACCGTGATCCACTTGCCTGCCTCCTGTGGTGTTGGAGTGACCACATCCCTGTAACTCCTCTCAATGACTTCCTCGCTCTCCCTGACCAGACGGAGGTCATCGAGCTGCTGCTCCAGGTTCCTAATACGGTCCATTAGGAGCCCCATCTCGATACACCTGGCGCAGATGTGGACGTCTGGAGGGCTATCAGACTCCATGACTTCCCACATCTGACATCCAGAACAGTAAACTGTCCTGGCCCTCATACTCCCCTTACCCTGGATATAATACAAAACAACCTGCTACAATACAAAACAAGCTGCTACAATACAAAACAAACTGCTACAATACAAAACAAACTGCTACAATACAGTACAATCAGCAGGGATCTGACTCCCAATCAGCTGCTCCCTCTTGTCTGCGTCCACCAATCAGCGGCTTCCTCAAACCCACTTGTTTTTGAAGTGGAACGTTGCCGATTTGGGTTCCTTTTTAAGTCCTACCGCTCGGATGTAGCTCCTCCCTCAGCGACCTCTCCAACGGCTTTCGGACCTCTGTTAGGAACAAGCCCCCGCGCTCCTTTTTAAGTCCTACCGCTCGGATGTAGCTCCTCCCTCAGCGACCTCTCCAACGGCTTTCGGACCTCTGTTAGGAACAAGCCCCCGCGCTCCTTTTTAAGTCCTACCGCTCGGTTGTAGCTCCTCCCTCAGCGACCTCTCCAACGGCTTTCGGACCTCTGTTAGGAACAAGCCCCCGCGCTCCTTTTTAAGTCCTACCGCTCGGTTGTAGCTCCTCCCTCAGCGACCTCTCCAACGGCTTTCGGACCTCTGTCCAAGTGTTAAAATGCTCAACTGGGGTAAGGCCAACATTGAGGGTATGAGAGAAGTTTTCGCTCAAGTTGACTGGAGCAGATTATTTGAGGGAAAAGGAACATCGGGCAAGTGAGATGTTTTTAAAAGTGTACTGAAGAAAGCTCAGGATGTGTAAGTCCCCGTTAGAGTGAAGGGCAAAGCAGGCAAACGTAAGGAAGCTTGGCTGACGAGGGAAATTGAGACGTTAGTCAAAAACAAGAAGGATGCATGGGTCAGGTATAGGCAGCTGAAATCAAGTGCATCCCTGGAGGAGTTCGGGAACTATGGAGCAAACTAAAAAAGAACAGAAGGGCAAAAAGGAGCCAGGCGATAACTCTGGCAGGTAGCATAAAAGACAATCCGAAAAGATTTTATAAATATATTAGGGGGAAAAGGGTAACTAGAGAGAGAGAGAGAGAGAGTGGGACCTCTCAGGAATCAGCGGTCACCTCTGTGTGGAGCCACAGGAGATGGGCAAGCTCCTCAATTAATATTTTTCCTCTGTATTTACCGAGGAGAAAGACAATAGGACGGAGGAAATTGGAGCAGTCACTGGAAGTGTCATAAGAGCAGTCAGGGTTTCTGTCGAGGAAGTACTGAAGGTACTGTCGTATTTGAAGGTAGACAAATCTCCAGGGCCTGATCTGATATATCCGAGGACATAGCGGGAAACTAGAGAGGAAATTGCGGGAGCCCTGGTTGAAATTTATGAATCGGCGTTAAATACAGGAGATGTCCCAGAGGATTGGAGGGTGGCAAATGTTGTACCTCTTTTCAAGAAGGGCTGCTGGGAAAATGCTGGGAACTGTAGGCTGGTGAACTTAACATCTGTAGTTGGTAAGTTGCTGGATAGTATTCTGAGGGATAGGATATACAGGCATTTGGATGGGCAAGGGCTGATTAGGGATAGTCAGCATGGTTTTGTACGTGGGAAGTCTTGTCTCACAAATCAGATTTTTTTAAAGACGTGAGCAAAAAGGTCGATGAAGGCAGAGCAGTAGATGTTGTGTACATGGACTTTAGTAAGGCGTTTGACAAGGTGCCGCATGGTAGGCTGCTCTGGAAGGTTAGATCTCATGGGATCCAAGGAGAGATAGCTGAATGGATAGCAAATTGGTTTCATAAAAGGAAGCAGAGGGTAATGGTGGAAGGTTGCTTCTCAGAATGGAGGCCTGCGATTAGTGGTGTGCCACAGGGTTACTGTTTGTCATCTACATCAATGATTTGGATGAGAACGTAGGGGGCAAGATGAGCAAGTTTGCTGATGATACAAAAGTTAGTAGTTTTGCAGATAGTGACGATGGTTGTGAACGATTGCAGCAGGATCTGGATCGATTGGCCAGGTGGGCGGAGGAATGGTTTATGGAATTTAACACAGAGAAGTGTGAGGTGTTGCATTTTGAGATGTCAAACAAGAGCAGGACCTTCACAGTAAATGGTAGGCCTCTGGGTAGTGTTATAAAGCAGAGGGATCTTGAAGGTCGAGTCGCAGGTAGATAAGGTGGTCAAAAAGGCTTTTGGCACCTTGGCCTTCATCAGTCAGAGTATTGAGTATAGAAGTTGGGAGTTCATGTTGCAGTTGTATAAGACATTAGTGACATTGCATTTAGAATATTGTGTTCAGTTCTCAGCACCATGTTACAGGAAATATTGTCAAGCTCGAAAGGGGTTCAAAAAAGATATACGAGGATGTTGCCAGGACTAGAGGGTGTGAGCTATAGGGAGAGGTTGAGTAGGCTGGGTCTCTATTCTATGGAGCATAGGAGGATGAGGGGAGATCTTATAGAAGTATACAAAATCATGAGAGGAATAGATGAGAGGGTAGATGCACAAAGTCTCTTGCCCAGAGTAGGGTAATCGAAGACCAGAGGACATATGTTCAAGGTGAAGGGGAAAAGATTTAATAGGAATCTGAAGGGTAACTTGTTCACACAGAGAGTGGTGGGTGTATGGAACAATCTGCCAGTGGATGTAGTTGAGGCTGGGACTATCCCATCGTTTAAGAAACAGTTGGACAGGTACATGGGTAGGACAGGTTTGGAGGGTTCTGGACCAATCGCAGGCAAGTGAGACTAGTGTAGCTGGGACATTGTTGGCCGGTGTGGGCGAGTTGGGCCGAAGGGCCTGTTTCCACACTGTATCACTATGACTCTATCTGTATTTCATTAAGCTTCTTCAAAATGGATTGAGCAGACAGTGAGTGAGCAAAAAATATGATTTTTTTAACATGCTTGCTTTCCTTGTATTTTTTATAAATTCATTCAGTGGTTGTGATAGGAGCAATGTGGAAAATGGATAGTGAGAGCAAACATTGTTCTTGCTTTACATTGGTTCCCTGATATATAGAACAGGCCCTTCGCCCATAATGTCTGTGCTGAACATAATGTCCATGCCATCACTTATCTACAGCTGCACATAACCCATATCCCTCCATTCCTTGCATAACTATATGCCTATCCAAAAGCCTCTAAATACCACGAGTATCTGCTTCAAACACTTGGCAGCACATTTCAGGTGCTCACCACCTCTGTAAACACGACTTGCCATGCACATCTGTTTTAAACTTTGCCCCTTTCATCTTAAAGCTCTGCCCTGGTGTATTTGATTTTTCCATCCAGGGAAAAAGATTCTGACTGTCTACTCTGTCAGTACCTCTGATAATTTTATGTACTTCTATCAGGTATCCCCACAACTTCTGCGTTCCAGAGGAAACAACCCAGGTCTGTCCAACCTTGCCCTGTAGCTAAGATCCTTTAATCCTGGCATCATTCCGATTAACCTTTGCTGCACTCTTTCCAAAGCCTTCACATTCTTCCTGGAATGGGTGACCAGAACTGCACACAACACTCCAAATGCAGCCTAACCAGAGAACTATAAAGCTGCATCATGACTTCCTGACTCTTATACTCAATCCCCAGACCTATGAATGCAAGCATACCATAGGCCTTCTTTTCCACCTTATCAGAGAGGTTATGGAGGTGGACCCCGAGATCCCTCTGTACATCAGTTCTGTTAAGGGTCATGCAATTAATTGTATATTAGACTTCTGATATAGAGGACTCTCTCTAACTTCTACAGGTGCACAGTAGAGAGCATGCTGACCGGTTGCATCGTGGCTTGGTTCGGCAACTTGAGCGCCCTGGAGCAGAAAGGACTACAAAAAGTAGTAAACACTGCCCAGTCCATCTTCGGCTCTGACCTCCCTTCCATCGAGGAGATCTATCGCAGTCGCTGCCTCAAAAAGGCTGGCAGCATCATCAAGGACCCACACCATCCGGGCCTTACACTCATCTCCCCACTACCTTCAGGTAGAAGGTACAGGAGCCTGAAGACTGCAACGACCAGGTTCAGGAATAACTACTTCCCCACAGCCATCAGGTTATATGACTTGGCTCGGACAAAACTCTGAACGTTAATAGCCCATTATCTGTTATTTGCACTTTATTATTTTATTTATTCATGTGTATATATTTATATAATGGTATATGGACACACTGATCTGTTCTGTAGTCAATGCCTACTATGTTCTGTTGTGCTGAAGCAAAGCAAGAATTTCATTGTCCTATCAGGGACACATGACAATAAACTCTCTTGAATCTTGAATCTTGAATGATATAACTATTACTGAAAGATTTAACTAACGGAGAAGATTGGCAGTTCAGCATTCTTGCTTTTATGGTTTACTGATTAAGTGGTGTAAGCTTGTATTGTCGATTAACAAATAGATTCCACCTTTGGAAGAGGGATGATTTGCTGAAAATGTTAACAAATGGATCAATAGGGGCTGTACTGAGAACCAATAAAGCGGGTATTATTCTTTTGGAATTGTAGCAAATTCCATTAAAGAAAGATAAGGGTTCAACCTGTCCGAATATTTGAGAAATCCAAAACGAGTAGGATAGTGTTAGTAGAACTGGTTGAACAGCTTAATGTTAACTAGATTCAATGTAAGGTATGCAAAAGGTTGAGCCAGATTTCCAAAATAGATTTGGGTAACATTATGCATGTTTAAAGCCGGACGAGAAGTGGAGGCATTCAAGTGCAGAAGAAATATATTCCCGGAGAATAATAGACAGACTTCCAAATCTAGCTCACTTGGATATCAAGAATAAATTCAGCCCCACAAACCTTTGGACATAGAAAGGGCAAGAGGGCCTGTCAAAGATTAAAAATCAACTTGTGTATGGAGATGGATGATGTAGATATGGTTCAATATGAATACTTTGTATCTCTCTTTGCAGAAGGTGGGGTGATGGACATTTTGGTGATGGAGGAGCCGAAATATTGTAGGAAGTAAAAATGTATGGAAATACTTCATATACGTTATATAAAATATTAAGGGATTAAGTTTAGTTTAGTTTGGAGATACAGCGTGGAAACAGGCCTTTCGGCCCATTGAGTTCTCCCCGAACCAGCGATTACGCCATACACTAACACTATCCTACACACACTATGGAGAATTTACAATTTTACCAAGCCAACTAACCTACAAGCCTGTATGTCTTTGGAGTGTGGGAGGAAACCAGAGCGCCTGGAGAAAACCTATGCACGTCATGGGGAGAACGTACAAATTCCGTACAGATAAAACCTGTGGTCAGGATCAAACCTGGGTGTCTGACGCTGTAAAGGAGCAACTCTACCGGTGCGACTAAGTCTTTAAAAATCTGGGCAAAGTATACCCAGGCGATAAAGTGAAGCAAGGGAGTTAAATATGCAAACTCTGCCGATCTGACTATAGAATGCTACAAGATTGGAAAACTGCAAACATGGGATGACGAATTATAGATGAGTCAACCCAAGATTGGCCGTGAGTAAAGGAACAACATAATCATTTAGAAAGGCACTGATTAAGGTGCAAGGTTGATGCAAGGTAGCATTCTGACTAATTTGATTAGATTTTTAGAAAATGTAACAAGATGTAATCTAATTGATATGTGACCAGGCTTTGACAAGATGTCACATGGCAAACTCAACCCACTGCTAAAATATGTATCTGCCATTAATTTTCCCGCTTACTCAATCTAAGGATGCTGTACTGTTCTGTGCTCTGTTCTAAGTTTGGTTGCTGTGAAAAGCAATGTGTCGACAAACAAATGTTTTGGTTGATGCCTATTGGGCCTGTCCCACTTAGGCGACTTTTTAAGTGACTGCAGGAGACTATGCAGTTGCCACACGGTCACCACATGTTCGCGGGTGGTTGCCGGGGAGTCGCCTTCATGGTCATGAGGAGTTCCCGCATTCTGGGAACTAGTCGCAACCTCATTATGGTCACCGCAGATTTTTCAACTGAAAAGTCGCCTAAGTGGGACAGATTACAAAGGAATGGAGTGAACTTGAAAGCAATAAAGGTGAATTGGATAAGAGAGGCAATGTAAAATCCTATTGGAGGGCAAGCAGAACATTTTCAACGGATGCAATAATGAAAAAAAAGTTGAAATAACTATTACAAGAGCACTATATATGGTGGAAATATGAAATGAAACAAGAAACATTACTCAGCAAGTCAGAGAAAAACATGTCATTTTTCAGATAACCTGAACCAGGGATGTTCTGCATAAAATCAAGCTTTTGCAGTGTTAACAGTGTAAATGTCTTGAAGTAGGGCATTGGCCTCTAGCTGTTGTTGATTTAGTGATTGATTTGAGAACATCAAAGCAAATACTCATCATTTTATAATTTCTTAACTATCATTATAAACACTGTATTCGAATGTGAAGCATTCCATTTTGCTAAAGTAATGTATACTTTATCTACACGCATGTGGTTTCACTCTTATCTTCTTATCAATTTATAGACATTAATCTTGCTGGAAATGGACCAAGATTAAGAACAGTTTCAGTTGACAAACCACAATTCTATTTTTAGCTCCAATTTAATAAAAATCGAACTATCATTTGTACTCGATAGCAGATTTTATTCCACATTAATAACATCTCCCCTTCCCCCCAGTAATGATTAAAGTTTCAACATTATGTTTAATTGATTACATCAAAAATATGCCTTTGCTGTCCTGCCAAAACAACACTTGGTGCAGCTGTAAAGTGACCCCCAAGGGTTCGTTATCCAATAATACTCTCCAAGGCCCTGCCATTCACTATGCATGTCTTAGCATGGTTAGCATCCCAAAATGCATCTCTTTGCATCTTGTTGGAGTTAAATTCCACCTGCCATTCCTTTGCCCACTTTCTCAGTTGATCGGAATCCAATTGTAACTTTAGGAAACCTTTTTCATTATCCATTATAACACCAACTTTGGAGCTAAATTTGATCTGATTTCAGTAGTGAATTAAATATTATCTTCTTTACAATGCAAAATGGCAACATTTTTTTACTTGTCTGTACTAACGTATCTGCTGCACATACAACTTCATATGCTCCTGGATCGCCTCGGCGCAGAGTAAGAACAAAGCGGGAAGAGACAGAGACTTTAAGACTTTTGCCTCCATCACAGTGAGGAGGTGCCTGGTGAACTCACTGTGGTGGATGTTAATTTGTGTTTATTGTGTGTTTTGTTATTTATTATTATATGTATGACTGCAGGCAACGAAATTTCGTTCAGACTGAAAGGTCTGAATGACAAATAAAGGAATCTCTAATCTCTAATCTCTAATCTCCATATTTGCTACACCAGGACATCGATAGATTCATTTAGACAGGTGAAAGGGATGATCATTGAAGATTTACAGAGAATGTACAATTCCCTCTTAAGTCTTCCAATAACTGTTAAGGAAACCTAGATGGTGTAGTGCTAGTAACATGTTTGTGGCTGCAGGAGTCAGTACTTTAGAAGCCATCCTAAGAAATCATATCTATAAATTCATTTGCAGGATAAATGACTCTAAAAATGTAATTATTGTGGCCTTGTCCAACATGAGGTTTAGCACTACAAGCTACGAATCCCAGCTGTGGAGACACTGGTATCGTTGTCTCGTTGTAGGACATTGATCATTCTTTTATTCTGGATTTTAATTCATGTAGTGTGTTTTTTTAAAATATATAATTTATGATGCTTTTATATGTGATATACTACGATTTTATATGTACTTTATGATATTTTTTAATATGCAATGCATTTTTATGTAATGTTGCCCCTTGTCTGGACCTTGAGTCCGAAATAAAGTTTATTATTATTATTATTATTATTATTATTATTATTATTATTATTATGGAAGAGATTGTCTCTGACATGAAGATTCTTTCACCATGAGGCATTATGTCAATATGTTTTACATGGATACAGTCGCTAACTCAATAAAACATCAAATGCTGCAATGCCATGAGTAGGTACACATCTTGAGACTCTGAATGCCTACATATCCGACTGTTTATCTACCTTCATTATCATATATCCTAATGACATGGAAGTGTGAACCAAATCACAGAGCAATCCCACTCTTCCATTAGTTGTCTGTGAATTATTTTCTCCACATTCCCATCAATTCTACTTTTCAATGCTGGTCAATTAACCTACAATCTGCATGTTTTTGGAGATAAGAAGAAACTGGGTCACCTTAAGGAAACCTATGCAATCACAAGAATCACCTCTGCAAATTCTACACAGATAGCATGGAGGTCAGAATTGAGCCTGGGTCTCGACAGTTGTGAGGCAGCATCTCTGCTCGCTGAATCACTGCAGACACATGTACACACATCTCCATCCAAAACACTACTCCTAAAGTTCCATCATGTCTTACATCTTGTCCCACACTAGCTCCAATATTGACATTTCAATATCCACACCACTGTACTGAGGTCTAGCCTCCAAATGTAGGATAATGGAAAGGTGACTCAATGTCCTTCATCTATTCCATTTAGACCAAGGTCTTCTTCTTCTTCTTCTTCTTGCGTTTGATGCAGCAGAAGTCTGCAGCCTGGTGATGCCATCCGGTTTGACATCCGTAGGTGCCCGCCCTAAAAAGGGCGCATGCTTCTGGTTGTCGCCAAGCTGCGGCGCTGCTGCTGTCTATGTTTGTTGTCGTTCGCCTGACTGAGGTCAGTTGACAGATCTCACCACGGGGAGGTCGACAACATCAGCCCCACGAAGGTATTAAGGAAACAGGAGCCCACCTGCATGAGAGATGAACACAAGTATCCGCAACGTCCAACTAATAGCAAGAAGACCATCCTGTACCCAATGAACGGAAGGGCTACTGTGCCGCAGAACACTAATGGAGCAAAAGTAATTCACAATCTGCCGAGGTTAGGATCGAACCCAGGTGTCTGGTGCTGTGAGGCAGCAGCTCTACCAGCAGCCCTATTATGCCGCCATAAGTTGAAGCAGCCCAGTCAAGTATCCGGATGATGTCAGAATTCCTTTACAAAAAAAAATGGAATAAATGTACTCCTACTAGACCGAGTATTCATCAGAGATCTAAGGTTGCACCAAAAAGCTCCCACATTTGCTGCCAAGGGAGAAAATGTGTGGTAATGATTAGATTAGATTAGATTAGATTCAACTTTATTGTCATTGTGCAGAGTACAAGTACAGAGACAATGAAATGCAGTTAGCATCTAAACAGAAGTGCAGAAACAATGCATGTACTGGAATAATATCTAAGAAAGTGCCTCTAAGAATGAGGCACATGACTTAAGCATCAAAAGTATAATATGCACAGATGTGTCTTGGTGAATACCCCAACGGTACCGGGTGGCGCCGTACAAATGGCTGCCTCACCAACAGTCTGTCTCGTCCCTTTCTCTCTTTGTTGTTTTTTAGTCCGTAGTTAAATGTTGTTTTAGTGTATCTTTAGTTTTGTATTATGTGGAGGAAAACTTATTTTATCTCTTTCCTTGACGGAGATGTGACTTTTTCCTTATCGTATCTCCGTCTGCACTGTGGCCTAGCGTTGTGGAGCTGGCGGTCCTTTTGCCAGGGATTGACCTCGGAAGCTCCAACCGTGGGAGCCTGCAGACTTTAACATCGTGGAGCTCGCATTCCCTGGTTAGGGACCGGCTTCGGGAGCTCCAGGCCGCAGGAGCTTCAACCGCCCCGATCACGGGAGCTTCAATCGCCCAAACGTGAGAGCTTCGATCACCAGCTGCGGGAGCTTCAATCGCCCCGACTGCAGATAGTTCGACTCCCCCGACCGAGGGAGAAAAAGGAGGAAAGAAGGTAAGACTTTATTGCCTTCCATCACAGTGAGGAATGTGGAGGAACCGCTGTGATGGATGTTTATGTCAAATTTTTGGAGGTTGCTTGTTGTTGATTTTTGGAATGACTGTATGGCAAATCAAATTCCTCGTCTGATTTACATACTTGTTTTGTTTTCATACTCGGCTAATAAAATCAATTACAATTACAGTTTCATCCCAAAATGGTTGTGTAATGGGTCGAGTCATACGCATGTCAAGGTACAACACATGTTTATTAAAGTTCACTTCAACATTCTTCTGCATGGTGTTACAGTAGGCTAGCAGCTAATCAGGTTAATTACTTAAGCAGACTTCTGATAATATGAACTGCATAGTAGGCAGAGCTTCTATTAACAAGCACTACAATTGGTTAGTAATAATAATAATAATAATAATAACTTTATTTATAAAGCACTTTAAACAACCACAGTTGCCACAAAGTGCTGTACATGAGAAATCATGAACAAAAAGCTATTACAAACAATTAAAAACCATTAAAAACCGTAAAACGAAGGACTATAAAAAACACACAAAAAATTAAAAGACATTAAAAGCACTAAAAACAGGGGCAATGCCTCAGCCAGTGTCGAAAGCCAAAGAATAAAAATATGTTTTTAGGGAGGATTTGAAGATGGACAGTGAGGGGGCCTGTCTGATGTGCAGCGGCAAGGTGTTCCAGAGTGCTGGAGCAGCAACAGAAAAAGCTCTATCCCCTCTGAGCTTCCGCTTAGACCTTGGTACCTCAAGGAGCAGCTGATCAGCTGACCTGAGGCACCGGGCAGGAGCATATAGGTGGAGCAGCTCAGAGAGGTAAGGCGGGGCGAGCCCATTCAAGGATTTAAAAACAAATAAAATAATTTTGAAATGAACTCGAAAGTGCACTGGGAGCCAGTGTAGGGAGGCCAAAATTGGCGTAATGTGCTCCCTCTTTCGAGTTCCAGTCAAAAGGCGAGCGGCAGCATTTTGAACAAGCTGGAGGCGAGCCAATGAAGCTCGTGCGACTCCAGAGTAGAGTGCGTTACAGTAATCCAGCCTAGATGTAATAAAGGCATGGATTACTGTTTCAAAATGCTCCCGCTCGAGAATGGGCTTCACCTTTGCCAGCTTCCTTAGGTGAAAGAAGCTGGACTTAACCACCGCGCCTATTTGTTTGTCTAGTTTAAAATCACCGTCCATCCTAAAACCCAGGTTCAAGACGGTTGGCTTTACAGACAATGCCAGTGGACCCAAATCAACAAAGGGAGGTTCACGGCAGCCATTGGGGCCAAACAAAATCACCTCTGTCTTCTCTTCATTAAGTCCCAGAAAGTTTAAGGCCATCCAGGACTTAATGTCCTCAAGACAAGACAGAAGTGATTTTAGAGAATAGTCTTCTTCTTTCCTGAGTGGCATATATAACTGGCTATCATCTGCATAAAAGTGAAAGGAGATGCCATGCCTTCTTAAAATTGAGCCCAGAGGAAGTAGGTATAAGGAGAAGAGCAGGGGCCCTAAAATTGAGCCCTGTGGAACCCCATATACCAAGGGAGTGGAGGAGGATTCAAAGCCAGCAAGGCTTACACGCATGGTTCTGTCTGCCAGATAGGACCTGAACCATCCCAGGGCACTGCCACAAATGCCCACTTGGTGCTGTAGTCTGGAAATTAATATTCCATGGTCCACTGTATCGAAGGCGGCAGATAGGTCCAGCAAGACAAGAACCACATAATTACCTGAGTCGTTTGCCAGGAGGATGTCGTTGAAGACCCTTAGCAGAGCCGACTCTGTGCTATGCATAGCCTTGAATCCAGACTGGAAAACTTCCCGAATATTGTGCTCATCCAGGAAGAGTTTCAGCTGCGCATAAACTACCTTCTCCATGATCTTAGAAATAAAAGACAACTTGGAGATCGGCCTAAAATTGGCCAGATCAGTTTGATCCAGGCCTGGTTTTTTAAGTAGTGGTTGCACTACAGCATGTTTAAAATTTATGGGGACAACCCCAGAACACAAGCTACTGTTTATAAGGGCGAGAACCGACTGCCCTATACTCGGGAAAACCTCTTTAAAAAGAAGAGGAGGGACAGCATCACAGGGGGAACCCGACGGCTTAATATGCCTAACCACATCCTCTAGACCCGACAATGTCAGAGGCACAAACTTTTCAAATGCCACCAGGCATGGGGCCGGAACAGAGGGGTCAGAGGCAGGAGCTGAGATGAGAGCCCTTATAGAAACGACCTTATTAATAAAGAAGTGCAGGAAGTCATTGCACAATTCGGACGATGCTTCCAAGCAAACAGGCTGTGGGGCATTTAAGTAAGAAGTAACAAATCTACAGGTTGCTAGTGTGATCTGTCGAGGGCAAAGTAGATTTTATCTGATTCAATCCAATTTTCATCTAAATGTTTTATGTTGGAAATTGGGTAGTGGGAAAATCATTACCTTTGGAATAGCAAAGAATAGCAATAGAAAAGCATCCAGACATTTTCAGAACATACCTAAATATTCATAAAGGGAATTTAATTTCCAGTTTTGCTAATGAATTGGACATGACTTACGGAATGGCAGCAAATATTTTACCAATGTGAATTATCTCAGCAGAATAAGGGTGCACTTTAACAATGCAAGTGGATTCAGAATAATTTAGAAGAATTAAATAATAAAACGTGTCATAATTGGAATTAAATGGTCTTCAGACAAGCACTCTTCAAAACTATGCAAATGTATACTTTTGTTTCTTTTCAAATACCTTTTCTTGACCACTAATCCTTTCTTATCACATTGGAAAGATTTAATATTTCAAGATGACACATCTGAATATTTTTAAGTGTGTCTATTCATTTCTACTTTCTGTTTTCTCAGCAGGAATGGAAATCTTAAGGCAGATATGGGGAAGAGTTACACAGAATACAAGACTGTAAAATATTGGTTTTCAAGAGCAGGCTACATTAACGGGCACCAGTTTAGACAAGTAGACAGTATACTAAGTCACAAAGTGGAAGTGAACTGACCTATACATCAAACTAACCCTGCTATGGTCTAAAGTAAGAAAGCTTGGTATGTTTCAGAGATTAAAGATGTTCTTAATTGCAAGTGTTTCTCTTATATGCCTTTATGAAAATAAACTATTAGGCAGCTCGCTATCAGAATGGGATTTCCTGTGTGAATACTTGATGCTGGAAAGAATTGCAAATTGAGGGAAAGTTCCTGAAGAAGGGTGAAGGAAAAGGTGGGACAGTTTTGTCTTTGTTAAGAGCTTTCAATATGACCATAATTACACAGATGAATGGAGAAAATAAATTAGACCAACTTTTTCTTTGTCCTTTTGCTAGGTCTTTCCCGAAGTATCTGAAGGTGGGTGGGCAGAAGAATAGGTTAAATGGCCTGTCCCACTGATGTGACCTTTCAGCAACTGTTTTCAGCCTTCAAGCTCAAGGACA
>CM075977.1:230214122-230261229 GCA_038087875.1 Malacoraja senta
ACACCCCTCTACACACACACACACACACACACACACACACACACACACACACACACACACCCCCCTCTACACACACACACACACACACACACACACACACACACACACACACACACACCCCTCTACACACACACACACACACACACACACACACCCCTCTACACACACACACCTCTACACACACACATACACACACCTCTACACACACACACACACACCTCTACACACACACACACACACACACACACACACACCCCTCTACACACACACACACACACACACACACACCCCTCTACACACACACACACACACACACACACACACACACACACACACACCCCTCTACACACACACACACACACACACACACACACACACACACGCACACACACACACACACACACCCCTCTACACACACACACACACACACACACACACACACACACACACACACACACACACACACACACACACACACACACACACACACACACACACACCCCTCTACACACACACACACACACACACACACACACACACACACACACACACCCCTCTACACACCACACACACACACACACACACACACACACACACACACACACACCCCTCTACACACACACACACACACACACACACACACACCCCTCTACACACACACACACACACACACACACACACACACACACACACACACACACACACCCCTCTACACACACACACACACACACACACACACACACACACACACACACACACACACACCCCCTCTACACACACACACACACACACACACACACACACCCCTCTACACACACACACACACACACACACACACACACACACACACACACACACACACACCCCTCTACACACACACACACACACACACACACACACACACACACACACCCCTCTACACACACACACACACACACACACACACACACACACACACACACATGATAAAAGACGGCTGCACAGTGTGCGGTAAGTCCTTTAGAAGGGGGGGAAAAGGATATTGCCTACGGTCAGCAAAGGAGATTGCCTACGGCTGCCCTCGTCTGCCTATGACTACATAGTGACCCCACTCCACTGTACGAGTTCAAAAGAACCATGCCGACCAATTTTTACTTGTTTTCAACATGCTGTAAATTTTCCTCGACCAAACTGAGGCTGTGAGTAAGTGGGAACTTCCTACGAGCATGAAGGAGAATTCCAGTGACCTCATAGGACCACCTAGGACCACGTGTCGACCATGATGCGAGTCTGAGTCGAGGGCAAACTCTTCTCAACTCGCAGATTAGGTCGCTGCAGTGGGACAGCCCCTTTAGTGTTCAGTGTCGGGAAAATGTAAAGCATTTTCTATTTCAGGCAAAAACAATTCTGACACACCACGAAAGGAAATAATTTAATGTTGTATGCCAACTTTCACAACCAGAGTAGCCTTTTTTTACATTCGACTCTTCCTGAGCACACAGTCATTTTACCAGTCAGTGTATTATTAACAAACAAAAGTAAATTTGATTGATAAAATATTCCAAAGTACTTCGCAGGAGATACAAAATCTAATGAGCAAAATCTAAAAATGTAAGTTATCACGAGCTATAAATGGAATGATTGAGGGGTGAAAAAATAAGGCTGAAGCAGTGAACTTAAAACTCAGAAGTCTATCTGTGCTGGAAAACCAACCCTAAAATTACAATCTGATGCTAGTTGGGGGTTTTGCAGGTCAGATATGATATTTATGGTTGCATTTCATTGTCAGGATTCCAACACCCAGCCAGTGTCATTCAGAGAGCATTCACTCAATCACGAGGAAGCTCACTATCGCAACAAATGTGCGTGACTCTCTTCTGCTGTCTAATAATGAGAGGAAGGAAAATTTGTTCTCCATGAGTAGAGATCCTCTATCTATCCCCTTTGACAGAAGTTGGCTGAAGACTGAGCTAATTCCTGCCCAACTGGAGGAAAGACCAAGAGATTAAGGGCTATTGTGATCTTCACTGCCACAAGCAAAGTAGTCCAGCACACAATAGTGACTGGAGCTTCATCTGCATACGTGGCCAATCTCAGAACTATCGTCTTAGAAAATCGTCACCTCTGAATACTTTGTGCCTTCATGAAGGAGCAGACTCTTTCTCCAGAATTGTCCTCCTGGCTGGGACAGCTATTCTTCCATTTAAGATTCAAGAGAGTTTATTGTCATGTGTCCTTGATAGGACAATGAAATTCTTGCTTTGCTTCAGTACAACAGAACATAGTAGGCATGACTACAGAACAGATCAGTGTGTCCATACACCATTATATAAATATATACACACATGAATAAATAAACTGATAAAGTGCAAATAACAGATAATGGGCTATTAATGTTGAGAGATTTGTCCGAGCCCAGTTTAAAAGCCTGATGGCTGTGGGGAAGTAGCTATTCCTGAACCTGGTCGTTGCAGTCTTCAGGCTCCTGTACCTTCTACCTGATGGCCAGGATGGTGTGGGTCCTTGATGATACTGCCAGCCTTTTTGAGGCAGCGACTGCGATAGATCCCCTCGATGGAAGGGAGGTCAGAGCCGATGATGGACTGGGCAGTGTTTACTACTTTTTGTAGTCTTTTCCTCTCCAGGGCGCTCAAGTTGCCGAACCAAGCCACGATCCATGCTCTCTACTGTGCACCTGTAGAAGTTAGAGAGAGTCCTCCTTGACAAACCGACTCTCCGTAATCTTCACAGGAAGTAGAGGCGCTGATGTCCTTTCTTAATAATTGCATCAGTGTTCTCGGACCAGGAAAGATCTTCAGAGATGTGCACGCCCAGGAATTTGAAGCTCTTGACCCTTTCAACCATCGACCCGTTGATATAAATGGGACTGTGGGTCCCCATCCTACTCCTTCCAAAGTCCACAATCAGTTCCTTGGTTTTGCTGGTGTTGAGGGCCAGGTTATTGTGCTGGCACCATATGGACAGTCGCTCGATCTCTCTTCTATACTCTGACTCATCCCCATCAGTGATACGTCCCACAACAGTGGTGTCGTCAGCGAACTAGATGATGGAGTTTGCACTATGACCGGCTACGCAGTCATGTGTATAGAGTGAGTACAGCAGGGGGCTGAGCACGCAGCCTTGAGGTGCTCCCGTGCTGATTGTTATCGAGTCTGACACATTTCCACCAATACAAACAGACTGTGTTCTGTGAATAAGGAAGTCGAGGATCCAATTGCAAAGAGATGCGCAGAGACCCAGTTCTGCGAGTTTGGGAACCAGCTTGGAGGGGATGATTGTATTAAATGCCGAGCTGTAATTAATGAATAACAGCCTGACATATCAGTTTTTGTTGTCCAAGTGGTCCAGAGCGGAGTGGAGGGCCAGCGAGATCGCATCCACCATTGATCTGTTGTGGCGGAAAGCGAACTGCAGTGGGTCCAGGTTTTTGCCGAGGTAGGAGTTGATTTGCGCCATGATCAACCTCTCAAAGCACTTCATCACCACAGGCGTTACTGCCACAGGTCGATAGTCATTGAGGCACGTCACCTTACTCTTCTTGGGCGCTGGTATAATTGATGCCCTTTTAAAGCAGGTGCGAACTTCAAACCTCAGAAGTGAGAGGTTGAAAATGTCCGTAAAAACTCCAGCCAGTTGGTCCGCACAGGTTTTTAGAACACGACCAGGTATACCATCAGGTCCAGGTGCTTTTCGAGGGTTCACCCCTCTGAAGGATTTCCTGACGTCGGCCTCTGTGACTGAGACTGAAATACCATCACAGCGAATGGGGGCTCGGGAAGGCACATCAGTGTTCTCCCTATCAAAGCGTGCGTAAAACGCATTGAGCTCATCAGGGAGTGATGTTTCGCCGACATTCGAGCTGCCTCCTGATTTCGCCTTGTAGGAGGTGATTGCATTCAGACCCCGCCACAGCTGCCGAACATCTGTCGCATCCTCCAGTTTGGAGCAGGAGTCCCTCTTGGTCTTTTTGATGGCCTTACCAAGGTCGTATCTTGACTTCTTGTAGACCACTATATCATCAGACATGAATGCCCGGTGTCTGGTCTTCAGAAGAGTGCGGATCTCAAAGTTCATCCAAGGTTTCTGATTGGGAAACACTCGGAAGGTTTTTGTAGGGATGCAGTCCTCCACACATTTCTTTATGAAGTCTGTAACAACTGTGGCGTATTCGTTCAGGTCCGTTGCCGAGTCCTTGAACATTGCCCAGTCTACAGACTCCAAACAGTCCTGGAGTTGTTCCTCTGCCCCCCCCCCCCAACCCCCCCCCCCCCCCCCCCCACCCCCCCCCCAAACCAGCTCTGTACTGTCCTCACCTCTGGGGGTGTGCTCTTTAATTGCTGCCAGTAGGCAGGAAGAAGCAGCACCGTGGTATGGTCGGATTTACCGAAGTGAGGGCGAGGGATAGAGCGATAGGCATTCTTGATGGTGGTGTAGCAGTGGTCGAGGGTGTTTGGTCCTCTGGTGCAGCAGGAGACATGTTGGTGGAAGTTAGGGAGTGATTTCTTTAGGTTTGCCTTATTGAAGTCCCCAGCAATGGTGGTAAATGCCTCGGGGTAAGTCGTCTGGTGTTTATTGACCATGGCCTGCAGCTCCTCCAGTGCCAGACGGACGTCTGCCTGGGGTGGGATGTAGACCACGGTCATGATGATGGAGGTGAATTCCCTTGGGAGGTAGAAGGGACGGCACTTCACCGCCAGATGTTCGAGGTGTGGAGAGCAGACGTTGGACAGGACATCCACGTCTGTGCACCACGCGGAGTTGACCATGGGGCAGACACCCCCTCCTCTGCCTTTCCTAGATGCCAGTGTACGGTCCATACGTTGGATGGAGAACCCTTTAGGCTGGACTGCTGAGTCTGGGGAGCTGGGGGTGAGCCATGTCTCTGTGAAACAGAACAGAGCATTCCCTCAGCTCCCTTTGATAAAGCAGCCTTGCACTTAAGTCCTGCACTTTATTTTCAAGGGACTGTACGTTGGCCAGTAGGATAGCAGAGAGAGGGGGCCGAAGTCCCCTGCGCTTCAGTCTGACCTGAAGTCCTTCCCGTCGGCCACGTTTCCGGACACAATGGAGGCCTCCCCTTTGTTTCCAGGTACTGTGTTTACTGTACCTGCTGTTTCTGCGAACCTCCGCTGGAACGGGGATTCCTTCACAGACGGCAGCTCCAGCTCTGTAACGAACAGGGGTTCCCTCAAAGTCGGCAGATCCAGCTCCGTTGTTCCTGGAGGAACCAGCCCGTCGGCTCTGGAGGCCATCCCGGGGTTTCCAGGTACAGTACCTGCGTTCCTCAGTCGGGTCGGGTGATTTCCAGCGAGCGTGGGAAAGTTTAAAGTCCGGGGCTCCCGCAGCTGGGATTTACTTCTTTTACTTCCTTTTCTCAAGAAGGGATTATCTTTGACACTGAAGGTCTATTGAGTGTTCACCTAATGCTCAAAATTAAGGTAGCCAGAGATCATCTTTCCCACCTTTAGTTTTTGTTTTTAATTTTAGAGATACCAAGTTGAAACAGGCCCTTCGGCCCACCGAGTCCGTGCCGATCAGCGATCACCCGTACACCAGTCCTATCCTACACACTCGGTACAATTTACAGAAGCCAATTAACCTACAAACTTGCACGTCTTTGGAATGTGTGAGAGAAACCGGAGCACCCAGAGAAAACCCACGTGGTCACAGGGAGAACGTACAAACTCCATAAAGACAGCACCTGCAGTCAGGATTGACACGGGTCTGTGGTGCTGTAAGGCAGCAACTCTACTGGTGCACCTGCTTTCTCAATTAGGTTTTTTAAACATTCTGCAACAGGTCTTCTGAATATCCCCTAATGCTAAATTTTCATAGGACAACAGAAGGAAACAAAACGGGCAATACGGGCTGAAAAGATGAAGTACGAGGGGAAGCTGGCCAGGAATATAAAGAAGGACAGTAAAAGCTTTTATAGATATGTTAAGGGAAAAAGAGTAGCAAAGTCAAATGTGGGTCCCTTGAAGGCAGACACGGGTGAAATTATTATGGGCAACAAGGAAATGGCAGAAGAGTTGAATAGGTACTTCGGATCTGTCTTCACTAAGGAAGACACAAACAATCTCCCAGATGTACTGGAGGACAGAGGATCTAAGGGGGTAGAGGAACTGAAAGAAATTTTCATTAGGCGAGAAATAGTATTGGGTAGGCTAATGGGACTGAAGGATGATAAATCCCCTGGGCCTGATGGTCTGCATCCCAGGGTCCTCATGGAGGTGGCTCTAGAAATAGTGGACGCATTGGTGATCATTTTCCAATGTTCAATAGATTCAGGATCAGTTCCTGTGGATTGGAGGATAGCTAATGTTATCCCACCTTTCAAGAAAGGAGCGAGAGAGAAAACGGGGAATTATAGACCAGTTAGCCTGACTTCGGTGGTGGGAAAGATGCTGGTCAATTATTAAAGATGTAATAATGGGGCATTTGGATAGCAGTAAAAGGATTAGTCTAAGTCAACATGGATTTATGAAAGGCTAATCTTCTGGAATTTTTTGAGGATGTGACAAGTAAAATGGATGAAGGGGTGCCAGTGGATGTAGTGTATCTAGACTTTCAGAAAGCCTTTGATAAGGTCCCGCACGGGAGACTGGTGACTAAAATTAGAGCACATGGTATTGGGGGTAGGGTGTTGACATGGATAGAAAATTGGTTGGCAGACCGGAAGCAAAGAGTAGGAGTGAACGGGTCCTTTTCAGAATGGCAGGCAGTGGCGAGTGGAGTGCCGCAAGGCTCGGTGTTGGGGCCGCAACTGTTTACCATATATATTAATGATTTGGAAGAGGGAATTAGGAGCAACACTAGCAAGTTTGCAGATGACACAAAGCTGGGTGGCAGTGTGAACTGTGAAGAGGATGTTAGGAGGTTGCAGGGTGACCTGGACAGGTTGAGTGAGTGGGCAGATACGGGGCAGATGCAGTATAATATAGATAAATGTGAGGTTATCCACTTTGGCGGCAAAAACAAGGGGGCAGATTATTATCTCAATGGGGTTAGGTTAGGTAAGGGGGAGGTGCAGTAAGACCTGGGTGTCCTTGTACACCGGTCACTGAAAGTTGGCGTGCAGGTACAGCAGGCAGTGAAGAAAGCCAATGGAATGTTGGCCTTCATAACACGAGGATTTCAGTTTAGGAGTAAAGAGGTTCTTCTGCAATTGTATAGGGCTCTGGTGAGACCACATCTGGAGTATTGTGTACAGTTTTGGTCTCCTAATTTGAGGAAGGACATCCTTGTGATTGAGGCAGTGCGCGTAGGTTCACGAGATTGATCCCTGGGATGGCGGGACTGTCATATGAGGAAAGATTGAAAAGACTAGGCTTGTATTCACTGGAGTTTAGAAGGATGAGGGGGGATCTTATAGAAACATATAAAATTATAAAAGGACTGGACAAGCTAGATGCAGGAAAAATGTTCCCAATGTTGGGCGAGTCCAGAACCAGGGGCCACAGTCTTAGAATAAAGGGGAGGTCATTTAAGACTGAGATGAGAAAAAAACATTTTCACCCAGAGAGTTGTGAATTTATGGAATTCCCTGCCACAGAGGGCAGTGGAGGCCAAGTCATTGGATGGATTTAAGAGAGAGTTAGATAGAGCTCTAGGGGCTAGTGGAGTCAAGGGATATGGGGAGAAGGCAGGCACGGGTTATTGATAGGGGACGATCAGCCATGATCACAATGAATGGCGGTGCTGGCTCGAAGGGCCGAATGGCCTCCTCCTGCACCTATTTTCTATGTTTCTATGTTTCTATGTAAATAAACCCCATAAGTCTGAGGCTAATTAAATATCCCTCCAAAAGGGAATGTTTTTTCCCCATCAGGTAAATTCACTTTCTTTACTCTTCCCTGCATGCACTTACTCAATAGCTGAGTTTCTCCAGCTTTTTTGTCTACCTTCGATTTTTCCAGCATCTGCAGTTCTTTCTTAAACAATAGAACAAACAGGTAAGTGTAAATCTTAATACATAGTTATGAGTCTTGTCAATCTTGGTAATCAAAAGTCAGTTCCAGTTTTCTTTTTGTCTTTTATCAACTTATTTGGCAAACTTTTAAGCTGATCTCTTTGATGTAGTCAGTCAGTCCGAAGAAGGTCATGACCCGAAATGTCGCCTGCCTGTTCCCTCGTCAGATGCTGCCTGACCTGCTGAGTGACTTTAGCACTTGTGTTTTGCAACTGCGTGCAACTGACCATTTCAATAACAGGCGGAAAGATGGGGAATCATGATAAGTGCAAGCTCACACTGTACGTTACTGTGGGGCACCATCTTCAAAACAATTCTCTTTGCAGCAACCTGGGAAGCTTTTAGTTGATGGTATCGCACCTGATAAGGGCTTGAACAAATTGTTAGTTGACAATTCACAACTTTCCAAATGTATCTCCTATTTGTGACAAATGTCTCCTTCAAGAAGCAACTCATTCCTTCGCCTCTTGCATAAAACTACATAACTTTTGGAAAGGAATTTTTGAAATGTTCTCAAAAACGTTAAAAACAAAACTGGACCCCCACACGGAACTGATTATTTTCATAACATCAGAAGCCTGCCCTGAGCTATCAATATTTCAAAGACGTTTCTTTAATTATGGCCTGACACGGCGAAAAACCGAATACTTAAATTTTGGAAAAATACATCTGCCCCTACTCTTAAAATGTGGATTACAAACATGTCTGAGACGCTACATCTTGAAAATATGAGACTTGTCTTAGCAGAAAATCCAGAGCAATTTTCAAAGACATGGACTCCATTCATTGATTCATTACAAGGATAGTATGGTGCAACACAATTTTGGAATTAAATCGAATTACGGGTTGGGTGATGGGTGGGGAGAGATATGAAGCAGGTGTATCATCACCTTTTGTTTTTCTTTCTGTTTTTGTCTTTTTATTTCTTTATGTTTTTCTCATTTCTTTTACTTACTCACTCTTCGGCTACACCAATTTGGTAGTCTAGGGGTTCTATTCTTACACATTCACTTTCTCTTTCACTTTCTCTCTCTTGCTTTTTCTCTCTTCTTTTTCATCTTTAGCTAAAAATTAAAAATGAAGCTGTACAATAAATGAATTATGTCATATGCCGCGGTTTATACCTTTGTACACTGCTTCTAATAAAAAAAACCACAATTCACAACTACCTTCCATGACCTTGTTATATAGAGGCATAGAATCAAACAGCATGGAAACAGACCCTTTGGCTCAACTTGCCCATGCTGACCAGCAAGCTCTATCTACATTAGTCCCTCCTGCCTGCTTTTGGCCTACCTGCCTGCCTGCCTGCCTGCCTCTTCTATACTATTACTAAAACTCTCATCTTGACCACTTCCGGTTTGCTTTTTTTAAAATTTGTGCACAAACAGTACCCTTTATCGCTAGGAGGTTTTTGCCACCTTACTCACCGTTCTCCTCTCCTCCAAGCGCACCAAGTTTTGTTCCGATCGGTGGAAGATTACAAAAGTTATGAAGGTTTAAGAAATCGAAACAGATCCGTCTCCTCGCCTGTCAGTCACCATGAAGGTAATGCCCCTTCCGGCACCCGCTGGAGAATAAAACCCCGGAGGCGGGGCTGAGTAAACAAGCCGTGCTGATTGAGGCCGCAAGAGTGGAGTCAGGAAAGTCGCTGTGTGGAGTCGAGAAAGTTGCTGTGTGGAGTCGGGAAAGTCGCTGTGTGGTGCCGCGGCCAGTGGCCGCTAAGTGGAGTCCCACACACACCCACCCACACACACCCACCCCCCACACCCCCTCCCACACCCCACACACTTCCCCCCATACCCCTCTTCCCCCTCCCGCTTCCCCCTTCTTCCCCCTTCCCCCCCGAATGCACCAAGTTTCGTTCCGATCGGTTGACTGTTGTAAAAGTTAGCGAGGTTTAAAAATCTTAAAAATCGCGTGTGCGCAGATCCATCTTCTCCCCTGCCAGTCAGTGCCACGTGGATTAGTCTCTTCTCCTGTCACTCCCCGGGACGGTCCACCCCTTCCTGTGCCATCGCGTTTTTACTGGAGCTGAGGATGGCCGGCGGACGTCTCCAACCGGACACAATTTTCGGAGGGACCGGAAGCGGCCCAGCCCGGAGTCGGTGATTTCGCCGATGTCGCCAAACGGAAAGCGGTGACTCTGATCCCTCTAAAGTCATCCTATCCATGTACCTATCTGAATGTTTCTTCAATGTTGTGATAGTACCTGCCTCAACTACCGCCACAAACAGCTCATTCCATACACCTATCACCCTTTCTGTAAGAAAGTTGCCCCTCGGTCTGAGGAAGGGTCTTGACCTGAAACATCACCCATTCCTTCTGTCCAGAAATGCTGCCTGTCCCGCTGAGTTACTCCAACATTGTGTGTCTATCTTTGGTTTAAACCAGCATCTGCAGTTCCTTCATACACATGTCATTTGGCTTTACTGTACTTGTGTGAAAACCTCTGCTTCCAGTCGGGAGGGGGCTGCATTGAAAGATTATCTTACCATAGGTGCGGGACCCTCAGTACACCATTACTCTGGCAGGCTGACCCACCATTTAGTGAGCCAGAGTTGCTGAAATCTTTTGGTGGAACTGAATGGCAATAGACCTCCACCTGAGTAGGATCTCTGCCTTTCCCAGGACCCCCTTCTTAGCCTGGGATGCCTGGGGCGCGATGTTTATTGATAGGGGAAGCAGTGTTTAGATTGGAAGTGAGGTTGATGAATATTGTCCACATAATTGCGATCACAGTGGCACAGCGGTAGAGTTGCTGGTTTACAGCGAATGCAGCACCAGAGACCCGGGTTCGATCCCGACTACGGGTGCTGTCTGACGTTCTCCCCGTGACCTGCATGGGTTTTCTCCGAGATCTTCAGTTTCCTCCCACACTTCAAAGACGTACAGGTTTGTAGGTTAATTGGCTTGGTAAATGTAAAAATGGTCCCTGGTGGGTGTAGGATAGTGTTAGTGTGCGGGGATCGCTGGTTGGCGCGGACCCTGTGGGCCGAAGGGCCTGTTTCCCTGCTGTTTCCCTAAACTAAACTTTAAAAAAAGTGTTCACCCATAACCACAGGCCAACGTGGCAGAGGTGCTGAGGGAAAACATCTGATGGATGGTTCTAGGTTGCTTTGAAATTAAAATATTTTGAAACTCTCAGTTCCTCCCAGATGTATGGCATGGAAATTCCAGATGTGATGCTTGATCTGCATGTTTTTCTTTTGAGTGGGAGTAGAGTATGAAGCTTCTCTCAGCCCGAGAATGGATGGTCAGGAATCAATGCAAAGAATTCTCATGTCAAACTCCATGTGAAGCAAAGGAAATAACATCGTCACTGTGCATGACGACTGACATGTGATCACCCCATGCATTACAGAATGCCATGTGGCATGGACATTGCTTTATCAGAATCGGAATCAGAATCACACTTTATTCGCCAAGTATGTTTTGCAACATACAAGGAACTTCCAGGTCAGTCATGCAATTAAAAGTAACAGATCACTCAAAAACACATTTTAACATGAACATCCACCACAGTGACTCCTACACATTCCTCACTGTGATGGAAGGCGAAATAAAGTTCAAGTCCTTCCCTTAGTTCTTCCTCGGTCATGGGCCTCGAGCCCCCGTTGACGGGATGATCTTGACTCCTGTAGCCGGCAGCGTTCGGGCCCTCCACGTCTAGGTGATCAAGCTCCCGCAGCGGGGGGATGTCAGCTCCCCCGCGCTGGGCAATCGACCCTCGCGTCGGGGCTGGTCAAACCTTCCGCTACGTTGGAGCTTCCCGACTCGGCCTCTCCTGAAGACTGCGAACCCTTGGTGTTGGTTCCGTGGTGGTCCCAGGCAAGGGATCAGCTCCGATGTTAAGTCCACACCCCGCGATGGGGCTCATGACAGTCCGAGGAGGCTTACCGCTCCATCGATGGTAGGTCGCAGAGCCCGGAGAATGTGATCCGAAAATCAATCACATCTCCGGGAAGGTAAGAACCTGAAAAAAGTTACTCCCGATCCCCTCCCGCCTACCCCCACATAAAACAAACCGAAGAACATTAAAACAAAAAACTTTTAACAAACTAAAAAATAACAAAAAGTGTGAAAAGACGAACAGACTGCCGGCAGGGCAGCCATCGCCTCGGCGCCCCTGGTGGTCCCATGTATGACCACATTCTAATTATCCTGTCACCATTTCTGCGAGAAAGGGTACCAGCATTTTCCCTTTTCCTTTTTTCTATCTGTTGCCTTGGAATAGGTATGTTCATTGGCAGATTTTTTCAATCTTCTGGGAGTTTTGAAGAATCTTGCACTGAAAAAAAAAATCTCTGAGAAATGTTTAGACTGTTCACAAAAATACATTATCTTCTGTGGTTTTTCTTCCCAAACCTTAAATTCTTTGTCCAAAACCTTAAAATCTGCATCTTTCATTAATTACTGCAGGATTGTCCTACAATCTTTTAGACCAAAACAAATTATATTATGGCCGGTCTTCTTAACTGTTAAGCAATAATAACAAATTGTATGTTTGAATACTTTATGTTATTAATTTAATGTAATTTTAAAGTTGATAATGAGTATTTCCATTGTAAAAAAGGTAAACAAAGAAGAAGTATTCTTGGAATTAATGTGTTGGATGAGTTAAACACAAATCATGCAATTTTCTTAAAAAGTGCCATAATTCAAATAATAACTAAATACTTTGTGACAACACTTTGAGCCAATGAACTAGAGATGGCAAGAATATATCTGATGAGGCCCTGGAGATCAGACAACTTAGGACATCCACCACCTCCATCACTTTAATACCTGTGCATCCTCAAGACATCTCCATTAGCATTCCCGAGTTCCCTAGTCTTCATGTCTAACTCTGCGGTAGAAATAGAGGAGAAATAGTCCTTGAGACCTTGCCCATCTCCTGCAGCTACACACATAGATTTAGTTTCTGGGGAGGGGGCTATTTTCTCTCTAATTACCCGTTTCCCCTTAATATACATAAAATCTCATTGGATTCTCCATAATCTGATCTGCCAGTGCCATCTCACCACCCCTCTCCTTTTTCTCTCCTGATTTCCTTCTTGAGGTATGCTCCTCAAAAAATCTATACTCCTCCAGGGATACATTTGATCCCAGCTGAATGCACTTGACATATGCTTCCTTTTCCTTGACTAGAGTCTCAATTACTCTCAACATCCAGGGTGCCTACTTCCATAGATTCCTTACTCCATCGGTTCTCTGGATACTTTCGAGAGAGCTAGATAGGTCTCTTAAAGATAGTGGAGCCAGGGGATATGGGGAGAAGGCAGGAACAGGGTACTGATTGGGGATGATCAGCCATGATCACATTGAATGGCGGTGCTGGCCCGAAGGGCCGAATGCACTACTCCTGCACCTATTGTCTATAGGATGGCATTGTGGAACAGATTCCTGGCTTTGATGACCTCAGGTGCTGTCTGTGTGGAGTTTGCATGTTCTTCCTGTGACCACGTGGGTTTCTTCCAAGTGCACCGGTTTCCTCCCATTTCCAGAATGCATGTGAATTTGGAGGTTAATTGGCCTCTGTAATAATTGCCCCTAATGTGTATAGAGTGGAAGAGAAAGTGCAAATGGGTGTTTGATGGTCGGCTTGGCTTCGGCTAGGCAGGACATGTTTCTGTGCTGTATCTCTACATTAAATCTATATTTCACTACCTGCATGGCCCTTTACTCTCACAGGAACATGAAGATCATGAACTCTATCTATCACACTTCTGAACGTATCCCACTTTCTGCTGCTCCCTTTGCCTGCAAACAACCTATTTCAATCTAATTGTTGTTGTGCGTGGGGTATATGGAGGGAACGTAGGAAGGAATTTGACAATGTTGGAAATGTTGTGGATCTAGTATATTTAGCTGAAGGTTCTTGTTACATTTTTGTCAGTTTTGTTGAGCATGTTGAGGTTTTGTGGGGCATTCCTGCTATGCCTGCCTCAAAGACGCAAATGTTAAAACCATTCACCTGATGGATTCAACTCTTCTTGCCTCAATTTAACTGTTGGATTTCTTGTGCACTCGGAACAATAAATCTAAATCATTGTCTGAATATCAGGATAAGAGCTTAGTTAAAACAGTGGCATTCATGTTAGGAACCTTTTATTTCCTTTTCATCTCTGGCCTTGTACATCCCCTCCCTATCACACCTGTATCCACCTATCACTTGTCTGGCTGCTTTATCCCACCCACCCTCTCTCTCAGCTTTCTCCTCTGAACTACAATCAGTCTGAAGATGGGTCCTATTTCTTTTCTGTTTGCACTTGTCATCTTCTAGCCTCTATCTTTACCTATCAAAGAAGGAAAGGGGAGTTAACCCTGTTACCTGAACCAATAAAATGGTTACTCCTCATTCAACTTTATTAAAAAACGGGTAATCTGTTTTTATGTACACTGCAGTCCGTGAGAACGTGTAAGTGAAAATTGGTTGCCATTTCTCTGACGATACTCTGGTAGCTATACTTTGTAGATATTCCTTTGTCTAGAAAGAGATGCAAAATAGACAATAGACAATAGACAATAGGTGCAGGAGTAGGCCATTTGGCCCTTCGAGCCAGGAACGGGGTACTGATTGGGAATGATCAGCCATTCAATGTGATCATGGCTGATCATTCCCAATCAGTACCCCGTTCCTGCCTTCTCTTCATATCCCCTGACTCCGCTATTCTTAAGAGCCCTATCTAGCTCTCTCTTGAAAGCATCCAGAGAACCTGCCTCCACCGCCCTCTGAGGCAGAGAATTCCACAGACTCACCACTCTCTGTGAGAAAAAGTATTTCCTTGTCTCCGTTCTAAATGGCTTACTCTTTATTCTTAAACTGTGGCCTCTGGTTCTGGACTCCCCCAAGATCGGGAACATGTTTCCTGCCTCTAGCGTGTCCAAGCCCTTAACAATCTTATACGTTTCAAAATATATTGAATGAATGCAAATATTTACTTGAGCCAATATTTTGGCATTTTAGTTATTTACAGCATGCGAATACTGCTACAGGGGCAATGGGATACCCATGAGCCAGTTCATGTTCTCTCCGACGTATACCTTGACTCAGGCAGATACAAATCAACCCCTTGGGGAACCCAGAGCGTGAAAATCATTTGAAATGACAGTTTGTTCATAGCTCTCTGGTATTCATGTACTTTTGTGGCTTGATTTTTGTGGTTGTCATGTTAGGTTGCTTTTGATGTTTCACCCCCTGTCAAACTGCAGAGTACATTCCAACAGTCTGAACAACTGCCAATTCATCAAGTAACCAACCATCGTTTTGTCAGCAAATGTAAAGAATTGTACTGTTATTTCTGTGTTGCAATCCTGCAAATGCAATCAACATCGTGTAAAACCAATGATAGATTGAAACTCCAGGCTGCAGAAACATATGACCTATCCAGCAGTTTTTATAATTCATTAATTGTGATGGGGGGGGGGGAAGATGGGATTGTTTTTGCCTGCTGTAAGTCAGTTTGTGGCAGTAAGTGACTCATTAGCCACTAGTCATAAAATGCTTAAGAAGGAACTGCAGGTGCTGGAAAATCGAAGGTAGACAAAAGTGCTGGAGAAACTCAGCGGGTGCAGCAGCATCTATGGAGCGAAGGAAATAGGTGACAAAAGTGCTGGAGAAACTCAGCAGGTGCAGCAGCATCTATGGAGGACAAAAGTGCTGGAGAAACTTCGCTCCATAGATGCTGCTGCACCCGCTGAGTTTCTCCAGCCCTTTTGTCTGTCATAAAATGTTGTTCACTTATTTGAAATAAATTGCTATTCATTTGCCTGCTTTAAGTAGCACCAGCAGCCATATTTCAGCGATAGGTTTATCTGAATGGAAAACATACAAGCAGCTCTGTAGCTTTTGTAATACCTTTTCATGAGTTTAAAGTTTGTGTCACATATGGCCCGTACATGCTCCGCGGCAACACAGCACATGTCACCGAAACTGCATTCAAGTCCACATTCTGCTGTGAGCATTTTCCAGTGCCCGCTTTGTGACAAAAATTATGCCCACAGGGCTCTGGCTCTTGAAAATGTACTGTATTTCCAACGGGTTATTCTCTGACTTATTTGTGAAGTCTCTGTATCAAAGGATGTAAGCTGGTAGACACAAAATGCTGGTGTAACTCAGCGGGACAGGCAGCATCTCTGGAAAGAAGGAATGGACCAGGAAGCTGGTATCTCTTCTTGTTAGAGAAATGACGCAGCAAAGTTGCTGCCTTACAGCGCCAGAGACCCAGGTTTAACTACGGGTGCTGTCTGTGCGGAGTATGTACGTTCTCCCTGTGACCGTGTGGGTTTTTTCTCCAGCTGCTCCAGTTTCCTCCTACTTACCAAATATATGCAGGATTGTAGGTTAATTGGCCACGAGGTTAATCGAGACCCACAGCGGTGTTGGGAGATGCAATGCCGACGTTCACTGTCTCCTTGGCCTCTCTGAGGCCGGGACCATTGAAGCTGCTGCCAGCCCGCTTCCAGTCCTACCGACCCTCACCATCAGGCCAGGCTGCTGGTGCCACTCATGGACCACACTGTCTCTTCCAGACCACACTGTCTCCCCCAGACCACACTGCCTCCCCCCGGACCGCACTGTCTCCCCCAGACCGCACTGTCTCCCCCAGACCGCACTGTCTCCCCCAGACCGCACTGTCTCCCCCAGACCACACTGTCTCCCCCAGACCACACTGTCTACCCCGGACCGCACTGTCTGCCCAGGACTGCACTGGCTCTCTGGCTGCTTCCAGGCCATCTGCCAATAGTACTCCCAGCCCGAACCTCCTCCCTGGTCTCATCCATGTTGGACATACCGGCCTTCATTGCCAGGCTGGGCTATAGATGCTAGCCAGCACCTTCTCCCCCGCTACTTCCAGGCCGGACCTACTGCCGCCACCGCCGGCCCACACAGCTTCCTCAGCCATTTCTAGGCCGCGTCTATTGCTGCCACTGCCGACCCTTAAGGGCCTGTCCCACAGGCGATTTTTTTCGGCGACTAGGCTGTCGCCACATGGTCGTGGGGTGACGCCTGTATGGTTGTGAGTAGTCTCCTCAAGTCGCCTAAAGAGTCGTAACTTTTTTCTTGTCGCCGCTGGATTTTGAAACGTTCAAAACTTTTCGGCGACTGTGGGCTTGACGTAGCTTGTCTTCTCCTGTTGTAGGCGCTGTCGTAGGTTGTCGCTAGGATGACGCAGGTTGTCGCCAGGTGACATCGGTTGTGACCGGGTGAATTCCATTGGCGACTAACTATGTCAACCGGCGACAGGTACCGGTGACTGAATTGTCTTCAGTTGTCGCCGACAGGGTTGTAGCTTGCCGTAGCTTGTCGCGGGTGGACGTAGATTGACCAGTTGTCACCTGTGTGGTCGTAGGTTGTAGTAGGTGTGGTCGTAGGTGGACGTCCTAATGGGTCGTCAGTTGTCGGTAGCTTGCCATAGCTTGACGTCGACTAGGTGGTAGGTTGCCGTAGACATTGTCGTGGGGGGGGGGAGGTTCAGTCGCCGGTTTTTCAGCGAACTACTACGACTGTCGCTGGCAGTCGCCTAAGTGGGACAGGCCCTTTACCTGCACGCTAGCCGCCCGCAGCCACGACCAATGACTTTGCCGATCCTCGTCTCACCCCTGGTCCCCAACAGGTGGGGGCCGTCAACTCACCTGGATTCCAGGCCCAGTTCCGGACTAAGTGTCTGACGAAGGGTCTCAACCTGAAATGTCACCTTTCCATGTACTCCAAAGATGCTGCCTGACCTGCGGAATTACTCCACCACTCTGTGTCCATTAGTGTATTAACCAGCATGTACAGTTCTTTATTTCTACCATTTAAACAATGATACGCTATTACTCGTAAACCCAGTCCTCGGTTATAGTGGACAATCGGCAATAACAGACACCATTCCTTCCCTCACCCCATGGTCCATTATAACGAGGGTTTACTGTATTTTCTTTTCCAAATTGTTGTCATGAGTTCACAGGTAGAATTCCCATTGCTATCGTTTATTCTAACTATTACAATTCTGTCAGAAGTTATTGCAGTTCCCGATATTTAAGTGTGTTCACTTCTTCCAGCCAGTGTCCATTCAGACACCTCAGTGTCGGCCAGCCTAATATCAGTGATGGGGAACCTTCGGAGTATTAACAACTAACTTAGGCATGACTAATAAACATTTGGAAAAATATGAGTGAAGGGCCTGTCCCACTGTACGAGGTCATTCAAGAGCTCTCCCGAGTTTTAAAAAGAATCAAACTCGTGGTAATGTACGTAGCGGGTACGTCGGAGCTCGGGATGTCTCTTAGCGGCTCGTAACGCTAATGGCAGGTACTCGGAAACGCGGTACGCTCGTGAAGACTCGTGAAGATTTTTCAACATGTTGAAAAATGTCCACGAGAGCCCCAAGTACCTACGAGCGGCTATTACCGTAATTCTCCGAGTTCGAATCAGGGGAAACTCGGGAGAATTCTTGAATTACCTCGTATAGTGGGACAGGCCCTTTAGGAAGTGAAAATCAGCAAGGATTGTCGGATGCAAATCCTGTCCCACTGACGTGGTTGAGTTCTTTGACAAAGCATTGGCGAGGTTTGGTGATTGTGGTTGTTGTTCAGTGTATGGACTTTCACAATGTTTAATTAAGAAGTGTACAATGGAAGGTAACAGAATTGCAAGCAGTATGAATGATCAGAGGCAGAGGTCGGTGATTACAGATTGGCTAAAAGACAAAAATTGTGATTACCGGCAGACAGGATGCACTGGACCCGTGAACATACTGTTCGTTTGAATATTAATATGAAAACATGGTGTATGAATAATATCTATTTATATAGATGGATTGTACTGTTGCAATTCTATGTACAGTCAGGTTACTATAGGAACAGTCAGAGGGAACTGTAATAGAAGAAGTAATGACCAGGGAATTGGGCAGGTTGTTCTGACAAGTGCCAGCCTATGGGTTCTCATAACCACTGTCAGTTTTTTTAGGGCTCCCGGGCTGCAGTTGAGTGATCGGAGGAGGTCTCATGGACCAGGTGCTAGCTCAATGCTTGGAATGGACTCTGCCAGACCTATAATTTACTGCCTTGTGGAGTTTCCTCAGGCACTGCATCTTCCCACTCTCCCCTATATTCAGTCCTTTTAAGATGATGTCTTTCATCCTATATCCCTAATCAACGAACCTCAACAACCTCTGCTACCTTAATCGTTCCCACCAGATCGCACTACTTAACCCTTGGCATTCCTGGGT
The DNA here is from genome assembly GCA_038087875.1 of Malacoraja senta. NCBI lineage: Eukaryota > Metazoa > Chordata > Chondrichthyes > Rajiformes > Rajidae > Malacoraja > Malacoraja senta. Next base: position 230,233,314 of record CM075977.1, read on the forward strand.
TCTAGTTCAACACCTGAGTGGACATCTGAGTCCTAACTGTTGGTCCTTTCTCCTCCGTTGCCTCTCAAATATCAATATACATCTATCTCCCACTGGCCCTGGTTGAACCTCTGCTACCTACTTCCCCCCAGGTCATATAGAAGTCCACTAATCGCCATCTCCAGATCCCAATTCTCAACCCCAACCTATCCTGGACTTTTTCAAACTCTCTCCTGAACCGAGGACCTGGTCACACTCCCTACATTCTTCCTGTGGTTTGATTGGACATGCAAACCCTAATACAAGACCAAACTGGGCTTCTGTCCCTCAACTGCCAGCTTTTCCCCTGAACTTCTACAAACCATATCCATCTCCCAGACTTGCCTATTATTTTAAGCACAGTCCACAATGATGTGCTTAATATTAAACACAAGTGTGCAAGGTCTTTTGGTAGCGCTCAGTGGTTCAGGCATTGGGTGTTTTATGGCATTTGGCCATGACCAAAACTGTACTTGGAATAAAATAATATCTAAAGATCTCCTGTTGTAGATATATTTCTGTACTCCTGAATATACTCTTCTATACTCTTTCTTTTCGAAGTCAGACAAGTCCCAAATGTATTGTCCATGATATTGGAGTAAGATTTTGCAAAGCAGCAGCTGATTATAGAAATCAAAGTCACATGATAGGGGCTAGAACAGCCTTCAATTCTGTTTCAACCTTTGGTGTTAACAGGATAATTCTGTGACCAGCCTTTAATCAATATATGTTAGTCGGCTTATTATAAATGTCAGATTTAAAATGAACAATTGGGAGACTTCCGGTGGCGCTATTGAGGCTTGAGCCCAGCGTCAACTAGCTCCGTGCTGAAAAATCTGAAAACGGGAGAAAAATCGGGACCTACCTGAGGCGATTGCGAATTGAACTGCTGCCTGCTGCGAGTGACGTCATCAGGCGTGCGACTCTACCGGTATGTCGATACAACATACCTCCCCCCGGGTGACAAAAAAAGCCGGTAAAGCGAGACAACCGACGGAAGAGGTAGGCCCAACCGAGGCCTCGGCCTCAGGTACAACGATGCTCCAGGAAGACCCATCGAAGAAACCAAAGCAAAAAAAATCTGAAATGGAAGAACTTAAAAACTTTATCTCCAATGAGATAAAAAATATTCAAACACAGCTGAAAACCTTTGAAGGAAAGCTGAATTTTAAAGAGGAACTTAACTCTTTTAAGGTAGATTTTAAAGCAGAAATGCTCTCTACCGTTCAGGATATATTGGAAGTCTGGAAGAGGTCAAGGGAAGACGAGGTCAATGATCAGATGGAAGAGGTGGAAGGCAGGATCGCTTTGGTGGAATCGAGCCTTAAGGGAGAGATTGACCCTATCCATCAGACACTGAAGCAACATATTATAGCAATAACTGAACTTGAGAAATGTGTGGCGACAAGTGCGGAAACTGGAAATCGACTCCTTACCGAAAATCAACGCCTCTCCGAAATGGTGACTAAATTAAGTGGAAAGTGTATCGACCTGGAGGGGCGTCAAAGACGCCAGAACTTAAGAATTGTAGGTGTGAAAGAAGGAAGTGAGAGGGATATGGGCACTCGGGATTTTGTGGCAAATCTACTACAAAAAGCCTTAAAGTTGGATCAAAAACCTGTACTTGGTCGAGCACATAGAGCGTAGGGGCGTCGTACACGAGATGATGCCTACCCAAGACAAATTATAGTAAAGGTGCAACTTGATCATGAATTTGACGATATAATGAAGAAAATTGCCCGTACCAGAGACCTCTCTTTTGAAGGAGTGAGGATCAGTATCTACAGGAGGTCTTCAAGAAAAGAGCGCTGTTTACTGAGACAAAAAGAATACTGAAGAATATAGCGGATTTGAGATACGGCTTGCTTTATCCCGCAACATTAAGAGTCACCTACATGAACAAGGAGCAATTTTTTACAGACTATGAAAAAGCACTGGAATTCGCCAAAGGCATCGGGAATGTGACCGCAGACTGAACAATATACATCACTCCTCAGGAGTCAAGGAATAACGGGACCTCGCCAGGTCTAAAAGGATCTTTAAAGTACTTTTAAGGAGCACTTCCGGTGGCGCTATGGAGTAGGAGAGACTCGCGCCGACTAGCTCCGGGAAAAACCCGTTGAAAACGGGGGAAAAAGACGGGACCTACCTCTAGAAAACGGCACTGAGTGTTTGCAACAGGTCCATGACATCATCAGGCGCGCGACACCGGCAGCATGTCGATTCAACATACCCCCCCCAAGACGAGAAAAAACGGTAAGGGAAAAGAGGCAGGCCCACCTGAAGCCTCGGGCTCAGTTTTAACAGCATCCCAAGAAGATATCTCAAGGAAGAAAAAAACAGATGTGGAAATATTAAGAACCTTCCTGACACAGGAAATCTCTAATATAATGACAGAATTTAAAAATCTTAAACAGGAGCTGAAATCTTTAAAAGATGAAATTAAAGAACAAATTAAAGATGAGGTTACAGCTTCTGTGCATGAAGTTCTGGAAGACTGGAAATTAACCATGGAAGAAAATATGCATCAAAATACTGAAGAAGTATATGATAAACTGAATTCGATGGAATCCAGATTTGATGCTAAGTTGGAGCCGATCCTCCAGACTTTAAATCAACACCACGAGGCTGTAAAGGAATTGGAGGAAATTGCTGAGACAAGCACCGAAACAACAAATAAACTTATTGCCGAGAACAAACGCCTATCGAAGTTATTACATCAAATAACTGAAAAATGTATTGACTTGGAGGGACGACAGAGACGTCAGAATTTAAGAATCGTAGGCGTTCAGGAAGGCAGAGAGGGGAATCGTGACCCTCGCGAATTTGCTGCAGATCTGCTGAAAAAAGTCTTGAATCTGGATCAAGCACCGTTAATTGCCCGAGCGCACAGAGTATCAAGACGTCGCCATGGGGTGGTCGCCCCCCCAAGACAACTGATAGTGAAGGTGCAATATGACCATGTTTTGGATGATATGATGAAGATAATTGTTCAAAGCAGAAACCTCGCATTTGAAGGAGACAAGATAAGCATATTTAGAGATTATCCTGTGGAAGTCGCCAAGAAGAGAGCGCTGTTTACAGAAACAAGAAGAATACTTAAGAATATAAACAATCTGAGATATGGACTGTTATATCCCGCAACAATAAGAGTGACCTATGAGAAGAAGGAACATTTCTTCGTCAAGCATACAGAGGCACTTGAATTTGCCCAGAGCATCGTGAATAAGACCGAAGATTGAATAATATTCTACACCCAACATTCACCTGAAGACAGTGGAAACTGTTATCCTGCAGAGAAGAGATGGAACTTTAAACTATAATTTTTAAGAACTGTCCCCATTCTTCTTGCAGATTTTGTCCAAGATCTGCGGGAAGAATTGGGCAATTATCTCGCTACTGATACATAAAATTTATATTTTAGTACTAATTTCTAACAATTAATTCTAATCACGAATACTAATCAATACTAATTATTGTTAACTGGACCAACTTAGAATTGATTAAAAGTATGAAATATAAGTAAAGTATGATCCAAATAATTAATTAATAAAATATAGGAAGTTTTTTCCTTGCTATTTTGGATATTTGGATATTTTGGACTTTGATTACTCTTTAACAATGTTTTTTGATTACTCTTTAATAATGTTTTTTGATTACTCTTTAACAGTGTCTTCCCCCTTTTTTTTTTTTAATTAAGAAAAAAAAGAGGAAAAATATTTTTAGCTTGCTATATGATACTAACATTTTAATTGGAGACTAACAAATACTTCAATTATGGAATAAAACTATTGTTTCCCTCCCCCCCATAAATTGTTTTCATTGTAATTGAAACTTTTCTTTTAAGGAAAGTACGGAGCTAGTAATATTTATTTTTTTAACAAAAGCTACGGAAGTCTTTAGATGTTTAGCCACACCAGGGTGGCTATCACTAACTGCACTAATCATAGTTGTAGTTTTCTTCTTTTTCTATTTTTTACACGTTACTAATACAACATTTTATTACCTTTTCTATCTTATGTTATATTATATTTTGTATTTGGAATGGAATTATATGTTTTATTTAGGGAGATATGTCCGGATGAAAAACCGACGAGACTTAGAATTCATCTACCTGAGGTTCCAGTATAAGGTAGGGTTTAGTGCGCTGATCCAGCTGCTCCAACATAGACCACTTTAATCACAAGATGCAAGACGTTAATATGAAAATTGGGGGTGAAGGAATTAAATTTTGTAGCTGGAATGTTAAGGGAATTAATGAACCAATCAAGAGAGGTAAAGTATTAGCCTATTTAAAATCACTTAAAGCAGATGTAATATTTCTCCAGGAAACACATCTTAAAAAGGAAGCACAACATAGATTGAAAGCCAAATGGATTGCTAAAACGTATCATTCTTCATTTTCACATAAATCTAGAGTGGTTGCAATATTAATTCGTAAAGGTATACCCTTTAAACATATATCAACGACAGAAGATATTGAAGGCAGATATATTGTATTAGTAGGGGAGTTATACTCAAAAAAAGTGACTCTCCTTAATGTATATGGACCAAATTTTGATAGCCCCCTGTTCTTTAAGAGAATACTTAACATTATCCCGGAAACATTTAAAGCATTTGTGCGAGGAGCATTAATCTCCTCCAAATCATTTATTAACAAAGAGAATAGGGCCAAACAACAGTCTTTGGAAATGGAAATAAGGCAATTAGACATAGAAAATGCAATAGCACCATCTATGGTAAAACACAATAAAATTGCAGTACTGAAATATAAGTTAAACAAGATATACTCAGACCAAGTAATAAAACTATATCAACGTACAAAACAATTACATTTTGAATTTGGAGATAAACCACAAAAACTATTAGCGCGTCAACTTCGTAAACAGGACGGGGAAAAAACAATTTACAAAATTAGATCAGATAAGGGAGAAACATTAACACTACCTAAAGATATTAATGATAGATTTTTACAATATTATCAAAAATTGTATTCATCTAAAACAACAGAACAACCAGTAGGAATGGAAAAATTTCTACAGAAATGTAATCTTACAGGTCTAGATCAGAAAGAGAGAGAATCACTAGATGTAGAAATTACGGTAAAAGACATCGAGGAGTCAATTAGATCTTTAAAAAATGGAAAGGCCGCAGGTCCTGATGGTCTAAGCTCTGAATTTTATTAAAAAATTTATGATCTGATTTCTCCACGTCTACAGAGACTTTACAAACAAGCTTATACTCAACAGAAACTTCCAGAAACTCTAAATGAATCTACAATCATACTTATACCGAAACCGGATAAGGACCCAGAAGACCCAGGTTCATATAGAGCAATAGCTCTCTTAAATACTGATCAGAAAATATTAACCAAAATCCTATCTCATAGATTGAGCTTAGTGATTAACAAATTAATACACCTGGACCAAACAGGTTTTATTCCAAAACGTTACTCATTTTATAATTTGAGAAGACTATTCAATATTATATATACAAATAGAATTCCAAATGCAGATCTAGCAATTATTTCGTTAGATGCTGAAAAGGCATTTGACCAGGTAGAATGGACGTATTTATTTTCGGTAATGAAAACATTTCAATTGGGAGAGAAGTACTGTACATGGGTTAAATTGTTATACTCTAATCCAACAGCTAGAATATTAACAAATCAAATGTTATCAGCCAAATTTAATCTTTCTAGAGGTTGTAGACAAGGATGTTCACTATCCCCACTATTATTTGCTCTTGCAATTGAACCATTAGCAGAAAGCATTAGAAACCATCCAGGAATACATGGATACAACACTAGAGATACAAGGAATAAAATGTCCTTATCTGCAGATGATGTATTAATATATATTACAAAGTTAGAAACTAGTATTCCAAATCTATTAAATCTAATAACACAATTTGGTCAGTTCTCAGGATATAGGATTAATTGGAATAAAAGTGAAATTATGCCAATAACAAAATTCAACTTAAATACAATACAACAATCCCCTTGTAAAATAGTTAAAGATAAACTTAAATATTTAGGAATCTATGTAACTAAGACATATACCTCTTTATTTAAACAAAATTTTCCATCCTTACTTAATAAATTACACAAACATATTCAGTACTGGAAAACACTTCCTAATTCAATGCTTGGTAGAATTAATGCTATAAAAATGATTTTCTTACCGCAACTACTATATTTATTTCAATTAATTCCGATATATATTCCAAAAAACTTTTTCAAAAAAGTCGACTCCATTGTTACAAGCTTTATTTGGGATTATAAGAATCATAGAATAAGTAAAAAACATTTATGTAAGTCAAAGAGCAACGGAGGTTTGGCCTTGCCAAATTTCTTATTTTATTTTTCGGCAGTCCATATTAAAAACATGAATTTCTGGCTGGAAGAAATGGACCAACAACCAGAATGGTTAAGGATGGAAAAGGAAGACTGTTTACCTTTTGAAATAGGTTCGATTATATTTGCTACCACAAAATTGCATAAAAAAAACTATAAGGAAAACCCTATAATACATAGTGGAATACGAATTTGGAAACAATTAAAAAAGGCTTTAAATGAATAATATACCACTATGTCTTCCCATTGTAAATAATCCTCTATTCAAGCCATCCATATTGGATAGAGGTTTTATACAATGGAAAAATCATGGAATTAAAAGGATTGGACATCTTTATAGGGAAGGCATCTTTCTGTCATTTCAAGAGTTACAACAGAATCATGGACTACACTCAAATAACTTTTTCAGATATTTACAAATTAGAGATTATGTTAAATCCAATACACAAGTGTATAGGACTAGGGAACCAGAAATTCTTGATGAATGTTTGAATAAGCATCCTAACACTGAAAAATTAATAGCTTATATTTATAACATTCTCCTAAATAATGAGGAACCACCGATGGAACTATATAGACATAAATGGGAAAATGAGTTAGGTTATCCTATTACGAAAGATATTTGGGACGAAAGTTTACAACATATACATCAATGTTCGTTAAATGCCAGACATGCTTTAATACAATTTAAAGTCTTACACAGATTACATTATTCCAAAATAAAACTAAATAGAATTTTCCCACATATTTCTCCTATATGTGATAAATGCCTGCACCTAGAGGCCAATTTAACACATACCTTTGCAAATTGTATAAAAATTAAAAATTACTGGACTGATATTTTTCAAATAATCTCTGAAGTTGTTAATACCAAATTGGCTCCAGACTCAAAATTAATAATACTTGGGATATCAGAACAAAGTTTAACACTCACAACAAGCCAAAGAAACTTCCTTGACTACAGTATAATAACAGGGAAAAACTTAATATTAAAATTCTGGAAAGGCCCTACAACCCCCACAATTAAAATGTGGATTGTGGAAATGTCGGAGACCCTACATCTAGAAAGAATTAGACTTGTCTTAATGGACAAGCAAGAACTTTTTGTTAAAATATGGGCTCCATTCATTGCCTATTTGAAGGGATAGAGTGGCCCAGCACGAAAGCCCGACTGAAGCTTGAACTCAGGATTAGATGTAATTATATTTCATAACCTACGAACTTATCTCCTATGACGTATTATAAGTTATTCATTCCACCTCTTTTTCTTTTTTGAAATTGTAATTCTTCTTTCTCTCTCTTCTTTCTTCTTTCTCTCTATTTTTCTTTTTCTATCTATATAAAAAAAAACACTAGAAGCAGAATTAACTGACAATTGACAAATTTAATAATGTATGAGTGATTGATGTATATGAAAAGTTTTTTCTTCTATTATAATATGTTACTCTACATTGTAATATGTTTGCTTCTAATAAAAATTTATATCACAAAAAAAATAAAGTACTTTTAAGAGCTTTAAGGACGTTTGAAAATTGAAATGGACATTGGAGAAAACCTGGGGTTTTTTGATTCTCGGGTTTAAAAAAAAAAAATCTCCTAATATCTCTAATTTTTTTTATTCATTCTTCGCGTTTAGTATAAATTCTAAGAACAATAATATCACAGTTACGATCAATTGTTACTAATCACTATTATTATTTAGTATTTTCATATTTAACCATACATGTAACTACTAATACTTATTAAATATCAATATTACTATTAAAATTACTAAACCTATATTATTCATAAATATTTTTACCGTGTATGATTAATAACAATGATTAATAACTAACAGTTTCTGGTTAACGTAGAAATAGATTACATACATATATTCCATAGGAATATAAGTAAGAGGTAATTTAGCCCATGTATTAATAAGGGTTGATGGTTTTCCTCTTTATTTTTCAATTAAAAATTAAAAATACATACTTAAAGAAGATATTAATATGGTATTTAGAGAATAATAACATTGTTAACTTTTACTGTTGTTTACATTTTTTGGGTTTAAAAAAAAAAAAAAATGTTTGCAACTCCCAAAGAAGTTATTTGATTGTTAGAAATATTATCTTTTTTTTTTTTTAGCGCGGAGCTAGGATTTTTTTCTTTTACAAAGGCTACGGAAGTCTTTAGAATTCTAGCCATGCTAGTGTGGCTAACACTAACTACACTATTTGTAGTTGTAGTTTTTTTTCTTTCACCCTATACTAATCAACTATATCACTTTTTTCACTTTAATTATTGTTATAATTTTAAGTTTGAATGGAACTACAAGGTTAATTCAAGGAGATGTGTTCGGAGGAGCAAAGTATGTTATTTAAAATTCATCTATCTGAGGTTCGGGGTCAAGGTCAGGTTTTATGTGTTGTACCTTCTGCTCGGCTATAGACCACCCTAGAAACAATATGCAAGATGGTAATATGACAAGAGGGGGTGAAGGAATAACGTTTTGTAGTTGGAATGTTAAGGGAATCAATGAACCAATTAAGAGAGGTAAAGTTTTAACACATTTAAATTCACTCAAGACAGATATAATATTCCTCCAAGAAACACACCTTAAAAAGAAATCACAATACAGACTTAAAGCTAAGTTGATTGCTGGATCGTATCATGCCTCTTTTTCACACAAGTCCAGAGGAGTTGCAATATTAATTCGATAAGGAATACCTTTTACACATTCATCAACAATAGCGGATATAGATGGTAGATATATTATATTAGTTGGAGAGTTAAATGGGATAAAAGTGATTCTTCTTAATGTATATGGACCTCATTTTGATAATCCTATGTTTTTTAATAAAACATTTAATATAATTCCAGAATTTACACAATATAAATTAACAATTGGAGGAGATTTCAATTGTACATTAGACTCTTATTTAGATGGATCATCACGGCAAAAAAAAGTAAAATCACAATCAAGTGTATTTTTAAATTCATTTATTAATACCACTAATATTAAGGATGTCTGGAGAATTGAAAACCCAACTGGACGGGAATACTCATTTTACTCACCGGTACGTAAAACATACTCAAGAATAGATTATTTTTTAGTTGACTCCACGTTTATCCCATTTACTTATAACTCAAAATACCATAATATTATAATCTCAGACCACGCACCTGTAACATTTATGATTAAATTAAATGGAATGTCCGAGAAACAAACATATTGGAGATTTAACCCACAAATATTGAATGAAAGATCATGTCAGGAATATCTTATTAAACAGATTCAAACATTTTTCGAGGCAAATGACAACCCTGACACATCTGTCTCTCTTATTTGGGAAACATTTAAAGCGTTTGTCCGAGGCGCATTAATTTCTGCCCAAGTATTTTATAACAAAGAGAACTGAATTAAACAACAAACACTGGAAAGGGAAATAAAGCAACTAGATATAGAAAATGCGAGAATGCCATCTATGTTAAAACATAATAAAATTGCTGTACTGAAATATAAACTAAACAAAATGTATTCAGAACAAGTAATAAAACTTTATCAACATACTAAACAATTACATTTTGAGTTTGGAGACAAACCACAAAAGCTATTAGCACGTCAGCTACGAAAAATGGAGGGGGAAAAAATAATTCATAAAATTAGAGCAGATACAGGAGAATTATTAAAAAGGATATAAACGAGAGATTTCTCCAATACTATCATAATCTTTACTCAACTAAAACTGTAGTACAACCAGAAGGAATAGCAGATTTTTTACAAAAATGTAATTTAAAAGGTTTAGATTCAAAAGATAGAGAATTATTAGAAGCGGAGATTACGATAAAAGATATTGAAGTCTATTGGATCTTTAAAAAATGGTAAAGCAGTAGGACCAGATGGTTTAGGCTCTGAATTCTATAAAAAAAAATTATGATTTGCTCTCTCCACATTTACAAATGCTGTATGAACATATTTATACTCAACAGAAACTTCGAGATACCTTAAATGAATCTATAATAACACTTATTCCTAAAGCTGATAAGGATCCGGAAGATCCAGGATCATATAGAGCAATTGCACTTTTAAATACAGATCAGAAAATACTAACCAAAATTTTAGCGCACAGATTAAGTACAGTGATGAATAAACTAATACACCCTGACCAAACAGGTTTTATTCAGAAGCGGTATTCATATTACAATCTAAGAAGATTATTTAATATAATATATTCAAAGAGAAATATTAATGAAGATCTAGTAATAATCTCACTCGATGCTGAAAAAGCTTTTGATCAGGTGGAATGGCCCTATTTATTTTCGGTGATGGAAAAATTGCAGCTGGGCGAGAAATTTTGTGCATGGATAAAACTGTTATATACCAACCCTACAGCTAGAATATTAACAAACCAAAGGTTATCATCTAAATTTAACCTATCTAGAGGTTGTAGACAAGGATGCCCGTTGTCTCCATTATTATTTGCGCTCGTTATAGAGCCACTCGCAGAAAGAGTTAGGACCCATCCGGAAATATATGGGTATAACACAAAGGATACAGTGAATAAAATTTCTTTATACGCAGATGATGTATTAATTTACATTACAAAACCAGAAATTAGTATTCCAAATTTATTAAAGCTAATAACCCAATTTGGTTCATTCTCAGGATACAGAATCAATTGGAATAAAAGTGACATTATGCCAATAAGGGAACATAATAAACATATAATACAACAATTTCCATTTAAAATAGTAAATGAAAAATGTAAATACCTAGGCATTTATGTTACGAAGACATATACATCATTATTTAAAGCAAACTTCCCCCCATTACTGAATAAACTACATAAGAATATTCAGTATTGGAAAACACTTCCTATCTCAATGGTTGGCAAAATTAATGCCATAAAAATGATTTTCTTACCGCAAATATTATACCTTTTTCAAACAATTCCGATATACTTGTCAAAAAACGTTTTTAAAAAGTTAGATTCCATTGTCAGTGACTTTATCTGGGATTATAAGAATCATAGGATAAGCAAAAAACATCTGTGCAAATCAAAAATAAATGGAGGTTTGGTTTTACCAAACTTTTTGTTTTATTTTTGGGCGGTTAACATTAAAAATATGAATTTTTGGTTGGAAGAAATAGATCAACAACCAGATTGGTTAAAAATGGAAAAGGAAGATTGCTCACCTTTTGAAATCGGCTCGATACTATTTGCTACTTCTAAATTAAATTAAAAAATTTATAGGGAAAATCCTATAATATATAGTACTATGCGAATTTAGAAACAATTAAAAAATACATTAAAACTAGATAATTTATCACTTTTTCTTCCAATTGCGAATAACCCTTTGTTTAAGCCCTCATGGTTGGACAAAGGTTTCACACAATGGATAAACTATGGAATTAAAAAGATGGGACAACTTTATAAGGAAGGCACTTTTCTTTCATTTCAGGAGTTGCAACAGACTTATGGACTTCAAGTAAATGATTTTTTCAGATATCTTCAACTTAGAGATTACGTAAAAGCAAATACTCAAAATTTTAGAATTAGAAATTCAGAAATTTTAGCCGACTGTTGGAATAAACATCCTAATACAGAAAAACTAATGTCTTATATATATAATATTTTATTAGACAGTGATATTCCATTGACGGACTTACACAGACAAACTTGGGAAAAAGAACTAAATCAAATAATAACGAAAGATACTTGGGAAGAAAGTTTACAACACATACATCAATGTTCATTAAATGCCAGACATTCTCTAATACAATCAAAGTAATACATAGATTACATTATTCTAAAACAAAATTAAATAAAATCTTCCCACATATCTCACCAATATGTGATAAATGTCAACATTTAGAAGCTAACTTATCTCATATGTTTGCAAATTGCATAATAATTAAAAATTTCTGGGTAAATATTTTCACAATAATATCTAAAGTGACTAGCATTCAATTGGACCCGGATCCAAAATTAATAATACTTGGAACATTAGAACTAAATCAAACATTTACATCAACTCAAAGAAACTTTATTGATTATAGTATAATAACTGGGAAAAAATTAATTCGAAAATTTTGGAAAGGCCCTATAACCCCCACAATCAAAATGTGGATTATAGAAATGACGGAGACCTTACAATTGGAAAGAATTAGACTTGTCCTGTTGGACAAACAGGAACTATTCGTCGGAACATGGTCTCCCTTTATTGACTATTTAAAGGGTCAGAATGGTTCAGAACGAGAACCTGACTAACACCCGTGCCAAGGAATAGATGAAATGTTATACTCTGAAATGTACGAATATATCTCAAATGAAGTTTTTTATCGTAGTAAATTATTCCATTCTTCTTTATTATCTCTTTCTTTTTGTTTTTGTTTTTTTGTTTTTGTTTTTTGTTTTGTTTTTGTTTTTGTTTTTTGTTTCTTCTCTTTTTTCTCTTTCTTTCCTTATTTCATCTATCTTTTTAGTTCTATTTAGTTTAAAAAAAATAAAAAAAAGTATTGGAGACATTGTAATAATAATGGACGATATTAGTAATTTAAAAATGTAAGACTGGTATCGATTTTAATATGATATGTACTTACCTCCAATAAAAAATAATTTCAAAAAAAAAAAAAAAAAAGAACAATTGACCTATTATCAATTGTTGTTGATGGAAAGGAGTTGCGGAGTTGGAAGGAACAGCAGATGCCGGTTTACACCACAGATAGACACAAAATGCTGGAGCAACTCGGCAGGTCAGGCGGCATCTCTGGAGAAAAGGAATAGGTGTCGTTTTGGGCCGTAACCCTTCTTCAGACTCAGCCCTTACTTGTGGAAGTGTTTCCAACGGCCTCAAGGCCTAACTTAGTTTTGTAGGCTTTGTTCTCTTGGCCTAAGTTCTCTGGCCAGGAAAAATAGAGATTCTTCATCTATCCCATCAGCTCCTTGATATGTGGGAAATTTCAGTCAAATTACCCCTTATATCTTCTCATTTCCTGGGAACGCAACTATAAATTATTTAAATGCTTCATATTCTAATCCAGGAATCATTTCAGTAAATTTACATTGCACTCTCTCCAATGACAAGATGTAAGGTGTGCGACCCAGAAAAGATGTACTTTGAAACACAAAAGATACACAAAACCTGGATTTTGTAAAGCTGCAAAATAACCTACAGCAAGCTTCAAATAGCCTTAGATTTTTTGGTTATTTTGTGTATCTGTTGATGGCAAAAGAGAGTTAAGGGCCTGTCCCACTTACGTGTCCTTGGCACGCGTTGGTCGCGTGGTCGCGTTGAGGCGCACGGGCATCGTGTGGCCGCGCGGTGCCGGTCCCACTGAGAAGCGCGGAGGGGTATGTAGTTGTGCGCGACATCGCGCGGGGCTCCGAAATCTTCGCGCGCCAACGGCCTGTCGCGTAACTGACGGCCAAGTGGGACAGGCCCAAGACCCTGACGCAACGCATCGTCTCACCTCCAACAGCAGCAGAAGCAGGCAAACGATCGCCAAGCTCGGTCTGGGGCTCACGGCCGTTGCGGATCCGGATCCGCCCCCTCTCCTACTCCCAGAGCGGGGCCAAGAAAATTGAAGATAGACACAAAATACAGGAGTAACTCAGCGGGACCGGCAGCATCTCTGGAGAGAAGCAATGGGTGACGTTTCGGGTCAAGACCCTTCTTTTCATACTGAAGAAAAGTCTCGACACAAAACATCACCCATTGCTTCTCTCCAGAGATGCTGCCGGTCCCGCTCAGTTACTCCAGCTTTGTGTTCATCTTCTAATGACGTCACGCGCTCCAGACGGCTGTGCGTACGCATGAAATCGGGCGCGACCTTCGCTCGACCGTCGCGGCTCAAAGCGACCATGAGGTCGCGTAATTTGTGTGCCAAGGACACGTAAGTGGGACAGGCCCTTTAGATAGAACTCTTAGGGCTAGCAGAATCAAGGGGCATGGGGAGAAGACAGGAACGGGGTATTGATTATGAATGATCAGCCATGATCACATTGAATGACATTGATGGCTCAAAGGGCTGAATGGCCTACTCCTGCATCTATTGTCTATGTATCTATGTAATTCAATGATTTGCCCTTCAGTTCTTGCAGACGGTTGGACTGCCATTGCTGCTAGTTTTTCTCCATTTAAAAAGTAACCCGATCTGTCCCTTTCAGACTAAAATTAGTGAGGTAATTGTTTCCATATTGATTGTGTAGGAAGGAACTGCAGATGCTGGTTTACATCGAAGATAGGCACAAAATGCAGGAGTAAGTCAGCGGGACAGGCAGCATCTCTGGAAAGAAGGAATGGGTGACGTTTCGGGTCATGACTCTTCTTCAGACTGAGTCAGAAGAGAGAGACAGAGATAAGAAAGGGTAAGGTGTGAAAATGAGACATCAAAGGGGAAGCAGTTAAAGGAAAATGTGGAATAGATCATTGTGAGCTAGAGGGAAGGTGACAACGAAGCATACAAAGTAAAATTTAATCAGGACAACAGTCAGACTGGTTGGAGAACTAGGATAGGGGAGGGATGGAGAGAGAGGGGATGCAAGAGTTATTTGAAGTTAGAGAAGTCAATATTCATACCATTGGGTTGTAAGCTGCCCAAGCGAAATATGAGATGCTGTTCCTCCAATTCATTTTGGGCCTCACTCTGACACAGGATACAGTAGATGAGGTCGGAGGTGAGGTAAGGGACAGGTTCGCTTGCACCTCCTCCAAACTTATCTATTGTATCCACTGTTCCAGGTGTGGACTCCTATATATCGGCAAGACCAAGCGCAGGCTTGGTGATTGATTCGCTGAACACCTCCGCTCAGTCCACCCAAACCTGATCTCCCAGTTGCTAAACAATTTAATTCCCCCTCCCATTCCCAAACTTACCTTTCTGTCCTGGGCCTCCTCCACTTCGTTCCCTTTGATGTCTTGTTTTCACACCTGACCCTTTCATATCTCTGTCTCCCTCTTCCCTGACTCTCAGTCTGAAGAAAGGTCTCAACCCGAAACGTCACCCATTCCTATCCAGAGATGCTGTCTGTCCCACTGAGTTACTTCAGCATTGTGTGCCTATTTTCCATGTTGAAGTTATTTTGCCACCATTTTTCTCATCTGTTCAATCAATTAATATTTATTTGTGATTTTATTGTTGATCAAAAGAAAAGGCCTTAAAACCAAAAAACAAAGGATTACGTTAAGTAATCTCCAAATTACTCCTTTAATTATACACGTGAAAAGGGAAGGATGGAATGGCCAAAAGCAGCAATCTGGATATCCTTCAGCAAGCTATTGATAACATACTGCTTTATTTCAGAAATTCCCTTTCCAGTTGCTGCTGTTGAGCTGGGAAAATGTCCACGGTGCTGAGGTTGCTAAACAGTTATAACCATGCCTCATTATGGCCTAGAGGTTTTATGCAAAACTACTTAAAAGATCAGATAGGAGACCAAAATACAGTTACCGCAGACTTGCTGTTACCCTTCAGCGCTCAAATGGGATCAGGGTAAGTAAAATTCAATGGATGGAAAAGGAGAAGAAACATTTTCTCAGTATTTCATTTTTGAGTTGAACATTTTTCTCTATAAATTTTGATCTTTCAATTTTCAGAGACAGGGCTTTCGATTTGGGTAAGTTGACTTTTAACTTTTCAGATCTGAGTTTACCTAATGGGCCTGTCCCACTTGGCAATTTTTTAGGCAACTGCTGGCGACTGTCACAGTCGTAGCAGGTCGCCGAATAACCGCCGACAACCTATGTCATGCTGGCGACAACCTACGACAGCACCTGCGTCAGGAGAAGTCAAGCTATGCTCATTGACATGAAACCCATTGTCGCCGCTAAATTTTCAACCTGAAAGACGCTACGACTTTCTGCGCGACTGAGGAGACTACTCCTGGTGACCAACGGCAAACATGTGGCGACAAACTAGTCGCCTGTAGTTGACTAAAAAATCGTCTAAGTGGGACATAGCTGCAAAACATTCTTGTACTTCAGCAAAGTTGGACCAATGTCAACTTTTCATAATGGCAAAAGGCTATTTTTTAATAAATAGCAATATCTTTGGCCTCTGGCGGTGTTAATTCCTTCTTCCCTTCTGACTTTCCACAATGTGGACAAACAAAACGTGAAAATGCTGAGAAATATCTTTTGCTACTTTAAATTTCATTTGCTCTCATCCTAATCAGTCCTCCATATCGACTGGTGCCCACTCCCAGGCCAACTTGCCATTGTTGAATAAAATCGAAAGTACTGGTGTAACTCAGAGGACCAGGCAGCATCCGTGCAGGGAATGGATAGGTGATGTTTCAGACCCATTGTCTCTCCTATTGTTGAGGCTCTGCTCAAACCCAGACACACTCATCCAAGACATGGAAAACACTTCAAACCCTCTTGAGAAATGTAACCAGAAGCCTTGGATGAACCATGAGATCTGTATTCTTCTGAAGGCAAGATCCCGGGCATTCAGGTCTGGCGATGCAGACGTCTATAAGAAGTCCAGATACGACCTTGGTAAGGCCATCAAAAAGGCCAAAAGGGACCTCCTCTAAGCTGGAGGATGAGACGGATGTACGGCAACTGTGGCGGGGCTTACATAGATACATAGAAAATAGGTGCAGGAGTAGGCCATTCGGCCCTTCGAGCCTGCACCGCCATTCAATATGATCATGGCTGATCATCCAACTCAGTATCCCGTACCTGCCTTCTCTCCATACCCCCTGATCCCCTTAGCCACAAGGGCCACATCCAACTCCCTCTTAAATATAGCCAATGAACTGGCCTCAACTACCTTCTGTGGCAGAGAGTTCCAGAGATTCACCACTCTCTGTGTGAAAAAGTTTTTCCTCATCTTGGTCTTAAAGGATTTCCCCCTTATCCTTAAGCTGTGACCCCTTGTCCTGGACTTCCCCAACATCGGGAACAATCTTCCTGCATCTAGCCTGTCCAACCCCATAAGAATGTTGTACGTTTCTATAAGATCCCCTCTCAATCTCCTAAATTCTAGCGAGTATAAGCCAAGTCTATCCAGTCTTTCTTCATATGAAAGTCCTGACATCCCAGGAATCAGTCTGGTGAACCTTCTCTGCACTCCCTCTATGGCTATAATGTCCTTCCTCAGATTTGGAGACCAAAACTGTACGCAATACTCCAGGTGTGGTCTCACCAAGACCCTGTACAACTGCAGTAGAACCTCCCTGCTCCTATACTCAAATCCTTTTGCTATGAAAGCTAACATACCATTCGCTTTCTTCACTGCCTGCTGCACCTGCATGCCTACTTTCAATGACTGGTGTACCATGACACCCAGGTCTCGCTGCATCTCCCCATTTCCTAATCGGCCACCATTTAGATAATAGTCTGCTTTCCTGTTTTTGCCACCAAAGTGGATAACCTCACATTTATCCACATTATACTGCATCTGCCAAACATTTGCCCACTCACCCAGCCTATCCAAGTCACCTTGCAGTCTCCTAGCATCCTCCTCACAGCTAACACGGCCCCCCAGCTTAGTGTCATCCGCAAACTTGGAGATGTTGCCTTCAATTCCCTCATCCAGCTCATTAATATAAATTGTAAATAGCTGGGGTCCCAGCACTGAGCCTTGCGGTACCCCACTAGTCACTGCCTGCCATTGTGAAAAGGACCCGTTTACTCCTACTCTTTGCTTCCTGTTTGCCAGCCAGTTCTCTATCCACATCAATACTGAACCCCCAATACCGTGTGCTTTAAGTTTGTATACTAATCTCTTATGTGGTACCTTGTCGAAAGCCTTCTGAAAGTCCAGATACAACACATCCACTGGTTCTCCCCTATCCACTCTACTAGTTACATCCTCGAAAAATTCTATAAGATTCGTCAGACATGATTTACCTTTCGTAAATCCATGCTGACTTTGTCCAATGATTTCACCACTTTCCAAATGTGCTGCTATCCCATCTTTAATAAGTGACTCTAGCAGTTTCCCCACTACCGATGTTAGACTAACTGGTCTGTAATTCCCCGTTTTCTCTCTCCCTCCCTTCTTAAAAAGTGGGGTTACGTTTGCTACCCTCCAATCCTCAGGAACTACTACAGAATTTAAGAGTTTTGAAAAATTATCACTAATGCATCCACTATTTCTGGAGCTACTTCCTTAAGTACTCTGGGATGCAGCCTATCTGGCCCTGGTGATTTAGCTGCCTTTAATCCATTCAATTTACCCAACACCACTTCCCGACTAACCTGGATTTCACTCAGTTCCTCCATCTCCTTTGACCCGCGGCCCCCTGCTATTTCCGGCAGATTATTTATGTCTTCCTTAGTGAAGACGGAACCAAAGTAGTTATTCAATTGATCCGCATATCCTTGTTCCCCATGATGAATTCACCTGTTTCTGACTGCAAGGGACCTACATTTGTTTTAACTAATCTCTTTCTCTTCACATATCTATAACAACTTTTGCAATCAGTTTTTATGTTCCCTGCCAGTTTCCTTTCATAATCTATTTTCCCTTTCCTAATTAAGCCCTTTGTCCTCCTCTGCTGACAATCCTCCCAATCCTCTGGTACGCTGCTTTTTCTGGCTAATTTGTACGCATCATCTTTTGCTTTGATACTATCCCTGATTTGCCTTGTTATCCACGGATGCACTCTTCCCTGATTTATTCTTTTGCCAAACTGGGATGAACAATTTTTGTAGTTCATCCATGCAGTCTTTAAATGCCTTCCATTGCATATCCACCGTCAACCCTTTTAGAACTAATTGCCAGTCAATCTTGGCCAATTCACGTCTCATACCCTCAAAGTTACCTTTCTTTAAGTTCAGAACCGTTGTTTCTGAATTAACAATGTCACTCTCCATCCTAATGAAGAACTCAACCATATTATGGTCACTCTTGCCCAAGGGGGCACGCACAACAAGACTGCTAACTAACCCTTCCTCATTACTCAATACCCAGTCTAGAATAGCCTGCTCTCTCGTTGGTTCCTCTACATGTTGGTTTAGATAACTATCCCGCATACATTCCAAGAAATCTTCTTCCTCAGCAGCCCTGCCAATTTGATTCACCCAATCTATATGTAGATTGAAGTCACCCATTATAACTGTTTTGCCTTTGTTGCACGCATTTCTAATTTCCTTGAATGCCATCACCTCCTACAAGGCGAAATCAGGAGGCAGCTCAAATGACAGCGAAGCATCAGTCCATGACGAGGTCAATGCGTTCTACGCACGGTTCGATAGGGAGAACACTGATGTGCCTTCCCGAGCCCCTATTCGCCCGGACGGTGTTACAGTCACAGTCACAGTGGCTGATGTCAGAAGATCCTTCAGGGGGGTGAACCCTCGGAAACCGTCTGGACCTGATGGTGTACCCGACCGTGTTCTAAAAACCTGTGCGGACCAACTGGCTGGAGTTTATTTATT
The DNA here is from genome assembly GCA_038087875.1 of Malacoraja senta. NCBI lineage: Eukaryota > Metazoa > Chordata > Chondrichthyes > Rajiformes > Rajidae > Malacoraja > Malacoraja senta. Next base: position 230,253,061 of record CM075977.1, read on the forward strand.
TATTTTTTAAATATTTTATTTATTAGAAGTAATGTACATTACAGTGATATAAGCCAAAAATAACATAATACCTTTCCTGTACCACTTCTTGTTTTAAACTTAAAAAAGGAGAAGAATAGAGAGTTAGATAAAATAGTAAGTGCGTGAAAGAGTGATCAGGAGAAACCCGTAGAAACGTAAAACACGAGAAAGAGTTAAAAAGAAAACCAAAGGAAAAGAAAGAGAAAAATAGAAAACAGAAGATATAAGGAAGTAAAATAAGATAAAAGGGATGTACCTACTTCGTATCTTTACACACCCCTCACCAGGTCCTGAAACCATTTATTTTCAAAGTTATGTTGCACCCTATGCTTGTAATAAGTCGATAAATGGAGACCAAATCTTTTGGAAATGGTCTGATTTGCCTGCTAGGAGGAATCTCATGTCTTCGAGGTGTAACATTTCGGACATATTTGAAATCCACATTTTTATCGTTGGTGTGGGAGCGTTTTTCCAGAATTTAAGTATACATTTTTTTGCCATTATTAAGCCGTAATTAAGGAAACTCTTTTGGAACGAATGCAGCTCAAAGCTGGCTTCCATTGTTCCAAAAATAATAAATTCTGCGTTCGGTTTCAGTTTTATTGTAAATAATTTTGTAATTCCAAAATATTTGGATTTTTATACAAAAAACAAAGGAATGTGCTGTAGTTGCTTCTTGGGATAGACATTTATCACAGATGGGGGAGACATTTGGAAAAAATTTACTTATTTTAGTTTTTGAGTAATATAGTCTATGTAAGGTTTTGAATTGGATTAGAATATGTCTTACATTGATCGAGCATTTGTGCACATATAGCAAGTGTTTATCCCAACTCTCTTTCGAGATTTTTATAGCTAGTTCTTGTTCCCAATCTCTTCTAATTCTATCGGATGATGGTATTGTGGCGGTCCCTGGGGGGTAGGCCACTCCTTGGATCATCCCCCTCGCCGAGTGAGGGACAGGGGCACTGGTCTGCCATGGGGTTTCCAGACGACCTTGGATTTAGTGCTCTCGAGGTGTGTGTGTGGTGCACTCTCGCTGTTGGGATTAAAAGTCTACTGATTGAACCCGCCTGGCGTCTGGTCTTTTTCTGACCTCGTCCAGGCCGCTACACTGGTGACCCCACGCCGTCCATCACGCGTCGTGATGGATAATAACGCCGTTGCGTTGAAGCTCCCTACTCTGTGGACCAAAGAACCTGACATCTGGTTCCAGCAAGCAGAGGCACAGTTTGTTGTGAGAGGTATTACGGCAGATGAAACAAAGTATTATTGCGTGGTTGGCGCGCTTGACCAAGTGACTGCGAGGCGAGTTAAGCCTTTCCTCAAGAACCCCCCCGGTAGCAAACAAATATAGGGGCCTTAAGGAATTCCTTATCAGGAGGTTTGGCCTAGGTGACTCCGAGCGGGCAGCTCGGATTTTCAGAATGGAAGGCCTGGGCGACCGCCGGCCGTCTGCCCTCCTGGAGGACATGCTAACCCTAATGGTGGACCATGAACCTTGTTTTCTGTTTAAATACGCCTACCTGCAGCAGCTACCGCCCGACATCAGCATGCAGCTCACCAGGGATCCATTTACCGACATGCGGGCGCTGGGTGAACAAGCCGACGAACTGTGGATGAACCGCCATCAGAACCTGGATGCGCTGACCGTCCTTCCCGCGGCGTTTGGAGGCTCAGAGCAGGCCGGGACCGCTATCGACCGCGTCTCCACTCCTCCCAGTCGGCCACCGCGGCAAAATCCGGCCGCCATTGCGCAATCCACTGCAGGCACTTCCTTCCAGTACGGCCAGCCTGCATTTCCACCCAACGCCAGCAGAGGTCGCTGGTGTCCAAACCAGCCAAATTCGTGTGCAGTTCCACCAGACACCAGCAGAGGGGGTTGGTGCTCTTACCACCGTCGCTGGGGAGCTGCTGCCACGAGATGTCAGCCACCCTGTTTATTCCCGGGAAACGAAAGGGCCGGTCGTCAGTGATTCCTTCGGCGGCCGGCAAAATTCATCGCGTCTTCGCTTGGGATCGCCGCACTGGAGGTCGATTCCTTGTGGACACTGGTGCGGAAGTGAGCGTTCTGCCTCCCTCCATAACTGACATCCGTGCAGGCAAACGAGGCCCCCTCCTCACCGCGGCGAACGGGAGTGCTATTCGCACCTTCGGGTTTCGCACCATCTCCCTCAACTTTGGCCGCAGCTCCTTTTCATGGAAGTTCGTCATTGCCGACGTTTCCCAGCCGCTGCTGGGCGCCGACTTCCTTCGACTGCTCGTGGATGTCAAGCGGCGGCGCCTGATGCACTCTGTCACGCTGGAGCCGGTTTTCCTCCGCATTGGTGATCCTGTATCACACCCTGATGGCCCCCTGTCGTCCGTGGACGCGACTTTCGCGCGCATCCTGGCAGATTTTCCAGACATCCTAGAACCCCATTTACGCTCCTCCACCCACAAGCACGGGGTGGAGAACCATATCCCTACTACAGGCCCGCCTGTGCACATCCGGGCGCGTCGTCTCGCGCCAGACAAGCTTCGTCTTGCTCGGGAGGAGTTCCGCCTGATGGAGGCGTTGGGCATCGTGCGTCCCTCCAATAGCCCATGGGCGTCACCGCTCCACATGGTCCCTAAGGCGGACGGGGGCTGGTGCCCGTGTGGGGATTACCGTCGCCTGAATGATGCGACCGTCGCCGACAGGTACCCAGTCCCGCACATTCAGGACTTCAATGCCCATCTGGCCGGAGCATCCGTATTCTCCAAGGTGGACCTCGTGCGAGGGTACAATCAAATTCCGGTCCGCCCCGACGATATTCCGAAGATGGCCATTATTACACCATTTGGTCTATTCGAATTTGTAAGTTTGGGTTAAAGAATGCTGCGCAGGCCTTTCAGCGGCTTATGGACTGTGTGTGCCGCGGCCTGGACTTCGTCTTCGTGTACTTGGATGACATACTCGTGGCCAGTCGCTCGCGGCAGGAGCACTGCATCCACCTCCGTCAGCTGTGTCAGCGCCTCAGCGACTTCGGTTTGGCCATCAACGCGTCCAAGTGCCGTTTCGGGGTGATGTCTATCGACTTCCTCGGCCACCGCGTGACTCCACAAGGGGTGGTGCCTCTGCCAGTCAGGGTGGATGCTATCCGCAGGTTCCCCGTCCGACCACAGTTAGGGGCATACAGGAATTCGTGGGGATGGTCACCTTCTATCACCGCTTCCTGCCGGCAGCGGCCGCAGTCATGCGTCCGCTTTTCCACCTGATTGCTGGTCATCGCAGGGAGGTTGAGTGGTCCGCGGAAGCATCAGCGGCATTCGAAAGGGCTAAGCAGGCACTGGCTGAAGCCACGATGCTCGTCCACCCACGGGAGGACGCCCCGACCGCCCTGATGGTAGACGCTTCTGAGGTTGCGGTTGGGGCAGTGTTGGAGCTGCTCGTTGATGGATGCTGGCGGCCACTCGCCTTCTTCAGCAGGCATCTCAGTGGTGCTCAGCGCCGTTACAGCGCCTTCGACCGCGAGCTCCTTGCCCTATATCTCGCCGTATGCCATTTCTGCTACTTCCTGGAGGGGAGGCCGTTTACTGTATTTACGGACCACAAGCCACTAACCTTCGCGTTCGCCAAGGTTTCAGACCCGTGGTCTGCCCGGCAGCAGAGTCAGTTGGCGTATCTGTCCGAATACACCACCTCCATCCGGTTCGTTGAGGGCAAATTCAACAGAGTGGCCGATGCCTTATCGAGACCTGCAGTCCACGCGGTTCTCCAAGTCGCTGAGGGGATCAATTATTCCGCCCTAGCAGCCGCTCAGCTGGTCGACGAGGAGATGTCCGCTTATCGTACGGCAGATTTGGGCCTGCAGTTGGAGGACGTTGTCTGTGGTCCTGGGGGTGCAACGCTGCTGTGCGATGTCGCCTCTGGAGTTCCGCGACCCATCGTCCCCATCGCCTGGCGGCGCAGGGTGTTTGAGGTGCTCCATGGGCTTGCGCATCCCTCCATCCGGGCGACAACGGCTCTTGTAGCCTCCTGCTTCATGTGGCACGGGCTGCGGAAGGAGGTTGGACACTGGGCGCGCACTTGCATCCCGTGCCAGACCGCCAAGGTGCAACGACACATGCGCGCGCCGTTGCAGGAGTTCCCCATTCCTCGGCATCGTTTCGACCACATTCACATGGACATCGTGGGGCCGCTGCCGTCGTCCCAGGGCATGACCTACCTATTCACCGTTGTGGACCGCTTCACGCGGTGGCCTGAAGCCATTCCGCTAGCAAATTCTGCAACGACCACTTGTGCTCAAGCCTTGGTGGCGCACTGGATCGCCCGGTTCGGGGTGCCACTGGACATAACATCCGACCGGGGGCCTCAGTTCACGTCGGAACTGTGGTCGGCCATGGTACGTCTACTGGGTGTTCGTCTGCACCACACGACGGCGTATCATCCGCAGGCGAACGGCCTGGTGGAGCGGTTTCACCATCAACTTAAAGATGCCCTGAAGGCACGGCTCAATGATCCGGACTGGGTGGACGCTCTGCCGTGGGTTTTGCTGGGGATCCGCACCGCACCGAAAGAGGACTTGGCCTTCTCCTCCGCCGAGTTGGTGTATGGGTCTCCGTTGACGGTGCCCAGGGAGTTCATCCCGTCGGCACGTGGCCAGGTGGAGCAGCCTTCGGACGCTCTGCAAAGTCTTCGGCAGACGGTGGGCAAGTTGGCGCCGGTGCCAACGTCTCGTCATGGGTCCTTCCGTCCGCACGTTCCGTCTGCCCTGGAGGACTGCCAGTTCGTTTTCCTGCGCAGGGATGCGCATCGGACACCTCTCCAGCGGCCGTACGAGGGTCCCTTCTGGGTCCTAGAGCATGGCTCATCCTCTTTCGTCCTGGACATGGGGGGGTCGGCATGAGACTGTTTCAGTTGCGCGGCTGAAGCCAGCACATATTGATATTGATCAGACGGTGCTGGTAGCGCGGTCCCGTAAGCGAGGGCGACCTCTGTCTAGGGTACCTCCTTCCCTGGTTACTCCGTCCCCTGCACCTGTTGGTCAGTCGCCTGTTCCGTGGCCGGGCATGGTGTGCACCCGGGTTGGCTGCCGTGTACGCCCTCCTGCCCATTTCGTGTCTCGGGTACTTGGGGGGGGGGGGGGTCCTGTGGCAGTCCCTGGGGGGTAGGCCACTCCTTGGATCATCCCTCTCGCCGAGTGAGGGACAGGGGCACTGGTCTGCCACGGGGTTTCCAGACGACCCTGAATTTAGTGCTCTCGAGGTGTGTGTATGGTGTACTCTCGCTGTTGGGATTAAAAGTCTACTGATTGAACCCGCCTGGCGTCTGGCCTTTTTATGACCTCGTCCAGGCTGCTACAGTATTTCTATATTTAGGATGATATTATACAAGTATGATATTAAATTAGTTGATTCCGCCTTTAAATTCATTGCTTCGTCTAATAGGTATGAAGACAAATTTTGATATTCTTGTGTATATTTTTTCAAATAATCACAGATTTGAAAATATTTAAAATATTGATTACTTCTCAGATTGTATTTAAGTTGTTGTTGTTGGAATGATAAAAAAAATTCCATTTTCATACAGGTCTCCAAACGTTTTAATTCCTATTCTTTCCCAATGTGTAAATGATTTATCTATAATGGATGGTTTAAACGACAGATTATTAACTATGGGAGAGAGAAGCAATAGGTTTCTTAATTTTAGGGTTAATTTTATTTGTTTCCAAATTCTAATTGTACTATGAATAATTGGATTTTTACTGTATATTGTATTATTCAGTTTTATTGGTGAGAGAAGGATCGCTCCTATAATAAAAGGGGAGCAATCCTCTCTCTCCATTACTATCCAATCCACCCGTTGGGCAGAGTTGTCCAACAGGTGAATCACATTTTTGACATTTGTTGCCCAATTATAATACAAAAAATTAGGGAGTGTTAATCCACCAAATTCTTTAGGTTTGCACAAATGTCTTCTTTGAATTCTATGGGATTGATAGTCCCATATAAAATTTGTAATATCAGAATCCAGTTTAAAAAAAAAACTTTTTAGGTCAGTATATTGGTATTGATTGGAATAGATATAAAATTTGTGGTAGAAAGATCAGTTTTATAGCATTTATTCGGCCTATTAAAGACATCAGAAGAGTTTTCCAAAATTTAATCAGGGCGTTTAATTTATTAAGTAGGGGCATATAGTTTGCATTAAATAAAGATTTATATTTTCTGGTAATTTCAATTCCCAAATATTTAAATTTTTCTGTAGCAATTTTAAAAGGGAATTTTAACAGGTGTGTTGAGTCTTGAGGTTTTATCGTCATAATTTCACTTTTATTCCAATTTATTCTATATCCTGAAAAGGATCCAAATTCCTCTATTAGATTTCATATATTTGATATACTGATTTGTGATATATAGTAGTACATCATCTGCGTATAATGATATTTTATTATTTGAGTATTTTGTATTATAACCATGGATATTTGGATGTGTTCTAATGTTTTCAGCTAGAGGTTCTATTACAAGAGCAAATAGCAGAGGTGATAGTGAGCATCCCTGTCTATTGCCCCTTGATAATTGAAATTTCAGGGACAACATGTTATTAGTTAATATTCTAGCAGTGAGCCTGTCATATAATAGTTTTACCCATGAGATAAAATTCTCTCCCATTTGAAATTTTTGCAATACTTTAACGAGGTAGTCCCATTCCACTTGATCGAATGCTTTTTCTGCGTCCAATGAAATAATTGATAAGTCTTGTTCTTCAGTTTTATATGAATGCTTTATATTAAAAGACGTCTCAGATTATTGCATGAGTATCTCTTGGGTATAAACCCTGTTTGATCCGCATTTATTAATTTACTAACATATTTACTTAGTCTTCTAGCTAATGTTTTCGCTAGTATTTTTTTATCTGTATTTAACTTTGTATGAACCAGGGTCTAAATCTTTATCTTTTTTAGGTATAAGTGTAATCGTTGATTCTGCTAATGTTTCTGGTAATGTTTGTTCTTTGAAAGCATATGTATACATTTTATGTAAACGTGGTGAAATTATCTCATAAAATCTTTTATAAAATGCATTACCAAATCCATCTGGTCCTGGTGTTTTTCCATTCTTTAGTGAGTTTATTGTTTCTTCTATTTCCTTAATTGAGATTTGTGCTCCTAATTCCTCTTGTTCGATCAGGTTAAGTTTTGGGAGATTACAGTTATCCAAGAACTCTATAACTTTAGTACTATCTGCTGACGTTTTAAATGTATATAAATTTTGATAAAATTGAGCAAATCTTTTATTAATATCATTAGGTAGTGTTAACAATTCACCTTTATCTGATTTAATCTTTAAAATCGCATGATTTTTTCCCCGTTTTTTTCAGTTGACGTGCCAAAAGTTTATGTGGTTTATCACCAAATTCAAAATGTTCCTGTTTTGTAATTTGAAATAATCTTATAACTTTTGCTGATAATATTTAATTTAATATAAATTTCAATATTGTTATTTTATTATATAGTTGGCTCTTAAGCGTTGTCTAGATCCAATTGTCTAATTCGTTCTTCTAACTGCCTTTGTTCATTCTTATTCTTTTTATTTTGAAAAGCTTGATATGAAATTATAGATCCTCTGATAAATGCTTTAAAAGATTCCCATAGTAAAGCGGGTGAAATATCTGGGGTGTCGTTGGTCTCGAAAAAAAGTTCCATCTGTTGTTTTAAATATATACCGCCTTGTGGATCATTTAGAATTTGAGGATTAAACCTCCAAAACGATTTTTTATTAGGCTTTCCTTCAAGTTTAAAAAAAAAAGTTAACGGGGAGTGGTCAGAAATAATGCTGTTGTGATATTTTGGGTTCATTGTGTAGGGAATTAATTTTGTGTCCACTAAAAAATAGTCAATACGTGAATATGTTTTGTGTACCGTTGAATAAAACAAGTATTCCCTTCCAGCTGGGTTAGCGATCCTCCAAACATCTGTTGTATTTGTTTTTTTAATGTATGTATTTAGGAGTTCACTAGTTTTAGATTTTGTGTTACCCCTCTTTTGTTGTGTAGATTTATCCAGGTACGGATCTAAAACGCAATTAAAGTCTCCCCCCAATTATCACGTTTTGATAATTAAACTCTGAGATTATATTCAGGATATTATTAAAAAATTGGGGATTATTCAAATTAGGCGCATA
>CM075977.1:230261429-230296598 GCA_038087875.1 Malacoraja senta
TTTTAAAATTTTGTCATTCACTCTGCTGCCCCTGCTGGTGGGAGGGAGGAGGGACAATAAAACCCGGAAGTGGTGTGCCTCACTCAGTCTCTGCAAGATGGAGGAAGCGAGAGGGTCACGTCTCTCTGAACTCTGAATAACACTGAACACATGACTACTCAACTGTGAGTGCCCTTAATTTGGTTTGAAAATGAAAATATGGTTGCTTTGAAATGCTGCACTGCAAAAAAAATGGCTGTTGTTGGTGGAGGTAACTGCTTTGAAAGGCTGCACTGCAAAAAAAAATGGCTGTTGGTGGTGGTAACTGCATTGAAAGGCTGCACTGCAAACAAAAATGGCTGCTGTTGGTGGTGGTAGCTGCTTTGAAAGGCTGCACTGCAAAAAAAAAGGCTGTGGTTGGTGGTAACTGCTTTGAAAGGCTGCACTGCAAAAAAAATGGCTGTTGTTGGTGGTGGTAACTGCTTTGAAAGGCTGCACTGTAAAAAAAAAAAGGCTGTTGTTGGTGGTGGTAACTGCTTTGAAAGGCTGCACTGCAAAAAATGGCTTTTGGTGGTGGTAACTGCTTTGAAAGGCTGCACTGCAAAAAAATGGCTGTTGTTGGTTGTGGTAACTGCTTTGAAAGGCTGCACGGCAAAAAAGAAAGGCTGTTGGGGGTGGTAACTGCTTTGAAAGGCTGCACTGCAAAAAAATGGCTGTTGTTGGTTGTGGTAACTGCTTTGAAAGGCTGCACGGCAAAAAAAAAGGCTGTTGGTGGTGGTAACTGCTTTGAAAGGCTGCACTGCAAAAAGAAATGGCTGTTGGTGGTGGTGGTAACTGCTTTGAAAGGCTGCACGGCAACAAAAAAAAAGGCTGTTGGTGGAAACTTGACAGCTTTCTGTTTGCACTGTATATTGATTTTGGATAACACGCTACCACTTACGGCTGTGATTTTTGACCATCTTACTCAGTTCCTCGCCACTCATCAGGTGCAGAGGATTCTTCCCATCAATGAAAAATAAAAGTATCAGTGTTTAAAAAAATGTTGAGAATCTCTCTCCTGTCAATCACGCCATGAAGGCCACGCCCCTTTTAGTTGGAGGGGGAGGATTTATAAAACCCGTAAGTGTGGGTGTGGCTCAGTCTCTGCAAGATGGGGGAGAGAGAGTTCACGACTCAGCTGTGAATCAACTGAACACACTGAATGTCTACTGAACTGTGAGTGTGGTGTTTTGTGTGGTTTTATAGTGGTTTTATGGTGGTTTCACCCTGCTTGAAATGGTATGAAACTGCATTTGAATGTGGTGGCCTTGCACCCTGCTTGAAATGGTATGAAACTGCACTTGAATTTGGTGGCCTTGCACCCTGCATGAAATGGCATGAAACTGTACTTGAATTTGGTGGCCTTGCACCCTGCTTGAAGTGGCATGAAACTGCACTTGAATTTGGTGGCCTTGCACCCTGCTTGAAATGGCATGAAAATGCACTTGAATTTGGTGGCCTTGCACCCTGCTTGAAATGGCAGGAAACTGCACTTGAATTCGGTGGCCTTGCACCCTGCTTGAAGTGGTCGGAAACTGCATTTGAATTTGGTTGGCTTGCACCCTGCTTGAAATGGAATTTAAAGGAATAGCCGTGAGTCAACTGCTAGCCCACCAACCGTTAGTGAGCTGCCAGCACATCAGGCTTGAGTGACTGAGCTGCCACCCCAAGAATCCATTTGGCCCACAATGTCCATACTAACCAGTCCCTTCAGCCCACAGTACCCATACTAGCGCTCCAGAAAGCCCCCCTCCCCCCCCCCCCCCCCACTGGCCACCAATATTGGAATTGATGGAGAGGTGGAATATTGCGTTGGGGGACCAGCCCTCCCGTATGAACATGGACCCAACGGGTCCCACTTAGTCTAGTAATTGATAAACGAGGACCCCAGCTATTTTGCTAGCTGGGATCCCAACTATTAACAATATGTAATTGATAAACAAAATGTGTTTTGATTATGATATGTATATGCTTCTGATAAAAATATTATTATTAAAAAAAATGAAAAAGAACCCAGGTTGGCAGTTTCTCCAAGGTGCCTACTGAAATTGACGAGTAATCATTTCTATTGACATTTGTGCAATGATATTCTTATTAAATAATGTAACATACCGTCTTTCGTATATTTAGCTTGTAACAAAAATGAAACTTTGAAGCTATTGAAAGGACATTTTTATTGCTGTAAATCCTGCAGGGGAATAACGTTGTCATTGGAAGTCTAACACACTCTAGCCTTCAACCCTTTTCTCCCCATTGACACAATAATGCGAGATTTTTAAGGAACACAACTATTGTGTTCTAGCAGAATTAACTGTATATAGAAATTTAAATACTTCAAAGGCATATAACAAATTTAGACAAGAGAAAATCAAAATTAATGCAGCATTTAGGAGAAGCGTTATACTTACGTAGCTGAACCATTCAGTGGCTTAAAAAAAACATGGTATTCAGTTGATGCTAAAGGTTTGGGGTAAGTGGACAGATAAATATTATTGGAGGAACTCGGTAGGTTGGACAGCATCTCTAGAGAAATTGACAGACAACATTTCGGGTCAGGACCTTTCTTCAGAAATGTCACCTGTCCATTTCCTTCTGATGAAGCTGCCCGAGTTCCTCCGGTAGTTTTTTTTAATTCAAGATTTCAGTATCTACAGTCTTGTGAATCCATAGATTAATATTGTAATTTTTTGATTTACCTTTCCTTATCTGTTTTACTTTCTCTTTGTCCACCTTTATTTCGCTTTCTGCGCTTGAGTTGACTCCAATTAATGCATCTTTGTGACCCTGTATTTCTTTTATCTTCAAATTTGGCTCAGAAAATATATTATTCATCCCATTTTTCACCTGGTCATTACTTTTGTTATATTTTGAATACGCCTGTACTTGCAGAAAATGATAGCACAAAAATATGCACGTTGAACGGCATGAAAATATTAATTTATTTAAGGCATATGCTGCAAAATCCCCAGGAACCCAAAATGCCTGGCCTATAAAAGTCACTGACTGGGAGTTGTGTGTTTGTGTGTGCACACAGATATATGATTATTCTGATAGTTTGTTGAATGTATTCCCCAATTAAATGTTGGTTATTTAAACCTTGTTATATGAAATGCCCTCCAAATAAGGTTTAAAATATTGTTTTTCATTCATGAACAGGAAATGATAGATGAAGCTGACCGGGATGGCGATGGTGAGATAAATGAACTGGAATTTTTGCGGATTATGAAAAAAACAAGCCTTTATTAATTTTTTTGGTATTGTCCCACTGTCCTTAACCAGCACTAGTTGTAACTTGTTTTTATTTAAGTAATAAAGAATGAAGAAAAGCCATTGAGATATGATATATTTGTGTTCAGTATCATTTATTTAACACCAACTTTAAAAATATAAATTTAAGCTATTGATACGTGATATCAATAGTTTACTCTTGGATCCCTTCCAGAGAAATATATTTGTTTCCATTCTTAACATTCAGCTGTACAGTTTCTACAGTATTTTAGCCACTTACATTTTGAAATTAGTCAATTTACAGTTACATTACCATTTATGGCATTAAATTTCTATTTATACAGCATGCGCCTTGAGGTGATACAAAAGAGAAGGCTGATTAATGTCATTTTTATTGCAATACAGCAGCATGATATTTGAGATAAAACAATGTTTTATATCCAGATAAATCTGACCCCTTTATGACAACAATTATTATTTGTAAATATTTATTTTCCAGTGGTAAGTTTACTCCTGTTTCTTCTGAAATCTTTATTACTATCTTTGGGTTCGATCCAATCTTCAATAAATTGATGACGTGTCCCATATTCAGTATTTCTATAGATTTGGGGCAATTTTGGATTATATTTAGTATGAATTATTCAACATTTTTAAAAAAACTTTCCAATACAAGTACTACATTTTTATTCATGGTATTTTTTGGAAGGGAAAGACAGCAATGTCAAATTTCTTGTTTACTAATAAAGTATGTTCACTGCATCATAAAAAGCTTCAATATTGTTTTAAGATACATCAGCGTTGTCTTCTTTACTTCATAAAAAAGAATGCTTTTCCCACCATTGCAATATGATATTTGGCTTTTTTCACATGCAAATCAAAATTTATGCTGCAAAATAGGAAACCTTAAATTTCAGATAACACTGCTTAAAAATCACATTACATTTTACTTCGGAGTCACGTGAGTGATTCCGTGAAGAAGCCCCGCCAGTCCGCATGCGTATCATTACGTCATCCGCATGGCAACTCATTCCTGCCAGCGGTAAGTAAAAAACATACAGGTAAGTTTTCATTACTTACCAGGTTGTGTTCTTCCTGCAGGAACCTCCTCTTACAGAGGTTCCTGTTGACTATAGTAGCGCAGTCCGGTTGAGCCGCGGGGAAACCGGCATTGGGCTGTGGGAAGACCCAAGTCCAGACCGCAAACGCGCGAGCCGGTGGACGTCGGGTGCGTTACTCCAGCCGCTGACAAGGCAGTCAGCGACTTCCAGACCGCGGAGGTTTCCGTGGAGGGGTAAGTCCTAACGGTATTAGGGTGCCGACTGCACCGTGGCAAATCCGGGGGGGGGGGGGGTAAAAGAGCCACTCTAAAAAGAACCCATAAATCGGGCCAGGAGAATCCTCCTCCCAATAAAAACTATGTTTATGGACTTCTGGTAAGATGGAGCACCTGATAAAAGGGATGCTCCATCACGACAGGCTCCAGGAGGAGCTTCATACCCAACAGGTCACCCCAAGGGCCGTGGCAGCAGATTCAGGTAAGGACTGTACAAATAAAATCAGCTCCAGGACAGGAGCTTTATATCCAGGGGTCCTCTTGGGGGACAACGGCAGCAACACCTATAGGCAGGCTGCATTATGTCTCCCTCATGAAGGAGGTTGAGCTTACCAGGGCAGAGTTATTCTGTCACTGAGGTTACAGGTATTACATAGCATACCCCCAAGGCATAAAGCCAAGAAGCTGTTGAGCACAGCTCCAGCATAATTTACCCCAGTAAGGAGCTTTTATATTCTGAGATTGGAGGTATGGGAAAGCAGGCACCAAGGCATAAAACCAAGCAAGACTGTTTGAGCACAGCCCAACATGATATCCTCCAACAAAAGAGCTTTATATCCTGAGGTAGAGGTGGACTCTGAGGTTGGAGATATTGAAAAACATACCCCAAAGCATAAAGCCAAGTAAGGCTGTTGAGCACAGCTCCAGTAGGATATGTTCCAGTAAGGGAGCTTTATATTCGAAGGTGTTCAGGAAACTGCTTGCAGCACCTGGTCAGGCTGTCCAAAAATCCTCTCTCTATGAAAGAGAGTACCAGTGTGTCAGTATAACCAACTACAAAGGTGGAAAATACCCGGAAGGGGCCAGAGTTCCCCTCATGCTATAAATGACAAGAATAAAAACACCTAAGGGGTGACATTAAAATAAGCCGCTGAACTTTCTCTTAGGGCAAAAACTATTCAACAGGTAAAACTCTGGATAGGAAACAAAGTGTCGGACCAATTGAGGTACCATTAAAAAGCAAAGCTTCATTGTTGCGGCAACAACACACCCCATGCCTTCGTAGACAGTAAACAGTTCACTGAAGTTGGTGGCAGCATGAAAGTTGGACAGAGAAAAATCCGAGACCTAACTCGAGCTCGGAAAATATGGGACCATCTACAAGTTGGCAATAATTACACTTGTTGGTACTAATGATAATGACAACATGTGTTTGGGTCATGTGTTGTACAAAAATAGCATTTTCCCTTGGTAAGGATGAGAAGGTCCTAGTAGCCTTACAAACACACAAATGGATGAGATCTAACCATATAAAACTGCACAATGCTAAGGATCCAAGCACAGAAATTGTCCAGAGTTGTTTCAGGGCAGGCTCAGTATTATGGCCAGGAATGGCTTTTGGGACATAAAACGTCTGGGGGCGTCGAGACAAGAATGAGCACCTTATGGAAAGGATGCTCCATCATGACAATTTCCAACGCAAGTACTGTACTCATGGGCCACCCCATCAGTCGCGGCAGCAACCTCCAGCAGAGGTCTATACAGGGCAGACCCGTACCAAACAGGAGGAACCATACCTCCGCGGGTCAACATGGGGGCCCATACCAGCAGCGCCATGTCAAGGGCTGCTGAAGCCTCCCTCATGCAAAAAGAGGGAGAGCCAGGGCAGTATGGCACTGACCCTGAAGTTGGAGGTATAGCGGAGAAGCATACCCCAAGGCACCGCAGGTCTACCTGGGTGCCCATACCAGCAGCACCATGTTAAGGGCTGCTGAAACCTCCCTCATGCAAGAGCAGGGAGAGCCAGGGCAAAGTATGGCACTGACCCTGAAGTTGGAGGCATGGCGAAGGAGCATACCCCAAGGCACGAGAGCATCGCTCCAGGTATGCCGGATGTGGCATACAAATTTGCCATACCGGCAGGAACTGGTGAGCCAATGAAGGAATCTAGCTAATAAACATCAACTATATGACCTCTCACCAGCTCCAAGAATCAAAACACTATGAAACACCTGTAAATCATGCATCACTCAGTATGCCCACCATGAATCCGGTTATCTGGGGGCAAATGGGTGCAATCATGCGATCGCAGGAACTAAGGCTGCAGAAAGTATTAAAACTAATCGGATCAGGCATAACGGCATTTGGGCGGTCAGTCAAAGGGACACCACTATCAAGCACACAGCAGGATACATTGGGCCTGCTGTGTAACGCCCACTTCGAGATTAACTGCCTGAGAAAGAACTATCAGACCGACGTTAAATCCGAAGTTTGTAGCACTGTGCTGATCGTCAAACATACAGCCACCAAACTTGATATTTGGAGAAAACCTGGCTAAGTAAGTCAAGGACTTAGATGATGAGGCAAAGATGGCCGGCCTTATTAAGGCACACCCGACTAGCAGGATGCCACCTCGTCGACCATACCACTTCAGACGGTTCACAGACGCTGGTGAGAGGCAAGGACCAAGCGGACTCTCCCATCACTACGCCGTTGGCATGCACCAGTGCATACTCCCACTAAAATTCGGAGGGAAAAAGAACCCAGCAACCATGGAGGTACGAGCAGCTGGACTTGTCCAGGACATATCTTTTATAGACTAATCACCAATGGGGGGTAGATTGCAAATGTTTTACAATGAATAGTGCATAACATCAGATCCTTTTACACTGGACAGCATTCAGGGGTTCAAATTGAGTTTATTCTTGAATAACATCCATCCACAAAACATTCGCCATGTCGGAAATTGGTGTTTTCAAAACCAGAAACTTTACAGGTAATGATAAAATTGAAACATTCACAAAAGGTGTAATTAAAAAGACGGTTCATCAGCCTCTGCAGTTTGTGTCTAAAATATTTCCCAAGCAAAAGAAGGATGGGGGTGGCGAGCCATTCTGGATCTAACCTGACTGAATTCCTATGTCCAGTATAAGCTTTTAAAAAGGAAACATTCAGGTACTACTAAACAATTGGTTTCCAAAGAATATTATATGGCAAGTATAGATCTGAAAGATGTATATTATTCAGTACCAAAGCTCTGTCTGACTGTCCTATGCAGCTATGCTTCCCGCTTTATCGGGAATAAAAATACAACCTTTTACGGTTATTCTTAACATAAAATTTGCTGGTTTAGCCTGTGGATCGGGAAACCAGCCTCTGCATTATAAATCAATTATTCACTTATAGATTCTGAGTGGACCAGTGCGACTCGGACTGTCAGTCCAATTCATGTCTGTGCTCGCTGCAAATGCAGGGATAGCACCAAGAAAGGAAAGCATTACATCTCCTCTTCAGGCATTGGGAAGTGTTGTTTAAATACTTTAGTCACATCTCATACGGCACAGATAACTGACAGCTTGGAGTTCGTTTCAAATGGGTCTTTGACAAAATTAAGTTATAGGACCATTAACTGCCCAACGTGCTTCCCATCTTATTTACGGCAGCAATAGGGACCCACTCTGCCGGGTTCACACCTAATATCGAGGGAGAAAGGATATTTTTCACATAAGTCCCCCAGGGTAAGCACAGGGCATAATGGGATATTGATGTGGTATTAATACTATTTCACCAGGGGGCTCCAGCTACATCCTTAGTTGGCTCGGCTATCATAGGTAGTTATCCTCAAGGCGCTGGTCAGCCAACGGGTTCAGTCACTACATATTGTGACTGCATAGGATGATTACTTCTGCAAATAATATGTTTTAATGTTTGTATAGGCGGAATAGACATGAAATCTCAAACTAATTCATGACATACCTCATAAACCTTCGGTTATGGTCACACATATATAACAATACGTCAAGTTCACGAAGAGCTTAGAGGCTCGGAACTAGCAATGTTGATAATATAAAAAACTTAAAAGGGTATTGGGTTGGACCATCCCCAGGTGATCGAAACATAGATACATAGATACATAGAAAATAGGTGCAGGAGTAGGCCATTCGGCCCTTCGAGCCTGCACCGCCATTGAATACGATCATGGCTGATCATCCAACTCAGTATCCCGTACCTGCCTTCTCTCCATACCCCCTGACCCCTTTAGCCACAAGGGCCACATCTAATTCCCTCTTAAATATAGCCAATGAACTGGCCTCAACTACCCTCTGTGGCAGAGAGTTCCAGAGATTCACCACTCTCTGTGTGAAAAAGTTTTTCCTCATCTCGGTCTTAAAGGATTTCCCCCTTATCCTTAAGCTGTGACCCCTTGTCCTGGACTTCCCCAACATCGGGAACAATCTTCCTGCATCTAGCCTGTCCAACCCCATAAGAATTTTGTACGTTTCTATAAGATCCCCTCTCAATCTCCTAAATTCTAGCGAGTATAAGCCAAGTCTATCCAGTCTTTCTTCATATGAAAGTCCTGACATCCCAGGAATCAGTCTGGTGAACCTTCTCTGCACTCCCTCTATGGCTATAATGTCCTTCCTCAGATTTGGAGACCAAAACTGTACGCAATACTCCAGGTGTGGTCTCACCAAGACCCTGTACAACTGCAGTAGAACCTCCCTGCTCCTATACTCAAATCCTCTTGCTATGAAGGCCAACATACCATTCGCTTTCTTCACTGCCTGCTGCACCTGCATGCCTACTTTCAATGACTGGTGTACCATGACACCCAGGTCTCGCTGCATCTCCCCATTTCCTAATCGGCCACCATTTAGATAATAGTCTGCCTTCCCGTTTTTGCTACCAAAGTGGATAACCTCACATTTATCCACATTATACTGCATCTGCCAAACATTTGCCCACTCACCCAACCTATCCAAGTCACCTTGCAGTCTCCTAGCATCCTCCTCACAGCTAACACTGCCCCCCAGCTTAATGTCATCCGCAAACTTGGAGATGTTGCTTTCAATTCCCTCGTCCAGATCATTAATATAAATTGTAAATAGCTGGGGTCCCAGCACTGAGCCTTGCGGTACCCCACTAGTCACTGGCTGCCATTGTGAAAAGGACCCGTTTACTCCTACTCTTTGCTTCCTGTTTGCCAGCCAGTTCTCTATCCACATCAATACTGAACCCCCAATACCGTGTGATTTAAGTTTGTATCCTAATCTCTTATGTGGTACCTTGTCGAAAGCCTTCTGAAAGTCCAGATACAACACATCCACTGGTTCTCCCCTATCCACTCTACTAGTTACATCCTCGAAAATTTCTATAAGATTCGTCAGACACGATTTACCTTTCGTAAATCCATGCTGACTTTGTCCAATGATTTCACAGGGCTTGGCTCATACAGGAGTAGATACTGATATATTTCCGAGACTCACTCCACCAGGGCTACTACAATATCAGCAGCAAGGGTTATGAAAAATTCATAATAACTCATGGCGAGACCAGGGGTATTTGCCAACTCTACTTAGGTTCAGTGGTTAGTTACTCCAGAATGAGAGGAGTTACTATTATTTATTCATTATGAATTTCCCTCATCTATCATTGAAGCAGCCGTGGTTGTGGAGACTCGATTCTCACGGCATGAAATCACAGAGCTTTGAAATCTTCACGGAATCACTCGCGTGACTCCGAAGTAAAATAGTAAGATTAAACGAGAACTTACCAGTTTGAAGTTTGATCTTTATTTTATGAGGAGTTACGATGAGCGATTACGTGCCCTCCGCTCCCGGCCCTCATAATCGCAAAGATCATCTGGTAGTTCTAGTCTTCTCTAAGTCTTACTAAGTTACTTCGACTGCTGTTATCTGTGATTTCACACCGCTGCTTTGAAGAATGATACGCATGCGGACTGGCGGGGCTTCTTCACGTAATCGCCCACCGTAACTCCTCATAAAATAAAGATCAAACTTCAAACTGGTAAGTTCTCGTTTAATCTTACTATTATATAACAATAGAGCATACATTGTGCTAGCTGTTATTTCTGGGTGAGAAAGTGCTATCCACAGAATTTGACCCGCACTTCCAATTGTGATCGTTACCATATCCAACATGTAGTGACAGTCTCTATGACGTCTCAAGGGTTTAGCCCTCAATAGTCACTTTAATTGATGACCGTGGATCAGAAGGTAACCTATACGCACCCACGAGCCCTCCATGAGACGTTCAATGCCGTCGAAAGATGAATATTCCAGAAACAG
The DNA here is from genome assembly GCA_038087875.1 of Malacoraja senta. Taxonomy (NCBI): domain Eukaryota; kingdom Metazoa; phylum Chordata; class Chondrichthyes; order Rajiformes; family Rajidae; genus Malacoraja; species Malacoraja senta. Next base: position 230,272,041 of record CM075977.1, read on the forward strand.
TCTCTTGATTAATAGTTTCTTTATTGAAGTACAAAGCAGTAAGATAATTCATAAAAGCTTCTTCTTGTATAAGTACGTTTCAATCATACTGGGAGTCTGCGCCAGAATCCTACCCGCAAACCACGCCCCAGACTACGTATAAATCCCACCCACTTAATTACAGGCAGATAAAATTAAAAGTAACTGGTTATAATTATAATATACTAAGTTGAGCTAAATGGCTACTACATACCGGCCCCTAATTGTTCTGAGTAAATAACGAGGCAATTACTAATAAACATTTTAAAAAGGAGCTATAAAAGCTTAACATATGTCAAAAAATAACATGCATTATATATCCGCATTCAGACTTCTTTAGCGATTCTTCCATCTTCGCCTTCTAGAAGCAAGCGTAACTTGGTTATTGAAACATTATTAAAACATTATTCTTAGTCTGATGTCGTACTGTGCGCACCAAACCCTTAATGTCAGGCATGATCTCCAGTATCTTTCTCATCAACCAAGAACCTTGTGATGCAGTAGAATCAACCACAAACAATATCCCCTGGAACAAAATTTCTTCTAACCTTCGACCATCGTTGTCGCTCTTGGATTAGAGGCAAATATTCTTGTGTCCATCTTTTCCAAAAAAAGATCTGCCATATATTGTACTTGTCTTCATCTGCATCTCATATACAAATCTTCTTTCACAAAGAGTCCAGGTAGTAGTATTGGATTGGTCTTCAACAGAAGAATATGATTTGGTGCAAGTGCTTCCAGGTTGTTTGGATCATCAGAACTCTTAGTTATTTAAAATTGCTTCAACTTCACAGAATAAAGTTTGTAATCCTTCATCGTCCAGAACTTGTTGTTTAAGAACAGAGCGTAGCACATTTCTGACCATGTGGATCAACCGTTCCCAAATACCGCCATGATGAGAACCCGCTGGAGTATTAAAATTCCATCTTATCTCTTGTTGAAGCATAGCATTCTGGATCTTATCCTGATTTAAGCCTTAAGTGCTTCTTTTAATTCTCTTTCCACTCCAACAAAATTCATACCATTATCTGATCTTAACGATAAAACTTGACCTCGTCGACAGATAAATCTCCGTAATGCATGAATACAGGAGTCTGTGTCAAGTGTACATGCAACTTCAAGATGTACTGCTCTATTTGCCATGCAAGTGAAGATGACACCTTTTTACAAGGCTTCATCCTCTCTTAACCTCAATAGGACTGAAGTAATCTACCCCCACATCTGTGAATGGAGGCTTATCAGGTAGAGTCCTCTCCAGAGGTAAGTCTGCCATTTTCTGTTCTCCAACTCTACCATGCTGTCGCCTACACACAGTAACGTTTTTTTATTATCTTACTTGCAGCGTACTTAGCCTTAATAATCCAATATGTTTTGCAAAACTGGGACAGCATATAATTTTTTCTTCCATGTCCGATCAGTTCATGGATATGCCGTAACAATAATGTTGATATGTGAAAGTCCTTCGAGAGAATAATAGGATGCTTAGCCTCTTCAGGCATTGCTAGTCTACTTAGACGACCACCAACTCTCAGAAGTCCATCTTCCAATACTGGATCCAGCTTATACAATTGACTGTCCCTTTTGACACCATGTACTCCAGCTTCTAACGTCGATATTTCTTCTTTGTATTTCTGTCTTTGACAGAAAGAAATAATCGCGTTTTCTGCTCTGAGAAGACCCTCAAGACGTAAACCCCGTCCACAATACGATGCCTTAAAGGCTTGCATCTTCTCGTCAACCTTTTCCTTTAGTTTTTCAGGATCCCTTTCAAAGATACCTTCAGCATTCTCCTTTCTTTTTCGAGCCAACAGCAAAAGCATTGTTTAAAAAGGAATTGCAGATGCTGGAAAATCAAAGATAGACAAAAATGCTGGAGAAACTCAGCGGGTGAGGCAGCATCTATGGAGCGAAGGAAATAGGCAACGTTTCGGGTCGAAACCCTTCTTCAGAAAAAGCAATGTTCTTAGTTTAAGAAACCAAGCTACCACGGCCTTCAACTCTTCCATGATGAAAAGTAGATAATTAAGTAATTTATTGTGTTTGATGAATCTTTAGCAATAACATTCACTGATGTTTTGTTTATTTTCCAGATTATTAGCAGAGATTTCAAATCCCAGCTCAAGCTTTGGCCATTCTCTTTCTGGCTTACAGAGGAAATCTGTTCCATTAATCCATCTCTTATTACTTAAGAAGCGGTCTGCTGTTAGTCCTCTAGAGGCTTCATCCGCAGGATTTTCTTTTGTGTTAACATATTTCCACTGCGACACATTTGTAGCAATCCTTACGAAAAGGATTCTGTTCACTACAAATGCAGAAGACGCAAAAGCGTTGCAGGAGTTCGCGATATTTCTTAGAAGTTGTAGCTCAATGAGACATCTTAACCACATGAAAGAAATATTGCAAACTCCCGCAATGCTTTTGCGTCTTCTGGCTTGATAGCTGACCAAGCATAGGCCTTCTTCATGTATGCATTAGTAATCTGGTGCTCGTTACCTCAAGAGTCAAGAGTTAAGTGTGTTTTATTGTCATATGTCCCAGATAGAACAATGAAATTCTTACTTGCTGTAGCAAAACAATATGTAATCATAATAAATAATATAACAAAAACTCAGAAAAATAAAGAACAGACAATAACAGTGCAATAATAATAATAATAAGTCTATTGCAGTTCATAGCTTATGAGGTTGTAGTGTTTAATAGCCTGATGGCTGTAGGGAAGAAGCTGTTCCTGAACCAGGACATTACAGTTTTCAGGCTCCTGTACCTTCTTCCCGATGGCAGTGGTGAGATGAGTGTGTGGCCAGGATGGTGAGGGTCTCTGATGATGCTGGCTGCCTTTTTGAGGCAGCGACTACGATAGATCCCTTCGATGGTGGGGAGGTCAGAGCCGGTGATGGCCTGGACAGTGTTTACAACATTTTGCAGTCTTTTCTACTCCTGGACGTTCAAGTTACCGAACCAGGCCACGATGCAACCAGTCAGTATGCTCTCTACTATGCACCTGTAGAAGTTCAAGAGAATCCTCTTTGACATACTGAATCTCCGTAATCTTCTCAGGAAGTAGAGGCGCTGATGTGCTTTCTTTATGATTGCATCAGTGTGCTGGGTCCAGGAAAGATCGTTGGAAATATGCACGCCCAGGAATTTGAAGTTTTTGACTCTCCACCATTGTCCCATTGATGTAAACAGGATTGAGGGTCCTCAACCTTCCTCTTCCAAAGTCGAAACAAGAATAAAACTGTTAGAGACATCAGCCAAATCTTAAGCTTACCAAAAGCAACTGTTTGGAACACCATTAAGAAGAAAGAGCACTGGTGAGCTTACTTTTCGCAAAGGGACTGGCAGGCCAAGGAAGACCTTCACAGCTGATGACAGAAGAATGCTCTATAATAAAGAAAATCCCCAAACACCTGTCCAACAGATCAGAAACATTCTTCAGGAGTCAGGTGTAGATTTGTCAATGACCACTGTCCGCAGAAGACTTGATGAACAGAAATACAGAGGCTACACTGCAAGATGCAAACCACTGGTTAGCCACAAAAATAGATTGGCCAGGTTACAGTTTGCCAAGAAGTACTTAAAAGAGCAACCACAGTTCTGGAAAAAAGGTCTTGTGTACAGATGAGACGAAGATTAACTTATACCAGAGTGTTGGCAAGAGCAAAGTATGGAGGAGAGAAGGAACTGCCCAAGATCCAAAGCATACCCCCTCATCTGTGAAACACGGTGGTGGGGAAGTTATGGCCTGGGCATGTATGGCTGCCGAAGGAACTGGCTCACTTATCTTCATTGATGATACAACTGCTGATAGTAGTAGCATAATGAATTCTGAAGTGTATAGACACATTCTATCTGCTCAAGTTCAAACAAATGCCTTAAAACTCATTGGCCGGCGGTTCATTCTACAGCAAGACAATGATCCCAAACAAACTGTTAAAACAAAATATTAGTTTTTCAAAGCTAAAAAATGGTCAATTCTTGAGTGGCCAAGTCAATCACCCGATCTGAACCCAATTGAGCATGCCTTTTATATGCTGAAGAAAAAACTGAAGGTGACTAGCCCCCAAAACATGCATAATCTAAAGAAGGCTGCAATACAGGCCTGGCAGAACATCACCAGAGAAGACACCCAGCAACTGGTGATGTCCATGAATCGTAGACTTCAAGCAGTCATTGCATGCAAAGAATTTGCAATAAAATACTAAACATGACTACTTTCATTTACATTACATTGCTGTGTCCCAAGCATTATGGTGCCCTGAAATGGGGGGACTATGTACAAACACGGCTGTAATTGCTACATGGTGAAACCAAAATGTATAAAATCTAACAATGTGCACTTTGACCACATGTGATTTTTTTTCTATTACAAATCTCAAATTGTGGAGTACAGAGGCAAATAAATAAATGATGGGTCTTTGTCCCAAACATTATGGAGGGCACTGTAATCCATATCCCTCCATTCTCTGCATTTCCATATGCCTATCCAAAAGTATCTTCATTGCTGCTATTATATCAGCCTCAACCACCAACCCTGGAATTGTGTTCCAGGCACTCTGAGTTAAAAAAAAAGTGACCTACCCATCTCCTTTAAACTTTACCCCTCTCACCTTAAATTAATGTTGCAACAGGACACTTGACATAATAGCTCCAAAACTCACGCGAGACTGTTCACACTTTGCAGAAGCCACAGATTGAGCTCAAATCAGCCAAGAGTGCTCTATGGTAAACCTGTATGACCAACTCTTCTAATGGGGGCCTCAGTGCAAAAAAATTGTATGTGGAGGAGAATCCTTCAAGCTGGTGAGATGCTGATTCTGAGATATGCTCTTCATTTGATCTCCCTTTTATTGCTGTTGATTTCTGCCTTAATGAAAGATATGAAGCATATAAACATTATTTGTTTATAGTCTTTATTGTTGGAGGTTGAGGGAGGAAACAAGATAGGGAGTAGGCATCTCTGTTTGTCTCAGTGTCAGCATTAAACAAAGTATACAACCTTGATGAGCTCATTTTGATATATCATTTGGCCGTCATTTCTCTAGCGTTTTCATTCTATGCGGGAGCTCCCACTTGGCATATATCCTATTCTCAAAAATGTCAGTCTTTCTCTAAGAGAAAGTTGGTACACTGCCTGGTACAGTCTCTTTCCTCCATGGTTGCCACAGACATGGATGCCATGAGGAGTGCCTCTTCAAGCCCTCCATCTTTCTCTGATTGCTGTGCAGTAAAGTTATGGACAAACTGCACTAAATTGGAAGTGCACCGATTGGGAGCCAACACCGTTAACGGTTTAACACATTTTTTATTGGTGAAAACCATGCTTCTAGTGTTGCACATTTGCTTATGGTCAATTTCACATCTTTTCTGTGGAGGTGGGGTGCAATTTACAATCAAGTTACATGCACAAAGATTGTGAAATCTATTTTCTAGGTTCCAATATAGTACTGTCTTGATAATAATTCGATACTTCTATTGCCAGTGTGATTAAACGTCCTTTAAAAGCATTTCCCAATTACATTTATGTAGAGAGGCTTAGTGCCTCAGTTGAAAATGCAATTTACATAGAGCCTAAACAGATAAAAGATATGCATCATTGTCCTAATTATTAGTTCTGTAGTGTGAAAGATACATCTTCTAGATGCGCTGGGACGCATCCTCAGTGATGTGACCTGCGGTCTTCGGGTGTTTCGGGTCTCACAACATCAGACACCCTCGCCTAGGCGACCCAGCCGGGGTTGAACAAGCCCCGACTTGCGTCCTAGCAGCAACCGGCCATGGATCAGCCCTCTTAATCCAAAGCCACCTAGTGGCTTTCTCTGCGGCTTCGCTTGCAGATTGAATGGCCCTCTTCTTCGCCAGCCCCGTAATGCAATCCAAGTTTCCTGGCAGTTTTGAATAATGATGTATGTTTAGATGTTAAGTATGAATAGCTTGTTTGTACTATGCCATTTTCCCAATGTTTCAATATTTTAAAGGATATATTTAATAGAAGTAAAATAAGGGATACGAAAATTGAAAAATCGCTGGAAATGCTCAGCAGGTAAGAATGCATCATTGGAGTAAGAAACATGGTTAATATTGTGGCATAATGACTTTCATCAGAACCAGAATAATTTAGAAATCAGATTTAAGATGCTGTAAAAGGATGATGAGTTTTTGGAGGGGAGTCATCAGTATTCTAAAGGAGGTACTGGCCTGAAGTAATACAAGGACTTAGATTCCCATGACATGATTTGGACAAGGTTGACCACTTGAAATAATGCCAGAGGCCTCAAACAACTGGTAATGATCAGTACAGCAAAGTATTTTAGTATTTTTTAATTTTAATGACCACACAGCCAAGCTGGTGGAATTTTTGGGTTGTCAGCAGCGATACAATAATAAATAACACACAACCACAATAAAAAAAAAAAAAAGTAACACAAACATCCACCACAGCATTCAACACTGTGGTGGAAGGCACAAAAATTTGGCCAATCCTCCTCCATGTCCCCTCCGTGGACAGGACCAGAGTCCAGAGTCAGTCCAGGATCGGCTCTTCCTCACCGGAGACTGCGGCTTTAAGTTGTTGTAGGCCGGCTGTCGAGATTTAAATTCTCCGCCGCAGCCAGAAGCACCGTAGACTGCAGGGCCGGCGGTCAAAGCTCCCCTGCAGGGGTGTTGTTAAGTCCATGCCGGCCCCGCGGTAGAAGTTGGCCGCGGGCCGGCAGTGATGGCTTCTTCTTCCCCCGGGTCCCCCACGAGGGATCCCGGGCTGTAGACGCTGCACCAGCTGGAGCTCTGCAGACCGCGACTTCAGGCTGCCGGCTGCCCCGGGCCAGCGAAACGGAGCGCTCCCCTCCAGCGAGGGCTCACCCGCTCCACGCCGAGAGTCCACGCTGCGCCCGCCGCTGAAGCCCCGGGCACGTCTCCGGGAAAGGCCGCGCCGATCCTTGATGTTAGGCCACGGGGGAGGCGACCTGGAAAAAGTTGCCTCTCCATGGAGGAGGCGACCGAATCGATTTCCCCCTTACCCCCCCCACACCACCCCCCACACCACCCCCCACACAAGACACACAAAGAAACACACCATACATACTTTAAAACATACTAAAAAATAAGAAAAAGTTGAAAAAACGGACGCACTGCTGACATGGCCGCTGCCCAGAGCAGCGCCCCCTACCCCATAAAGTATCCACAAGTTACATTAAAAATATGTGTTGGATGCTGTTTCATGTTCCACTATGTGCCCAGCGTCTTCCATCTAAATTGTAATTATGGAAGATCCAGACCTAATTTCAGGAAGTGTGCTACCTTTCTCAAAAGTACATTATCTAGTACATTACTAAAACTCTCATCTTGTTTGTTTGTGAGTGTAGGTGCATGTGTGACTGTGATTCATGCCCTGAATTATGCCAAAACGGTACACGATAGCGCTACAATGTTTGGACCACCTTACTCACCATTGTCCTGTGGTCTTGTGTATCAAGTTTCATTCAGATTAATGTTATATTTTACAAGTTATTCACATTTTTAACTTTACAAAACCTCACTTTGAATTTTTTTTTAATCTGCACTGGCCAATAGCAGCTAGTCAATAGTCAAGAGAGTCAAGAGTGTTTTATTGTCATATGTCCCGGATGGGACAATGAAATTCTTACTTGCTGCAGCACAACAGAATATGTGAATATGTAAACATAATACATAATGGGGGAAGAGAAAAAAAAAGAAAAAGTTCAATAAATAACAAATATAGTGCAATAATAATATAGTCTTTTGCAGTTCAGAGCTCAGAGCTTATTCGTTGTTGTGTTGTAGAGAAGAAGCTGTTCCTGAACCTGGACGTTACAGTTTTCAGGCTCCTGTACCTTCTTCCTGATGCCAATGGTGAAATGAGTGTGTGGCCAGGATGGTGTGGGTCTTTCATGATTTTGGCTGCTTTTTTGAGGTAGCGACTACGATAGATCCCTTCGACGGTGGGGAGGTCAAAGCCGGTAATGGACTGGGCAGTGGTCACGACTTTATGTAATCTTTTTCGCTCCTGGACGTTCAAGTTGCCGAACCAGGCCACGATGCAACCAGTCAGAATGCTCTCTACCATGCACATGTAGAAGTTTAGGAGAATCCTCTTCGACATGCCGAATCTCCGTAATCTTCTCAGAAAGATGTCACGATGGGATCTCCTTTACATAAACTGCTCGTCAGCAGTGTTCCATTGGCAGTTAGCAGCGTATAACGTCGCAATGGGATCTCATTTACGTAAAGTGTCCATCAACAGTGTTCCACCTCAGTGCAATGAGAGATCTGTTACATTGTTGTAAGGAGAGGGAGGGAGTGGGGGAGAAATGTTATTTAAACATTGTGTTTAGTGGGGGAGTGTGATGGGGAGAGATGAGGAGTGGGGGAGCAGGGAGATAGGAGAGGAGGGGGTTGGGAGGGGAGAGGGATTATAGAGGGAGGGAGTGACAGGGTAGGGGAAAGGAGAGGGAGGGTGAGGGAGGGAGGGAGGGAGGGGAGGAGGAGAGGGGAGTGAAAAGGAGGGGGAGGGATTGTTGGGGGATGAAGGGGGAATGGGGGAGGATAGGGGTAGGAAGAAGGATGGCGAGGCGCAGTTAGGGAGAGTTGCCATGACTCGAGTCACAACGGAGATCTCTGACGTCACAACGGGAACCCGTCAGCCACGCCTAGGGAGTTGGGGGCTATGGGTGAGTGGTGGAATATTGCGTTTGGGGACCAGCCCTCCTATGTGACAAGGACCTAACGGGTCCCACTTGGTCTAGAATATATAATACTTAAACTCTCATCTTGTTTGTTTGTGAGTCTGCGTGTCTGTCTGTGAGGCATGCCCTGATGCCCTGAATTACGCCAAAACGGTACACGATAGCGCTACAATTTTTGGATCACCTTACTCACCATTGTCCTGTGGTGTGTTGTATCAAGTTTCGTTCAGATTGATGGTATATTTTACGTTATTCACATTTAAAACTTTACAAAATCCACTTTGAGAAAAATCATTTGAAGTTGCAGTGGCAGTTACAGCTATGACATCACAATGGGATCTCATTTACATAAACTGCCCGTCAGCAGTGCTCCACTGTTATAATGTTAACAAAGACAGGACTGCCAGTGCAATGCGAGATTTGTTATATTGTTGTAAGAAGAGGGAGGGAGTAGGGGAGGGGACGAGGAGACAATTGTTGTTTAATGTTATTTAAACAGATAGAGGGAGAGGAGCGGGTAAGGAGGGGAGAGGGCTTATGGAAGGAGAGAGGGAGTGACTGAGGGCAAGGGAAAGGAGAGGGAGGGAGAGGTGAGGGAGAGAGTGGGGGAGGGGAGTAGAGGAGAGGGGAAAGAAGAGGGAGGCTGAAGAGGAGGGGGAGGGAGTGCTGGGGGATGAGGGGAAATGAGCTGCGCCTGCGCAGTAGGGGGCTATGGGTGAGTGGTGGAAGATTGCGTTGGGGGAACGGGTTGCATTGGGGGAACGGGTGTGTGGTGGAAATGGGTTGCATTGGGGGAATGGGTGAGAGGTGGAATATTGCGTTGGGGGAACGGGGCCCAACGGATCCCACGGTCTTGTTTTTGATAAAATTAAATGGGGCGGATCGCAAATACTCCACTAAGGTGTATAGGTTCCAGGCCCATGCTGTTACAATGGCTATGTAAAATTGATGTAACAATTTTTGACTAATCGAAACCCTACCAACCATTTAATTTTTTGAAGTGGAGAATGGTGATATTTGCCGGTTAATACAATTTGAGACTATGATACAAAACAAAAAGTCATTTTACAGCTTCTCAAGTTTTGTGCGGTTGGGGATTTTTTTTATGGTCAGGTTTTTTTTGGAACTAAATGCTCTAAAGAACTGTCGATATGGAGGTTTCACAAAAGAAATTGCATCAGAGAAAATTAAATTTGCCCAGCTGATTGTCCTGATTCCAATGAATGCTTTGAGTAGAGAAACCCACAACTGATAAAAGGGTTTCTGCAATTTGACCATGACCACTATACACACTGAAGATGAATTTTAAATCATGGTCGGGTAGTTCCTGTAGTTGTTTAACTGTGGGAAAATACATACATTTTGGAAAGTTATAAAATATGTTAAAATTCAATTGGGTTCTGGCCAATGTCCATTTTGAGGATGTTATGTCTCCTATTCCAAGGCTTGTTAGTTGCCTTGTGGTGAGTTTCCTTTAAAATTATGCAAAGATGTGTATTAAAATAGATGGGCTTTAAATGCAACACCACTGAAAACTGCAGCAGAACTTGGATTATATTATAGTCATACAGAATGGAAACAGTCATTTGGCCCATCACATCCACACTGATCCAAAAATTTCAGTCAGCCGCTGCCCTTCACAAAGATATGTTGGTTATTACTGATTAGTCCCTGTCTTTGCAACTGATTATTAATCCTCACCCTCATAATTTTTTTTCAATAGCTTCCCCAAAACTGATGAATGGGTCACAGTTTTGTAAATGCCAGGCTTTTCACTGCTGTCCTGTTTGAAAAGGGGACCACATTTACTGGCCTCCAGTCATATGGTACCTCACCAGTGGCCAATGAAGATTTTTAATTCTCAGACAGAGCTTCAAGAATCTCTTCCCTTTCCTCCCTTGGCAGCCTGGGATAGATTGCATCTGGGGATAACACCTTGGGATTATCCAGCTGAAGGCATCAGATATCCCTTGTTTATTTATGCACTAGAATTTGCATATTAGTCATGATGCAGCTCTATAGAACCATGATTGGACTACATTTGGAGTATTGCATGCAGTTCTGGCAGCCCCATAACAGGAACCATGTGGAGGCCATTGTAATGCATTCTAATCAATGGCCAAGGATTTCCAGACCCAGGAGTTCCAATTCCCCACAAACTACTGCATGATTGTTGCTGCTATGCAATCAATCTCAATAGAACCTTGAAATGCAAAATCAGTTTTCTTTGTACAATAAATTATGATCAAGAACTGCTGGGTATGTACCATTAATCCATAGGTGATAATTAATTTTGTGATGTCCATGTGATTTATGATCCTGGCAATTTCCTGAAATCTAGAGGCCTAGAAAAGGATAAGTGAAAATTGAATATTATTTCTATAAAGAGTAAAATGTTCCTAAGGATTTTGTTTAGTTTAGAGATACAGTGCGGAAACAGGCCCCGTCGGCCCACCGAGTCCGCACCGACCAGCGATCCCCCACACTATTACATTTATATTTATACAAAGCCTACAAACCTGTACGTCTTTGAAGTGTGGGAGGAAACCGAAGGTCTTAGAGTAAACCCACGCGGTCACGGGGAGAACATACAAACTGTACAAACAGCAGCCGTAGTCTGAATCGAACCCGGGTCTCCGACGCTGTAAAGGGGCTGTCCCACTGCGGCGACCTAATTGGCGAGTTTAGGAGAGTTTGAAAAAATGTCGTGTTGAAGACCTTCTTCGACTATGTAGAAGACCTCCTTCGGCTATGTGGAAGACTAGCTTCGACTAGCTTTGGGAAAATTGGACACCGAATAGTGGAGAGTGAAGACGACCTCCTTCGATCTCCTTCGACCTCCCTTCGACTATGTTGAAAACTATCTACGACTACCTTCGACTACCTTCGATTACCTTTGACTACCCTCGATTACCTACGAATAACATGCCGACCTACTACGACCAACTTCGACTAAACCTACGAGTAAAAAAAGTATCAATTGTTTCCATGGAGACCTTTTTTTACTCGTGGGCATTTTTCAACATGTTGAAAAATACGCCGCGACCTAGCTGAGGCCTCGAGTACGTGGGGACTACCCTCGAGCATGAAGGAGTTAAAAAGACCTCCTAGGACCTCTTGTCTACCATGCTGCGAGTATGAGTCGAGGGCAAACTCGCCAGAACTCGCCGATTAGGTTGCCACAGTGGGACAGCCCCTTTAGGCACTAACTCTCCCGCTGTGCCACTGTGATTTATTGAAACTTTTCATCTATTTTGTCATTATTTTCATGCAGTAATGCCAACCACATTCCCATTGGTCTCAGAAGGCACTCATTCTTAGGATGAAGTACTGTTAGATACTTTTCTCCAAACATTAACGTTGAAGTATATAAAATTATCTTCACTTCTAATTAAAGGATGAAGGTGGCTTTGCATTTATAGTTCACAAAGCTCTGTTGGGCATTTTTGCAGTCTTATTTCTGAGTCCCTCGTGGATGATATTGGTGTAATTTTCTGCAATTACTTTTCTATAAATACATATATATATGTGTGTGTGTGTATAATACAATAATAATATTCACACAGCTCTATAATTATTGTAGAAGGCATGTCTTGCATAAAAATTGATTTAACATTGTGTAGATTAGTTCATTTCTGGGTAAATTTGGGCTGTGGACATTTGTATGACTGCATTTTGATGCATCAGGTAGATACCTAATTATGGTATTGCATGCACCAGGATTGGGAATTGGCTTCATTATAGATTTTTTGTTTGTATAACAGTCACCGATTTTCTGCATGAATTGCAATTGGGAATTGTTAGCCACTTACGTTTAGTTTATACAAGAACGTTCATTACGTTTAGTTTATACAAGAACATTAAAAAAAATAGGAGATGGAGTGAGCTGTCAGGTCCCTTGCCTGCCCCACCATTCAATATGATCATGCTGGCCTGCTGTCAGCTTCCCATAATCATTTACTCATCTTTCAAATATTTACACCTTAAATATATCTAATGATCTGGCTCCAACTAGTCTTGGGGCAGAGAGTTCTAGAGATTAATTTCCCTCAAATGAGGGAAATATGATAATTCTCTCGTATTCAAGAGAAATATGTAGACACGATTACATTACCTTCATCCAATGCAGATTTGACAGAAGTACTAATGAATTGAACCATCATGTCAGCAACATATGTTAATGTGAGACAGGAAACCTACTGTTTAGGTGCAGAAAAAACATGATGGGGTTATCACTGATTCCTAACCAATATGTACAAGGAAGCTCCTGAACAGACAACATGGTCTTAGGTTGTGGCTCTCCAAATCTTAAAATTCATGATGTCCTTGAATGACTGAGTTGACGTCTTTGGAAAAAGGTGAGTATGCGCAGTGAACTTCTCATGAAAAGAAGACCCACACTGGCAACAGCGTGTACTGAAAACCTGTGCTTGTTTCTATCCACATGCTGAAGCCGTAATATCTTACAATGGCGACGAGGATCGGATAGAGTTTGTGAACTCAATCTTTAAATACAATGCTGGACTGTTTTGCAATATGCAGTATTGTTTAACATTTTAAACAGCAAATACGGAGCTGTGTCACATTTGTTTGCGAATGGGACACGATAGGCCACAGATCCTTCTATGCATGGGACTGTAGTTAAAAACAGCAGCTGTACAAATTGTCTAGAGTTTGTCAGGCTATCTTTGTGTTGTGTCTACGCGGCAAGATGGCGTCCTTGGGATACATAGGCCGACTATGGACTTTCGACAAGAATTGTGAAATCTTTACCTCGTACTGTGAGCGAATGGAAATGTTTTTTATTGCAAATTACATTATTGAAGCTGAAGAAACAGGATGATGATCAAGTGAAGGTAAGAGCGCAAAGCAAGGCCATCCAGGAATGAAAGAAAGCCATTCTATTAACTGAAATTGGTCCTGAAGTTTATGAAATTCTCACCAACATCCTAGCCCCAGAGAAAGCAAGGAATGTTTAATTTGAGACTTCTTTCAAAACTTGATGCTCACTTCAACTAAGCCGATAGAGATTGCAGAAAGTTACAAATTTCACACAAGAAACCAGAGGTCTGGTGATACTGTGGGTGAGTACATTATCTCATTGAAGAAGTTGTCTCTACACTGCAATTTTGCAACATTTCTGGATCGAGCTTTGCGTTATAGATTTGTATATGGAATGCAGGATGAGCGAATCCAATCAAAATTACTGAACACACCAGCCCTTACCTTTGATTTGGCATGCAAAACTGCTTTGGCCATGGAGACGGCATGTCAAAGTGCACATGAGTTTCGACCAACACATGCTGGCACAGTCAACAGTCAAAAGGCAGTTCCAAAACACAAGCATGACGACACGGAAAAGGCCTTCACAGCAAAGTTCTGGAAAAACGCAGATATGTGCAATGGTCAACACAAAGCAAATACAGTAAGTGCCAGTTCAAGGACTCTAAGTGCTACAACTGTCAAAAGAAAGGCCATATTACATCAGCATGCAGAGCACCATCACAGGACAAAGCAAAACAAAAGGCTTGATAAAACCAAATGCGTGGGATTCACAACCTCGAAGAACAGTCAGAGAGTAATGAACTTGGACAGTGCGGCATCTATACTACGAACGGTGGGTCTAGAAAGGAACACTTTCAGACAAGGGTCAAAGTGAACAATCAATACATTACTCTGTGTATTGATACCACTGCTGATTGCACAATTATAAGCAAAGCCACCTATGAATCCAAGTTTAGCAATACGCATATCAATCAAAAAAATGTTCAGCCAAAAACGTACTCTGGAGAAGTAATGGAGACATGTGGAGAGATAGTTTGGGTTGTACAACACAAAGACAAGACTTTGAAGTTGCCAATAGATGTCACAAGTTATGTCAATAGGCCAACGTTGATGGGCAAAAATTGATTTTTTCACACAGAGAGTTGTGAGTCTGGAATTTTCTGCCTCAGAGGGTGGTGGAGGCCGGTTGTCTGGATGCTTTCAAGAGAGTGTTAGATAGAGCTCTTAAAGATAGCGGAGTCAAGGGATATGGGGAGAAGGCAGGAACGAGGTACTGATTGTGGACGATCAGCCATGATCACATTGAATGGCGGTGCTGGCTCGAAGGGCCGAATAGCCTACTCCTGCACCTATTGTCTATTGTCTATTATCTATTGACAGCTACAATGGCATAAAGGGTGAGCAAGCACACATCAGGATTCAACCTGATGTGGAACCTGTCTATTGTTGACCGCGACCAGTGCCATATTCGCTGAAAAGTAAAGTGGAAGCTGAAATCAAAAGGTTGGAATAAAACGGTGTACTGGTTAAAACAGATCACAGTGATTGGGCTACTCCAATAGTAGTGGTTCCAAAAGCAGACAACACAGTGAGATTGTGTGGAGACTACAAATTGACCATCAACCAGGCAGTAGATGATGAACAGTATCCACTACCAACCGCACAAGATTTATACGCTGAACTTGCTGGTTCCAAGGTATTCTCTAAGCTAGATCTGTCACATGCATATGCTCAGCTAAATGTTGGCTGTAAGAGCCAGCAGTACCTCATGATAAACACACACATGGGGCTGTATTCCTACACAAAACTACCCTATGGTGTGAAGTCAGCACCAAAACCCTTCCAAGCTATAATGGACAATATTCTGCATGGAACATCACATTGTTTGAGCAATCAAGATGACTTGCTGATTGCAACTGTTACTGAGGAGGAGAATCTGGAGATAGTGAGCGGCTTGATGATCACAATATAAAGTTGAAAAGAAGCAAATGTGCATTCTTACAGACCGAAGTAGTGTATCTTGGTTTGAAAGTGGATCAACATGGACTACAACCAATGAAGGAAAAGATTGAAGCTATAGAAAATGCACGAACACCACAGAATGTGTTTCAACTCCGCTCCTTCCTGGGTATGGTACAATATTACTCACGCTTCTTACCCGAGTTAGCAACAAAGCTAGCTCCTCTTCACAAGTTGTTGTAAAAGGATATAAAATGGGAATGGTCCAAAGAGCAACAAAATGCTTATGATGCATGTAAGAAGAGCTTGACCAGTGATGCATTACTTGTTTGCTACGGTACAAGTCGTGAGTTAAAGTTAGCTTGTGATGCATCTAGTTGTGGGGTAGGAGCTGTGATTTCACATGTAATGGAAAATGGACTAGAAAAGCCGAAAACATTTGCATCACGTACACTTATCAAGAGTGAGCGTAATTATGCACAAATCCAGAAAGAAGCCCTTGGTATCATCTTTGGGATCAAGAAATTCCATCAGTATCTGTTGGGTAGGAAATTCACCCCGGTTACTGATCTTAATAGCCACTTCTCGCTATTCTTTGTCCTCAGTCAGCAATACCCACAATGGCAGCCTCGAGGATGCAGCGCTGGGCAGTTCTCCTGTCACAGTATGACTACAGCATTGAGTACTGCAGCTCAAAAGAAAATGCTATCGCTGATGCATTGTCGCGTTTGTCTCATGAAGAATCAGATGTGAGCACTGAAGGTGCTATCAACGTCACAGAAGCAGTGGATAATGACTTTCCAGTCACAGCAGCTGAAATTGCTGCTGAAACTCAAAAGGACACAGTGCTAAAACAAGTATATGAACAAACTTTGTGTGGATGGTCAGAAATAAAACCATGTACTAATGAACTAAAACGTTATCACCATAGACGACATGAACTGTCATGTGAGCAAGGGTGTATTAAATGGGGTCACAGAGTAGTATTACCCAATTGTTTAAGACAAAGATTACTTAAAGAACTCCATAGTGAATACACAGGTATTGTATGAATGAAGTCTACAGCCAGAGGTTGCATGTATTAGCCAGGATTGGACAATGACATAGAAGCAATGGCAGCAAATGTCGCACCTGGCAGGGTTGTAGAAGTAGGCCTGCCCAAACCCCTTTGCAAACATGGTCTTGGCCTACAAGACCTTTTCAGAGGGTTCATGTGGATTTTTTTGAACACGGGAATAATAATTTTCTTGTTTTGGTAGATAGCCAGTCAAAGTGGATTGAAATAGTACATATGGGTACAAACGCATAAGAACAAAAAATGCATTGCGATCTGTCTTTGCGTGTCATGGATTACCTGAAGAGCTTGTCTCTGACAATGGCCCCCAATTTTGTGCTGCTGTTCCAAACCTTCACAAAGCTAAATGGTATCAAGCATACCTTAGTGCCAATTTACCATCTGGCATCTAATGGCGCAGCCGAAAAGGGCATTCAGGATAGTCAAAGGAGCTCTCAAGAAACAAGTTCTTGAAGGAAATTCAAAATTCAGTATGTCACAGCGGCTAGCTAGTTTCTTACTGAAATATCGTACGCACCACAATCTACCAAACGCAAACAATCTGATCACAAAATAGTCATCATGGTGGAAGTTTAAAAGAACGTAGGTTCAATACCCTTGATCAAGTTCGTGTTCTCAGTCCCCCTTACAAAGCAAACAAATGGGAGGTGGGAACAGTAGTTGAAATGTGTGGTACCAGGAAATACTTGGTGGGAATTGGAGGACATGTTAGAAGTGTGCACATAAACCATATGATCCCAGCAAGGGATGAACCGGTACAAGAACAAAGCATAGACGAAGAAGTAGATCTGTCAGATTATTCCAAGTTCAGATGTAAGAGCAGAATCTCCAAAGAAAGTCGAGACAAAGGTAAATGATCCTGAACTTGACTCTCCTTTAGAACCACAACCTGACCCTCCCCCTAAACCAATCAGGTGATCAAAAAATGTGCGTAAACCAGTCGTCAGATTAAATTTGTAAAATTATTCTTGTTTGTCTAATTTACAAGTTATTTTACTTTCTAAGGGGAGAGCAGTGTAGTGTATATAATACTAACTGTAACTTTAAGAACTGAGTACTAAAATGGTATGATTTGTGTCATGTGATATATTTAACATCTTATCAGTCTCGTGAATATGTGTGAGTATGCGCAGTGTACTTTTGTGAAATAAAGAAGACCCACACTGGCAACAGCGTGTACTGAAAACCTGTGCTTGTTTCTATCTACATGCTGAAGCTGTAATATCTTACACTTTCTTCACTGCCTGCTGTACCTGCATGCTTACTTTCACTGACTGATGTACAAGGACACCCAGGTCTCATTGCACCTTCCCTTTTCCTAATCTGACACCATTTAGATAATAATCTGCCTTCCTGTTCTTGCCACCAAAGTGGATAACCTCACATTTATCCACATTATACTGTATCTGCCATGCATCTGCCCACTCACCCAACCTATCCAAGTCACCCTGCAGCCTCATAGCATCCTCCTCGCAGCTCACACTGCCATCCAGCTTTGTCATCGCAAACTTGGAGATGTGACATTTTATTCCCTTGTCTAAATCGTTAATATATATTGTAAATAACTGGAGTCCCAGCACCAAGCCTTGCTGCACCCCACTAGTCACTGCCTGCCATTCTGAAAAGGACCCGTTAATTCCTACTCTTTGCTTCCTGTCTGCCAACCAGTTTTCTATCCATGTCAATACCCTACCCACAATACCATGTGCTCTAATTTTGCACACTAATCTTTTGTGTGGGACCTTGTCAAAGGCTTTTTGGAAGTCCAGATACACCACATTCACTGACTCTCCAGAAGATTAGTCATGCATAATTTCCCCTTCATAAATCCATGCTGACTTTTACTGATCCTGTCACTGCCTTCCAAATGCGCTGCTATAACATCTTAATAATCGATTCAAGCATCTTCCCCACTACCGATGTAAGGCTACTGGTCTATAATTCCCCGCTTTCTCTCTCCCTCCTTTCTTAAAAAGTGGAGTTACATTGACTACCCTCCAGTCCACAGGAACTGATCCAGAGTCGAGAGAACATTGGAAAATGATCACCAATGCATCCACGATTTCTAGGACCACCTCCTTGAGTACTGTGGGATGCAGACCATCAGGCCCTGGGGATTTATCTGCCTTTAGTCCCAACATTTACCTAACACCATTTCCTGACTAATGTGGATTCCCTTCAATTCCTCCCTCCCACTAGATCCTCGGTCCCCTAGTATTTCTGGGAGGTTGTGCCTTCCTTAGTACCAAAATACTAATTTAATTGTTCTGCCATTTCCTTGTTTCCTATTATAAATTCACCTGTCTGACTGTAAGGGACCTACATTTGTCTTCACTAATGTCTTCCTTTTCACATATCTAAATAAACTTTTACAGTCATTTTTTATATTCCCCTCAAGCTTTCTTTCATGCTCTTTTTCCCCCCTCTTAATTAACCCCTTTGTCCTCCTCTGTTGAGTTTTAATTTCTCCCAGTCCTCCGGTTTGCTGCTTCCTCTGGCCAATTTATATGCCTCTTCCTTGAATTTAACACTATTCTTGATTTTCCTCGTTAGCCACGGTTGAGCCGCCTTCCCCGTTTTATTTTTCCGCCAGACAGGGATGAACAATTTTTGGAGTTCATCCATGCGGTCTTTAAATCTTTGCCATTGCATATAATTTGCCAGTCTATCCTAGCCAATTCCCGTCTCATACTTTCAAAGTCTCCTTTCTTTAAGTTCAGGACCCTAGACTCTGAATTAACCTCGTCACTCTCCATCTTAATGCAGAATTTCACCGTATTATGGTCACTATTGCCAAGGGGCCTTGCACAACAAGATCGTTAACTAGTCCTTCTTCATTACTCAATACCTAGTCTAGGATGGCCTGTCCTCTTGTCGGTTCCCCTACATATTGGTTTAAAAAAACATCCCATATTCATTCCAGGAAATCCTCCTCAGCGCTGTTACCAATTTGGTTGGCCCAATCTACAATATATGTAGATTAAAGTCACCCATGATAACCGTTGTACCTTTGTTACACACATCCCTAATTTCCTGCTTGATGCTATCCCCAACCTCCCTACTGCTGTTTGGTGGTCTGTAT
Organism: Malacoraja senta; assembly: GCA_038087875.1. Taxonomy (NCBI): domain Eukaryota; kingdom Metazoa; phylum Chordata; class Chondrichthyes; order Rajiformes; family Rajidae; genus Malacoraja; species Malacoraja senta. The sequence goes on from CM075977.1 coordinate 230,291,662, forward strand.
ACAACTCCAACAAGCGTTTTCTGACCTTGGCTATTTCGCAGTTCTACCCACACTGATTCTACAGCATCCAAGCTAATATCTCTCCTTGCTATTGCATTAATCTCCTCTTTAACCAACAATGCCACCCCACCTCCTCTTCGTTTCTGTCTATCCTTCCTGAATATTGAATACCCCTGCATGTTTAGCTCCCAGCCTTGGTCACCCTGGAGCCATGTCTCTGTAGTTCCAACTATATCATATTCCTTAACTACTAATATGCACCTGTCTGTGGAATAATGCCTTTGATACCACAAGGAATTGACATCGATTTAACATATGATATGTCTGGATATATAGGTCAAAGTACCTTTTTTTTCTTAATACGTAGTTATATAGTTAGATAGATAATAGGTGCAGGAGTAGGCCATTTGGCCCTTCGAGCTAGCACCGCCATTCAATGTGATCATGGCTGATCATCCACAATCAGTACCTCGTTCCTGCCTGCTCCCCATATCCCTTGATTTCGCTATCCCTAATCTTAAATTTATTGCAAAGTTATGCTGGAGATAATAGCCATAGTGAGTATGCCATCAATGCTGTCTCAGGGTGGTTACAAAAGGATTTCCAATCAAGGTAAACCAAGTTCTTAAGTAAAGAGCACCAGTGTGTGTAGGGGTTTGCAAATCTTGTGGACTTCCTGATAATGCAGGTGATGAGTGACTGAACCATATTGTCTTCATATCTTAAATGCACAAAGTGGAACAATACTGGAACTGAAACTCCCAAAATATGCATGTTATTTGTGACCAAAAACCAGAATGCTCTTATTTGTGAATGCCACAAATCCGCAGAATCACATGAAACATTAATTTTGTGCCATCACCAGTTCCTGTTATATGTCAGTCATTACGCTAGACCAACCAGTAGTTGCTGGGGGATATGATTTGCCCACTTTACGTCCAGTCAAAGTTCCATACACAAGAGCAGAAAGGGTGCTGCTTCCACTAAAGCTGGTGAGCTGCCACAAAGTCTGAGTCTGAAGAAGGGTCCCGACCAAAAACGTCACACACCCCTTTTCTCCAGAGATACTGCCTAACCCACTGAGTTACTCCAGCACTTTGTGTCGAGCTGCAACAAAGATTATGTTGCCCACTCTGGAGATGCACTGTTGTACACCACAGAAAACGGCTTTCAATTTGTTCTGGCTGCTATGTGCTTAACAACTTGGTTCAGCATGCAGCCATAAATAGACAATAGACAATAGGTGCAGGAGTAGGCCATTCGGCCCTTCGAGCCAGCGCCGCCATTCAATGTGATCATGGCTGATCATCCCCAATCAGTACCCCGTTCCTGCCTTCTCCCCATATCCCCTGACTCCGCTATTTTTAAGAGCCCTATCTAGCTCTCTCTTGAAAGCATCCAGAGAACCTGTCTCCACCGTGCTCTGAGGCAGAGAATTCCACAGACTCACCACTCTGTGAGAAAAAGTTCCTCGTCTCCGTTCATAAAACATGCCTAAATCTCCATAGGTTTGCCCCACCCACACCTCTCTCTTTAAGCTTTCTCCACACTACTCCAACAACCTGAATAAAGGACCTGACTTGAAACGTGGTCTGTCCATTTCCCTCCACAGATGCTGCCTGACCAGCCGAGTTCCACCAGCAGTTTTCATTTTGCTATTGTTTTAACATGGCGTTTTTCAGTGACTGCAACAAACTTGGTGGAAGGCCGCTTACTTACAATAAACCATGCTATAGAAGTACTTAAAAATAACCTCAAGTGCCTGTTGGCATAGGTGGCCCAGCCTCAAACCACACTGTCTCACCATGAACAACAGTTATGTTCGTTGGTTGACAGACAATGGCAAAGATACTGGCAAAGTAGCAGTGATGAGATTGTGAATGTCATCTTTCTGAAAGGTGGCATCTTATTAGAGGACACAATTCGACACCTTCCCATGTTGTATGTAAGCAGTCTGGGTGATATACTGGAGAACAGCTCACTGATGAGACCACACTTGGAGTACTCAAGATTCAAGATGGGTTTATAGTCACATGTACCATAAGGTACAGTGAAATTCGAGTTAACTTGCGGCCACGCCAAGTGAAAAGCACAAGTAAGACACACAACCACATAAAATAAAATGTAACATAAAAATCCATCACAGCGGCTCCACGCATTCCTCACTGTGATGGAAGGCAATAAAGTCCAATCTTCTTTATTCTCCCGCGGTCGGGCTGTCAAACCATCTGCAGATATTTAAGAGGGACCTCAGGGACAACTTTTTCCACTTGGGTTAGTCCATGTCTGGAATTAGCTGTCAAAGGAAGCTGTGTAAAAACAGATACAGTTATGACTTTTAAAAGACATTTGGATGAGACTCCAGGATGGTGTGTTGCCTCCCAGGTGTCAGGATTCAAGATGTCTCTGAGCAATTGCAGACCATTCTAAAGGAGGAGGGCAAGTAGCTGGAAGAAGTTGTCTTTGGTTGTGCATGTTGGCGCAAATGACAGGTAAGAAAAGGGATGAGTCCTGTGAACTGAATATAGGGTGTTGGGCAGAGGATTAAAACACTGGACCCTGAGGGTAGTAATCTCTGAATTACACCTGGAGCCACGTGCTAGTGAGGGTAGAAATAGGAAGATAGGACAGATGAATGCGTGGTTTAGGAGATGGTGCAGGGGTAAGGGATTAATTGGGTTCTCTTCTTGGGCAGACGTGACCTGTACAAGAGCGAGGGGTTGCATCTGAACTAGAGGGGGACCAGTTTCCTTGCAGAGAGGTTTGCTGGTGCTACGCAGGATGTGGGACAGTAGGAGGTCAGAAATTGGATGGAGGGACATGACTGGCAGCTCAATGTTCTGGGATTTTAATGTTTCAGACGAGAGGAGACACTCAGAGTGGACATGCACTAAAGCGGTGGAGGAGTTGCGCTACTGATCAGGGAGACTGTCACGGAGACACTCAGAGTGGACATGCACTAGAGGGTTCGTACGCTGAGGCAGTAATGGATGGAGCTTAGAAATAAGAATGGTGCAAACACTCTAATGGGATTGTACTATAGTCCCACCCCCAATTGTACTATAGTCCCACCCCCTGGATAGAGAACTGGCTGGCAAACAGGAAGCAAAGAGTAGGAGTAAACGGGTCCTTTTCACAATGGCAGGCAGTGACTAGTGGGGTACCGCAAGGCTCAGTGCTGGGACCCCAGCTATTTACAATTTATATTAATGATCTGGACGAGGGAATTGAAAGCAACATCTCCAAGTTTGCGGATGACACTAAGCTGGGGGGCAGTGTTAGCTGTGAGGAGGATGCTAGGAGACTGCAAGGTGACTTGGATAGGCTGGGTGAGTGGGCAAATGTTTGGCAGATGCAGTATAATGTGGATAAATGTGAGGTTATCCACTTTGGTGGCAAAAACGGGAAGGCAGACTATTATCTAAATGGTGGCCGATTAGGAAATGGGGAGATGCAGCGAGACCTGGGTGTCATGGTACACTAGTCATTGAAAGTAGGCATGCAGGTGCAGCAGGCAGTGAAGAAAGCGAATGGTATGTTGGCCTTCATAGCAAGAGGATTTGAGTATAGGAGCAGGGAGGTTCTACTGCAGTTGTACAGGGTCTTGGTGAGACCACACCTGGAGTATTGCGTACAGTTTTGGTCTCCAAATCTGAGGAAGGACATTATAGCCATAGAGGGAGTGCACAGAAGGTTCACCAGACTGATTCCTGGGATGTCAGGACTTTCATATGAAGAAAGACTGGATAGACTTGGCTTATACTCGCTAGAATTTAGGAGATTGAGAGGGGATCTTATAGAAACGTACAAAATTCTTATGGGGTTGGACAGGCTAGATGCAGGAAGATTGTTCCCGATGTTGGGGAAGTCCAGGACAAGGGGTCACAGCTTAAGGATAAGGGGGAAATCCTTTAAGACCGAGATGAGGAAAAACGTTTTCACACAGAGAGTGGTGAATCTCTGGAACTCTCTGCCACAGAGGGTAGTTGAGGCCAGTTCATTGGCTATATTTAAGAGGGAGTTAGATGTGGCCCTTGTGGCTAAAGGGATCAGGGGGTATGGAGAGAAGGCAGGTACGGGATACTGAGTTGGATGATCAGCCATGATCATATTGAATGGCGGTGCAGGCTCGAAGGGCCGAATGGCCTACTCCTGCACCTATTTTCTATGTATCTATGTATGTATCTATAACAAGCGGGAGATAGAGGAACAGATAGGTAGACAGTTTACCGAAAATGCCAAAGCAACAGGATGATGTCTTGTTGGGTGATTTTAACTTTCCTAATATTAACTGAGCTTGTTCAGAGCCAAAGGCATAGATGGGGTGGAATTTGTGAGGTGTATACAAGAGGGCTTCTTGAAACGGTAGATGGATAGTCAAACCTGAGAAAGGAATGTGCTAAATTGGAGTAGGGCAAACTACAATGTTATTAGGCAGGAGCTCACACGGGTACACTGGGAGTAATTGGTATTGGTTAAAGCCACTTCAGACATGTGAGTTTTTTAAAGGCAAGTTGATTGCTGTTCAGAACCTGCATGTTCCAGTCAGGAGGAGAGATAAGGGTGGCAAATTAAGGGAACCTTGGATGACCAAGGAGGTCGTAAATTTAGTCAAAAGTAAAAGGAAGTGCATGAAAGGATTAATAGGTTGGAATAAAAAAGGGCCTTTGGGAAATATAGAGAAAGGAAGTAAAAACGCAAGTGTGCGATTAGAAGGGCCAACATGTGCCACAAAATGGCTTTGGCAAGTCAGATTAAAGAAAATCCCCAAACTTTTTATACCTACATGTATATTAAAAACAAAAGGATAATCAGGGATAAGTTTGGACCGCTCAAGGATAAAGGAGTGAGCTTGTGCTTAGAGTCCGGGGATGAAGGCGAAGGAATGGAGGGATATGGGTTTTACGGAGTATGGACCTGCCATCATGTTTGGCATA
>CM075977.1:230296798-230443183 GCA_038087875.1 Malacoraja senta
GAACTATATGAAATAATGTAATATACACCCTTTACTATTTTATGCATGCATATAAAAATAAACTTATTGCTATAGAAAAGACCTTTATTTTTTTTTAAGTGCAGAGAAAATAAATTTTGTAATTGCGAGTCTGAAACTCTCTGGAAACGAAACCCCTTTTTTCCATTGGCACAATTGTCATTCTGACACGATTTTCTATAACATGAGATTTCCAGCACTCCAGTGAGATATCAGCACTTCAGTATAATAGCTTTGGACTCAATATCAGATTCTCCATCTTCAGATCAATCCTTCCTTCTTCCTGTCTATATAAGAACCATTCCTGCCTGCCATCATTTGTTTTCTTATCCTCACTGTACATCAGCAATAACTTACAAACCTTATCCCTTCTCCCAGCTATCATATCATCATATATCATATATCTATTATAACTCTGTGTGTGGGTGTGTGGGTGTCATTTTGCATGTGAAACATTTCTCGAAAACCAGACGCCGAAACGGGAAAATTTTAACATATTTCAGTAGAGATTTTCCTTGCGAGTTTAGAAATGCACTCCTCTGTACCGTTGGTACATTATTTTCCTGACTTTTTAATTAAAATTGTTGACCAATCTGACCTTTTTAAAAAATCTGACTGCTGCCCAGCTGCTGACGTTACAATAACAGTGAAATTTTTACATCTTTTGGTAGAAGATTTCCTTATGATTTCAAAAACCCAATCCTCTATAAATTTGGTCAATTATTTCCAGAGATATTTACTAAAATTTATCACCAAACTGACATTTAAAAAAATATTAAGGTTGCCCAGCTGCTGACCTCACAATGCCTTTGCACCTGGCCCAGCTGCTTCCTAGCCCCGCCCGGCCCTGACCCCCTAGCCTGCCTGCAGGCCCGCCCAGCCCCGCCCGCTGACCTCACAATGCCTTTGCACCTGGCCCAACTGTTTCCTGGCCTGCCCAGCCTGGCCTCCCAGCCTGCCAGGTTGTTGATTCCATTGTTTTTCATTGAATTGAATTGAATTATTTCTCACTTAACTTCACTAATTCTTAACATTAACTTTTAATTTCAAAGACAGTTTAAAAAAAAAGAAAGTGCTGTCTTCATTGACAGCTTAGATCAGACCCGCTGTGTGTGTGTGTGTGTGTGTGTGTGTGTGTGTGTGTGTGTGTGTGTGTGGGTGGGTCCTCTCTGGGGAGGGTCCTCCCCTGAATTCCATAGAGCTGCCAACAGCTTTCGTGCATGAGACGCAGACACTTCATTTCCAGAACATTCTGAACGGGTGACGCATTTCGCTCTCTCTGTCTCTCCTCTCTCTCCCCCATCTCTCTCTCCCCATCTCTCTCTCTCTCCCTCTCTCTCTCTCCCCCCTCCCTCTCTCTCTTCCCCCCTCTCTCCCCCTTCCTCTCTCTCTCTCTTCCCCCTCTCTCCCCCACCCCCCCTGCCCTCCCCCACCCTCCCTCCCCTAAATCCCCTTCCCCCCTCCCCTCCCCTACACCTTCCCTCCAACCCATCCCCTCCCCACCTTCCCTCCCCCTCCCCCTCCCTTGCCCCCACCTCTCCCCCTCCCTTCCCCCCACTCCCCCTTCCGTTCCCCCCCTCTCTCCCTCTCTCCTCCCCCTTGCTATCCTCCCATCTCTCTCACCCCTTCTCCCCCACCCTCCTCCCCCTCACCCACTCTCCTTCTCCTCCTCCCCTCCACCCCCTCTCCCTCTGTCTCTTGCCCTTCTGTCTCTTCCCCTTTCTCTATGTCTCTCCCCATTCTCTCTCTGCCCCTCACTCTCTACCCCCCTCCCTCTCTAGATGCACCTGCGAGTTGGGGGCTATGCGTCAGTGGATAGGGCGGTTATGGGGTAAAAGGAGCAAATTAATAATATTAATATATCAAGGGGGGTAGTTAGCGTGTGTGCAGAGGGGTAGTTAGTGTGTGTGTCACAGCATGCCGCCCCCCCCAGCCACCCCTCCATCGCAACCACACGTTGGGGGAACAGACCCAACGGGTCTGCACTTGGTCTAGTATTATTATAAAACTGATCTTGGATGTTTACTTGTGGGTTTGCTTGCTTGCTTGAACTTTTTCTTTGATTCACATCTCCTCGAAAACCCGACGCGGTAACGGTGACATTTTTACATATTCCGGTAAAGATTTACCTCATGATCTAAAAAATCCCCTCATCTGAAAATGTGATTTCTTATTTCCTGAGTTTTTTACTAAAATTGTTCACCAATCTGACCTTTTTAAAATCTAACGAGCTGAAGCGAGCTGATGACGTCACAATGCTTCTGCTCCTCTCGGCAAGCTGCGCAGAGTTTTTAACACGCAGCCTGCTGGCCACTGTTTTCCATGATGTGGTTGTAATTATACTTGTGATATGGGGAGTGGTTAGTAGTGATGAGGTAACTATATTAAAGGCACATGCATATATCATCTACACATGAGCAGCGAGTTACGCCGCCGTCCGCCCCCCCTAGGGCTCTGGATTGAAGCCGTTGAACACGTGCTCAAGTCATGCAGCGCGCTCCGCTGGGCTCCTTCAAGTTCTACAACATGGTGGCGGCAGTCATTATCGCAGCGCGGGCACGGACAAGCACAGTGGAAAAGTGGCTGGGGCAGCCGTCACAGGGGATGACCTCCTCTCCATCTCCCCTGCCCGATCATCTGTCACGCTGGTGGGTGGGCTTACCCTCGCGGAAGTCACGATCGGCCGGCCCTCCACTGCTTTTCACCGTCCTCAGATTGCTCCGGGCCTCGCTCTGGTCCACGCCGGCCGCAGCCTAGCTCGGGAGGATTCTGCTCTACAACCTGGGTAGGTACTGCATCTACCCCCCCCCCCCTCCCTCTCTACCCACTCCCCGGGGCAGAGAAAGAGAGAGAGAGGGGGGTGAGGGGGGAGAGAGGGGGGTGAGGGGGGGGAGAGAGGGGGGTGAAGGGAGGGGTGGAGGGAGTGGTGGAGAGGGGGGGTGGAGGGGGGATGGAGAGGGGGAGAGGGAGGAGGAGAGGGGGGGAGGGGCCCCTACCTCTCTGCTCCCCCTCTGCCCCCCCTCCCTCTCTGCCCCCCCTTCCTCTCTGCCCACCCCCTCCTCTCTGCCCCTCCCTCCCTCGCTGCCCCCCTCCCTCTCTGCCCCCCTCCCTCTCTAGGGAGTGGTGAATATTGGGACCTATGCGTGAGTGGTGGAGTATTGCGTTCGGGAACCAGCCCTCCCCTGTGATGCTGCGCCCCCCCACCCCTCAATCTCTACCCCCCTCCTTCTCCCTCTCTACCCCCCTCCCCCTCCCTCTCCACCTCCCCCCCCATCTCTAGCCACGCCTGCGCAGTTGGGGGTTATGCATGAGTGGATAGGGCGGGGGATGGGGTAAAAGGAGTGAATGAATAATATTAATATAATATCAGGGGGGGGGGTTAGTGTGTGTGGGGGGTGGTTAGTGTGTGTGTGCGACGCCGAAGGCCGCCTCCCCCGCAACGCGCGTTGAGGGAACGGGTCCCAACGGGTCCCCCTTGGTGTAGTATGACTTAATTCTATCCAAGAAATTCCCTTTGTTCCACCCATCCCCTTCACTACCTTTGTTCTACCTAAACCAACCTGTTTCTCTCCTTCTCTGATCTGTTGAGGGGTCATTTGTATGAAAGATTTCCTCTTTCGACAGGTACTATATGACCTGCTTTATTTTTCTGGATTTTTTATTTTTTTATTTCTAATTCCCATTGAATTAGAATGGAGCAAATTAGCTTCTAGCTTTCTTAAAAATACTGATCTTTGTCATTTTTTCATCGCAATCCCAGATTGTAAATACAATTGATTATTGAAGATATTCAAATTTTAAAAGAACTGGTCAAGAAGAAAGATGCACAAATTGCTCACACAATAAGCACTAGAGGTCTCTGTTATGAAGTTAGTAATGAATATCCTTCTGCAGCACATTCCTTGTTGATGGGAATTAGACTCTCAGACATTCAAAATTGAATGCAACTGATTAGATCTGGAGCAACCTTGTACAATATTTTGATTAAATTATGTCATTTTTGTTGCTTTTGTTTATGTCCATTTTTCTGCCCATTTAATAGTTTGCCAGCTCTCTGAAAGTTTTATCCATTTTGCCACGTTCTACACACTTTCTGAATATGGGCCAGTCCACTGGCAGAAAGCAGTCGTGTTGGGTGTTGTACATTTCTGCAGACCAGCACTGAACAACTTTCTGTGTGGGATCTTCCTGCTTCCATTTTTGTTTGTAGGAAAGGAACAAAAGTGCAGCTAGATGATTAGATTTACCGAAATGTGGCCGGGGAAGGGAGTGGAAGGCATTCTTTATGGATGAGTATTTGCGATCAATGGTGTTATGGCCCCTGGTGGGACAAAAGGACATGCTAATAAAATGTTGGTAGTATGCATCTGAGGTTGGCTTGATTGAAGCTCTCAGATACAATGACCAGGGCTTAATGACCAACGTCCAATGGCCTTGATATCATTAAGTGTTTCAAGAGGCTGGTTATGGCATACGTTAACTCCAGCCTCGCAAGCAGCCTCGATCTACTGCAGTTCGCCTACTGCCACAACAGGTCCATGCCTGATGCCATCTCCCTGGCCCTACACTCATTCCTGGAGCACCTGATAAGAAGGACACCTACATCAGACTCCCATTCATCAACTATCGCTCTGCTTTCAATACCATTATCCCAACTAAGCTCATCTCAAAACTCATGGAACTTGGAGTCAGCACTCCCCTCTGCAACTGGATTTTTGACTTCCTGACCAATAGACCACAATCAGTAAGGACAGGTGACAAATCATTCTCTATGATAATTCTCAACACTGGTGCATTCTGGGTCCCCTACTAAAATCATACACCCATGACTATGCAGCCAAATACCAATCCAATTCAATCCATGTTCGCATACGACTACACCTTAGTGGGCTGGATATCAAACAATCATGAGATGGAGTACAGAAAAGAGATTGAGAACCTTGTAATTTGGTCCCAAGACAACAACTTCTCCCTGAATGTCAGCAAGCCAAAGGAGATTGTGATTGACTTCAGGAAGTAAGGCAGTACACACCCCAGATTCATCCCATCAATGGCGCCAAAGCATGGATGGTCAAATGTTTCAGGTTCCTAGGAAAAAAATATCACCAGCATTTTGTCGTGGACCAGCCATAGTGAAGCAATGACCAAGAAAGCACACCAATGCTTCTACTTCCTTAGAAGGCTCAGGAAGTTTGGCTATGCCCAACAACCCACAGCAACTTGTACAGATGCAAAAGGGGAAGTTGTATTGGGATGCATCACAGCAGGGTTTAAGAATGGCTCCATCCAAGACTGCAGGAAATTGCAGAGAGTTGTGGACGTAGCAAAGCAACCTCCCTTCCATTAACTCCATCTACACCACACTGCCTCGGCAAGGCCACCAGCATAATGAAGGGCCAGTCTTACCCCAGTTACCCCCTCTTCTCCCCACTCCAAGCAGGCAAGAGGTAAAGAAATTTGAAAGCACATAGGTCCAGATTTAGGAACAGTTTCTTCCCAGCTGTTATTAGGCAACTGAACAGACCTTTCATCAGCTAGAGTGTGGTCCTGACTCCACATCTACCTCATTGGACTTGGTCTGTGGACTTTAGCAGACTTTATCTTGCACTAAATGTTGGACCCTTTATCCTTTATCTGTGCACTGCAGATGGGTTGATTGTAATGATGTATAGACTTATTTGACTGGATAGCATGCAAACAAAAGCTTTTCTATGTACAATAATAAACTAAACTAAACTTACTTTTTTTTCATTCAAATATTTGTCCACTTTTCTTCAAAAAACACAATTCATTCTACTCCATAAGTCATTTTGATATGAGAATACATGTCTTGTGATCCACTGCATAGACAAAAGAAGAACTATAACCTAGAAATTGTTGTAATAACACCCACATTCCACATGTAAAATGTGCGAAAATTTTAATTCACTGGGATAGATCATGTTACCAATAATTGCTAGGTCAAATTGCATCTGTTGGAAAACTGACTAAGGAATCTGTATGCACAGTAAAACGTAAGGTGCTGGAGTAACTCAGCGAGTCAGGCAGCATCCATGGCAGAAATCTGTAGAATGAATCAGATGAAGACGGGCTCAGACCCAAAATGTCCTTCCACAGATGCTGCCTGAACCACTGTGTTACTTGTGTTTTACTCAAGATTCCTGCATCTACAGTTCCTTGTGTCATCTGTATGCATAGTTCATCTATTTTTCTTCATTTTTCACAAATACTTGAGGGTTCCATTTTGAAGTTAGCAACAGATGTGGCATTTCATTTTTCCTCCTGCACTGTATCTCTCACATTTGTCCAGTCAGTCTGCATGGGCCCTGTATTTTGAACTAAGGTTGTTGCAAATGTTGATTTTTAAAACAGTGACTTGGCTCATGGCCATAAGTAATGTGGCTAGAATAGCTGTATGCTGTGACTGCATATCAGACCCCAAGGTGGAAGTAATAGTACGTCAGCTAATTGAGCTGCATTTTATACCCACGTAGGAATCATGGGCAGTTCAATAAAAAAGTCTTATGAATCGAAATTTTTCCTTAAGAAAATGTTATTAAGACCTTTATAAAAATCTAAAAACATTTTATGGATATAGAATCAACATCCACAATCCATAGAAAGTCACAAGAAAGTGCTCCTTGCTCTATACTACTATTTCCATCTTCCCTTTTTAATTTCTGCCAAATGGTTCTGTGATGCAGCCACTAAGATTTTTAGGATCAAGCAGATATTTTGGAGCTCAGGACTAAAAATTGAACTGTGTCACTGAGCCTTTATATGTGTATCCTTTCAATTTTCTTAAGTGAAGTTACGCCTTGATGCTAGAATCACAGTTCCACCTGTGAAGCAAAATAATATATAGTACACACTGATCCTATATATGTGGTGAAAATTGAAGTGAATGGCAAACAATAATTTTCATCCTTCGAACAGTCAAATGGGCTTGGTTTTAACACCGCAACTGAACTACTGCATCTTCAATTAGATAGCGCTACATGATCAATTTCTGAAGTACGATCTGTGTGCACAAACATCTGACTCAGAGGTGAAAGTACCACCACTTAACCAAGCTGATACCATTAATTTATTGCAATAAATGTTAACCATTTATCTTAAACGAATATATTTTAAAGGAAAGTAGATAAAATATAAAGCTATTTTGGTTCTACATAATTTGTGCAGCTGGAGAGTTATCCAGCTGCAAAACTTATCACCCTCAGTATCAATCATTGATAATTTCATTAACAGAAATCATGTACTTTCTCCCTCATTTCTCTTTAACAAGAAATCAATTATCAATACTATTGGTGCTCTGGGTCAAAAGAAAGAAAAACAAATGCTGAAAATCTGAAATCAAACACTAAGAGGCTGGTAAGGAATTCATTAGGAGATGTGAAATAATGTCTTTATCCTTGTCCTTATTTGTGTCATTGGCAACAACTTCTGCACTCATATGCACTGAATTTCCAAAGTTGCTGCCAGCAGTGCTGTGCTGGGCAGTGGTCTACACTGCTAATTAATCTGCTCATGTTCCTGTTTCACTGTGAGGAGGTGCAGGAAATATTTCACCATTGAATTGTTTTTAACGTGCTTTGAAATATTTGAGTGCTTTACAACATCTGAAATGCTTTTATGTTCTAGAGGAAGATTGGAGGGACGCTAATGTGCCTCTGTTTAAAAAGGGCTGCAAAGAAAATCTAGGAACGATAGACCAACATCTGTGGTAGGAAAATTCCTGGAGTTATACTGCAGGATAAAGGGGCTGTCCCACTTGGGCGACCTAATTGGCGAGTTAAGGAGAGTTTGAAAAAATGTCATGTTGAAGACCTCCTTAGACTATGTAGAAGACCTCCTTCGAACACCTTCAACTATGTTGAAGACTAGCTACGACTAATTTCGGGAAAAATTGGACACCGAATAGTGGAGAGTGAAGACGACTTCCTTCGATCTCCTTTGACCTCCCTTTGACCTCCCTTCGACTACGACTACCTTCGACTACCCTCGATTACCTACGACTAACATGCCGATCTACTACGACCTACTACGACTAAACCTACGAGTGAAAAAAGTATCGTTTTTTCCATGGCGACCTTATTTTACTCGCGGGCATTTTTCAACACGTTGAAAAAGACGTCGCGACCTGGCTGAGGCCTCGAGTACACGGGGACTACTCTCGAGCATGAAGGAGAATTACAAAGACCTCCTACGACCTCGTGTCGACCATGCAGCGAGTATGAGTCGAGGGCAAACTCGCCAGAACTCGCGGATTAGATCGCCCAAGACAGCCCCTTAGGATATGCACACATTTGGAAAAAACGGGTTGATTAAAGATAGTAAGAATGGTTTTGTATGTAGGATACTGTGGCTCATGAATTTGATTTGAGTTTTTTGAAGAAATAACCAAGAAGTATGATGAGGGCTGGGGAATAGATTTTGTCTATATGGACTTTGTATGGACATCAGCCATTGCTGCATGTCATCTAAATCAATGATTTGAATGAGAATGTACAAGGTATGATTAGTAAGTTTACAAATGACACCAAAATAGGTGGTATCGTAGATAATGATGATGGCTATCAAGAATTACAGGATCTTGATTATCTGGGCATGTGGACTTAGGAATAACAAATGGAGTTTAATTCAGATAAGCGTGAGGTCTTGGATTTTTTGAAAGTCAATCCTGAATCATAGTTTCACAATGAATTGTAGGGCCTCGAGGAGTGTTGTCATGTGGGATGTGGAGTTGGGATTACAATCAGGTCAGCCATAGTCTTGTTGAGAGACAGAGGGCTTGAAGCGCCACGTCGCCTAGTTCTGCTGCTAATTGATATGTTTGTATGGAACACTGCAGACCTTGGCTCCGTATTGACTTCGGCTATTTCAGGTATGCAAACTTTCCTGTTTGTGTCAGTTAACATGAAAGGTTATCCACAACATTTTGACAGTTTTCTCTTCCCGGCAGATGCTATCTGATCTGCTGGATTTCAGAATTCTCTTTTTCTTCAGAATTCTAGCAGCTGTGTTCTGGATTTCACAATTCCACCACTGACATTTTTTTTTCTCCATTGTCCTAATTTCATCATTTGTCCTCCACAAGACAGATCAGCCATGATTAAGAAACAACAAAGTGCAGACGCTGGTTTATTGAAAAAGACACAAAGTGCTGGAGTCACTCAGAGGGTCAGGCAGCATCTCTGAAGGAGGGTCTCGACCGTAAATGTCACCTATTCCTTTTTTTCAGAGATGCTGCCTGACCCGCTGAGTTACTCCAGCTTTTTGTGTCTATCTCTGAAGGACATAGATAGGTGATGTTTTGGGTCAGACCATTCTTCAGACTCAGAGTTTGTTTCTTCGTGGTTTTTTTTTAGCTATGATTAGAAACTCTTTGTTTCCTTTCAAAGATGGCACTGAATGCAGTTGTGCATTCTGGAGAACCTTGGTCACCACGCTATCGAAGACATTCCCGCTGGAGTCAGACACAGGTCTAAGGAGGGCAGGAAATGGGAGGGCTCACGGGAAGTACCATGAATGGAGGAGAGGAGGTCAGAGTGGAGTAGGGGTTGAGGGGGGTGGTGGCTGAATTGGCATAGTCAACGCCAGGGGAAGGGCAGCATTGGTGTCGGTGTCAAGAGCCCTGATCTGGAAATGGCCGTGGAATCTGTGGGAATCAGCAGAGTCAGTGGTCCCGGCTTGCAGTTCGAAGAAGGGTCCCAACCCGAAATGTTGCCTGTCAATTCCCTCCACAGATGCTTCCGGATCTGCTGAGTTCCTCCAGCACTTAGTTTTTTTGTTGTGCGTTGGTGAAGCATTCTGGATGTGAAGGATTAGTGCTACTTTTATGATGGTGAGCACAGGTACAGCGCACCTTTACAATGTTAAAAACCAGGTTGATGTACAGCAACCAATAGCATCGTCTGAACTGTTATATGTGTATTGGCTTGTTTTTGTCTACAAAGAAAGCAGGAAGAAGGATTATACTGAGGGAAACACTCAGTAGTTTAAAGCGGCTGTCCCACTTGGGCGACCTAATTGGCGAGTTTAGAAGAGTTTAGGAGAGTTTGAAAAAATGTCATGTTGAAGACCTCCTTCGACTGTAGAAGACCTCCTTCGACCTCCTTCGACTATGTTGAAGACTAGCTTTGACTAGCTACGACTAACTTCGGGAAAATTGGACACCGAATAGTGGAGAGTGAAGACGACCTCCTTCGATCTCCTTCGACCTCCCTTTGACCTCCCTTCGACTACCTTTGACTACCCTCGATTACCTACGACTAACACGCCGACTTAGTACGACCTACTACGACTAAACTTACGAGAAAGAAAAGTATTGATTTTTTCCATGGCGACCTTTTTTTACTAGCGGGCATTTTTCAACATGTTGAAAAATACACCGCGACCTAGCTGAGGCCTCGAGTACACGGGGACTACTCTCAAGCATGAAGGAGAGTTACAAAGACCTCCTACGACCTTGTGTCAACCATGCTGCGAGTATGAGTCAAGGGCAAACTCGCCAGAACTCGCGGATTAGGTCGCCCAAGTGGGACATCCCCTTAAGACTCTAGAAAGTAACTATAAGGCCGTTGTACTTGACATGTTGAGTTCTGATACACAACATGTGGTCCAGATATCTGAGTTGCTCACGAGCATTTATGAAAATGATTGCTGGTATTTAGGGTGCTAAAGTTAAAGTCCTGGGGACAATTGTACAGGAAAATATTGGTCCATAAATTGCCACATTTTTTATTTTTATATATTTTTTTATTTTTTTATTTTTTATTTTTATTTTATTAGAAGTAAGTACAATTGTATACAATCATATTTTCATAATACCTTTTATGTACAGCTTCTTATTTAAAAAAAAATTTGAAATAAAGAAGAAAAAGAAAAAAGTTAGATAATGAAAAATAGAAAAATGTGAGATATATAGTGTGTGAAAAAGAAAAATAAAGAATGAAAAAAGAAAGTTGAGACATAGAAAATAGAAGAAAGAGAATAAAAGAAAAGAAGAGAAGAAAAGAAAATAGAAGGAGATCATTTATAATCTTGACCATCCGCAGTCATGGATTAGCTTTTACACCTGTTTTGCACCATACGTTTCCAAAAAGACGACAAATGGAGACCAACTCGTTATGAATTGGTCAAATTTATCTATTAGGAGGAATCGCATTTCCTCAAGATGTGCGGTATCCAACATACTTGCAATCCACATTTTGAGCGTTGGTATTGGTGTATTTTTCCAAAATTTCAATATTAATTTTTTTGCTATTATTAAACCATAATTAAAAATTGACTTTTGAGATGAGCTCAATTTGTTCCCGTCTTCCATTACCCCAAATATAATCAATTCATTATTGGGTTCCATTTTTGTCTTAAATAGTTTTGTAAATATTTTGAAAATATCACTCCAAAATCCATGAAGTTTTATACAAGAAACAAAAGAATGTGTTATAGTTGCTTCTTGGGTTAAACATTTATCGCAAATGGGCGATATATTTGGATAAAATTTATTTAATCTTGTTTTTGAGTAATATAATCTATGTAAAATTTTAAATTGGATTAGATTATGCCTTGCGTTAATCGAACACTTGTGAATGTATGTCAAATACTTTTCCCATGTAGCCTTTGTAATTTTTATCAATAATTCCCATTCCCACTCTTCTCTAATTACCTCGGTCACAGGTAAATCTATATTTAAGATACTATTATATAAATATGATATTAATTTTTGTGTATCAGCTTTTATATTCATTACTTCTTCTAGTAAATCAGGAGTTATTTTTTGATATCCCTATATTTATGTCTTCAAAAAATTACAAATCTGAAAATATTTAAAATAATGAGTGTTTTTCAGTTTAAATTTTAATTGTAATTGTTGAAATGATAATAAATCTCCCATTTCATACATATCCCCGATCCTTTTAATTCCTAAACTTTCCCATTGATTATATATTTTATCCATCATAGATGGTTTAAATAAAGGATTATTCGCTATCGGTGTTAACAATGATAGGTTTCTTAATTTTAAGGATAGATTTATTTGTTTCCATATTCTTATTGTATCTTGTATAATTGGGTTTTAAAAAGGCCTTGAGTACACGGGGACTACTCTCAAGCATGAAGGAGAGTTACAAAGGCCTCCTACGACCTTGTGTCAACCATGCTGCGAGTATGAGTCAAGGGCAAACTCGCCAGAACTCTCGGATTAGGTCGCCCACGTGGGACATCCCCTTAAGACTCTAGAAAGTAACTATAAGGCCGTTGTACTTGACTCATGTTGAGTCCTGATACACAACATGTGGTCCAGATATCTGAGTTGCTCACGAGCATTTATGAAAATGATTGCTGGTATTTAGGGTGCTAAAGTTAAAGTCCTGGGGACAATTGTACAGGAAAATATTGGTCCATAAATTGCCACATTTAAAAAGTAATATTGTTGTTTAAAAAACTGTACCATTTACACACATGGTAAATAGTCTTTGCCATTCAACCAAGTGAGATCTGAAGTGGTGTCCTGACCCGAAACGTCTCCTATATGTGACCTCTAGAGATGCTGCCTGACTCGCTTAGTTACTCCAGCACTTTTTGTTCTAAGTAAGATTCAGGGATGTGCAGTGCCTTGTATCTGCAAGGATATGAAATGTCAGAGTTTGACACAACCTTTCACAACAAAGAGACAAGTGTGTTGAAAGTTAACTTCCTTTATCAACAGATAACCAATAACTTGAAAGACGTAAAAGTTACAAACATTTTGTACAGGAAATTCATGGTGTTCATAGAACATGATGGCTAAACCAATTCTACCTCAGTGCTTAGTTTCAACCCTGAATGAACCCTGCTGTGAATGTGAATTTGAAAGATAACATGGGACAAGATGAACAAACTGAAATCTAAGAAAAGTCACTTCGGAAAAACACCTTGTAAAATGCACGCATGTGGTGCCTGTCAACAGACAGCGTGTAATTCAAAGTTGCCGTCCTTGCATATTCGCATATGGGTCTACAGAGTTTGTACACTGAACAATTACAGCAAACAAGAGCCCATTCACTCGGGAGTTGCTTTCTTTGCCACATTTTTAAAAATTCAATCTGCTTGTTAAATTTGATACTCTATTTTTGTGCTCTACCATTTACCACTCTGGAGATTTTACATTTTTAAGCAGGGAAAGGGTTTGCTGGTGTTGCAATGCTGTTGCTTGTCTAAGTGCAATCATAAATATTCTCATGGGACTGTTTTTGAGGTTCGATCATGAAAGCGACAGTAGAAAATGGAAGCCACTGCCGTTGGGGGAAGAGAGGACATATAAGAAGACCCAACCTACCTAGGTTGGGTCTTCTTATATGTCCTCTCTTCCCCCAACGGTGTGTACTTAGGGAGCAATCCTCCATATGAGATGCTCTCACTTCATGAAGGAGGCACTTACTGGTTTATATCAAGAGCTGCAGCCACATACAGTATTTCAGGACAAATTTTGAATAGCACTTTGTGTGATTGTCAATATTGACTTGTATATCTTGGGTTCTTTTCAATCTGCAACAGGAAACACCAGGATCTTCTCAAAGTCTGCATTATATTAATGAATCAGACACCGGCAGAGCGCTCTATGCCACAATCAATGTTTACCTTTTTCCTGTGGATGGATGGAATTGCACGTCATCATGATTTAATCCTAGGTAGAGTCATACAGAGATCGTTCAACCCACCAACGTCCTTGCCAACTAGTAAGTACCCATCTATACTATTTTCATAATCCTCTAAGCCTTTGTAATTCAAATGATCATCCAGATGCCTCTTAGATGTTCTGAGAATCATTGCCTCTACCACACACTCAGGCAGTGTGTTCCACATTCCAACCACTCTCTGGGTGAAACAGTTCTATCTTAGATCCACTCAAAATCTTTTACTCTTTACCATGAATCTATTCCCTCTAGCTCTACTATGGGAAAATATTTCTATTACACCCAATCTATGTCCCTTGTGATTTTGCATATCTCACATATATGAGCTCGTGGCTGGCGGAGTCGGTGAGGCCGGAGCCTTCACGGGTCGGAGCCTGTGGCCGGTGGAGTTGGCAGAGCCCGTGGCCGAGGTTGGAACCTGCGCGCCGCGAATCGAGGAGCCCCTGTCCGATGGAGCCTGGGTCAGCGGAGCCCATGGCTGGGGCCTGGGTCGGCACCACGGAGGCACCCGGAGAGGACCCAGCAGCGATATGGAGAGGTCAGTGCGGCGGTCGATGATGGCGCCGGCTAACGGACGGACGAGGATGGACCACGTGGGAGTGAGAATGCCGCTGCCAAGGGAAGGAACAATGGAGGACCTGGTGTGGGGGGACGGTCGTGGGGGGGGGGGGGGGGAGGAGATAACAAAGGGGATATGGCGTGGATATTCTGTAACTTTGTCAGTGCCCTTTATGGGCAACCATTTGCATACCTTGGGTATGCAAGCATAGAATTTCACTGTAACTTGTCACATGTGACAAGAAAGTATTCATTCATTCATCCATTCATTCATTCATTCATTCATTCATTCATTCATTCATTCATTCATTCATTCTTCTGCTCCAGAAAAACAAACCCTGTTTCTCCATATTGAAATACTCCATCCCAAGCATCTTAATGAATCTCCTCTGTATCCTCTCTAGTGACCTACCCCTATAGATCCTCCCAGAGTACTTCACCAAAGTACTTCCATTACTCTCCGTTTCTCTGTCTCTGCCACATCTGCTCCTAAGATGAATCACTTTTGACTCCTCCCACTTTCTTCAAATCAAAGGTGTAGCCACGGGCACTCGCATGGGCTCCAGCTATGCCTGCTTCTTGTTGACTACGTTGAGTAGCTCTTGTTTGAAACATACATGGCCACAATCCCCAACTCTTACTCTGCCAAATCCATAACTGCATCCTGGCTGCCTCCTGTACCCTTTCAGGATTAAATCATGATTTCATTAACTTTACCACTAACTTCTATCCTGCTCTCAAATTCACTTCAACTATCTCTGATGCCTCTCTTCCTTTCTTGATCTCCCTTTCTCCATCACAAGGGTTAGACTTCCATCTGACATCTACTACAAATTCACTGACTCCCATGGTCATCTTGACTATACTGTACCTCCTCCTGCCTGCCTCTTGCAAGGACACCATTCCCTACTCTCAATTTCTCCGCCTCCACCACATCTGCCCCCAAAAAGAGGCTTCCCATTCTTGGACATCGGAAATGTCCACTATCTTTAGTAAATATACTGTTGTGAATGGACCCCTCACCTGTGTATCCTCAGTGTCTGGCAGTTCTCTCTCACATTATCCCCCCTCCACACAGAGTTCTCCTGCATCTTAACTTCCACCCACCAGCCTCCGGATCTGCATCCAACACATCATTCTCTGACATTTCTGCTACCTACAATGTGTTCCCATCACCAGTCACATCTTCCTGTCCCCACACTTTTCTGCTTTCTGTGGAGACCACTCCTTCTGTTACTCCGTGGATCACCCATCCATTCCCACCCAAATCGCCACCTCCCCACATCTGCCCCTACACCTCCTCCCTCACCTTCATCCAGTTACCCTTTCAGCCCTTCTGGATGAGACTTAGATTCATATACATCTCCTCTAATCTCATCCACTACATTCGGTGCTTCCTTTACATTGGCGAGACCAAGTGTAGACTAGGCAACTATTTCACCAAACACCTGCGTTTGGTCCACTTAGGCCAGGAGCACTCTCCTGGGCGCTAAGCATTTTAACTCCCCTCACATTCTCTTACCAACCTTTCTATCCAGGGCCTCCTCCATTGCCAAGGTTAAGCCACATGCAAACTAGAGCAACAGCACCTCATATTCTGCGTGGTTAGCTTAGAACCTAATGGTATGAAGAGTGAATTCTCCCATTTAGTTAACCCCATTTTTGGGGGGTTTAGTTGTTCTTTCACGCCCCCTCCCTCCAATCTTCCCCTGCTGTGCACCCATTCTACCACTATCCCACCACCTTCCCCTCTCCCTGTCCTCTTCCACCTATAGCCCTCTCTCTGGCTATACATTTCACTACTCTTTCACTGCTCTCCTTATCATCACACTTTAGACTTTCTTGTCCCCATTCTTTAGTTCCCATTTTCATGCTTTTGTCTCCTTTTCATCTTGAGCCTTTCCCCACCCATCTGCCAATCAAAAACCTCTCGCACTTGTATCCAACAATAATTTCCCAGGTTTTGTTCCATCCCCACCTCTCTTCCAGCTTTCTCCCCCCTACTGCAATCGGTTTGATGAAGGGTCCCGTCCCAAATCGTCACCTATCCATATCCTGACTCTTTGAGTTACTCCATCACTTTGTGTTCTACATAAGATTATAGTGTATGCAGTTCCTTGTGTCTTCACCTCACACGCAAAAGGAATAAATCCATCTGTTTTTGCTCTGCCATTTGAACAATTGATCAATATCATCTTCTAACCAAAGATTATCCACCTTACCATCAACAATATCAGAAATTCTCATGTCATCTGAAAATTACTAATCAGCCTTCTTCACTCATGTCCAATTTGTCAATATACCTAAGAGTCAGGGTCTTTATGTGTAGGAAGGAACTACAGATGCTGGTTTATACTAAATGCTGGAGTAACTCAGCGGGTCAGGCAGCATCTCTACAGGAAAAGAATATGTAATGTTTCATAGAAACATAGAAAATAAGTGCAGGAGTCGGCCATTCGGCCCTTCGAGACAGCACCACCATTCACTGGAATTCAATATGATCATGGCTGATCATCCAGATTCAGTAGCCCTACAAGCTAAATCTAACCCTCTCTTGAAAACATCCAGTGAAGTGGCCTCCACTGCCTTCTGTGGCAGAGAATTCCACAGATTCACAACTCCCTGGGTGAAAAAGTTTTTCCTCATCTCAGTCATAAATGGTCTACCCCTTATTCTTAAACTGTGACCCCGGGTTCTGGACTCCCCCAACATCGGAAACATTTTTCCTGCATCTAGCCTGCCCAATCCCTTAAGAATTGTATGTGTTTCTATAAGATCCACTCTCATCCTAAATTCCAGTGAATACAAGCCCAGCCGACCCATTCTTTCATCATATGTCAGTCCCGCCATCCCAGGAATAAACCTGGTGAACCTACGCTGCACTACCTCAATAGCAAGAATGTCCTGCCTCAAATTAGAAGACCAAAATTGAACACAATACCCCAGGTGCAGTCTCACCAGGGCCCTGTGCAACTGCAGTAGGACCTCCTTGCTCCTAAACTCAAATCCTCTCGCAATGAAGGCCAACATGTCATTAGCTTTCTTCACTGCCTGCTGTACCTGCATGCTTACTTTCAGTGACTGATGTACAAGGACACCCAGGTCTCGTTACACCTCCCCTTTTCGTTATCTGACACGATTCAGATAATAATCTGCCCTCCTGTTTTGGGTTGGAGCCCTTCTTGAGTCAGGATCTCAGCACTGATCCCTGTGATAAACCATTGGTCATAGACTTCAGACAAACAAGCAGGAATTTTGAGGAAGATTCATTTGTTTATGAGTTCTTCCAGCATTTTGTTATTGTGCCAGCATGATGCATGTTGGTCAATAACAATTCCAATGGAGCTCACATGTACACAAGCCGCCAGAGATGCTGCTGCTATATTTTCACATTGGAGAGCATGTACCCTCCCCAAGATTATATACGTGCAAAGGAAAATTAGCGAGTGTGCATTGTGACAGGTGACAGACGTCAATGACATTGTTATTTTCCACAGAACATGTCTGTGTCACCAAAATAACGTTAATAACATCAGTACGCATCCTTTGACATTTTCTATGTAGTCCTGGAGTATTTTTGGCTCATCGCAAGCAGAATCCATTTTACTAAGGGGTTCCCATTAGCAGCAGGGAAACATTTCACCTCATGTCCTGTCCGCTTCCATTCTCGCACCCTCAGCATTGCTACTAAATGACTTCTCCAGGTTACAAATGCCCGACTTACAGTATGTTCAGCCCGTATAGACGGCCAAGTGTTTGAGAGACCGGTGGGATGGATTTGCCGGCTGCTGCAGGGCTACAACCATCATCTGCCAAGTGGGAACAGTTTGTGGAAAGATCTGAATGGTTGAGTTAAAAGCCCTGGTATAACTACATGTTGCCCTTGGTTGGCCTGTTTTATTTAATTATAACGCCAGGCGGCTGCATACCGACTGGTGAACTGTTCGGGTTATGAACAGTTCTTAGGAATGGAACTCATGTTTCCAATCTGGAGAGGGTCTGGGTACTCATAATGAATTCTCTTTCTTGGCCAGTCTCGTTACCTTTCTCTGCACATGATTCACATCTATCCCATCCATGTGATAGTCATGACCAGACAACCGGGCACCTCTCCCAAGTTAGGCACCAGTCTTTAGATACTTGCAAGGAGAACATCTAAGTGCAACTGAGTTGAGAACAACTTTGCTAGAGTTTTTCTGGTGAAGGTACTCTCCCTGCGCCATTGGGGAAGGGTTTCAGAATTTAGATCCAGTGAGGATGATGGATAGGCAATACACTTCCAAATTAGGATGATGTGTAAACTAAAGGGAACCTGCAGGCAGTGTGTGCCGATACACTTGCTGCCTCTGTCCTTGTTGGTGATAGAGGTTGTGCAAATGTAATTGAGGATTGTGTAATCATCAGCAAACATCTCCGCTTCTGAGACATCGCGGAGCGGGCGAGGCCTTACCTGGGATCGCCGCTTGGAGCTCCGGAGTGTTGGGCCGCTGCTCCAACATCGCGGAGCTGTGGGTGCAGAGCTCCCAATGCAGGCAGCACTGACTTTAAAATCGCGGAGTCCTGGGACCCTTTGCCGGGGGTTGCCAGCGCGAATCCCTGCCCAGCGCGGCCTGTGGACATCGGGAGCCGCGGACTCCGGTGGAAGGTGGAAGGTGGCCAACGAGAGGCTCCCGGCGAGAGGGCCTGAACATCGGCCGCCTGTAGCAGCGACTACGGGGTGCTCGGGAGGCCCCGACCACGGGTGAACATTGGGGAACATCAGCGAGGAGGTTGACTGGACTTTGGTTCCTTCCCTCACAGTGGGGAACTTTGGTGCCGCTGTGGGGATGTTTGTGTTGTGGACTACTATGTTCTGTGTTTTTGTGTTTTATTTTGTTTTTTTTGTATGACTGTAAGGGAAAAAGAATTTTGTTGTCTCTTCATTGAAGACAATGACAATAAATTAAATCAAATCAAATCAAATCAAACCTTATGATGGAAGGAAGGTCAATGATGAAGCAGTTAAAAGTGGCTGCGCCTCATACCCTTTCTTGAGAAACCTGCAGGGGTGTCTTTGGTTGGAATGATTGACCTCCACGGTAATGAAACAATCTCGCTCTGTGGGAGGTTTTTCTCCAGATACTGCAATGCTTTTCCGTTGTTGTCCAATGACTTCAGTTTTACCAGGGTGTTTTCATGCCACACTCAAATCTGAACCAAGGTTATGATAAGGTCTGAGGCTGAGAGGTCCTGGTGGGACATTGGTGAGTAAGTTATTGATGAATAAGTGTTGGTTGATTGCACTGTGGATGATGACTTCCATCACTTTGCTGATGATTGAGAATAGATTAATTGGGTGATAATGAGCTGGATTGGATTTATCCTGCTTTTTATGAATGGGACATAGCTGGGTAATTTTACAATACTGGATAGATACCAGTGTGTTAAGTGTACTGGAGTGGCTAGACGAGAGGCACAGTCAGTTCTGAAGTACAGGTTTTCTTGATGACAGTAGGGATATTGTTTTGTTTCATAGTCTTTGCTCTATCCAGTGTTCCCAGCTGTTCTTTGATATCCTCAGGATGGAATTGAACACTTTGATGGTGGGCATCTCAGGAGGAAGCCAACATGGATCTTCTTTGGCACTTCTGAATGTGTGAAATGCCCAGTCTTGTTTTTGCGACTCACATACTGGTTGGGCTACTTTGTTGGGAAGTTAGTTAATTTTTTTATTTTTTTAATCACATCATAATGATGACTGTAACTAACTCCCTTTGTGGAAAAATAATTGTTGTTCTGCTATATATGACTTTAGATGAACAGGATACTTATCAGCCCGTTGCAATGGCCTTATAAGTTGTTCAGTATGCCCTATTGTTCCAAAAATCAATAACTAGAATGAAAGCCAGCAGAATACTCTGCATCATCCTTAGCAATAGATATGTCATGGTGGGCACTTAAAATTAATTCCATCAACATCTGGGAAATTGTGCCAACATAAAATAAATTGTTCGAGATCAGTTTGAGTACAACTACATATATAAAAAATGTCTGACAAATTCTAAGCCAAAATATCATTCTTGATCACTTATACCGTGTCTCAATGGCAGGCTGACTCACCGAGAGTCCTCAATGTTTCCCCTGGACCGCAAGAAGTTCCATGGGCGAGAACATGGGACAGGAAACATCCTGTTGAATGGAGCCCTTGTCCTCCACAGCTGATAGTGTTGCATATGTTTAACATCATTTGGAAAGAAAGACTGAGAGTAGCAAGGGGAGGGAATGTTTTCTAGTCTGGGAAGTCCAGCATTAAAAGAGGCTGAATGGCATTGTTATCAACCAGGCTGGCAAAGGCATTCAGGGCATACCTGCCTGACTGGCTCTGTGGTAAATGGTGAGAGAACTAACACAGAGAAAACCTTACTGACTTTCTACTCATTAATCTCCTTGTCACACCTGCCTTGGCAATATTGGTGGAAGTTACAATAGCAGAGTTATTTGGGAACATTGAAGATAGACACAAAAAGCTGGAGTAACTCAGCGGGTCAGGCAGCATCTCCGGAAAATTATTAGGTGATGTTTTGGGTCGAGACTCTTCATCAGACTTTGGAAACATTGTAATGTCTTCACATAAGCCCATTCTCCAAATGGTTTTGCGACACTCCCACTGGAACACATGAGTACATATGATGGAAGAATGGGTCAACTGGGCTTATATTCACTGTAATTTAGAAGGATGATAGGGGATCTTATAGAAACATAACATTCTTAAGGGATTGGACAGGCTAGATGCAGGAAAAGTATTCCCGATGTTGGGGGAGTCCAAAACCGGGGGTCACATTTTAAGAATAAGGGGTAGGTCATTTAGGACTGAGATGCAGAAAAACCTTTTCACCCAGAGAGTTGTGAATCTGTGGAATTCTCTGCCACAGAAGGCAGTGGAAGCCAATTTACTGGATGTTTTCAAGAGAGAGCTCTTAGGGGTAGCGGAATCAAGGGATATGGGGAAAAAGCAGGAACGGGGTACTGGATGATCAGCCATGATCATATTGAATGGTGGTGCTGGCTTGAAGGGGCAAATGGCCTACTCCTGCACCTATTTTTCTATGTTTCGATGTTTCTATGAGAATCACAACATAACAGAACATCGGTGGGTAAGTAGGAGGTGCTGTGGCCATCAGCATCAGATTTCTGTTTCTCAGCAAACGAAACCTCATTGCCTAACGTATCCCTCTTTCTACAATTTCCATCAAGCCAGTGGTTTAACCATTGTCCAATGATGTATGGGAAAGGACATTTCAGGGTATACCCAAAACCACAGTGTCAACCCAGCAAAACCTACAAAACACTTATCTTTGTACACTTCAACTGCATGCTAAAAAGCAAAAGCACAATGTCACAGATGGAACCCACAGCCTGCAGATCAGAGCAAATGTAGAAATAACGAAACTGCAGGTGCTAGTTTACAAAAAAGACACAAAGTGCTGGAGTAAATCAACATGTTTAAGTAGGAACTGCAGATGCTGGGAAATCGAAGGTAGACAAAAATGCTGGAGAAACTCAGCGGGTAAGGCAGCATCTTTGGAGCAAAGGAAATAGGCGACGTTTCCTTCGCTCCATAGATGCTGCCTCACCTGTGGAGTAACTCAACAGGTCATTGCAGCATGCCTGGGTAACATGGATTGGTGACCCGAAACATTACCTATCCACGTTCTCCAGGGATGCTGCCCGACCCATTGGGTAACTCCAGCACTTTTTGTATTTTTTCCTAGATCAGAACCAATCTCTGCTGTGCTGCTGCGTTCAGTCATGTATAGTGGCAGGTGATGACATAGCTTACAGGCAGAGAAGGATACAACAACATTCACATCATCTGATGGGCTTGGATACCATAAACAAGGCTCAAGCATTCTTATCAATAATACGGAGTGGATTACCTTGCCTATCCTCAAGATTTCAACATTACCCAAGTTGGTCTTCAATTAAATTAATTCATAACACTCTACATCAAAAAATAGCTGATTGCTTTGGGTTGAGCTGTTAGGCTAATCAAAACTTTGGTTGTAGGGTTGAAGAGTCCTACAACTGAACTAACCGGGCCAACATTACATCTACAACACAGGTAACGTGATGATGTAACAATTTACTCAGGTTAACAAAACATAAGACAAATCCAATTGGACTAATTCACGCTTTCTCAGGTTACACGCAATAACCAGCAAAGAAATCAAAGGCTATACAATCAGATAACGCTATGGCAAAGACAGGTATTCAAACTCCTTGAATGAGATGATTACTTCTGCAACGTCCACAAAAGCATGACTAATGCAATACACACAGTTACTACACAATTATCCTGCGTTCCACAAGGACCACTCAGTTAAAGAGCTTATAATAGTCATGGTTACAAACACAGACACATTTCTACAAGCGAATGAGGATGACTCTCTATAGAATCAAAACGGCCTTTGATTTATTCTGACATCAAGGAGCTGCAGTAAACCGCATTGGCCTTCATGAGTCACAGCATTGAGTATACAAGTTGGACGGTCAAGACTTTGGTGAGGCTGCATTTAGAGTATTGTGTTCAGTTTTGGTCACCATGTTAATGGAAAGATGTTGTCAAGCTGGAAAGGGTGCAGAGAAGATTTACGAGGATGTTGCCAGGACTCGAGGGCTTAAGCAAAAGGGAGAGGTTGAGCAAGCTAGGACTTTATTCCTCGAGATCGGATAAGGGGTGATCTTATAGAGGTGTACAAAATTATGAGAGGAATAGATCAGGTAAATGCATAGTCTTTTGCCCAGTATAGGGGAATCGAGAATCATGGGACATAGGTTTAAGGTGAGGGGGGAAAGATTTAATAGGGATCTAAGGGGTAACTATTTTGCAGAAAAGGTGGTGGGTGTATGGAACAAGCTACCACAGGAGGTAGTTGAGGCAGCTACTATCGCAATGTTTAAGAAACATTTAGACTGGTACATGGATAGGATAGGATCGGTTTAAAGGGATATGGGCCAAACGCAGGCCGGTGGAACTAGTGTAGATGGGCCATGTTGGTCGGTGTGGTCAAGTTTGGCCGAAGGGCCTGTTTCCATGCTGTATGACTATGACTTTATGACAAAGCAAATAGAAATCAAAGGCAAAACTCCCCACCAGCTAAAGAGAACAACTTCAATAAGGAAATCTTCTCTTCCAATGGAAAAATAATCTATTTGTGGTTGTTGGCGGTCAATCATCTAATGCCACTGTGGAGTATTTCCTGGTGGAATTCCTCACTGAGGTGCCCTGGGATCAACCATCTTCACCAGTCTCTTCGATAATTTTACACCCGTCATATAGTTTGATGTAAGTAAGTAAGTAAGTAAGTAAGTAAGTAAGTACGTTTTATTTATATAGCACGTTTTAAATCAACTCGCGTTGAAACCAAAGTGCTTTACATAAAATAAATAATACGTTTCCGTACATCCATAGGAAAAGATTTAAAAAAAGAAAAATTGACACAACACAATATAGAGTTCAACACAAACGTCCCCCCACAACAAAATCAAAAAATTTCCACTGTGGGGAAAGGCACCAGAAAGTTTAGTCCTCTTCCTCTGTGACCACCCGAGGTCGGGGCCAATTTGTGGCCTTGTAGCCAGTCCGATGTTTTCAGGCCCTCTTGCCGTGAAGCTGGAATTCCGGCGTCGGGTGAACATTCCTCAGCAGCTTTCAAATGAGTTCATTTCAATTTCCACAGCATTGGAAAATAAAACAGTTCTTGCTTGCTGGAACTGCAGAAATACCTGGACAATATTCATGCTTTGGCTGATAAGTAGCAAGTAATCATCACACACACAAGTACTAGGTGATGACGTTCTTTGACAAGAGAAAGTGAGGCCACATTCCCTTCTCTCTCAATGACATTATTGTTACAGTATCTCCCACCACCAACATCATGTGTGTAACAATTTACCAGATCCTTAAATGGACAAGTCGCATAAATGTTGAAGTAATTAAAACAGACCAAAGGTCAGCTTTTCAAAAGTGTGCCCAGATTCACTCACGAACAAATCAGGTGTGCAACAGAATATTCGAAACTTCATTGTGTGTTTTGCTTCAACATCAGCTAGAATGGATAACACCATTTAGAACGTAATAGTTTGCATGATTTGTATCTTCTCTTCCCCCTCCCCTCCCCCCCCCCCCCCCACCCCACCCCAAATACCTGAAAATTCACACACCCATCTCCGCTGTTGTGTGGTTTACAATGTGTAATATTTGCAGAATGCATTGGTCCAATCTGTCAAGAATCTTCTGCATTTTCTCCGAAACCTGTCCCCGGTCACAAGGTTCCTTTGGAATGCATCCGCCTCAAGTTATCCTTCGAGTCACACATTATCATGCCTTGGAAATATATTACTGCAGTGTCTAAATATTACATCTTCCACTTTCGCAGCACTGTCAATGAATACAAGAAAAACACCCTCAACTTTCATTTCATTTCATCATTGACACGTTTGCTGTGCATTTGTACAAAACAAATGGCAACAAATCATCAAGGCTTTGCGTCCAAGGAAACGCCTCAATCTAAAATACTTGGAGTGGTAAAGGTTGTAATCAATTGGCTACTCTGTCACCTGCAAGTCACACACCATCTTCTCAGATTCAGATTCAGATTCAGATAAGTTTATTGTCATAAATGCCATGGGGTAATGAAATTCCCTGTTCTTATGAAGCTCATGGAGTAAACAATATACATGCAGTAAAGATAAATCCAATAATAAATAAAATTGTGAGTGAAAAACGGTAGAATAGTGCAGGATTGTGGTAAATCTGAAATACTATTAAAAAAAATTAAAGTACAATAACAGGATAACTGAACAAGGTAAGTTTAACAGTAGGAGTTTGTGGCAGCACCTCCGGTAGTGAGCGTGAAAGAAGTACAGGAGTTTGATAGCAGTGGGAAAGAATTGTTCTGGATACCCAGGCTTTCAAGATCCTCTCGCAAGGTAGAAGAGAGAAAAGGAAATGGCCAGCATGGCAGACATGGTTGACGATACTTCCAGCCTTTGTGATGTGATGCATCACGAAGATGGACTGGATGGAAGGACGTGACAAACCTGTAATGGAAGGGTCCTGTCTCTGTGCCTTTTTCTATGGGAAGGAGTCCTCACCACCCAGTGATGACCACTTCTCCCGTCTCCACCGGACCCCCTCCTCTTGGACTCCCCCGGATGGCCCTCTACCTTCCTTAGACCTTTTCATTTCCAATTGCCAGCGGGACATCAACCGCCTCAACTTGTTCACTACCCTCACTTACTCTAACCTCTTCCCCCCCTGTGTGTTCTTTTTTGATTGTACTGCTGCTGGCAAATTCATTTCAGTGCACTTATATGTGTATGTGATGAATAAAACTGATTGATTGATTGATTGAAGGTTGTGATTTAAAATGTTGACTGCCCATTTCCCTCGTCAGATGCTGCTCGACTTACAGAGTTCCTCCAGCATATAGCCTGTTGCTCCAGATTCAAGCATCTGCAATCTCGTGTCACCACAGCAATACCATTAGATTTCCCTCTCCACGAGTTCAGAAAGGGTCTTCCTCGCCATTTCATTGTCAATTTGGGATGATCAGCTAATGCTAATCTCCCATCATCCACAAATGAGAGTAAATTTGAGTTTAGTTTAGGGATACAGTGTGGAAACAGGCCCTTCAGCCTACCGAGTCCAGCGATTACCTGTACACTAGTTCTACCCTACAGATTGGGGACAATTTGCAGAAGCCAGTTAACCTGCAAACCTGCATGTCTTTGGAATGTGAGAACAAACCAGAGCACGAGAAAACACACTTGGTCACAGGAGAACATACAAACTCTGTACAGACAGCACCCATGGTCAGGATGGAACCTGGATCTCTGGCGCTGTAAGGCATCAACTCTACCGCTGAGCTACTGTGCCACCCATACCTCAGTGATACAGTCCTCCCCTGTAGTTGCCCTGTTCAGAGAAGGAACTGTTGCTCTGTTGCTAATCATTACATTTCTATTTGGATGAAGAACAAATTAAGGCAGCTTAAATCAAGTGTCTATTCATGATCAATCCAAAACTACAGCTAATCACTCTTCTGCAATCCTTCAATGCCTACCTTCTGCGTGTCTTTGGCTGTGCTCATATTTGCTCACTTACAGCAAAGGAGGTTGCAGAAGGTTTGAAGAGTGACT
Organism: Malacoraja senta; assembly: GCA_038087875.1. Lineage (NCBI taxonomy): Eukaryota > Metazoa > Chordata > Chondrichthyes > Rajiformes > Rajidae > Malacoraja > Malacoraja senta. Next base: position 230,323,237 of record CM075977.1, read on the forward strand.
GCAAGTTTTGATTTTAGATGACCTGACCTCAAACCACATTCTCACCATTAGTAGCAGCATTCTTGGGTAGAAGGCTGCCAGGCAGAGAGTCACAGAATCATAGTCATACAGCATGGAAACAGCCCTTTAAGCTAACTTATCCATGCTGAATGATATGCCCCATTTAAACTTGTCATGCGTATCCGCGTTTGGCCTATATCTCTCCAAACCTTTCCTATCCATGTACCTGTCTGGATGTCAAGAAAATGGGTATGAATGGTGGTACAAATAAGCTGATCATGAGAAGGACAGTGAGTTCAGATATACAGTTCCATTGTCGCTGACTAGTGTCGGGCATAAGAATTATTTGTAGTTTGCTGGAAGACAGACTGCTAGAAAGCCATGTCACCTTCAGAGCTAGCCCATTCAAACCCCCCTCTGGGGTAGATATCTGACCCTCTCATTCAATCGAGTTTGGAAGGATGAGAGGGCATCTCATTGAAACGTATAAGATTGTTAAGGGCTTGGACACGCTAGAGGCAGGAAACATGTTCCCGATGTTGGGGGAGTCCAGAATCAGGGGCCACAGTTTAAGAATAAGGAGTAAGCCATTTAGAACGGAGACGAGGAAACACTTTTTCTCACAGAGCATGATGAGTCTGTGGAATTCTCTGCCTCAGAGGGCGGTGGAGGCAGGTTCTCTGGATGCTTTCAAGAGAGAGCTAGATAGGGCTCTTAAAAATAGCGGAGTCAGGGGATATGGGGAGAAGGCAGGAACGGGGTACTGATTGGGGATGATCAGCCATGATCACATTGAATGGCAGTGCTGGCTCGAAGGGCCGAATGGCCTACTCCTGCACCTATTGTCTATTGTCTATTGTCTATCTGCAGGCACATGCACTACATTTCAGCTAAGTATTCATCAGCTGCAAATCCTACCTCTTCACTCTTATAAATAAGTACCAGGATTTGAGATCATGGATGTCAGATAGAGGGTATAGTGATGACTTCTCCTTTTGATTGCAAAGCTCTCTGAACAAATCCACATAGGAGTGCTCTAGGTAAAGGGAGGGGCCGTAAACGTGTCAAGTGTAAACCATTTGAATTGTTTTAGGTAGACAGTGTGGATGAGGTGAAAGTGGGAAATTAAACGGTTAGAGTGAGCATCTCATTCCTCGATGATTTTATAAGTTCATATGAAGCAGAGTTGGGCCATTCAGCCGATCAAGTCTACTCCGCCATTCATTCATGGCTGATCTATCATTTTAAAAGACAATAGACAGTAGGTGCAGGAGTAGGCCATTCAGCCCTTTGAGCCAGCACCGCCATTCACTGTGATCATGGCTGATCATCCACATTCAGTACCCTGTTCCTGCCTTCTCCCCATATCCCCTGATATCCACTGATATTTAATCTCAACCCCATTCTCCTGCCTTCTCCCGGTAACCCCTGACACCTAATCAATTTCTGATCCATCACAGGTGATGATGCTGGGGCAGGTACTGGGATGTCTGGAACTCTGAAGAAAGGTCTCAACCCAAAACGTCACCCATTCCTTCTCTCCAGAGATGCTGCCTGTCCCGCTGAGTTACTCCAGCATTTTCTGTCTACTGGTGATGATGCAGCAGTTAAATTACCAGACTGATAATCTCTACCTCATTCAGTTATTCCATTATTGTACTTTAATATTTTTTGCACTACTTTAGATTGCGCAATAATCTTGCACCATTCAGTTGTTTTGCACTTGTAATAGCGTTTATTGTTATATTTATCATTACAGTATGTGTACAGTTTACTCTATGAGCTCCATATGAACAAGGAATTTCATTGCACCCTGACATATTGTACATGACAATAAGCTCATCTGAATCAAGATGCCTGGACTAACAATCCAGGGACCAGAGTTTAAATACCACTTTATAGTTGTGCAATTTAAATTCTGTTAATAATCTGGAATTTGGAAAACAAAAACTGAATTTAGTAATGATGATCATGAAAGTTTCTGGGTGGTTGTAAAAATCCACCTGGTTCTCTGATGTATTTCTGGGAAAAATCTGCCGTCTTCAACTGGTCTGGTCGACATGGACCCCCAGACCCACATCATGTGGTTGACTCTCAATTGCTCTCTGACATGCCCATTGCCACGACACTCAAACAGAGAAAGAATAGAAGTTCATGGAAGCCTGGGACAAAGTCGCTCACAGCCAGGAGACCTCATAAAGACCTCCTCACAAACATCTGGGGAATGTGCCAGAATCCCCCATCATAATCTGTGGATACGTGCTATCCCACTGGCAGGATGGATCCCTTTAGCCAAGCTATTTTAATATAGTTTACCACCTTTACACCCATCTGGTGAAATGGAAAACTGTCCAAACATGTCTTATTCACAAAAAATCTGAGCAAATCCAATCATAAGGTCATAAGTAGACAAAAATACTGGAGAAACTCAGCAGGTGAGGCAGCATCTATGGAGCGAAGGAATACTTGATGTTTCAGGTCGAGACCCTTCTTCAGACTGAAGAAGGGTCTTGACCCAAAACGTCACCTATTCCTTCGCTCCATAGATGCTGCCTCACCCTCTGTGTTTCTCCAGCATTTTTGTCTACCTTCGATTTTTCTAGCATCTGCAGTTCTTTCTTAAACATACGGTCATAAGTGATAGGAGTAGAATTAGGCCATTCAACCCATCAAGTCTACTCCGCCATTCAATTATGGCTGATCTATCTCTCCATCCTAACCACATTCTCCTGCCTTCTCCCCGTAACCCCTGACACCCGTACATTCTGGCCAATTGTCACCCAATTAATTTGCTGGACGGTGCTATCAAAGGGCACTTACCCACCAATAACCTCATCATTAATGTTGTTTTGGGTCTTTTCAGGATTGCTTGCCTCAAGACCTTATCGAAGCCTTAGAGCAAACATACATAATGGAGGTGAGGGTGCCCTGAAAAAAACCTGGTCATTTGAGATGATTTTAGTGGTTAGAGTCATAACTTGTTCAAAGGAAGATGGAAGAGTTCCTCAGGGTAATCAATCACATGGCTGCAATCACCTTCAGCTGTTTTATCAATCATCTTCCATCCACAATGTCAAAAATAGGGATGATCCATGATTATTGCACTGTTCAATGTTATTCACAACTGCACAGCAAATGAAACTGTCCATAATTTGAGGTCTTGCTGTATGCAGATAACATTGAACACTAAAGATGGCAATCACCATCTCCAAAAAAGATTCAACCTACCCACTCTGTGCACAGAATGGCATAGCCATCAGCAGATAACAAATATCAATATCCTAGGGATCACCACTGCCTGAAAACCTCAAGGGACCAGCCACATAAATACTATGACCAAAGAGAAGAAGCTGTGTATCCTGTAGCCATTGACCTACCTCCTGACACTCCAAAGCCTTTCTATTAACTACAAGGAACAAGACAAGAGCAATGATCTCTCCTTTCCTGATTGAGTGTAGATCCATCACTCTGACAAGGCATGACACCATTCAGCACAAAGCTGTTTGCTGGACTGACACCTTATCAAATACCTTCCACATTCATCCCTTCCAGCACCGGTGCTCAGTGACTGCAGCACGTACCATATAGTAAATATACATTGATTCACTTCATATAGCCCTTGCTTTCCCTCTCTCTCTCTCCATCCCCTCCCCCTTCCCAGTTCTCCCACCAGTCTTACTGTCTCCAACTACATTCTATCTCTGTCCTGCCCCTGACATCAGTCTGAAGAAGGGTCTCGCCCCAAAACGTCACCCACTCCTTCTCTCCAGAGATGCTGCCTGTCCCGCTGAGTCACTCCAGCGTTTTATGTCTACCATATCTTCTTCTTCTATACATAACTAAAACTCTGATCTTGTGCTCTTCCGGTTTGCGCGGTTTATCTATTTGCGCAAAAACAGTACGCGATAGCGCTATGATTTTGCATCAGCTCACTCACCGTTCTCCTGTGCTGCGAGTGCAACAAGTTTATTTCCGATCGTTAGCATATTGTAAAAGTAGCGAGGTTTAAAAATTTGTAAATCCGCTCGTGCGCAGATCGATCTCCTGCCAGTCAGCGCCGTGCAGATTGGTCTCTTCTCCTGTCACTCCCTGGGATGGTCCGCCCCTTCCTGTGCCATCGTGTCTTTACTGGCGCTGAGGATGGCCAGACACAATTTTCAGAGGGACCGGAAGCGGCGCGGCGCGGCGTTGGAGATGTCGCCAAACGGAAAGCGGAGAGTCTGATCTCGGCGGAGGAGAGTGTCTAGCGCCCGCTGTGAGTCCAAAAACGCACTGCCATCGCAACACCCCGCTGATCCAGCCCCTTCCACTCTGGTCCACCTCGCTAGCTCCTGCTCACCTCGCTGGCTCCTGTCCCCTCGCCCATGATACCCCCTCTCCCCCATGGCTCTTCCCCGTCTTTTCTCCGAGCTCTCCGAGGGAGAGGAGGGCAGTGGGGGAGGTGAGGAGGGATAGTGGGGAGGTAGGGGGAGGTGAGGAGTGGGGGAAATGGGGGATAGAGGGATAGGAGGGGGTAGGGAGGGGAGAGGAGTTATGGAGGGAGGGAGCGAGTGACTGAGGGTAGGGGAAAGGAGAGGGAGATAGAGGTGATGGAGAGATTGGGGAGGGGAGGAGGAGCGGGGAAAGAAGAGGGAGGGTGAAGAGGAAGGGGAGAGAGTGCTAGGGATGAGGGGAAATGAGCTGCGCCTGTGCAGTTGGGGGCTATGGGTGAGTAGTGGAATATTGAGTTTTGGGACCAAGCCTCCTGTGTGACAGGGACCCAACAGGTCCCACTTAGTCTAGTTGTAAATATATTTGTTACTCTTCCAGGCTTCTCTGACAGCACTTCTCAAACCCATAACCTCCACCACCAAGAAGGCCAAGGCCAAGAAGGGGCAGCATGGTGGAACAGCGGTAGAGTTGCTGTCTTACAGCGACAGAGACCCGGGTTCGAACCTGAACATTGGTGCTGTCTGTATGGAGTTTGTACGTTCTCCCTGTGACCGTATGGATTTTCTCCGGATGCTCTGGTTTCCTCACACACTTCAAAGACGTACAGGTTTGTAGGTTAATTAGCTTTGGTAAAGCTGCAAATTGTCCCTAGCGTGGGGTGGAAGATTCCAACCTTCACGTTGTCCGCCCTGTTTCGACGAATGCAATCAACCCGGCGTGCACAATCAAATAAGATCAAATAGAACTAGTTGACCTACAACTTTAGGCTGTGCACGCCATACGCAAGAAGAAGAAGTAGTCCCTAGTGTGTACGGGATGATCGCCGGTTGGCGGTGGGCCGAAGGGCCTGTTTTAGCGCTGTATTTCTAGAATATAATAGCAAGTGCATGGGAACACCAGCAACTGCAGGCTCCCCATCAAGTTACACACCATCCTAACATGGAAATACATTGCTGGTCTTTCATCATCGATCATCTAAATACTGTTAAATCCTGCATGTTCTTATTCAACAGCTGTGTGCGAGTACCTGCACCTGAAGGACTGTAATAATTCAAGAGCAATTAGGGATGAGCGATATATTTTTTGGCCACTAGGGGCGCCGCATGAAGGCTGCCTCTGCCTACAGTCTGTCTCTTTTTTCCATCTTTTAAAAAAAAATTGTTTGTTTAAAAGTATGTTGAGGAGGTTTCTTTAGTTTTTCTATGCGGGGGAGGGGAGTTGGGTAAGGGGGAAACTGTCTCCCAGTCTCCTCCTGGCGAGGATGCAACTATTCTCCGAGTCACGTCCTCGCCCCCCTCCTCGCGGCCTACCACCTGGATTGGAGCGGCCTTTCCTGCTGGGGACCGTACCAGAGCTCCAGCAGCGGCGGTGTAGCGCTGGAAACATCGCGGAGCGGGCGATGCCTTACTTGGGATCACCGTTTGAAGCTCCGGAGTGCTGGGCCTGCTGCAACAACATCGCGGGGCGAAGAGCTTCCAGCGCGGGCGGCGCTGACCAACATCACGGTGCCCTGGGCCCCTTTGCCGAGGGCCGCCAGCATAGGACTCCGCTCGGCGCGGCCTGTGGACTTCGGGAGCCACGGACTCCGGTAGGAAGTGGCCGATTCAGAGGTCCAAACCGCTGAGGTTGTTCTCCCGTTCCGACGTAGGAGTTCCATCATCCCGGCGAGAGGGCCTGAGCATCGGGCCATCCGTAGCGGCGACTGCGGAGGGCTCGGGAGGCCCCGACCACGGGTGTACATCAAAGAACATCAAAGAGGAGGATGACTGAACTTTGGGCCTTCCCTCACAGTAGGAAACTTTGATTCCACTGTGCAGGGGATGTTTATGTTAAAATACTATCGTGTTTTGTTCTCTTTTTATTCGTATGGCTGTATGGTGACCCCCAAATTTCACTGTACCGATTGATGCATGTGACAATAAATGTCTCTTGAATCTCTTGAATCTTGACCTATCTCAACTCTACCTAACCTGTGAGCATTGTAGACCACCTCCTTCTTCAACTTCCCTGCTGGATAATTTGAAGGTTATTAGGTTTTCAAATTGGCTGTTTGTGGTGCCTACTATAACTGAATGGCCAGATCTGTCTGTAAATGTGAGGCATATGTGTGTAAATGCTAACGTTAAAAAATGTGTGTTTGGGCAAATAAGTGATAGCTGAGATCCTGACTGATACTGATGTGGTTGATAGAGTTGTGGTGCATGGAGCAATGTTTAAGTGCAGTTTTACTGTTACGGCCAGGTGGGATTTATAGCTGTTATATTTACCTTGACCATGCGTGAAGGATATTACTGCACCTTCTGACATCTCTTAACATTACTCTTCTGACTCTCTATTTCTTTCCTGGAGGTTTAGCAGGGCCTCAGCTGCAGAGGAACTCTCTTCGGTGTCCACTATGTTGTTGAGGTCAGGGTCAGAGAAATACCTGCTCCCGTGTGTCGGGGGGCATTCACTTCAAATCTGCACTATGATTCCTGGCAGTGGCTGCAGTTAAAAACCATCGCTCCTTCTAATGGTGCCGGCAATGTGTTTAGCAGTTTCAGCTATTGCGTGCAAGTCCTGACATGGCTTGTGGTTACTGTTTTCTCCATTGCAAAATAAATACACAAATGCTTGCAAAAGGTGTGAAGACTGAAATAATATCTAAATGATAGTCTAGGGAGGCTATTTGGGTGGAACTGAGAAATGGGAAAGGTGTAGCAACACTTATAGGGGTGTATTATAGACCGCCAAATGGGGAGCGAGAATTGGAAGAGCAAATATATAAGGAGATAGCAGATATTAGTAGTAAGCACAAGGTAGTGATTGTGGGAGATTTCAATTTTCCACACATAGACTGGGAAACACATTCTGTAAAAGGGCTGGATGGTTTGGAGTTTGTAAAATGTGTGCAAGATAGTTTTTTGCAGCAATACATAGAGGTACCTACTAGAGAAGGGGCAGTGCTGGACCTCCTGTTAGGAAATGAGACAGGGCAAGTGGCGGAGGTATGCGTCGGGGAGCACTTCGGGTCCAGTGATCACAATACCATTAGTTTCAATATAATTATGGAGAGGGTCAGAACTGGACCTAGGGTTGAGATTTTTGTTTGGAGAAAGGCTAACTTTGAGGAGATGCGAAAGGATTTAAAAGGAGTGAATTGGGACATGTTGTTTTATGGGAAGGATGTAGAAGAAAAATGGAGGACATTTAAGGGTGACATTTTAAGAGTACAGAATCTTTATGTCCCTGTTCGGTTGAAAGGAAATAGTAAAAAATGGAAAGAGCCATGGTTTTCAAGGGAAATTGGACACTTGGTTCGGAAAAAGAGAGAGATCTACAATAATTATAGGCAGCATGGAGTAAATGAGGTGCTTGAGGAGTATAAAGAATGTAAAAAGAATATTAAGAAAGAAATTAGAAAAGCTAAAAGAAGATATGAGGTTGCTTTGGCAAGTAAGGTGAAAGTAAATCCAAAGGGTTTCTACAGCTATATTAATAGCAAAAGGATAACAAGGAATAAAATCGGTCCATTAGAGAGTCAGAGTGGACAGCTATCTGCAGAGCCAAAAGAGATGGGGGAGATATTGAACAATTTATTTTCTTCGGTATTCACGAAGGAGAAGGATATGGAATTATGTGAGGTAAAGGCCGTGTCTTACCTGTTTGCGGTCATCGGCGGTGAAGCGCGGCGTCGCCGGTAGCTAGGACCGCGCGGCAAAGGCGAGAGCGTCGAGCCTATCGACCGGAGCGCCGCACGGATGTTGCGCGGGGGCCGAGTTAATTCAAACACGGCGGGTACCATGTGCTTGCGGTAAGTAAAAAAAGGGCGGGCCGACTGCGATGACGTCGGCCCCCCGCACGTGACTCACCAGCGGCGGCTGTGGCGGCGGCCATCCTGATCGCGGCGCTGTAGCGATGGCTGTGCCTGTGGCCGCGCAGCACACGTGCCTCACTGGCGGCGGCACGTGCGTCACTGGCGGAGGCTGTGGCAGAGGAGGTTTGACGCACGGCGCTCGACCCACACTGGCGGCGGCCCGTGCGAGCGGCCGTGCGCACTCGTGCATCACTGGTGGAGGTTGTGCGGTGAGTATAGAGTTTTCGACATTGTCGATTTTATTTTTGCACCGCGCGGTGTTGGGAACACCGTCGCACGGCCCGGGAATTGTTCTTTCTCACGAGTGCGCGGTCTATGGCGGCAGAGTCTTCCCGTTTCGCCGCCAATGACCGCAGATTCGTGAGACAGACCTTTTAGGGAAACGAGCAGAGTAGCAATGGAAACTGTGAGATTCAAAGAAGAGGAGGTGCGGACACTTTTGAAAAATATGAAAACGGATAAGTCTCCAGGTCCTGACAGGATATTCCCTAGGACATTGAGGGAAGTTAGTGTAGAAATAGCAGGGGCTATGACAGAAATATTTCAAATGTCATTAGAAACGGGAATAGTGCCGGAGGATTGGCGTACTGCGCATGTTGTTCCGTTGTTTAAAAAGGGTTCGAAGAGTAAACCTAGCAATTATAGACCTGTTAGTTTGACGTCAGTGGTGGGCAAATTAATGGAAAGGATACTTAAAGATAATATATATAAGCATCTGGATAAGCAGGGTCTGATTAGGAACAGTCAACATGGATTTGTGCCTGGAAGGTCATGCTTGACTAATCTTCTTGAATTTTTCGAAGAGGTTACTAGGGAAATTGATGAGGGTAAAGCAGTGGATGTTGTCTATATGGACTTCAGTAAGGCCTTTGACAAGGTTCCTCATGGAAGGTTGGTTAAGAAGATTCAATTGTTGGGTATTAATGGTGGAGTAGCAAGATGGATTCAACAGTGGCTGAATGGGAGATGCCAGAGAGTAATGGTGGATGGCTGTTTGTCAGGTTGGAGGCCGGTGACTAGTGGGGTGCCTCAGGGGTCTGTGTTGGGTCCACTGTTGTTTGTCATGTACATCAATGATCTGGATGAAGGTGTGGAAAATTGGATTAGTAAGTATGCAGATGATACTAAGATAGGTGGTGTTGTGGATAATGAAGTAGATTTTCAAAGTCTACAGAGAGATTTAGGCCATTTGGAAGAGTGGGCTGAAAGATGGCAGATGGAGTTTAATGCTGACAAATGTGAGGTGCTACATCTCGGCAGGACAAATCAAAATAGGACGTACACGGTAAATGGTAGCGAATTGAGGAATGCAGTTGAACAGAGGGATCTAGGAATAACTGTGCATAGTTCCCTGAAGGTGGAATCTCATGTAGATAGGGTGGTAAAGAAAGCTTTTGGTGTGCTGGCCTTTATAAATCAGAGCATTGAATATAGAAGTTGGGATGTAATGTTAAAATTGTACAAGGCATTGGTGAGGCCAATTCTGGAGTATGGAGTACAATTTTGGTCGCCTAATTATAGGAAGGATGTCAACAAAATAGAGAGAGTACAGAGGAGATTTACTAGAATGTTGCCTGGGTTTCAGCAACTAAGTTACAGAGAAAGGTTGAACAAGTTAGGTCTTTATTCTTTGGAGCGCAGAAGGTTAAGAGGGGACTTGATAGAGGTCTTTAAAATTATGAGCGGGTTAGACAGAGTGGACGTGGATAAGCTTTTCCCATTGAGAGTAGGGAAGATTCAAACAAGGGGACATGACTTGAGAATTAAGGGACAGAAGTTTAGGGGGAACATTAGGGGGAACTTCTTTACTCAGAGAGTGGTAGCTGTGTGGAATGAGCTTCCAGTGGAAGTGGTGGAGGCAGGTTCGATGTTATCCTTTAAAAATAGATTGGATGGGTATATGGACGGGAAAGGAATGGAGGGTTATGGTCTGAGTGCAGGTAGATGGGACTAGGGGGAAGTATTTTATTTTTAATTAAAAAATATATATATATATATATATATATATATATATATATATATATATATATATATATATAAAAATAATAAAAAAAAATTTAAATGTTCGGCACGGACTTGAAGGGCCGAGATGGCCTGTTTCCGTGCTGTTATGGTTATATGGTTATATGGTTATAACCCCTGTGCGGTTGAATGCCAAAGCTACCTGTCAGGGTCACAATATGGACTGAGACCAACCCAAGGAATTGTAGGCAGATCTGTAGACCAGGGGCATCAATGGTGCTTATAAAATTAATGGCTTTGTAATACATTTCAATTTATGTTGCTGGGCATTTAACCACAGCTTTCTCTACAGGAACCAGTTTATTTTCAGAAGAATGAAGAGGAAAGAAGAATGAAAACTATCAAAATCAATAGAAACAAGGAACTGCAGATAGATCAAAAGTGTTGGAGTAACTCAGCAGGGCAAGCAGCATCTCTGGAGAAAAAGGATAGGTGATGTTTCAGGACGGGACCTTTCTTCAGAACTAAGGGTCTGAAGAAGGGTCCTGATCTAAAACGTCAACTATTCTTTTTCTCCAGAGATGCAGCCTGTCCTGCTGAGTTACTCCAGCATCTTGTGTCTATCCTTGGTATAAGCCATCATCTGCAGTTCTTTGTTTCTACACTAGGAACTGCAGACACTGGTTTACTAAAAATGGACACAAAGTGCTGGAGTAACTGGATAACATAGATAGGTGACGTTTCAGGTTGGGACCCTAACTCAGTCTGAGGAAGAGTTCCGACCTGAATCACCACCAATCTATGTTCTTCAGTTGCCTAACGTGCTGAGTTAGTACTCCAGCATTTTGTGCCTTTTTAAAATCAAAATCAGTTATTGCTTTGAATGCCCATTCAATTCTCATAATTTTCATTAATCTGAGGAGAATAATCCCTGTTTCTCTTTGTAACTGGATCCTAATTTCTGCTGCCAGTCTACCAGATTTCTCCTGCACCATCTCCAAATCTTTAACTTCCTTCCTGCTAGTGTAGTGATTAGAAGTGAAAATAGTCATCCAGTTTACCAAAGATCTACAAAGTCTTAGTTCATTGTCTGTGCTTTTGCAGTCTATTCCAATAATAGTGAACACATAAATTTCATTTAACAGCCTCCTCAATGTTTAGACCCATTTTAAAATCTGTCCCATTCTTCCTTTTATGGCACTTACCACTATTCTACATTGTATTTTATCAAGCATAAATGCTCATTTGACTGGTCTGTCCGTTCCCTTCGAATCTTTCGTATTATCTTAATCATTGTTTACAATGTTACTCATTTTGTATCATCTGCAATTGTTACTATTTTGCCTTTTATGTTCAAGTCAAGTCATTAATATATATCAACAACAATAATCCAATAATGATTCCAATAACCATTTTGAACAGTAGTATGAAAAACAACAGGTCACTAATACTCTTTGGTTTCTGTAATTTAGCCAATCTAATATTTTGGCAGCTATTGCTCTTTTACAGTAGTAGTAGTGGTAGGCCTCTCTCGGTCATGACTGACCATGGGTGATGCATCCTGGTCGGATGCAAGCCTGGGCGATGTCATATGGAGGACAGGCTGTTGCCCATGCAGCACGTCCCCCCTCTCCACGTCGCTGATCGATCCAAAGGAACAGCAGGACTGTTACAGTTTGGTACCAGCGCCGTCGCAGGAGCTGCCAGAGCGAGGTTGTGGACAACAACGAACTGCCTTAGGGGCTCCGACTGTAGATTTTCTTGAGGTTTACTCCTGGAGCCTTTTCCATGACTGGATATGGCCACAAGGCAGTGGATGTTTTAAATCAGAGTTTTCCCTCTCCTAGATGGACTGCCTTCCCAGGCTGACGAGCCCCATCTGCCCGAGAATGTATGTCCTCCAAATTATGTTATGAAGAACGGTCCCGACCCGAAACGTCACCCACCTTTTTTCTTCAGTGATGCTGCCTGACCCACTGAGTTACTCCAGCACTTAGGGTCTATCTTCAGTATAAACCAACATTTGCAGTTAATTTCTACACATATGTTGTGATCTATTATGTGATAGTTTGTCAAATACCCTTTGGAAGCTCAGGGCACATTATCAATCAATTCTTTTTTTCCCAGGTTTGCTTCTACCTATCACCCACCTGCCTCTGTCTCCAATCTCCACTCCACCCTCTCTCCCATCTGGCTCCTTCTGCTCAACATCCATCATCCCTCCTCAGTCCACCTCATACCTACCAAACCCCATCTCATCCCTCCATCTCTTTGCTTTCTATAGACTATCTCCACTCTTAAGCAGCATCTGTGAAGGGAGAGGAATTTCAACACTTCAGGTCGAGACCCTGCATTAGGACATCTAATGCAGGGTCTCGACCCGAAGTGTTGAAATTCCTCTCCCTTCACAGATGCTGCTTGACCTGCTGATTTAATTTTTGTAGTTCAGATTCCAGCATATGCAGTTTCTTGTGTCTCCTCTTACAGTATATCTATGAATAACACTATTCTTTATCAAGCCCTTTCCTTAGTTCATCAAATAAACGTCACCTTTCCATGTTCTCGAGAGGAGCTGCCTAACCCGCTGAGTTGTTCCAGCACTTAATGTCTTTTTTTGTAAACCTGCAATTCCTTGTTTCTAAATTTCTACGCAACTCAGGTTTAAATGACCTGTCCTTATTTTGTAGGTATGTCACCTTGTGATTCTCGCACTTGTGAAAACCTCTGACCATCACCATGTCAAACCCCCTTTGGCCCTTGCATTTTTGAATAAACTCATCTCTCATTCTTCAAATCTCCAAAGAATTTCATCCCAGATTATTGCCTCTCAAAGTTTTCATCTCAGTTAACTCTCTTTCAGTTAAATATCCTTTATCTTAATTTTCTTTCCCTTTAATTGTTGTGAATTGTAAAAGATTATGATCTTTAAACACTCCCTCCCTCAAGCCTGGTCTCCCAGCTGTGATCATTCACATAACTATATCCAGAACTATTTCCTCTCTCGTTGGGCTTTAAACACATTGATTAAGACATTCTGCTCAATATAGTTCGGGAATTCCACATTCTCATTGTTGCTAATCCAATTGACATTACATAATTGAAGCCACTCATCAGTTCTTGCATCTTTCGGTAACCTGCCTGCAATTTTGCTCCTTTATTTCCTTCTCACTCTTAAATTGCCCCTAGTAAATAACTATTAACAGATTATTAATTGTAATCAAATAGACTCAAGTCTTTAGCAAAACACAAAGTGCTGGAGTAACTCAGCAGGTCAGGCAGCATCCATGGGAAAAATGGATTGCAATGTTTCAACCCTTCTTCAGACTCACTGTAATAGCAGGAAGAAACCTGGAAAAATGGGAGGGGGGGGGGGGATTGGTGACTGATAGTGGATACAGGTGAGGAGGGGGTGTGATTGGCAGATGTGTAGTTGACAAAGGCTAGAGATGAAAGGGAGACAAAAGAGATTCGTCTTTAACTCTTATGCTACCTCATTTATTTCAATGCTTCATTCATTTCCTTTACTAAAGTGTGGCACAGGGTATAATTCATAGATTACCATTTTCAAACATCTGAAACTCAGGCTGCATAACCTTTCCCCCTTTCCTTCCTAAGTTATTAATCCTATCATGAACTGTGACTTCTGGCTGTCTCACATCCCCATTCAACTCCCACTTTCTCAATGTTATCTTTAACTTACAATACAGCACCTCTCTGGTGACTGCTGAAACGTATGCTATCCTTCTTTCCATCAAATGACTGCAGAATGTTTTGTGCCTTCACAGCAGTCATTCGCCCACAGTACCCGTGAGTGTGCGCTCAACTTTAGGTGTTTAGTACTGTAAACAAGTTTCAGTGTGCCACAGCAGTGAAGGATTTCTGCCCTGTCTATCTTTTCTTATCCAGCCAGATGGTTCACGAGAATGAATTTTGCAGCAGTTACCTGACATCGAACATATGTTCAACTGTCAATTTGTACAGCCTGTACAGCTTCTCCTCAAATCCAACACTCCAAGCCTAAGAACACCGGAGGCACATGCCACATACATTATTGTCCATACATACAAAATGTTCTGGTTACCTTCTGGCAGATTAATTACTGGCAGCAAGTGTGAGTTCTTCCAACATCTTGCTTAAAGGTCATGATAAACTGCATGAAAAATATCTGGATTTCTAGCTTCTAATTGCCTTACTCTCATTTATTATTTGATTCTTTATGCGCAGCAGATACATTTTAACTCAATTTGTTTTCCTTTTATGTTGATGTCTTCCACTTAATTAATCTCAATTGTATCTATTTAATTATTTATAACTCCACCAATGTCTCTTGTTTTAAAGCACTTATCAGCGAATTCCCCCGATATTGAATTTAAATACCTCACCAATTTCTCATTGTTACTCTAAACAGCTAAACAGCTCATCGGGTGGTCACGTTATCGGGTGGTGCTGCACACGGCAGTCTCGCCATCAGTTTGTCTGTCATTTCACCCATTTTGTTATTTTTAGTGTGTCAAAAGTTTGTTTTTGGAGGTTTCTTAGTCTTTTTTTATGTGGGGGGTAGGAGGGGGGAGGGGAAACCGTTTCCCAGTCACTTCCTGGTTGGAGATGTGACTCGGAGATGTGTCTTTTCTCCGAGTCACATCTTCCCCCCCCCCCCCCCCCTCGCGGCCTACCAACTGGATTGGCGTGGCCTTTCCTGCCCAGAGCTTCAGCAGCGGCGCAGCACTGAATTCCATCGCAGAGCGGGATGATGCCTTACCGGGGATCACCTGTTGAAGCTCCGGAGTGTTGGGCCTGCTGATTAACACCGTGGAGCTGTGGTTGCGGAGCTTCTAACTGACTTTAACATCGCGGAGGACTGGGATCCTTTGCCATGGGTCGCTAGTGTTAAATCTCCACCCAGCTCGGCCTGTGGACTTCGGGAGCCGCGGTCTCAAGTAAGAAGTGGCCGATTCGGAAACACCAAGTCGCGAGTGTGTTCTTTCGTTCCGAAGTCGGAGTTCCGATCATCCCGGCGAGAGGGTCTGTACATCGGGTCGTCCGTAGCGGCTACTGCGGAGGGTTCAAAGGCCCCGACCACGGGTGAACAAAGAGGAAGATGACTGAACTTTATTGCCTTCCCTCACAGTGGGAAACGTTGATTCCGCTGTATGGGATGTTCATGTTAAACTCTATCGTGTATTGTGTTCTTTTTATTTGTATGGCTGTTTGGTAACTCAAATCTCACTGTACCAATTGGTGCATGTGACAATAAATGTAACTTGAACTTGAACGAACTTGCTCCTTTTGGCAGACACTTCCTATTTGCATACACATAATTCTGAATTGACAAAGGGAAATTTGAGAGCTGGCTGAATGATCAGTTAACTTGCTTAGAATGTGTGGAAACTAATTGCAAAGAGGAAATAAGATATTTGAATACATAACCAGAATAATGGTCACTTGCACTGATTATACATCAATGATTTGGATGAGAACATAGGGGGCAAGATTAGCAAGTTTGCTGATGATACAAAAGTTAGTGGTTTTGCAGATAGTGAAGATGGTTGTGAACGATTGCAGCAGGATCTGGATCGATTGGCCAGGTGGGCTGAGGAATGGTTGATGGAATTTACATAGAAACATAGAAACATAGAAAATAGGTGCAGGAGTAGGCCATTCGGCCCTTCGAGCCTGCACCGCCATTCAATATGATCATGGCTGATCATCCAACTCAGTATCCTGTACCTGCCTTCTCTCCATACCCCCTGATCCCTTTAGCCACAAGGGCCACATCTAACTCCCTCTTAAATATAGCCAATGAACTGGCCTCAACTACCTTCTGTGGCAGAGAATTCCACAGATTCACCACTCTCTGTGTGACAAATTTAATACAGAGGTGTGAGATATTGCATTTTGGGATGTCTAACAAAGGCAGGACCTACACGGAGAATGGTAGGCTTCTGGGGAGTGTTGTCGAGCAGAGGGATCTAGGAGTGCAGGTCCATGGTTCCTTGAAGGTCGAGTCGCAGGTAGATAAGTTGGACAAAAAGGCTTTTGGCACATTGGCCTTCATCAGTCAGAGTATAGAGTATAGAAGTTGGGAGGTCATGTTGCAGTTGTATAAGACGTTGGTGAGACCACATTTAGAATATTGTGTTCAGTTCTGGACACCATGTTATAGGAAAATTATTTTCAAGCTAGAAAGGTTTCAGAAAAGAATTACGGGGATGTTGCCAGGACTATAGGGTGTGAGTTATAGGGAGAGGTTGAGTAGGCTGGGTCTCTATTCCATGGAGCGCAGGAAGATGAGGGGGGTGTACAAAATCATGAGAGGAATAGATCGGGTAGATGCACAGTCTCTTGCCCAGAGTATGGGGAATCGAGGACCAGAGGACATAGGTTCAAGGACCAGAGGACATAGAGGACAGAGGACACAGGAAATTAGAAATGCGTGCGACAAAGGCAAAACAGTTATAATGGGTGACTTCAATCTACATATAGATTGGGTGAATCAAATTGGCAGGGGTGCTGAGGAAGAGGATTTCTTGGAATGTATGCGGGATAGTTATCTAAATCAACATGTAGAGGAACCAACGAGAGAGCAGGCTATTTTAGACTGGGTATTGAGTAATGAGGAAGGGTTAGTTAGCAGTCTTGTTGTACGTGCCCCCTTGGGCAAGAGTGACCATAATATGGTTGAGTTCTTCATTAGGATGGAGAGTGACATTGTTAATTCAGAAACAATGGTTCTGAACTTAAAGAAAGGTAACTTTGAGGGTATGAGACATGAATTGGCCATGATTGACTGGCAATTAATTCTAAAAGGGTTGACGGTGGACATGCAATGGAAGACATTTAAAGACTGCATGGATGAACTACAAAAATTGTTCATCCCAGTTTGGCAAAAGAATAAATCAGGGAAGGTAGTGCATCCGTGGATAACAAGGGAAATCAGGGATGGTATCAAAGCGAAAGATGATGCGTACAAATTAGCCAGAAAAAGCAGCATACCAGAGGACTGGGAGAAATTCAGAGACCAGCAGAGGAGGACAAAGGGCTTAATTAGGAAAGGAAAAATAGATTATGAAAGAAAACTGGCAGGGAACATAAAAACTGACTGCAAAAGTTTTTATAAATATGTAAAAAGAAAGAGATTAGTTAAAACAAATGTAGGTCCCTTGCAGTCAGAAACAGGCGAGTTGATCATGGGGAACAAGGATATGGCGGACCAATTGAATAACTACTTTGGTTCCGTCTTCACTAAGGAAGACATAAATAATCTGCCGGAAATAGCAGGGGACCGCGGGTCAAAGGAGTTGGAGGAATTGAGTGAAATCCAGGTTAGTCGGGAAGTGGTTTTGGGTAAATTGAATGGATTAAAGGCCGATAAATCCCCAGGGCCAGATAGGCTGCATCCCAGAGTACTCAAGGAAGTAGCTCCAGAAATAGTGGATGCATTAGTAATAATCTTTCAAAATTCTTTAGATTCTGGAGTAGTTCCTGAGGATTGGCGGGTAGCAAACGTAACCCCACTTTTTAAGAAGGGAGGGAGAGAGAAAACGGGGAATTACAGACCAGTTAGTCTAACGTCGGTAGTGGGGAAACTGCTAGAGTCAGTTATTAAAGATGGGATAGCAGCACATTTGGAAAGTGGTGAAATCATTGGACAAAGTCAGCATGGATTTACGAAAGGTAAATCATGTCTGACGAATCTTATAGAATTTTTCGAGGATGTAACTAGTAGCGTGGATAGGGGAGAACCAGTGGATGTGGTGTATCTGGACTTCCAGAAGGCTTTCGACAAGGTCCCACATAAGAGATTAGTATACAAACTTAAAGCACATGGCATTGGGGGTTCAGTATTGATGTGGATAGATAACTGGCTGGCAAACAGGAAGCAAAGAGTAGGAGTAAACGGGTCCTTTTCACAATGGCAGGCAGTGACTAGTGGGGTACCGCAAGGCTCAGTGCTGGGACCCCAGCTATTTACAATATATATTAATGACCTGGATGAGGGAATTGAAGGCAATATCTCCAAGTTTGCGGATGACACTAAGCTGGGGGGCAGTGTTAGCTGTGAGGAGGATGCTAGGAGACTGCAAGGTGACTTGGATAGGCTGGGATAGTGGGCAAATGTTTGGCAGATGCAGTATAATGTGGATAAATGTGAGGTTATCCATTTTGGTGGCAAAAACAGGAAAGCAGACTATTTTCTAAATGGTGGCCGACTAGGAAAAGGGGAGATGCAGCGAGACCTGGGTGTCATGGTACACCAGTCATTGAAAGTAGGCATGCAGGTGCAGCAGGCAGTGAAGAAAGCGAATGGTATGTTAGCTTTTATAGCAAAAGGATTTGAGTATAGGAGCAGGGAGGTTCTACTGCAGTTGTACAGGGTCTTGGTGAGACCACACCTGGAGTATTGCGTACAGTTTTGGTCTCCAAATCTGAGGAAGGACATTATTGCCATAGAGGGAGTGCAGAGAAGGTTCACCAGACTGATTCCTGGGATGTCAGGACTGTCTTATGAAGAAAGACTGGATAGACTTGGTTTATACTCTCTAGAATTTAGGAGATTGAGAGGGGATCTTATAGAAACTTACAAAATTCTTAAGGGGTTGGACAGGCTAGATGCAGGAAGATTGCTCCCGATGTTGGGGAAGTCCAGGACAAGGGGTCACAGCTTAAGGATAAGGGGGAAATCCTTTAAAACCGAGATGAGAAGAACTTTTTTCACACAGAGAGTGGTGAATCTCTGGAACTCTCTGCCACAGAGGGTAGTCGAGGCCAGTTCATTGGCTATATTTAAGAGGGAGCTAGATGTGGCCCTTGTGGCTAAAGGGATCAGAGGGTATGGAGAGAAGGCAGGTACGGGATACTGAGTTGGATGATCAGCCATGATCATATTGAATGGCGGTGCAGGCTCGAAGGGCTGAATGGCCTACTCCTGCACCTAATTTCTATGTTTCTATGTTTCAAGGTGAAAGGGAAAAGATTTAATAGGAATCCGAGGGGTAACTTTTTCACACAAAGGGTGATGGGTATACGGAACAAGCTGCCAGTTGAGTTAGTTGAGGCTGGGACTATCCCATCGTTTAAGAAAACATTAGACAGGTACATCGATAGGGCAGGTTTGGAGGGATATGGACCAAGCGCAGGGAAGTGGGACTGGCGTAGCTGGGACATTGTTGGCCGATGTGGGTAAGTTGGGCCGAAGGGCCTGTGTCCACATTGTATCACTCCATGACTAGTAACCATAAATGGCATTATCAATCATATAGGCAACTTAATGTATGCAATTTACTTAAACCACTATCATCATTTAAAATGTTAATGGTTATACTGTAAATGAAAATAAAATATTGGTAGATATACTGAATAATTATTTTCTGTTAGCATGGAAACATAGAAAATAGGTGCAGGAGTAGGCCATTGCTGATCATCCAAAATCAGTACCCCGTTCCTGCTTTCTCCCCATACCCCTTGATTCCATTTGCCCTATGAGCTATATCTAACTCTTTCTTGAAAACATCCAGTGAATTGGCCTCTGCTGCCTTCTGTGGCAGAGAATTCCACAGATTCACAACTCTGTTAACACAGATTTAACTGGCAAAGCCGGCCACAGGGGTCTCTGTGTGTTTACAGACATTCTATTTACAATGTACACCCACTTCTCATCATCATGGGATCCATGTGCATATGTGAGACAAATAAAAAAATATTCATTTTTCTCCTTTAACACAGAGGTCCGCCACCCGAAGAGAAAAGGCCACACAGATACAAGAGTCAAGAGTCAAGAGTGTTTTATTGTCATATGTCCCGGACGGGACAATGAAATTCTTACTTGCTGCAGCACAACAGAATATGTGAATATGTAAACATTGTATATAACGGG
The DNA here is from genome assembly GCA_038087875.1 of Malacoraja senta. Classification (NCBI taxonomy): domain Eukaryota; kingdom Metazoa; phylum Chordata; class Chondrichthyes; order Rajiformes; family Rajidae; genus Malacoraja; species Malacoraja senta. The sequence goes on from CM075977.1 coordinate 230,343,360, forward strand.
GAAAAAAAAAAAGTTCAGTAAATAACAAATATAGTGCAAATAACAAATAATAATATAGTCTTTTGCAGTTCAGAGCTCAGAGCTTATTCAATGTTGTGTTTAATAGCCTGATGGCTGTGGGGAAGTAGCTGTTCCTGAACTTGGACGTTACAGTTTTCAGGCTCCTGTACCTTCTTCCTGATGGCAATGGTGAGATGAGTGTGTGGCCAGGATGGTGTGGGTCCTTGATGATTTTGGCTGCCTTTTTGAGGCAGCGACTACGATAGATCCCTTCGATGGTGGGGAGGTCAAAGCCGTTGTTGGACTGGGCAGTGGTCACAACTTTTTGTAATCTTTTTTGCTCCTGGACGTTCAAGTTGCCGAACCAGGCCACGATGCAACCAGTCAGAATGCTCTCTACCGTGCAGTTGTGGAGGTTTAGGAGAATCCTCTTTGACATGCCAAATCTCCGTAATCTTCTCAGGAAGTAAAGTTGCTGATGTGCCTTCTTTACAATTGTATCAGTGTGCTGAGTCCAGGAAAGATCAAGAATTTGAAGTTATTGACCCTTTCCACCATCATTCCATTGATATAAACAGGATTGTGGGTCCTCATCCTTCCCCTACCTAAGTCCACAATCAGTTCCTTGGTCTTACTGATGTTGAGAGCCAGGTTGTTGTGCTGGCACCACTTGGTCAGTCGGTCGATCTCACTTCTATACTCTGACTCGTCCCCATCTGTGATTTGTTCAACCACAGTGGTGTCGTTGGCGAACTTGATGATGGAGTTTGCACTATGTCCGGCTACGCAGTCATGGGTATAGAGTGAGTAAACCAGGGGGCTGAGCTCGCAGCCTTGAGGTGCTCCCGTACTAATTGTTTCTGAGGATGAAGTGGTTCCTCCAATTCGAACAGACTGTGGTCTGTGGATGAGTAAGTCGAGGATCCAATTGCAGAGGGATGCGCAGAGGCCCATTTCCATGAGCTTGGTAACCAGCTTGGATGGTATGATGGTATTAAACGCCGAGCTGTAGTCTATAAACAACAGCCAGACGTAGGTGTTTTTATTGTGCAAGTGGTCCAATGCGGAGTGGAGAGCAAGTGAAATTGCATCCTCCGTTGACCTGTTGTGGCGGTATGTGAACTGTAGTTGGTCGAGGTTCTTGTCGAGGTAGGAGTTGATGTGCACCCTAACCAACCTCTCAAAGCTCTTCATCACCACAGACGTGTTAGTGCCACTGGTCGATAGTCATTGAGGCACATCACCTTACTCTTCTTGGGCACCAGTATTATTGATGCCTTCTTAAAGCAGGTGGGAACCTCAGACCTCAGAAGTGAGAGGTTGAAGATGTCTGCAAAAACTCCCGTCAGCTGGTCTGCACAGGTCTTGAGAACTCGACCGGGTATACCATCAGGTCCAGGCGCTTTCCGAGGGTTCACCCCACTGAAGGATCTTCTGACGTCGCCTCTGTGACTGTGACTGTAACACCGTCAGGGCGAATAGGGGCTCGGGAAGGCACATCAATGTTCTCCCTATCGAACCGTGCGTAGAACGCATTGAGCTCGTGATGGAGTGATGCTTCGCTGTCATTTGAGCTACCTCCTGATTTCGCCTTGTAGGAGGTGATGGCATTCAAGCCCCGCCACAGTTGCCGAACATCCGCGATTACATGAACATTTACTGACTACCTTTTGTTAACATTTAACTGGCTTGGGATAAAGTCCAAGGAAATTAATTCACACACGTTCTTAAATGGAAAGTCAAGTTATATAAGTTGTTTGATAGTAATTTTTGTGTTCTGTTTAGCCTTGATATTTAATTGGCTTCATGGGACACAAATAATGCTTTTCTTCAGTCACTGAGCAATTTGGTAAAGCTGTAACCACTGTTGGTTTAAGAAACAAAAAACACTGCTCTTTACAGATTCTTTTTCAGAATCTGAAATTCTGCTGAATTCTTGTTTTAACGATAGGAAAAACAAACCACACAAAACATACATAAATGGAACAAAAGTAGAAAAGTGTCAGTTCAACTGAAAATAAACTATTTCCTATAAATTAAAAAAAAACTGCATTTTTGTAAATGCTGTTAACTGCAAACTTTCAGGTTTCAAGGAGGTTTCAGATAAGAATCTGTTGTAGTTCATTGAGTAATAAAAACGTCCTTCACTGCACAATGACTGACTCATCAAGTTAAGATGTAGCCACTGAAAGTCATCAGGTATGGAGTTTTCAATTCCTCTATTAGATTGTGTGGGTGTGTTTATTACCAGAAATGGCCACCCCATGCAAATCATCTTTTGACTAAAGCATTGCAGAAATGACTGAACAAGTAAGATGAAAGTGTTTTAAGCGTCTGAATCAACAAGAACTCATTTTTCTACTGGGTAACATAAAGCCTGAAACTTTTATGCCAACCTTAAATGGCATTGCACCAAATTTCAGTCCTCTACTGTGGTTTGAGATAAATGTATCCTTCCAACAACATAAACAGCTTTGGAAATCTCACTTGCAAAATGCATCCAACAATAAACACTTTATGCTCGTAAAGTTTTAAAGGAAATATTTGAGGACAGTTTCTTTTCTTTTCTCTTTATAGATCTCCCAATACCTTTTCTCCTGGGGAAGTGGGAGTGAGTGAAAGTAATCTAAGCTCCGGTGTTGTCATAGGATGAACATCCAACAGTTTAGCAGTTTGGATTCATGGATGTCTTGCCAAGACCCAATAAACTTTTGATACAGTGCAATAAGTCTTCTTGAGGAGGATAAGATGTTCTAAGCTATAGCAAGCGACCTTTAGTCTCCACTTTATAATTACAATGTTTGCATGGATTTTTTACATTACTGACATTGTTACCTATAATTTAATGACAACTTACTTTTTAACATTACAAAATGGAATCCTTATCATGAATATTTCAAATAATCCAGGACTAGCCAGGACTAACTATTAACAGAAATAAATATTTTCTTTTAACCCAAACGTTAGTCCAATTATCAAAGAATATGTGAAGATTCCTTTATCACTTGATATAGTTTAGGTCTAATTACTGGTAATATGTAGCAAAATGCTGAGTAGGGATGCAAGAGGCTGCAGAGAGTGGTAGCCACATAGTACATAGAACAATACATTCTTTTAGGAAGGAGATGAGGAGAAATTTATTTAGTCAGAGGGTGGTGAATCTATTGAATTATTTGCCACAGATGGCTGTGGAGGCCAAGTTAGTGGATATTTTTAAGCCAGAGAATCTATCTGATTCTTGATTAGTACAGATGTCAGAGGTTATGGGGAGAAGGCAGGAGAATGGGGTTAGGAGAGAGAGATAGACCAGCCATGATTGAATGGCAGAGTAGACATGATGGGCCGAATGGCGTAATTCTACTCCAATCCCTTATGACCTAATACAGCACAGGCCCTATGGCCCACATTGTCTGTACTGAACACGACCAACTTCTATCTGCCTGACCTAATCCATATCCCTCCATTTCCTGCATAACCAGTGCCTTTGACCCTTTCACTTTAAAGCCATGGGTTCTAATATTTGATATTTTCATCCTGGCTGTTCTATCTGTGCCTCTTAGAATTTTATATAATTTTATCAGGTTTCCCATGAACCTGCATTCTAGGGAAAACAATCCAAGTCTGTCAAACCTGTCGCAATAATTAATAACCCCTAATCGAGGCAGCATTCTAGTAAACCTCCTCTGCACCCTCTCCAAAGCCTCCACATCCTTCCTGTTAGGGGGCAACTAGAACTGCATGCAATACTCAAAATGTGGCATAACCAAAGTCCTATAAAGCTGCATCGTGACTTCCTGACCCAATATATATATATATATTGCCCCATCTAATAAAGGCAAGCATACCACATGCCTTTATTAACACTCTATCTGCTGGTGTTGCCACTTTCAGTGAGGTGGACCTCGGATCGCTCTGTACATCAAAGCTGTTGAGGCTCTTGCCATTGATTGTATATTTTCCCCTTCCATTCAATCTCCTAAAGTACAGAACCTCACGCTTGCTCAGATTAAACCCCATCTGCCATTTCTCTGCAGATTCCTGCAGCTGATCTATATTCTGCTGTACACTTTGATAGCCTTTCTCGCACTCTGTGACCCCAGTAACCTTGCTGCCATCTGCAAACTTACTAGCCAACCTATCTATTTTTACATCCAAGTTATATATATATATATATATAGCACAGATCCCTGTGGAACTCCACTGTTCACAGACCTCCAACCTGAATATTGCCCTTTCATCACAACCCTTTGTTGTCTTCTCCATAAATTCTGCCTGACCCCTTAAGTTCCTGTAGAATTTTCTGTTTTGTTCAATGTTCTAGTATCTGCAGTTTCTTGTATCTCCTTTATAATATTATCTGTACAGATCTCCCACATGTGTATTTCCCCAAAGAGATGAATGGAAAGCAAACAGACTGCAGATTTTGACTGATCCTGCCACTCAATGTCCCAGACAGAAAAGGGGCCAGGATCATTTTGCAGTATCTCAGCTGTGATCCTGGTTCCTGGGTATGAAATGAAATGTAAAATCTTCTTGTCTGCATGGCCTTAAGGCTATGTTGGTTTATGGCAATCTATTGAACCACAAGCATGCTCCAAAGCTTTTCCCACCACAACAGATTGTCTCGAAAAGGAATCTTGCATTTTCTGATAATTTCTCGCAATAAATTACAGAGAATAATTCTTTGACGTCCTTTTGGTAGCTCTTTTACTTAGTGACATGTGAGTGATGATAATTTCAGAAGTGATTGATTCTATTTATAAATCACTGCAGAATGTTGAGAATGAGAAAGCCTATATATAGTGTCCAAAAGCAAAACACTCCAGGTTCTAAACACAGAAAATGTTGAAAATTGTTAGCAGGTGAAGCAACTTCAATGGTGAGGAAAATACAGTTAATGTTTTAGGTCTATGACTTTTCATTGTAGCTGGGAAAGGTTTGATATGCAGCAATTTTAAATGACAGCAAACATGTATGAAGTAGATTAAATGACTTGATTACTGAAGCATAAAATTGTAGTAATGCCAGCATAGTTTCTGTAATTTTTGCATATTAGTGAGTCTTATGATGATTCTTTATTGATAACCAAAGTTATATTTCTAAAATAGCCTTGCAGAGCTTTTCTGAACTTGCATTGATGCCTAAATAAATTTGATCATAAATTGTTAATCTAGATTGAGCAGAATTTGCAGGTAGTTCAGCTGTAACAAAATAGTGGCATAATGAAGAAGCTTCAATTTTAGAAATTTGATTATAAAAACAAAAGTGTCAATGGGGGCCTAGACGTAGAGAATCACTGAATCACAATAACAAAGTTATTCTCCCCACAATATTTTACAAAAATAAACCATTTTAATAGCTATACCTTTATTTTTGTTACTGCAAGCTAAAAGCTGTATGTTACATTGTGTAATGGAGGATCACTGCACAAGCGTCAATAGAAGCAAATGCTTGTCAATTTCACTTACACACAGCTCTTAAGAGACAAAGGTGTCTGATTACTCTGGGAAGTTACATGGAAACAGGTTTCTTTTCTCTAGATTTTTTTCCCAAGACAGCTTTTTTTTCTGCTTGTCATAGAGTGATAGAGTGATAAAGTGTGGAAACAGGCACTTCGACCCAACTTACCCACACTGGCCAACATGTCCCAGCTACACTAGTTCCACCTACCTGCGTTTGGTCCATATTCCTCCAAACCTGTCCTATCCATATACCTGTCTAACTGTTTCTTAAATGTTGGGATAGTCCCAGCCACAATTACCTCCTCTGGCACCTTGTTCCACCCTTTGTGTGAAAAAGTTATCCCTCAGATTCTTATTAAATCCTTTCTCCTTCACCTTAAACTCTGATCAATTTCCAAAGTAACTTTTTAGAGTTTCTGTAGTACTTGATCAAAATTGCATTATAATCAGTTCACCCAGGCAATAAATAGTGTTCCCCAAATCATCAATTATGTTATATTCTGTTACATTATGGAAACAGGAGTAGAATACCTATGAAGGGAATGTTTACTAATGTAAAAAGTACATGCATACACATTTATTTGTCAATCTCCCATGAATCAGAACTTTAACTGAACTAAACAAATAAATATGGAATAATGCAGAGGTGGGTCGTTTCTCCCACTTCCTACAAGACAGAAATATGATGAAATTACCTGGATGGGTGCAAATTAGGTCTGAGTTATCCAGCACAAAGCAATCTGTTTGCTCAAAATCTTACTGACTTACCTAAACATTCGGCAACTCTATCACCAGCTTATCATACCTGCAGCAAATACCATTTCCAGGGAGAGCCCAAGCAGAACCAGATTAGTAACTTTCATCGCCTAAATAAATTGGAGCAGGATCAAAGCAAAATAATAGGGGATCTTAATAGATCCAAAGGGGCCTCATCACCATCAAATGTTCTTTCCAGGTTCCGCACTGACCAGTGAATCACGCACATTAACACTATCCTACGCACACTAGGGACAATTTTACTTTTATGCCAAGCCAATTAACCTGTAAACTTGTACTTATTTGAAGTGTGGGAGGAAACCAAAGACCTCGGAGAAAACCCACGCGGTCAGGGGTAGAATGTACAAACTCCATACTGACAGCACCCATAGTCAGGATCGAACCTGGGTCTCTGGCGCTGTAAGCGCTGTAAGGCAGCAACTCTACCGCTGCGCCACCGTGCCTCCACTGGTTCTCAATTCTTCTGCACTGAGTAGGTATTCCCCAACTCTATCATTGAAGATACTTTGCCCGGAGAGACCATTGTAGAATGGTTCACCTGCGCAGACAGTGAAGACAGTAGAGAAGAAAATGGGTGACAAAAGGGTGCAGCAGGTAGAGCTGCTGCCTCATATGCCAGGGACTGAGGTCCCATCTTGAACTTGGGTGTTATTTGAGTGGAATGTGCACATTCTCCCTGTGAGCTTTCTCTGGTTTAATCCCACATCCCAAAGATGTGCCGGTTTGTAGGTTAATTGGCCTCCTAGTGTTAATTGACCCTAGTGTGTAGGAAGTGGATGCAAAAGTGGGGTAACATAGAACTAATGTGAACCGGTGATTGATAGTCAACATGGACTCAGTGGACCATAGGGTCTGTTTCCATGCCGTATCTTTCAATCATTCAAAAAAAACATTGCAAGAACTGACATAAGAAACTAAAAGGTTGTTTCTAATCCCATTTAGTACTATGGTCTGAATGATACAAATGAATTGTTATGATGTAACATTTTCCCACAGTAGATTGTGCCAATTGGAATAGGAGATCAGGGGCTAGAGAGTTTCATATTCGTAATGATGACGTTATTTTTCCCACAGGAATTTCAAAGATAAAACTCTTTTTAATAACCATGTTAATTTTTAAAACTACAAGCTAAAAATAGTAAAGGCTGTAAGTTACATTATTTGGTTGGGATATTGTTGTGCAAGTGCCAATGGAAGTGGTTCCTTTACAATTTCAATGGCCACCCACGGTAAAAATCGCACCTGTTTTCTTAAGAGACAACAGTTTATCATCACTGCAGAGATGTTGCATGAAAACCGTTTATTTTCCCAAGACAGCTTTTTTTCTGCTGTCTTTCGAAAGTAACTTTTAAGTAGTTCTCTATTTCCCGATTGAAATCGTGCTATAAACAATTTGGCCCACATAACATAAATCTGTTCGCTAATTCGTCAATTGCACTATATCCAATTACCATTATAGACAATAGACAATAGGTGCAGGAGTAGGCCATTTGGCCCTTCGAGCCAGCACCACCATTCAATGTGATACTGGCTGATCATCCCCAATCAGTACCCCGTTCCTGCCTTCTCCCCATATCCCCTGACCGCTATCTAGCTCTCTCTTGAAAGTATCCAGAGAACCGGCCTCCACCGCCCTCTGAGGCAAAGAATTCCACAGATTCCACACCTAGCCTTGCGGTACCCCATTAGTCACTGCTTGCCATTCTGAAAGGGACCCGTTAATCCCTACTCTTTGTTTCCTGTCTGCTAACCAATTTTCTATCCATGTCAGCAATCTACCCACAATACCATGTGCCCTAATTTTGCCCACTAATCTCCTATGTAGGACCTTATCAAATGCTTCCTGAAAGTCCAGGTACACTACATCGACTGGCTGTCTCTTGTCCATTTTCCTGGTTACATCCTGAAAAAATTCCAGAAGATTAGTCAAGCATGATTTCCCCTTCGTAAATCCATGCTGACTCGGACCGATCCTGTTACTGCTATCCAAATGTGCAGCTATTTCATCTTTTATGATTGACTCCAACATCTTCCCCACCACTGATGTCAGGCTAACTAGTCTATAATTCCCTGTTTTCTCTCTCCCGCATTTCTTAAAAAGTGGGATAACATTAGCTACCCTCCAATCCACAGGAACTGATCTTGAATCTATAGAACATTGGAAAATGATCACCAATGCATCCACATTTTCTAGAACCAATTCCTTAAGTACCCTGGGATGCAGACCATTAGGCCCTGGGGATTTATCAGCCTTCAGTCCCATCAGTCTATCCAACACCATTTCATGCCTAATGTGGATTTCCTTCAGTTTCTCCGTCACCCCAGATCCTCAGAATTATCCCAGCATTATAGAAACGTGTTCTTGCTGCCTGAAAATTAGAATCCTAATTTTTAAAGATTAATAGAAGTATGAGAAAATAAATTCAATGAAAATTCAACTGCAGTATTTATTAAAAGGCATCGAACATCAGCTGGTTGCCAACTGGCAATTCTCATCACCGTTGGGAGCCCAGGCCCAGGATGTGCAGCAGTTTTACACCAGCCACAGGTCATGGCGAGCTGCATAATACATTTGAACGTGGATCCAAAATATGATTTAAAAGTTACACAGGCGAGTGGTTTATATATTTTTTTGCTTCCAGACATTTAAAATTAGTTTCTATTCCATTTTTTTCACTGTCATTGTAATATATTTTGAATATTTCATTGTTCAATCGCCACCAGCAATATGAAATATGAGGTTATTTATTACACTTGAGAAATAAGAACAGAAGATCTCAATTAGTAACAACATGGAAAAAGACAGCAATACAAATTTACTTGGGTCAGATCACCATATATCATTGCAACTTCCTAGAAAATTAAGTTGAACTGTAATTTAATTTCTTACGGTTTGACTTAGATGAGAGGTTGACGTACACAATGTTTTAATGTGTGTGTTAAAACATTGTTTCACATAGCTCCAGTCCCAGATTAGATCCTCCAAACAGAATTGAGTGGGAATCAGTATTGACCTGTTTCTACTCGGAAAGAAATGTGAGGGAGTGACCCTCCAGGAGCAATCTCAGATCAATGTAGCTGCGATACAGGGTCTTGAACCAAAAGATTAAGTATCCCTTTGTCTCCACAAATGCTGCTTTGGATATTTCCTGCAGCTTGTTTTTTTGTTCCAGATTCCAGTATCAGCAGTCTCTTGGGTCCCCGATAGAGTTACCAGTATTTAGCAGTGCACAAATCCAAGAAGGGTGTCAACTCTACAAGACATAATTCCTTGGCAAGCAGGCAGCAGCAATGTCCATGATGGCTATCATGGTCTGATGGCTGTCATGCCACAGTCTGAAGAAGGGTCTTTACCAGAAAGGTCACCCATTCCTTCTCTCCAGAGATGCTGCCTGTCCCGCTGAGTTACTCCAGCACTTTGTATCTACCTGCAGCAATATCCATGATGGCTGTCATGGAGGAGAGGGTGCGAGCTCCCAGATTTACAGGAAGGTCGATGTTCGAGTAACTCAGGTACTTGGCAGGAGGGAAGTATTGTCTACAGGGAGCCAGGAGGCACACTAGGCCCGCAACATAAAGCACTTCGTTGATGATAGTTGTCATTGTGTATGTAAGAAAAATAAATCGTTATTATAGAGTGCTGATGGTAATGTGGAACATTGAAACATTACAAAATAGGAATCAAATCGACCTTTAGGCTTTTTGAGCCTGCTCCATTACTCAGTATGTACTTCAAAGAAGCTTAAAGGCAATTTCTGAAGGAAGAATTCCTATGAGAGGCTAAAGGACATCAAGAAGACAACATTGCCATCCATTCAATCCAGTCCATGCACTTATCTCAATAGCATTTCCTGCTCACTCCCCATATCTTTGATTTCAGTCTAAATGTATGCAGTGACCTGTTCTTCCATGATTCTTTTTTATTAATTCACAAGTTCACAAGGTAAAGTAGAACTAGGCCATTCAGCCCATCAAGTCTACTCCACCATCCAATCATGGCTGACCTCTGCCTCCTAATCCCATTTTCCTGCCTTCTCCCCATAACCCTTGACACCCATTCTAATCAAGAATTTGTCTATCTCTGCCTTAAAAATATCCACTGACTTGACCTCCACATCTTCTGTGGGAATGAGTTCCACAGATTAACTACCCTCTGACCAAAGAATTCACTTTAATAGTAAGATTAAACGAGAACTTACCAGTTTGAAGTTTGATCTTTATTTTATGAGGAGTTACGTTGGTGATTACGTGAAGAACCCCGTCAGGGCGCATGCGCGTCAATCTTCAAAGCAGCGGTATGAAATCACAGACAACACCATAATTGAAGTAACATATTAAGATGATCAACATGAGAACTACCATTATGACCTTTTTTCTATGAGAGAGGGTTGGGCGTGGCGGGCACGTAATCACCAACGTAACTCCTCATAAAATAAAGATCAAACTTCAAACTGGTAAGTTCTCGTTTAATCTTACTATTTTACTTCGGAGTCACGTGAGTGACTACGTGAAGATTTTAAAGCTCTGTGATTTTTATGCCGCAGATCAAAATCCCGGCTTCTCACTGCATCGATTGACTCTGAGTATCATCAATAATGCTGTAAACATGACATTGCATATCATGCAAAAACAAAACAGTTTTATTTTTGGTCATAAAACAACCAATAAACCCTCTTAATGTAGGGCAACAAACGAAACAGAATGAAACAGTATTGAAAACAGACTTTAAACAATAGCAACAGCACTCAATATTGAGTTAGCAAACAGCCCTCCATCGGCAATCGGCCGATGGTAGTATTGCTGAAACACAAGTTCATTTTTCCAACCTGCGGCTTTTAACATATGGTCGATGGGAACGTCCATCGCCCTGGCCGCGGATGTTGCTACTGCGCTAGTGGAATGAGATGTAAACACATAAATATTAATTCCTGCCTGAACCAACTCTTGCTTTAACCACCTTGAGATAGTCTGAACTGCCACTCTTTTATGCTGGCTTTTTGTAACTGACAAATAATCCTGTTTCTTCTTGTCTTAAAGCCCTTGTGGCTTCAATGTAATGTAACAAATGTGTCCTTACACCTAAACATGGAGCTGTAGGATATGCTGACAACACAATCTTAAAATCTGTCACACCTGGCCTGCTTTGTTTGAGCAGGTCAGAATATAAAACAGAACATTCTCTGTATTCACTTCCATTCTCTCGAACTGAAGTTTTTTGGAAAGTCTGCACTCGCTGTACTGACACCAATGCCATTAGCATAGCCAATTTCATGGTTAATTTTAACAAAGTTATAGCCGTGACAGGGACCCAATGACGAAGTATGTTACGAACAACGCTTACCTCGCAGATTACCATATACCTAGGCTTAGGCGGTTTGGAATTAGATTCCTTTCATCAACCTAGATATGAGAGGGTGAGAACCTATACTTTGTGTCCGTGTACCTATTACAAGATATGCGGACAAAGCACTTCTAGCTGTATTGATAGCAGTATAGCTAAGACCTTCATCATAATAAAGTGTAGATAAACTCTAACACATTTTCAATAACTACAGTATCATATTGAATATTCTTTTGAACACAATATTGTTCCTTTTTTTTTTTTTTTCTTTTTTTTTTCCATAAGTCATATACTGTTTTTGAGTACTCTTTCTCCAGACTGCAGCGAGTATATACACCGTTGGCCTAGAAAGTCCTCGACCAATGTAAGGCATTCTTGAAACCTGCAAACTAACAGATCCATACCGTCACATAACGGATGAACTTAATGCGTTACTGGATGCTCCAGCAAATTCCTACTGTTTGGAATCAGCAAAAAGAGGTTGGATCGCTATCTGTAACATCAAAGGGAACCATGGTTGAATCAGGCAATTTGGTATCACCAAAACCCCTGAAGCGGCATCCTGCTTGATTTTTTCAAACACCGACCTATAAGGCAGAATGGTGGGAAAATGTACACAAACATATCATCCCAATTTAGTGAAAAAGCATCAATTGCCACTGCCCCTGGATCTGGTGCCTATGAAACATATTTTGGCCTTCCATATAGAAGTACTATGTTCTTGAACACATCCTGGTTCCACATCCACTCTGTGTTATGATGGAATTTTCGTGAGCTGCCATCTGGTACTACATTAAGTTTCCCTGGCAGATAGATAGCTCCAATCCAAATCTCTCTATCCCTACTCCAGGTCCAATTGTATTTGCCAACCTGTCACATGATAACGATTTGATTCCACCCATGTGATTCATATCAGCAACTGCTGCAGTGTTGTCTATTTTGCACTGCACATGCAAACTAGTTTAGTTAGTGCCATAAGCCTTGAGTCCATAAAATACTCTTGGTTAATTCCCCATGTATGCAGAAGCAATGTTCATCTGTCTCCACCGCTGGATCTTGTATCAGTAGCACCCTACCCAAGTGCTCTGACATCTGTCTGCAAATCATGGAAGCTTGGTCCAATAACAGTTTGGAACTACTAGTGGATACATGCTGAATCCACCATTGTACATCAGCAACAGCCTCCATTGATAGAAGCATAGGTCTATTATAATGACCCCAAAGTATCCTCAATGCTTGTTCCTTTGACCTTTGTAATTGTAGATAATAAAGTGGCCATATTGAACTGCTGGAAATGCTGCCAGCCATTACCACAGCAGTCTTGTCACCTGGCTAATTGTAAGGCTGTGTGTTAGCAATTAACTTGATATAGCTCTTAATTAGCTCTACCCTTTTTTGCCTGGGCAAGGTCACAATGATGTTGATTAAGTCCATTGTGAACCCAACTAGTCAATTTGTGTCACAGGTATAAATTTAGATTCCTCAGAATAGCTTATAAAGCCCAATTAAAAATTGGTTTTTACCAACTGCCACTGATGCTTCAGCTGTTTCCTTTGATTGTCCTACAATCAAGATATTATCTAGCTAAGCCATGAGCACATGACCTTGACTTCTCATCATGCCTAGAATAGGTTTTAACAACTTTGTAATCCCTCTAGGAGCTGAAGACAACCCATTAGGCAGTGGATTGTATTGGCATAATTCCCCATCCAGCTGAATTTTAAATCTTCTATCCTGCAAATGAACAGACACTGAATCCGCATCTTTAAGATCTCCTTCACAAACGTTTCCATTTTAAAATGTCTATACCGTACAAACGGGTTAAGCCTATTCAGGTCTGTATAATTCTGCATCCCCCCATCCTTTTTTGGTCTGGGAAAGATATTGGACACAAACTGATGGCTTTGGTAAACTGCCTTAGCAATTACACCTTTATTACATAAGCTTGCAAGTTCCAGCTGAACTTCCAATTGTTCAGTGATACTGAAGTCAAACTCCTTTTTTGGAACATGTTGCATGGATAAATCAGAATTTGCATTTAAGCTTTATTCGATGCCCTTGAATAACCTTCAGTATAAACTTATCTGAGGTAAACATTTAATTGTATCACATTAGATCTGTCTACATGAGAACCAGACCCTCTTACCTCCTTACCACCTGGCTTTCTTCCCCGGCCTTGAGCTGGATATCTCACCTCCGTGGTGGTGCTACAGCCGAACGCCAACTGCGCTGCATCGTAGCTGGACTCGTCCCTTGCCCGGACCAGTCTGCTCCCTTATAGGGATACTTCCGCTTTGGTGAATATGTGGCTGCCGTCTTAGCCTCCTCCTCCAGCTCCTTCACCTGCTGTGCGAAATCCTCGCCAAACAGCTGTGCCAGTTGCACTGTGCCAGGCTGGCAGAGTGAAGCATATTTAGCATTGATGGTTGGTCTAATCGCATCTTGCGGAGGCAATTGATCTCAAAGTGGGCACTCCACAATAGCGCCTTTTGTTGTAATTTGTCATGCCCTCTCCATCCACCATCCTGGCAAAGCTCGTTATACCAGATGCCAGCAACTTTAAAAATATGCTGGAGCTTCACATGCTCCTGGGCTTTCATTAGTATGCCCATCTTACCCCAATTCTTCCTGTTCCCAACAGGAACTTTTAACAGTCCACAGTTGATTGGGGCTTCATACTTCGTTACTGTCTCATCCATTGTCAGCTCCTGTAGCTGATGTGAGACTTGGTAATTTATGCTGGTGGCAAGTTCCTCACCCAGAGGCTCACCAGCATCCGACGACATGGCAAACCGTGCTGCACACGGTGTCAGCTCTGACAGCTGCCTGCCCTCCCTTTGGAAGTCGTCGGACTCAGGGTCAGAGCGTATCTGCCCTTCTGCACTCACCTCTTGCAAAGAGGGTGCTTTCAAGCAGGCCTCTACTAGGCACTGCCAGCGGAGCCGTCCCCACGGCCTCCCGCCTGCACAACTCCTCCTGGAGTATGGCTTTATGAAGCAGGCCTCTCCTAGGCACTGCCAGCGGAGCCTTCCCTAAGGCTTCCCGCCTGCACTACTCCTCATGGAGTTGTGGCTTTATGAGGCAGACCTCTCCTAGGCACTGCCAGCGGAGCCTTCCCTATGGCTTCCCACCTGTACTACTCCTCCTGGAGCGTCTCTGTGGAGCAGCCCCTGTATTAGCTGCTCCTTTTGGATAACCGCTGGGGAACGGTATCCTGTCCCCGACAGGACTCTCGTGGCCCGACTCTGCGGAGTCTATAGCCCTTACTGACTTAAATTATGCCGACCGCCCGACTGGCGTTGACTGTGTACCCGGCTGGGCACTTTGCCAAGTCTGTCGCCACACCACTACCGGCTTGCGACTCCCCCGAGGTGACAGGCTGCCTTTCAGAGACTGCGTCCCGCAGCTCTCTCTCTCCTTGTCGGCAGCAGCCTGTACCTTTTCCTTGTTCCTGTATGTGGGAGAAAAAACACACAGAAACAATTTCTTTACTTTTTTCTAACTCCTCCAAAGTCTCCCCGACTTTGGTGGAGCTGTATTTACTCACGTTGCAGCAGGAGCTCCGAGCTCCCGCTGCCGTTCGCACCAATGCGTCCGACGTAATGACGCGCATGCGCCCTGACGGGGTTCTTCACATAGTCACTCACGTGACTCCGAAGTAAAATTATAAATAATAGGCACAATGCATGCCATTCTTGAATTTGTTTCTATAATAGCTCCATGCAATCTTATGGTGCAAGGAACTAAACTATAGGATCTTGCAGTTCCTTGTGCCGCTGCAGATCTAGTGAACTCTCATTTGGTAAGGTGGCTAATGACATGAACTTCAATTCAAATACCAAGTGAATTGTGGCAAGCCGCAAAGGGATGTGTTTCAAACAATGTGTGCCTACAGAAGTGTGACATAACTCTTTCCATTTCTGCCATGGATTTCAGCTGATGAATGAGTATTGCCTTTCAAATGGAGTTGATTCTTAACTCCCATTTGTTGTGTTCTGCAAAGACTTTTAATGATACTTTATGAAGGAATGTCACCTATATGAGACTAAAGGATGTTTACAGCATGGCCATGCACTAAATCCAGTCCATCATTTAATGCTCTTTATGTTTGCTCTCAATAAAGTTGCATGAGCAGGTCAAATTGTGTAAGTCAAAGTGAATCCTTGACCAAGATTGTATGAAAAAGTCTAAACACAGTTGATTGATCTGAGGAGAGTGAAATGAGATCATGCCTGTCAGAACCTTCCATCATTAGTAGCTCAATGTGTACCTTAGACTCCAGGAAACAGACACGGTAATACCAGCTCAGTTTGTAAAGTTATGAGCAAAAGTCAAAGTGCTGAGGGAACTTAGCGGGTCAGGCAGCATCTTTGGAGGGAAACGAACAGGTGATATTTTGTGTCAAGATCCTGTGTCAGGTTTGCTCTAGATTGCAGCATCTTCAGTCTCCATTATAAAATTAGTTGCTTCAGCATAATAATAAATTAAAATGTATTAGTTAAGGACAGCCAAAGAGGAACTATGTTAGGTTTAGTACAAATACTTTATGCTGTAAGTAACAGAAATGTGATCCAAACCAGAATTGTATTAAAAAAAACTCATTATGTGCAAAATAATAAAAAAACTTCAGTTTTAGTTTTGAAGATACAGCATGGATACTGGTCCTTCGCCCCATTGAGTCCACGCCGACCAATGATCACCCGTACACTAGTTCTATCCTACATATAAGGACAATTTACAGAAGCCAATTAACCTACAAACCTGTATGTCTTTGGAATGTAGGAGGAAATGTGGGAGTACGTTGAAAGAGGTTCTGGGGAGAAGGCAGGGGATTGGGGTTAGGAGGGAGAGATAGATCAGCCATGATTGAATGGTGGAGTGGACTTGATGGGTCAAATGGCCTAGGAGAACGTACAAATTCTGTACAGACAGCACCCATAGTCAGGATCGAACACAAGTCCCTGGCACTGTAAGGTGGCACCGCTGCACCAGTGTGCCATGCACTGTGATTTGCATGACCTTTCTTGACCTCAGGATATGCCAAAGCTCTTTGCAACCTATGAATTACTTCCAGAATTACAGTCTCAGTTGAAATAATTGAAAATAAATCTTTGTAGGATCTTTGTAGAAAATAAATACATTGTAGGATTAATTATTTGGAAAATCATTTATCCACAAATAATTTTCCAAATAATTAATCCCACATTGTTAGTGAAATATTAATATAATTCCAAATGCTTCAAGTTTTAGATTCTTCAGCCACAAATTGCTGAATTTTTTGAGAAACTGGTTGAACTTAAGCTCAAGTTAAAATAGATTAGATGTGAAGTTGAAGACAAATGTTGGTGCATATTTTTTAATGAGGTTCCAATCAACCACGTGTCAGAGAACCATAGTGACACCGCACATAACAATATTCAAGAAAGCAGAGAAATCTGAATGCAGTATCTACACAGCATATTCCTTTCTCTTTGCCACAGGGAAAGTAATAGCAAGGGTCCTCTTCAGCTGCCAAAGAGTTGCTCCCTGAGTTGCAGTATGTATTTTATCCATTTCATGGCACAAGGGACTATCCATGTATTTTTGTCTTCCCTTCTGTGCTGTACAACTCTATGACTTTATGGAAGAAGGCCATTTAGTCCATCGAATCCAAGCCATCTCTCATGGCATCCTATCAGTCTGATCCCCTCACTTATTTCCCTGTAACTTAATCTCTCACTCATGCCCTTTAACACACCCCATTTCTCCCATTAACCACCAATTTCCAAACTTACAGTAGCCAATTAACTTACCAACCACCATGTCTCTGGAAGTGAGAGGGAACTGGAGCAACGGGTGGTGGTGGGGTGGGGTTAGGCGCAAGCAAGCATAGGAAGTGTTAACTCCATATAAACAGCACCAGAGGTCAGAATCCAACCCATCTCTGTGGAGCTGTGAACAACCTGTACTGTCTTCAGTGCCATCCTGCATGCCACTGCGTCCAAACAAATGCAGGAATAGCATCAACTCTTATATATGGCCTATTTGGACATCACAAAGGAATTCTACTCCTTCAAAGAAAAGGAACTATGGAGTAGACATACCAAATTTTTGGCTGCCCTTAGAAATTCATCTCTGTCCAACATCTGCCTTATGATTCTGTATGATTTGAACCATCAGGTCTGCAACAAACCCAACCTCAACGCAGGCTTGTGTTGAATAAGGATACATCACTGCTCTGACATTATTCACAGTTTCAACAAACCTCTTGCTAGATTGGAGTTAATCAACAGGATGAACAGGAAACAGTTCAACCTATGTCACCTCCAGCTCAAAACAAAGTCAGTTCAACATCAGTCACTGATATTGCTTGCATACGAGTACATTCAGGGAGTGAACGCCAAGTCATTGTAGATTCACTCTTGCCCCATCTGTGCCAGAATTTAGAGGTTCCACAGAAGAAACCACAGAATTGGATCGTGAGCTTGTCATCCTCATCCTGCAACTTGCTGCCGAAGAAGATTGATCTAATTATTGTGACATGTTAAAGATCTTATTACATGGACTATTTACTTTTTTTGTGACCACATTTGTTTCCAGCTTTAATTTTAGCTATCAGTCTCATACACAGGATTATTCAAATTAAAATTATTCTGGAAGCCTAATTCAATGTCAATGGATATCCCCTGCCCTTTGGTTTGGTTAACCACCAGGTGAGATTAGTTGTCGGGCAACACTGTATGCCAGGATGTGAACCGGCTCTTCGGCCCAACTTGCCAAAACCAACCAAGAAGCCCCATCTACACTAGTCCCCCACATGCCTGTCTTTAAACCATATCCTTCTAAACCATTCCTATCCATCTACCTGTCCAAATATTGTATAAATGTTGTGATAGCACCAGTCTCAATTACCTCCTCTGGCAGCTCGTTCCATATACCCACACCCTTTGTGTGAATACTTGTCCCTCAGGTTCCTATTAAATCTTTCCCCTCTCATGTTAAACCTATGTCCACTGGTTCTCAATTCTACTACTCTGAGTAGAAGTATTCTCCTACTCTAGTCCACATCTCTATCTTTGAAGATACTTTGCCAGCAGAGATCATTGTGGAAAGGTTCACCTGCACAGCCAATGAAGACTAGTAGAGAAGAAAATGGGTGACAAAGGGGTGCAGCAGGTAGACCTCTGCCTCACATGCCAGGAACTGATCTTGACCTCGGGTTTTATCTGAGTGGAATTTGCACATTTTCCCTGTGATCGTGTGGGCCTTCTCCAGCTGCTCCAGTTTCCCCCCACAACCCAAAGATATGCAGGTTTGTAGGTTAATTGGCCTCCTAGTGTTAATTGACCCTAGTGTGTAAGAAGTGGATACAAAAGTGGGATAACGTAAAACTAATGTGAACCAGTGATTGGTAGTCAACATGGACTCAGTGGACCATTGGGTCTGTTTCCATGCCGTATCTTTCAATCATTAAAAAAAAAACATTGCAGGAACTGACACGAGAAACTAAAAGACAGCATCTCTGGAGAGAAGGGAAGGGTGACGTTTCGGGTTGAGACCCTTCTACAGACTGGTTCGGGATAAGGGAAACGGTGATGTGGAGAGATAAAGAACAATGAATGAAAGATATGCAAAAAAGTAATGTTGATAAAGGAAACAGGCCATTGTTAGCTGTTTGTAGGGTGAAAATGAGAAGCTAGTGCGACTTGGGTGGAGGAGGGATAGAGAGAGAGGGAATGCCAGGGCTACCTGAAGTGAGAGATATCAATATTCATACCACTGGGCTGTAAGCTGCCCAAGCGAAATATTAGATGCTGTTCCTCCAATTTGCCGTTAGCCTCACTCTGACAATGGAGGAGACCGAGGACAGAAAGGTCTGTGCAGGAATGGGACGGAGAATTCAAGTGTCCAGCAACTGGGAACTGAAACATCACCCATTCCTTCTCTCCAGAGATGCTGCCTGTCCCGCTGAGTTACTCCAGCTTTTTGTGTCTATCTTCAGTTTAAACCAGCATCTGCAGTTCATTCTTACACATGAGAAACTAAAAGGTTGTTTCTAATCCCATTTGTTACTATGGTCCAAGCGATACAAATGAATTGATATCATGTAAAATGGTCCCACAGTAGAATGAAACTCAGAAATTGCCCATATCATGGTTGGATGTGGTGATCTGTGAGAAGCGACTACAAATTATTCCAGTCCTTTTTTTCCGCCACTGGGAAGCAGTTCATACGTTCATAGGTTTTACGAGCAGAATTAGGCCATTCAGCCCATCAAGTCTTCTCTGCCATTCAATCATGGCTGATCTATCTTTCCCTCTCAAAGCCCATTCTCCTGCCTTCTTCCCATAACCACTGACACCCATACTATCAAGAATCTGCCAATCTGAGCCTTAAAAATACCGAATGACTTGGCCTCCACAGCTGTCTGTGGCTATGAATTCCACAGATTTCTCACCCTCTGACTAAATAAATTCTTCCTCGTCTCCTTTTTAAAGGTACTTCCTTTTATTGGGAGGTTATAGCCTCTGGTCCTAGACTCTCCCACTAGCAGAAACATCCTCTCAACATCCCAGTAGTTCGTGAAGGAGTTGTATAAAAAAAGTGTACGTAGTTACATGTTTTTGCCGAATTTGTTAACATGATAATGTTTTGCAAATCAACCCTCTTTCCACAAATACTGCTCAGTTATAAGGTCTTTACAATTCCATCTATCATTTTTGTCACTATCCTTTCCAGAGAAGAGCAGCTTACAGAGAAGTTTTAGCAGTCTGCGACCGTCATATATTTCTGATGGGAGTCCCCTCCCTACACCAAGGTGAGTAATATCGCCTACTGGTCTGGCTGGTACCAGGTCACATATATCTCTATTCATCAAAACTGCAGCAGCCACAGGAAACATTACTTGTACTTGTACACTGCAATAACATCAGTCCTAGCTAAGCTTGTCTTTCTCTTTTTTGAGCATCAGGAACTTTTCTCATTACGTAACTTGATTTTTACCCCATGTTTAATCAAAACGACATAATTTTGGGCAAGTGCATAAAAGGTTATTTTCCCAAGGTGAATGTGCATATCTAGTGAGTCATATAGAGAAACAAGATATAAAATTCAGTTCTTGATAACTGCTGATCTGAGCTGGATGTGTTAGAACCAGCTATGGTGGTGTAGGATTTAAGGAGGACAATAGACAATAGGTGCAGGAGTAGGCCATTCGGCCCTTCGAGCCAGCACCGCCATTCAATGTAATCATGGCTGATCATCCCCAATCAGTACCCCGTTCCTGCCTTCTCCCCATATCCCCTGACTCCACTATTTTAAGAGCCCTATCTAGCTCTCTCTTGTAAGCATCCAGAGAACCTGCCTCCACCACCCTCTGAGGTAAAGAATTCCACAGACTCACCACTCTCTGTGAGAAAAAGTGTTTCCTCATCTCCGTTCTAAATGGCTTACTACTTATTCTTAAATAAGGAGACTGACTGACATTTCTGTTCCTAATGGTTTCCAACGGTTTCTGCTGCTAATAATCCTGCAGCGGTTACAGTTAAATTGGACTAAGATGTGGAGTATGCTACAATTGAACAGGCAATTGAACTTGCTTATACAGAATTTCAAGGCACAGTGCTGGCACAAATCTTAAATTGCCAGAGCAGTGAATTAGAGAGCTGGACTAAAAAATGTAATGATCTGAATTCAAATTTAACCATGACAGCTGTGGATTTAAATCCAATTAATAATCAGTATTTTTGAAGAGTCTGAAGAAGGGTCTCGACCCGAAACATCACCCATTCCTTCTATCCAGAGATGCCTGTCCCGCTGAGTTACTCCAGCATTTTGTGTTTATCCTCCGTGTAAACCAGCATCTGCAGTTCTTTCCTACACAGTCATTTAAAAAAATCTCTAATCTTCTCTAACAAGAGGAGTTGAGTATAGGAGCAAAGAGGTCCTTCTACAGTTGTACAGGGCCCTAGTGAGATCACACCTGGAGTATTGTGTGCAGTTTTGGTCTCCAAATTTGAGGAAGGACATTCTTGCTATTGAGGGAGTGCAGCATAGGTTTACAAGGTTAATTCCTGGGATGGCGAGACTGTCATATGCTGAGAGAATGGAGTGGCTGGGCTTGTATACTCTGGAATTTAGAAGGATAAGAGGGGATCTTATTGAAACATATAAGATTATTAAGGGTTTTGACACGCTAGAGGCAGGAAACATGTTCCCGATGTTGGGGGAGTCCAGAACCAGGGGCCACAGTTTAAGAATAAGGGGTAAGCCATTTAGAACAGAGATGAGGAAACACTTTTTCACGCAGAGAGTTGTGAGTCTGTGGAATTCTTTGCCTCAGAGGGCGGTGGAGGCCGGTTCTCTGGATACTTTCAAGAGAGAGCTAGATAGGGCTCTTGAAGATAGTGGAGTCAGGGGATATGGGGAGAAGGCAGGAACGGGGTACTGATTGTGAATGATCAGCCATGATCACATTGAATGGCGGTGCTGGCTTGAAGGGCTGAATGGCCTACTACTGCACCTATTGTCAATCGTCTATTTTCATGAGTAATGCTGACCACTGAGTTGTATAAACCTTATGTGCTTCAGGGGAGAACATCAGCTATCTTTCCCTAGTCTGGCCTCTATGTGACTCCAGATCCACCAACATGGTTGAACCGTAATGGCCTCTGAAATAGCCTGGCAAGATCTTCAAATCAAGGACAATTAGACTTGGAAAATATATGTTGGCACTTCAAGCGATGCGCAGACCCTGAACAATTAAAACCTCCCATCTTTGTGCAGATCATCTTGTCACCATATCACTGTGACCTGCTTTTCCAATTCATATCCCCATTTCAGTTTGCATTGTACATCTGCATTGAAAAAAGCTGCTTCTTCCAAGGATCACCTACTGCTTGTTTGAATACTGCACTGGTAATTGTTCAATTCAGTTTAGTTTACTGTCACGTGTACCGTGTACGTGCTTATTATTTGTTTAGTTTAGTTTAGAGATACATCGCGGAAACAGGCCCACCGAGTCCGCGCCGACCAGCGATCACCCAGTACATTAGCACTATCCTACATATTAGGGACAATTTACAATTTACGGAAACCAATTAACCTACAAACCTGTACATGTTGGGAATGTGGAAGGAAACCCATTATTGTTCAAAGAATATTGCTGAATGAGAGTGAATGAGCACCACTTTATCAGACATGCTCGAACTGCAAAGGACCACACTCACCTTCCAAAGTCGCCTAAGACCATGGAAGAAAATACTCATGCTAGTCAATATGAAGTTCCAAGTTAATTTATAGTCCTGTTGTAGAGAGATTGCTTATGTAAGAGGAAATCCAATATATAACGAACTGCTCCATTAACTGCAGGTGCTACTCAGCGCATTACATCTGTACCAACACTAGCACCTCTTCCCTACCACCAACCTCTGTCAATCTGTGCTCATGTTATTGTTCATCTTCAAGCAGCATCCCTGGAGGCAAAGAGGTAACTGACATTTTCGGTTGACATTGATCAACCATTTGCCTCTGCTTGACCTGCTGAGTTCTTCCAGCAGTTTATTTTTTACTCCAGATTCCAGCATCTACAGTCTCCTGTGTCTCCCATCTTCACTATTCATCTTAACTGTCAAACATTTAGAACTGCTGCAAACTTCACACCCTCATGCCACCCTGCGCCATTAACATTGATTCAAACAGAGTACAAACACATTGCAATTAAAAGTATTTGTTCCTCTCCCTATCAGGACAGGATGGAGCATGATCAGAGGCAGCATTCACAAGCCACTTGGAGGGAGTAGGGAAAGTGATGAGTAATGAGCCTATGATTTGTGGTGATGACTCAAATGCAACAAAAGTTGTGGACTGTTGTAGGCATTGACCAGTGTGGCCAAGGCTACCACAAAGCAACACAGAACAAACAAAACCACCCTTCACAATGAGGAACTCTACAATACTGGTAAAACTATTTTCTCACTCTACCTTCTATGGTCTGTCAAAGCAGAATGAGGTGAAGTGATCATTAGTAAGCATCAGTGACCCCAAATGTGCAATGATGGATGGGAAAATAAGAAATATATCAAATCTTTTAGATTTGTAGTATCTGTGGTTTTCTGCTTTTTGTGTGATGGAATACTCTTCCATTGTCAACAGCACTCAAGAAGGTCAATACTATCCAGAGCAAAGCTGCCCACTTTATTGGTATTCACCCCATTAAGGGCCTGTCCCATTTTCCCGAGTCCTCTGCCAAGTTGAAAGGACCTTAAAAAAAAAAAATCAAGATTTTTGTGATCTACGAACTCCTCCTCCCGACTATCTTTTTACTCGTGGACTTTTTTGTCATGCTGGACAAAACGTTCTGACTTACCTGATGCCCCGTGTACCTACGGCTGGCATAACGAGCCACGACGATATATCTACGGACTCCTACGGACTCGCTACGGACATTCTCCGAGTTTGAATCAAGGGGAAAACTCGGGAAAATTCGTGAGTAACTCGGGAAAGTGGGACAGGCCCTTTACTTTAAACATTTGTTCCTTTCCTTTAAACATTTGTTCCTTTCACTACAGGTGTACAATGGCCGCGATGTGTATCATTTACAAAGTGCAGTTACGTGGTTAGGCTGCTTTGATAACAGTTTCCAAATCAGCAACCTCTACTACTAAGAAGGATGAGGACAATGGGACCTGCAACAGTTTCTTCTCAAAATTGCCAACCATCCTGATTTGGAAATGTATCATTAGTCCTCCTTCATCCTCCTGGGTGCTACGTCTAAAACCTGGAATTTCCTATTGAAAATCACTGTAGGAGTTCGCCACAGCAAAAGGACTGTAGTACTTCAAGAAGGAACTTGAATCACACTACTTCAAGGACAATAAGGATCGGCAATGATTGCCAATTTTCTCCGTGTGACCTATATCTGGAAAAATGAATAAATCAGCACAAATAATAATATTTAGATGTCCAGGAGCCACTAATTTAAATAGAATCCTTTAAATTCATCTTTCTAGGCTTCTGGTAATTCAAATTTCACTGTAGCTTAACTGGTACATGTGACAATAAACTGACATTGACCTTGAACATTGCTGCACTACACCCTACTTGAAAGAAGTCTAGAAAATGGCAAATACTAGCATAATGGTAATAGAGGACATAACAGGAAGATAGTTAAGGCCCTGTCCCACTTATGTCTCCTTGGCACGCAAATTACACGACCTCGTGGTCGCGTTGAGGCGCACGGGCATCGTATGGCCGCGCGGAGCCGGTCCCACTCAGAAGCGCGGAGGGGTATGGAGATGTGCGCGACATCGCGGGGGGCTCTGAAATTTTTGTAGTGAACAAAATCTTTGCTCGCCAACGGCCTGTCGCGTAACTGATGGCCAAAGTGGGACAGGCCCAAGACCCTGGCGCGACGCAACGTCTCACCTCCAACAGCAGCAGAAGCAGGCAAACGATTGTCGAATTCAGCCTGGGGCTCACGGCCGTTGCGGTCTGAATCCGCCCCCACTTCTACTCCCAGAGCGGGGCCAAGAAAATTTACGATAGACACAAAATGCTGGAGTAACTCAGTGGGACCGGCAGCATCTCTGGAGAGAAGCAATGGGTGACGTTTCGGGTCAAGACCCTTCTTTCAGACTGAAGAAGTCTCGACACGAAACGTACCCATTCCTTCTCTCCGGAGATGCTGCCGGTCCTGCTGAGTTACGCCTGCATTTTGCGTCTATCTTCAAATGACGTCACGCGCTCCAGACGGTTGTGCGGGCGCATGAATTCGGGCGCGACCTTCGCGGGACCGTCGCGCCTCAACGCGACCACGAGGTCCCGTAATTAGCGTGCCAAGGACACGTAAGTGGGACAGGGGCTTTAATAATGCTGCTAATAGTTGCTGCTCACTGCTATACTTCAGAGTATAGAAGTGAGATCGACCGACAGGTCAAATGGTGCCAGCACAACAACGTGGCTCTCAACATCAGTAAGCCCAAGGAACTGATTGTGGACTTTGGTAGGGGAAGGATGAGAACCCACAATCCTGTTCATATCAATGGGACGATGGTGGAGAGGGTCAATAACTTCAAATTCCTGGGCGTGCACATTTCCGAAGCTCTTTCCTGGACCCAGCACACTGATGCAATTATAAAGAAGGCACATCAGCGACTCTGCTTCCTGAGAAGATTACGGAGATTTGGCATGTCGAAGAGGATTCTCCTCAACTTCCACAGGTGCACGGTAGAGAACAAACTGACTGGTTGCATCGTGGCCCGGTTCGGCAACTTGAATGTCCAGGAGCGAAAAAGACTACAAAAAGTTGTGACCACTGCCCAGTCCATCACCGGCTTTCACCTCCCCACCGTCGAAGGGATCTATCGTAGTCACTGCCTCAAAAAGGCAGCCAAAATCATCAAGGACCCACACCATCCAGGCCACACACTCATCTCACCATTGCCATCAGGAAGAAGGTAGAGGAGCCTGAAAACTGTAACGTCCAGGTTCAGGAACAGCTTCTTCCCTACAACCATCAGGCTATTAAACACAACAATGAATAAGCTCTGAGCTCTGAACTGCAAAATACTATATTATTATTGCACTATATTTGTTATTTATTGAACGTTTTCTTTTTTTTCTCTTCCCCCTTTATGTACTATGTTTACATATTCAAATATTCTGTTGTGCTACAGCAAGTAAGAATTTCATTGTCCCATCTGGGACATATGACAATAAAACAGTCTTGACTCGCTTGACTCTTGAACAGTGCTTGCTGGGACAGAGGATGGGATGTGGTGGGGGTGATGTGGTTTATTGTAAGTTAATACATAGAAATCACATTTGTGGGCTTGCAGTTGAAAGGAATCATTGAAAAGAGTGTCACTCCTTGTTTAGCCCTTGTGTGTTTTCTGGATCACACCTTTAAATGGTCCCACCGGGAACAGACTTTTCTCCTGTGATGATGATGGGATCCAGCAGAGGGCGAACTGCATGAAGTAAACTGGAAATTGTGAAGACACATCAGCTAGTAAGTTGTAAACCTCACAAAAGGAAACTGTGGCAGGTCCCAGGGGTGTACTGCAGTTCAGAAGATTAGAAAGTAGGGCAGATGAAATGGAGCACACGGGAAATGGCAGGTTTGATTCAGGCTGAGTACATCTGCAAATCAGGCCGTGCTGATGAAATTCAGGAAATGCTTCGCAGTAAATGGAAATGTTTTTCCACACTGACAAAATCATAGAAATGGTAAATGAATAGATGAAGCTTTTTGTGAGGAAGGGAAGGTCATTCTACTGGCGGAGGTAGGGTTGGACATCTCACTCAGCATTCACTAACTTGCTGGGATCTCACTGGGCAGTCCACTCCTCCCTCTTCACTGAGATTATTGAAACCAGCACTTTGAGCACGACAAATGTATTACTTAACGCAAATAGCTGGAACAAGTGTTAAGATAAAGAATTTGTGGATTACAAACATGTCCGAGACACTACATCTTGAAAATATTAGACCTGTCTTGGCAGAAAAACCAGATCATTTTTCCAAGACATGGACACCCTTCACCGAATTCTTACAAGGATAGTATGGCGCAACACAACTTTGGATTTAAATCCAACTATGGGTTGGGTGAGGTGGGTGGGGAGGGACGAGAGGCAGGTATACCACCACTTTTTTATCTCTCTTTCTTTTTGTTCTTTTTTGTTCTTCTTTTCTTTCTTTCTTTTACCCACTCTTTGGCTACACTACTTTGGTAGTCTAGTGGTCCGATCTTTGCACCTCTCACTTTTTCTCTCTCTTGTTCTTTCTCTTTTCTTTTCCTCTATTTTAAAGTTAAAAGGTTAAAATTGAAGCTGTACATTAACTGTATAATTTTATATGCCGATTGTTCTACTCTTGTACATTTGCTTCTAATAAATAAAAATAAAAAATAAAAAATAAAAAAAGATAAAGAATTTGTTGCTATACTACTTTTAGGTTGTTCCCGTACCAGGCACTAAGGGACTGATTTGTGTGTAGTTTGCATATGAAGCAAAATTCTTCTTTGCGCATGATTATAACCTTTAACTGAACATGTAAGATTACTGCTCTCATGGTATGGACTTTGAAGGAACATAAAAGAGTTTCAGTCAACAAAGGATGTGAATGTGCTTGCGGTGTGTAAACGTGCAGAGATTGTATTGCCATTTTCATTGGGCCACGGCGCATAAGGTGATTTTGGCGGGAAACCCTAACTCTGTTACCAGGGCAACCATTCAGCTCACTGTTTTGTCTTTTGGACAATGCGTTATTTTAATTGCAGGAAGATGAGAGATATAACTTCAACCTTTAGACAAAGCATGAGGAAAGTTGACAGTGATATTCGACAGAAACCCTGGTATCCAAGCAGATAATCTAATAAACTATCACAGAGACGCATTAGTCTTGGTGTATTAGAGGTGAACATGGGCTGTGAAGATCAATGGCAGTGACAGGAATAACAATTGTGTTTTCAAGACATTCATTACAGTAAATGGACATAGTTGAAGACTATTGTGTTTGGAGAAAAGAATATACCATCAAAAGATCAACAAAATCCTATAAATGAGCAGCAATATCTTTTGAGGTAAGTATTCAAGTGAAGCACTGAAGAATGTACGTGTGGACCTTTCCATAAAGGTCAGTGGATTAAGCACCATGTGAATGCAGTTAGTTCGCCATGAAAACCTATTTTGTTGGCTAGAGTTTGTTTGAAGTGTTTTTAGCCTCACAACAACCACAAGATTCTGAACAGCTCTTAGGATTTTTTTCAAAGCTTCTAACTGTGGCATTGAGGGACATAAAACCTATATTCACATTTGACAAGATACAAATCCAACACAGTATACACTAGATCCTTTCCCCAAATCCTCAAGACACAGAGAGAAGAATTGAAGAAACAGAATGACTGGTCCATACCTATTGTGATGGTTCACAAGTCAGATCAGATGGTCTATCTCTGGCATAATTATAAGATCACCTTAAAGTAGTCGGAGTTGGGGCAACATCATCCACAATGTTTTTGTCAAAATATTACATGCAAATTTTCCTTTAAATGAAAACAATATATTGATCACCGCAGTAATGGACGAATAATCTATAATTTGTATTTGAAACAAGGAACTTCTTTCCAGAGGTAGACCATGTACTTGGCTCAAAGCTGGTTGAGATTGGACTGCGGCAATTCAAGTAAAACTGAAAGCTCAAAAGCTCAGAGATGTCAGAGAGCTCTGTTCATTCAAGGATATGCTGCAGTATCAATCTTAGATTCTTATTAGATCTGGCAACCTATTAACACCTTTTATTTGGAACTGGAAGGGGATATAACATGGCTTTGAAATGAGGAAAAGAAGACATACGACAAGTGTAGAAGATCCTCAATAGAAAATCTTTCCTGGTTCAGTACCTTAGTAAAAGGATACTAAAACCTCCAAGTTAGCATTTGGCATCAAGGAGGTTACCACTTATGTTATGGACATTGGTGATAAGTGGCAAATTGTTAATGCTTCTCGTAAGTAAGTAAATAAGTTTATTGACCAAGTATTCACATACAAGGAATTTGCCTTGGTGCTCCGCCCACAAGTAACAACATGACATACAGTGACAGTTACGAATGACTCAGAAAACACTAAACATCAATAATAATAAAACATTAATGATAAAACACCATTGATCAAGCATGTGAACCAACAAAATACCAGATCAAAGGGAGGCTACAGATTTTTGGCTGTTGAGTAGAGCAACTACTCGTGGATAAAAACTGTTTTTATGTCTGGCTGTGGCAGCTTTGACAGTCCAGAGTCACCTTCCAGAGGGAAGTGATTTGTGGCCAGGGTGAGAGGGGTCAGAGATGATCTTGCCCGCTCGCTTCCTGGCCCTTGCAGTGTACAGTTCATCAATGGAGGGAAGGTTGCAGCCAGTAATCTTCTCTGCTGATCAGACGATTCGCTGCAGCCTCCAGGTGTCGTGCTTGGTGGCTGAGCCAAACCAGACCATGATGGAGAAGGTGAGAACAGACTCTACGATGGACGTGTAGAATTGGACCATCATTGCCTGTGGCAGATTGTGCTTCCTCAGCTGCCGCAGGAAATACATCCTCTGTTGTGCCTTTTTGACTGTGGAGTCGATGGTAGCCCCCCACTTAAGGTCCTTGGAGATGATGGTTCCCAGGAACTTAAAAGACTCCACAGACGTGACTGTGGTGTTGTTGATGGTGAGTGGGGTGAGGGGAGGGGGAGCTCTCCTAAAGTCTACAATCAATTCCACTGTCTTAAGAGCATTGAGCTCCAGTTTGTTGCAATGGCACCAGGACGCCAGCTGTGACACTTCCTGTCTGTAGGCAGATTCCTCCCCATCCTGGATCAGTCCAATCAGGGTTGTGTAGTCCGCAAACTTGAGAAGCTTGACAGAGGTGTCTGTGGAGGTGCAGTCGTTGGTGTAGAGAGAGTAGAGGAGAGGAGAGAGTACGCAGCCTTGCGGTGCTCCTATGCTGAGTGTTTGCGGGTCCAAGATGTGCTTTCCCTGCCTCACATGCTGCTTCCTGTCTGTCAGGAAGTTGGTGATCCACTGACAGAGGGGTTCAGGCACAGTCAACTTGGAAAGTTTGGAGTGTAGTAGCTCTGGCACAATGGTGTTGAATGCAGAGCTAAAATCAACAAACAGGATCCTCGCAAAGGTCCCCTGGCAGTCTAGGTGCTGCAGGATGAAGTGCAGGCCCAGGTTGTCTGCATCATCCACAGATCTATTGGCCCGATATGCAAACTGCAGAGGGTCCAGCAGGGAGTTTGTGATATTTTTCAGCTTGGCCAGCACAAGCCTTTCGAGTGTCTTCATGACTACAGAGGTCAGTGCGACAGGCCTGTAGTCATTAAGACAAGTAATCCTTGCCTTTTTGGGACAATAGTGGAGACTTTGAAGCAGGCAGGGACAGTACATGTTTGCAGGGACTGGTTAAAAATGTCTGTATAGACCGGTGCCAGCTGTTTGGCACAGAGCTTAAGAGTAGAGGGGGAAAGAGTAGAGGGGGAAACATTCCGGCTTTGTCCTCTGAAAAGCCTCTCCACCTCCTTTTATAGTTGATATTGGATAAGTTATGTTGTGCAGCACAGAGGGTGTGGATGATTGGGTGTGAAGTGGTGATTGGAGGGGGTTGGGTGTAGAAAGGCACAGTCTTTGCAGACTGAGGTCAGGCTGTGAGTGGGTGTGAAGTGTTGGTTGGGGTGGGAAATGGTCCAGTCTTTTCATACTGGAGTCTTGCCTTACGTAGGTGTGAAGTGGTAAATGGGAAGGAGAGGGTGCAGGGTCCATTCTTTGTAGACTGGGGTCTGGCTGTGTTGGTTGGGGAGGGGGGGAGGGGGTACCAGGGTTACGTTTCTGATTTTCAAACCTGCAGTAAAACTCATTCAGGTCGTTGGTCAGCTGACGATTGTCCAAAGAGTGGGGGGCTTTCCTCTTGTAGCTGGTAATTTCTTGCAAGCCCTTCCAAACTGAAGAAGTAGGCTGGCAAAGAATGGAATTAGTTAGGTACAAATCTAAAATTAGGCAATGATGTTGATCTTTGCAGTCACTTTAGTTTAGTTTAGAGATACAGCGTGGAAACACGCCCTTCGGCCCAACGGGTCTGCGCCGACCAGCGATCCCTGCACATTGACATTATCCTACACCCACTAGGGACCATTTTTACATTTACCAAGTCAATTAAACTACAAACCTGTACGTCTTTGGAGTGTGGGAGGAAACCGAAGATCTCGGAGAAAACCCACGCAGGTCACGGGGAGAACATACAAACTCCCTACAGACAGCACTCATAATCGGGATCGAACCCGGGTCTCTGGCGCTGCATTCGCTGTAAGGCAGCAACTCTACCACCATGGCACCCCACTTGGTTCCATAAGTTTTTACAAGAATAGCCCTTTACTCTTCTGAAAGATCATAAATCTTTGGTGACACGAGAATGCAGATGTTAAAATCTTGAGCAGAAAACAAACCGCTGGAGGAAGGTCAGACAGCATCTGTGGAGGGAAATGACGGACAATGTTTCAGGTCAGGAACCTTCTTTAGACTGATGGAATAAAGGGGAGATAGCAGGAAGAAAGAGGTGAAGCGAAGGGGTGGAAGTGATAAGTGGAGAAGACAAAAGGGTGGAATAATAAGGAAGGAAGGTGGGGAGTGACATGTAGAACCAGAGGGAGGGATGTGGTAGTCAGTATCAGATGGGGGAGAAAATAGGGTACTCAGGGTTGGGATGGTGGTAGATGAATGGATGGAGGTGTGGAGGAAGGGAAAGGAACTGGGTGATGGTGGCAATGGAGTGGAAAGAAGGGTATGCATGGGTGGGTGTGGGGGGAAGAGAGTTGAGTAGATGAGAAGGAGGGTGTGGGGTGTTGAGGTTACCTAAAATTGGAGAATTCAATGTTCATGCATTTGGGTTGTGGGCTACAAGTGTAGAAGATCTTCAGTAGAGAATCATTCCTGGTTCAGTACCATAGTAAAAGGATGCTAACATTTTGCATTTGGCATCAAGTGTGAAATGCTGTTCTTCAGCTTTGCATGTGACCTCACTCTGGTAATGGAGGAAGCCAAGGACAGGTCAGTATGGGAATGGCAATGGAATTAAAATTCCGTGGCCACCTTAGGGGCAAGATTAGGCATCCCCACCTCCAATACGAAGCTGGGTCATTTTAGCTCTCTCGGTTCCAAACATACAATGTTAACCTCAAAGCAAAGTGCCTCAACAGATGTTCCTCGATTTAAAATGAGTAAATGACAAGCCTCAAGCATCCCAAGCTTCCACCACCTCTTATTAAGTTCCAGGCATTAAATTCCCAGCTCTGATTTTTAGAGAATATCTTTAGTCCTGAACTCGTTAACCCTGAAAAATATTTATTTGATTAGATTAATTTATTGCCATATACATGAGGGCGCAATGAAATTCCTTGTTTGCATGAAGCTCATATAGCAAAGAGTATATATGGTAGTGGCTGATACAACAATAAATAACTCCATGACTCTAAATGGAACGACAAATTAGCAAACGGTGCAAAAACTGTTGAGCAATCTGACGTGTGCAAAAAAAAAACTAAAGTGCAATAACGGAATGACCGAGGGAGGTAGAGTTAAGAGTAAGTGTATGTGACAACAGCTTCAGGATGAGCGAGTGAAGCAGGTGATTGGTTCAGGGATCTGATAGAAATGGGGAAGATGTTGTTCTTATGTCTGGACATCTGGGCTTTCAAGCTATCTCCCCTTCACTCCATCAGTCTAAAGAAGGGTCGCGACTCGAAACATCACCAATCCATGTGCTCCAGCGATGCTGCCTGACCCGCTGAGTTACTCCAGAACTTTATATATTTTTTTGTAAATCAACAACTGCAGTTCCTTGTTTCTACAGTCTAAAGAAGGATCCAGACTTGAAACATCATCTGCCCTTTTCCCTTCAGAGATACTGCCTGACATGCAGAGTTCCTCATTGTCTTCTCCCAGAAGGTAGAAGAGAGAAAATTGAGTGGTTAGGGTGGCAGGCATCCTAGGTGACAAAGTTTCTTGATGCTATCTACCATGAAGGTGGACTGGATGAAAGGAAGAGACAAACCTGTCTTGGACTGCGAAGTGTGTTCACCAATCTCTGCAGGTCCAGGTGGTCAAAAGTAGTCACCATACCAGGCTGAGATGCATTCTGCCTGAATACATTCCTTAGCATGTAGAGAGAATCCTTGTGGGCATGCTGAATCTTCTCAGATTCCTAAGAAAGTCAATACAATGAGTATGAAGAGATCAGGTTAGGGTGCTGGTGATGTACCCCCTCTCCCCTTGCTTCCTTTGGTCAACAACCAACTCTTGCTGATATCAAGGGCAATGTTGTTGAGCTGACACCATGACACAAAGTTCCCGATATATTTCCTGCAATCTCATCGTCCTTATTGATCCGGTCGACAGCCGTAGTCTCATCAGCAGGATTGAGTTGGCCACCTTCTTTATCAGTCACACATTCGAATACCTTGAAATTTTTGAGCAAGTCGTCACATATCCTTCTAAATTTCAGCCATAGTTCGTGTAATGTCTCCTTCTAATTCAACCGTTGCAATCTAAGTCTTATTATGGTAAATATATTCTGAGCTCCTTCCAGACCCACTTTCTATGGTGCATGTCTGGATTGCTTATGACTCTGTTGCTCTCTCTGCTATAGCTTATGTAGCTTTGTACTACAGTCCTCCAGATAAGAAATCCAGCCAGTTTGAAATCTAATCTGTTTGATTAACCTTCTTGTTTTATTAAACAAATCTATGTTATTTAAAAAAATAATCTATGTATATTAACACACAGATTTTCTTGGGACGCTCTGTGTTAACATTTTGTTTTCATTCCATGGGTGGCAATCCAGCTATTCTTCTTCCGCTCCTCTGTTTGAAATATGAATTCCATCTAATCTATTGCAATGAGAAATGAAAATTTCCATCTCATTCAAATTTGCCCCAGTGCAGGTTGTTCCTCTATTGATAGGCGAAGCAATTTGGAGATTACATAAATTTGCAAATAAATGTGTGTGCTCAGTCACAATCTCTGCGACAATTTGTGAAGCTAGTTCTGCATCAAATCCTTGGCAGTGTGTATGTCAAAGTGTAGAAATATGCATGGTCAAATGTAAATTGGAGCACACTGATAGGAATGTTCACTTGCATAAGTGAGATAACTCCTAACAACGAATTAATATAATAAGGGGAGGGAAATGCAATGTCTGGATAACTATTATCTTAGAGACACAAGAACTGCAGATGATGACTCTTTCCTATGCGCCCCTCCCCCCTTCCCCGACCCCCATTCCCTTCCACCTAAATAATTCCCTCTGGCTTTACATGTTACTCCTGTTCTTATCTGACACCTATTTGTCTCCTTTTCATTGTGAACTCTTGTCACTTACTCCCCCCACCAATCAATCAAACCACCACGCCAATATCCACCTATCACTTGCCAGGCTTTGTCCTGCCCCTCCTCCCTTTTCCATGTTTTGTTCCCCTACAACAGTCAGTCTGAAGACGGGTTCTGACCTGAAACGTCACCTATCCATTGTCTCCACAGATGCTGCCTGAGCCAATGAGTTACTCAAGCATTTTTGTTACATTCTTAGTTTTTCTTAAATACTGATACAGATCACATCCTTGTTTGAAGATACAGCATGAAACGGGCCCTTTGGTCAACCATTGATCATCCATTTGCACTAGTTCTATGTTATCCTACTTTCACATCAACTCCCTACACACTAGGGGCAAGGTACAGAGGCCAATTAACCACAAAAAACTCATGTCTTTGGAATGTGGGATGAAATGGGAACACCTAGAGGAAACCCACACAGTCACACGGCGAACATGAACACTCCACACTGACTGCATCTGAGGTCTGAATCGAACATGGGTCTCTGGTGCTTTGAGGCAGCAGCTCCACCAGCTGTGACACTGTGCTGCCCAAATAAGCCATGACTGCTTCCATACTTAATCCATTTTTCTGCCCAATCCCTACCTCCTTTCTTTTCCTTTATGATCAAGAATCTATTCATTTCAACCTTAGATGCACTCAACAACAGGGCACCCACATCCCGCTAAGTTAGAGACACAAGATGTTGCAGATGCTGGAAACTTGAGCAAATAACCTAAGTGCCATAGGAATTCAATGGGTTAGGTAGCATCCGTGAAGGGAATAGACAATTGACATTCCGGGTCGAGATCCTTCTTCAGATCCATACAGTCTGAAGAAGGGTCCCAACCTGAAGTGACACCTGCCCATTCCCTCCATAGTTGCTGCCTGGTCTGCTGAGTTCCTCAGGCATTTTGTTGTTTTTTCCCCCTCTAGGAAAGTCCATTCCAAAGATTCTTTGTCATCTCAGTGCTAAATAGCTGCCTGCTTACCTAATAACAATGTGAATCCTTTCTTAGGTACAAAGACCAAAATGTCATGTGGCAGTTGTTACCAAAGTTGCATATATTGCAGCATCAATTCCTTACTTTTGCATACTAACCTCTTCTAATAATGGCCTTCATAGTATTTCTCATTATAATTGACTGGTTTACATGTATATTACAAACCCATTTACTTCTAAACACCAATATTTACTAAGAATTTAATTCCTCAATCTATCAAAGCTAACTTACAGAAATCACTGTTTAAATTCAGTATTTAGTTTCTTACTGAATTCTGTAATATTTTGATATTGTGACTAGTAATATTGTGATTACCTCTTGAGAATGCCTCACTATGAAAGTACCAATGAACTCAGTCTCTTTACAGGGGTCAAGGAAAGAGCGTTCACGTCGCAGCCCTGTTTCCACCAATCTTTCCACCACCACGTTCAAGAAGCACAAGAAGCGACAAGACAGACACCATTGTATGCAGATGCCGAGAAGTGTGTTCAGCTCTGGCTGAACAACTTTTAATCTTGTGTGTGGACTCGATAAGAAGAAGGCTCTTTACAGAAACTGCCAAAAAGAAGATTATCGCCAGCTGGTTCCAGAAATTGTTATCTCTCATTATTGTATCATCCACACTACAGAATCTTCTTATGTCCTGGGTAATGCTCTCTTCAACCATATAACAAATTTCACATGGGCCATACACAGCACTACATTTGATTTTTATTGATTTTTTTCCATCTCCTTTCTACCGGCAGCGATTTTGTTCTGGGTCAAAAATTTCTTCGGGGTCAAAAATATTCCTCACTAAGATCTTTAAATCATCTGTTATTATCAGCGTTATCCCACACCCACACCATTTCCATTTGTCAGTCCTTTCTAAATAGCAAGTACCTTGGAATATTTAATTCCCAATCTTCGTCACTAAGCAACCACATCTCCGTAGCGGCAATTAGGTCAAGTTTATTTGTGCCGTTAGATCATATTTTTTGTTATGAATCCTTCACGTATTCAGGTAAAATATCATTAATTTTAACGTATCAATAATCTTTTCTTTAATTGACTTTGCTTGTCGACGAACTGTCACTGTTAAATTTACCAACCCTTCCAGTTACATTCCATTTGTCATTACTGAATTATTACTTTGTTTTATTCCTTTGACCATTTATTTTAAATGTATTACTTTTCACTCATCATGCCAAGATCTTCTTCTCCAAGATCATGTTCTCTTCTCCTTTTAAACACACTTCCAGTCTTTGGGAAGTGCTTCTTTTTATTTACCCTATCTATAGTATTCACAATTTCCCCTCCTAGTCTAAACAGTTCAAACTCGAGCAAACTCGGTTTTCTTGTCTATTCATGTAACTATAATTTAGCATTTGAACCAGATTATTACATGTATTCAAAGCCTTCATGTTCAAGTGAGTACATTTCGTAGCAGTTGTAGTGATTGATTAATAATTAATATATATCGATAAAATAATTAATTTGGTTCTCCAACAATTGATTTAATAAAAATGTGGGACCTGATTTGCTGTATAAAGACAGTGTTTTAAATTATGTTGACCAAATGCCTTAGTAGTGTTGCTTTTTCCAGTATATGCTGGTTAAATTCTAACTGAAGTTTCTCTTTGTCATTTTTTCTTGAGATGCAGAAATTCAGATTTGATTTCTTTTGATTTGGATGCCGAATTCTATCCAGTTCATTTTTGTCCACTCATGCAACATGAAGTTGTGAATGAAACTATACTTTCTAATATTAACATCAACAGTTATTCTTTTCATGTCCTGCTAACAATTCAGTCCCAGCCCCACTGTTTATGTCTCCCTCCTTGTTTATCTATTCAGGCTGAGTACACTGGCATGCCACCCATATAACAAATTTGATCCTGATCTAACCTTCAAACCCCCTATCCCAGGGGTGGGGAACCTTTTCATGTTGGAATGCTGCATTAAGTTAGCTGTAATCTACTAAGGCCGCATCCAAGAAACTTCAATTAGATATACTTCATGACATTTATCTTGAAAGTTGCTGAAGAAATCTATTCCTCGTGTTCTACCCGTAAGAGTGCCCAAAGTGAGTAACTCTTTGTGGCAATAAAATAGCCCTCATGACTTAATAATGTTTTAATTGTGGCCGTCAGTCGGGGAGGATTATTTCGCTGAATCTTCTTTTACTCTTTGGAATTTTAAATACGTTAATTTTAAGATTAAAATAAAAATAATAAAAGACGAACAAAAACATATTAATAAAAATAAAAGGATTTGTTCTACAAAATTAGGATTCATTCAAAAGGCCGCACTTAATGGCCTAGAAGGCCGCATGCGGCCTTAAGTAGGTATGTTACAAAACTTACCTTCAGCGGTGCTGCAGTTCTGTCACTGGCCGTGTGCACGACTTTGGCGCCTTTGAGAGGGGGGCCGGTTTAAAATGCTGTTTTTCTCCAGCCTGTTGAAATCGATCTTTGTCAGGCTGTTTAGCTGCTGAAGAATAATCGCTCCGACAAAGCAAGGTACGGCGTTTATTTTTACATATAAACGTGCTTCTTAGGATGCCTTTAATCAAAATTTCACATTGCGAAAAGGTGATTTATTCACCATACGAACCGACAGTATTGTTCCTGCCGATATGGGGTTTAAATTCACCGCAAATGCAACGTTCCAATCGATCGCGTTCCACAAAATCCCACTCGCAAGATGATTAAAATGGCCATTAATTTACGGGAATTAAACACTAAATTCCTTCCATTTGGCCTATAAATTCATGACAATGAGGTTTAAAAATCATGTTATATTGTGAATTCTTGTGTGAATGTTATTTGGACACTTAGGCTATTTAAAAATGTTAACCTTTTCTTAAGAAATGGATAGATGTTTAGATCTAGTAATTGAATTTTGTAATTAGCTACAATTACGTAACTAACTAATTATATGCTTTAATTTCAGGTCATCCAAGTAAGATTGTTTCATATTTGTTTCAGAATGCTTCAATCTATAATAACTGAAAATATCATTCAGTTCTCATAATTTTTAAGAAAGTTATGGGCTTTTGACTGTCCTTGATCACAGCTTTTGAGTTGTCAATGGAAAAGCAATAGGGAACAAGATGCTAATTTCCGAGTATGAAAATGGCCATAACTTTTTTAATACTGAAGATATGAAAGTAAATTAGGTGTCAAATTAAACTTCTTTTTATGCTTTATCTGATGGGATAAATTGCAGACTTGATTTTTTAAATCTCAAAATTTTATAACATTGCTACCTTAAGGCGCAGGTTCCACACCCCTGCCCTATCCTCTTATATTACTCAATTTTACTTCGGAGTCACGTGAGTGACTACGTGAAGAAGACCCGTCAGGGCGCATGCGCGTCATTACGTCTGACGCATTGGCGAGAACGGCAGCAGGAGCACGGAGCTCC
The DNA here is from genome assembly GCA_038087875.1 of Malacoraja senta. Taxonomy (NCBI): domain Eukaryota; kingdom Metazoa; phylum Chordata; class Chondrichthyes; order Rajiformes; family Rajidae; genus Malacoraja; species Malacoraja senta. The sequence goes on from CM075977.1 coordinate 230,382,233, forward strand.
TCCTGCAGGTGAGTAATTACAGCTCCACCAAAGTCGGGGAGACTTTGGAGGAGTTAGAAAAAAGTAAGAAAGTGTTTCTGTGTTCTTTTTTCCCCACATACAGGAACAAGGAAAAGGTGCAGGTCTGCTGCCGACAAGGAGAGAGAGAGCTGCGGGACGCAGTCTCTGAAAGGCAGCCTGTCACCTCGGGGGAGTCGCAAGCGGTGCGGCGACAGACTTCGGAAAGTGCCCAGCCGGGTACACAGCCAACGCCAGTCGGGCGGTAGGCAAAAGCCAAGTCTGTAAGGGCTATAGACTCCGCAGAGTCGGGCCACGAGAGTCCCGTCGGGGAAAGGATACCGTTCCCCAGCGGTTATCCAAAAGGAGCAGCTCATACAGGGGCTGCTCCACAGAGATGCTCCAGGAGGAGTAGGGCAGGAGGGAAGCCATAGAGAAGGCTCCGCTGGCAGTGCCTAGGAGAGGTCTGCTTCATAAAGCCATACTACAGGAGGAGTTGTGCAGGCGGGAGGCCATGGGGACGGCTCCGCTGGCAGTGCCTAGGAGAGGCCTGCTTCACAAAGCCACACTCCAGGAGGAGTTGTGCAGGCGGGAAGCCTTAGGGAAGGCTCCGCTGGCAGTGCCTGCTTGTAAGCACCCTCTTTGCAAGAGGTGAGTGCAGAAGGGCAGATACGCTCTGACTCTGAGTCTGACGACGACTTCCAAAGGGAGGGCAGGCAGCTGCCAGAGCTGACACCGTGTGCAGCACGGTTTGCCATGTCGTCGGACGCTGGTGAGCCTCTGGTTGAGGAAATTGCCACCAGCATAAATTACCAAGTCTCACATCAGCTACAGGAGCTGACAATGGATGAGACAGTAAGGAAGCATGAAGCCCCAATCAACTGTAGACTGTTAAAAGTTACTGTTGGGAACAGGAAGAATTGGGGCAAGATGGGCATACTAATAAGAACCCAGGAGCATGTCAAGCTCCAGCATATTTTTAAAGTTGCTGGCATCTGGTATAATGAGCTTTGCCAGGATGGTGGATGGAGAGGCCATGACAAATTACAACAAAAGGCGCTATTGTGGAGTGCCCACGTTGAGATCAACTGCCTTCGCAAGACTGCGATTACACCAACCATCAATTCTGAAATGCTTCACTCTGCCAGCCTGGCACAGTGCAACCGGCACAGCTGTTTGGCGAGGATTTCGCACAGCAGGTGAAGGAGCTGGAGGAGAAGTATCCCTATAAGCAAGGAGACTGGTCCGGGCAAGGGACGAGTCCAGCTACGATGCAGCGCAGTTGGCGTTTGGCTGTAGCACCGCCAGGGCAGGTGAGATATCCAGCTCAAGGCCGGGGAAGAATGCCAGGTGGTAAGGAGGTAAGTGGGTCTGGTTCGCAAGTAGACAGATCTAATGTGATACCTCAGATATGTTTATACTGAAGGTTATAGAAGGATATCGAACAAAGCTTAATGCAAATTCTGATTTACCCATGCAACATGTTCCAAAAAGGAGTTAGACTTCAGTATCACTGAACAATTGGAAGTTCAGGTGGAACTTGCAAGCTTATGTAATAAAGGTGTAATTGCTAAGGCAGTTTACCAAAGCCATCAGTTTGTGTCCAATATCTTTCCCAGACCAAAAAAGGATGGGGGGATGCAGAATTATACTGGACCTGAATAGGCTTAACCCTTTTGTACGGTATAGACATTTAAAGATGGAAACGTTTGTGAAGGAGATCTTAAAGATGCGGATTCAGTGTCTGTTCATTTGCAGGATAGAAGATTTAAAATTCAGCTGGATGGGGCAATTAGGCCACTGCCTAATGGTTTGTCTTCAGCTCCTAGACTGATTACAAAGTTGTTAAAACCTATTCGAGGCATGCTGAGAAGTCAAGGGCATGTGCTCATGGCTTAACTAGATAATATCTTGATTGTAGGACAATCAAAGGAAACAGCTGAAGCATCAGTGGCAGTTGGTAAAAAAACGCTTTTTAACATAAGCTATCAAGAGAAATCTAAATTTATACCTGTGACACAAATTGACTAGTTGGGTTCACAATAGACTTAATCAACATGATTGCGACCTTGCCCAGGCAAAAAAGGGTAGAGCTAATTAAGAGCTGTATCAAGTTAATTGCTGACACACAGCCTTCAATTAGCCAGGTGACAAGTCTGCTGTGGTAATTGCTGGCAGCATTTCCAGCAGTTCAATATGGCCACTTTATTATCTACAATTACAAAGGTCAAAGGAACAAGCACTGAGGATACATTAGGGTCATTATAACAGACCTATGCTTCTATCAATAGAGGCTGTTGCTGATGTACAATGGGGGATTCAGCATGTGTCCACTAGTAGTTCCAAAGTGTTATTGGACGAAGCTTCCATGATTTTGCAGACCGATGTCAGAGCACTTGGGTAGGGTGCTACTGATACAAGATCCAGCTGTGGAGACAGATGGACATTGCTTCTGCAAACATGGGGAATTAACCAAGAGTATTTTATGGATTCAAGGCTTATGGCACTAACAAAACTAGTTTGCACGTGCAGTGCAAAATAGACAACACTACAGCAGTTGCTTATATGAATCACATGGGTGGAATCAAATCGTTATCATATGACAGGTTGGCAAATAAAATTGGACCTGGAGTATGGATATTTGGATTGGAGCTATGTGCCAGGGAAACAATGTAGTACCAGATGCCAGCTCATGGAAATTCCGTGATAATACAGAGTGGATGTTGAACCAGGATGTGTTCAAGAACATAGTACTTCTATATGGAAGGCCAAAATATGTTTCATGGGCACCAGATCCAGGGGCAGTGGCAATTGATGCTTTTTCACTAAATTGGGATGATATGTTTGTGTACATTTTCCCACCATTCTGCCTCATAGCTCGGTGTTGGAGAAAATCAAGCAGGATGCCGCTTCAGGGGTTTTGGTGATACCAAATTGGCCGATTCAACCATGGTTCCCTCTGATGTTACAGATAGCGATCCAACCTCCTATTGCCGATTCCAAACAGTAGGAATTTGCTGGAGCATCCAGTAACGCGTTAAGTTCATCCGTTATGTGATCGTGTTGATCTGTTAATTTGCAGGTTTTTAAGAATGCCTTACATTGGTCGAGGACTCTCTAGGCCAACGGTGGATATACTCACTGCAGCCTGGAGAAAGAGTACTCAAAAGCAGTATATGACTTATGTAACAAATGGGAACAATATGGTGTTCAAAAGAATATTCAATATGATACTGTAGTTATTGAAAATGTGTTAGAGTTCATCTACACTTTATTATGATGAGGGTCTTAGCTATACCGCTATCAATACAGCTAGAAGTGCTTTGTCGGTATATCTTGTAATAGGTACACGGACACAAAGTATAGGTTCTCACCCTCTCATATCTAGGTTGATGAAAGGAATCTTTAATTCCAAACCGCCTAAGCCTAGGTATATGGTAATCTGCGAGGTAAGCGTTGTTCTTAACATACTTCGTCATTGGGTCCCTGTCACGTCTATAACTTTGTTAAAATTAACCATGAAATTGGCTATGCTAATGGCATTGGTGTCAGTACAGAGAGTGCAGACTTTGCAAAAACTTCAGTTCGAGAGAATGGAAGTGAATACAGAGAATGTTCTGATTTATATTTCTGACCTGCTCAAACAAAGCAGGCCAGGTGTGACAGGTTGTAAGATTGTGTTCTCAGCATATCCTACAGCTCCATGTTTATGTGTAAGGACACATTTGTTACATTACATTGAAACCACAAGGGCTTTAAGACAAGAAGAAACAGGATTATTTGTCAGTTACAAGGCCACCATAAAAGAGTGGCAGTTCAGACTATCTCAAGGTGGTTAAAGCAAGAGTTGGTTCAGGCAGGAATTAACATTTATGTGTTTACATCTCATTCCACTAGCGCAGTAGCAACATCCGCGGCCAGGGCGATGGACGTTCCCATCGACCATATATTAAAAGCCGCAGGTTGGAAAAATGAACTTGTGTTTCAGCAATACTACCATCGGCCGATTGCCGATGGAGGGCTGTTTGCCAACTCAATATTGAGTGCTGTTGCTATTGTTTAAAGTCTGTTTTCAATACTGTTTCATTCTGTTTCGTTTGTTGCCCTACATTAAGAGGGTTTATTGGTTGTTTTATGACCAAAAATAAAACTGTTTTGTTTTTGCATGATATGCAATGTCATGTTTACAGCATTATTGATGATACTCAGAGTCAATCGATGCAGTGAGAAGCCGGGATTTTGATCTGCGGCATAAAAATCACAGAGCTTTAAAATCTTCACGTAGTCACTCACGTGACTCCGAAGTAAAATAGTAAGATTAAACGAGAACTTACCAGTTTGAAGTTTGATCTTTATTTTATGAGGAGTTACGTTGGTGATTACGTGCCCGCCACGCCCAACCCTCTCTCATAGAAAAAAGGTCATAATGGTAGTTCTCATGTTGATCATCTTAATATGTTACTTCAATTATGGTGTTGTCTGTGATTTCATACCGCTGCTTTGAAGATTGACGCGCATGCGCCCTGACGGGTCTTCTTCACGTAATCACCAACGTAACTCCTCATAAAATAAAGATCAAACTTCAAACTGGTAAGTTCTCGTTTAATCTTACTATCTATGTGCATTGAGCTTACCCTGATTGAGCTTACCCTGATCAAATCTGTTTTACCTTACCCACTGCGTCGAGGATATAAAGTGTTGGATGGCCCAGAGCTTCCTCCAACTAAACGAGAGTAAGTCTGAGGTCATACTTCTCGGCCCCTCGGACTCAATCAAAATGATAGCAGGCAGCCTTGGAAGCCTTACCCCACTACTCAAACCTCACGTCAAAAACCTTGGCGTGATATTTGACTCAGCACTGAAATTTGACAAACAAGTCAATGCCGTGGTAAAAGCTAGCTTCTTTCAGCTTCGGACGATAGCTAAAATAATACAATTCCTCCAGTTTGATGACCTCGAAAAGATCATCCACACATTCATCTCCTCCCGCCTAGATTACTGCAACTCCCTTTACACTGGCATCAGCCAATCTTCCCTGTCCCGCCTGCAACTGGTCCAAAACGCCGCAGCGAGACTCCTGACGGGCACCCAAAACAGGGACCACATCACTCTGATCGTGGCCTCTCTCCACTGGCTCCCTGTGCGGTTCCGTATAAACTTCAATATCCTCCTCCATGTCTACAAAGCCCTCAATGGGCTTGCCCCCACCTACATAAAAAGTCTTCTCACCCACCACTCCACCTCCAGGCCCCTCAGATCGGCCGACTTGGGGTTGCTGAATAACCCACGGTCTAGGCATAAGCTCAGGGGCGACCACGCCTTTGCGGTTGCAGCCCTTAGACTGTGGAACAGCATCCCCTTTCCCATCAGAACTGCCCCCTCCATCGACTCTTTTAAGTCGAGACTAAAGACTTATCTATACTCCCAAGCCTTTCCTGACATCCTCTGAGTGAGGGCTACATGTATATATGTATGTAGTTTGTTTTGTTTGTGCTAGTCTTATAACAAATGTAAAGCACTGTAATGTAAAGGCCAACGAGAGTTGTTTTTTTAAATGTGCTATATAAATAAATGTGACTTGACTTGACTTGAAAGTTAGTACAGACTTGCAGAAAGATCCACATTGTCATAGGTGAATTCAATCTCATTACTTAAATAAAAATTGATAAATTAATTATCAGAAGATCCAAAGACAATGCACCATTGAAGCACCAATGCAAAGATTGGAAGCCAACCAAACTTCCTTGTTAAATAAGTGGTGCAATTTTCAACATTTTTAATCTATCCAACAACCATTTTTCTACACACACACAAAATGAAAAGAATCCAATCTTTAAATATACTTTCAAATTAAATATTTCAGTATATATCTGTCTAAAATGAATCTGTCTTGGATTATATGTAACTAGACCAAGTGCAGACCCGTTGGGTCTGGTCCCCGAAAGTGCTTGACACCCCGGGGTGTTGTTCCCGAACGTGCTTCAGACCCCGGGGTGAAAATCGTGGAAAAAAAGATGGCGTCGTTTTCAGAAAAAATCGGAGAAAATCGCCGAAAAAAAGATGGCGTCGTTTTCGGAGAAAATCGGCGAAAAAAAGATGGCGTCGTTTTCGGAGAAAATCGGAGAAAATCGGAGAAAATCACATGGGGGTGGGGGGGGGTGGATTTTATTAAAAAACGTGTACATAAACACGACCGAATTTAATCAGGAGTGGCTATTCGTAAAGATAAATGTCATCTGTTTGGAAATGGTAAAAAATATGGGCCTTTCCGCACGCTGTGTGGGCCAGGGGCGGTACCAAAGGCGGCATGGGTCAAGCAGAACGTTGAACGTTGGACGTACGGACGTACAGACGTACAGACGTACAGACGGACGACAGCCAGAGAGTTTTAAAAGTATATAGATAATAAGCATATTCAGTAATTTTACCAGTAATTGCTGAGTAAAGAGTTTCAAGTTACAAGTTTCGAATTTATTGTCACATGCACCAATTAAGGTACAGTGATATTTGAGTTACCATACAGCATAAAGAATGTCCATAGCAAAAAAATAACTCAATATAAGTATCTTACAAGTCTGTAGAACTTCTTGCAGAAAATTGATTATAAAGGGAGCTTAAATTATGGGGATAGTAAGCATTGAGCACAGATCTAAAATCAACTTATCTTTTAAAAGGAAAGTATCACTAAATTATTGTTATTATATGGCTGTGAGCAAATTTGGGTCCCATATCTGAGGAAGGATGTGCTGGCTATGGCAGACATCAGCCATGATTGAATAACTTTATGAGCAGCTGGTCTGTAAGTGGAATTGAATTCCTTTACCACGGTGTTGAGAGTTGGCCGTATTACTTTCAAAGCATATTTGGTCCGCAATGGGAAGTGTGTGGGGGGAGGGAGGGAGGGATGGGGCGGTGAGGAGGGAGCGCCGCGCTGTGGGAGGGAGGTATGGGTGATGAGGAGGGAGCGCCGCGCTGTGGGAGGGAAGGAGGCAGAGGCCGCGGGCACCGACCTGAACGAGGCCGCAGGCGGGCGCCGATCCAAGCGAGGCCGCGGGCAGGCGTGGATCTGAGGACCCGAGCTAGGCCACAGGCGGGCGTGGACCCAAGCGAGGCGGCTGGCTGGCACCGACCCGAGCGAGGCCACGGGCCAACCCGAGCGAGGCCACATCTTCAGTGCGACTGGGCAAGCGGGCCAGGCAAAGGGTGGGGGGGGAGTTTCCAGAACATTCCAGCGTGGCAGCCCTGCCCTGCGAAGAATCAGTGGTTTATGAAGTTAAAACCGTTGGGGAGGTGTAGTGGGCGGTAACCCCCTCGTTGTGATGTAATTCGAAGCTGCTTGAAGAATTTGTGAGTTGTTTGAAAGGCCGTTTTTGGCTTTTAAAACATTTTTTAATGATGAATAACTTTTTAAATATAGCATGAAATATGAAAGGAACCTGTTTATTGTGTCAACCGGGTTAATGTGAGTAATAATCTGTAAAAATTTCAACTCTAGATGTCTATGAGAAGCTGCAGTTACCGTTGGCAACATCCCATTGTGATGTCATTTGTAAATGAGATCCATTGTGATTGGACGTCTGAGAGTGGCATTGTGACATCATCATTGGAACCTGCTGGAAAAAGGCTGTGTATGAGAAGCAGTTTTTGGCTTTTAAAAATAACTTTAATCGTAAATAACTGGTGAAATATAGGATGAAATCTTTAGTGAACCTGATTAGGATGTGGAGGGTAAAAATGTGAGTAATATGAAATGTGAGAATATGTAAAAATCTAAGCGCCAGTGCGTAGCGTTTAGAGGAAGATACAAAACATACAGACAGACACACACACAAGATTAGACTTTTATAGTATACTAGACCAAGTGCAGACCCATTGGGTCTGTTCCCCCAACGTGTGGTTGCGGGGGAGGGGGGGCGGCATGCGGCGTCACACACACTAACTACCCCCCTGCACAAATGCTAACTACCCCCCTTGATATTATATTAATGTTATTAATTTGCTCCTTTTACCCCATAACCGCCCTATCCACTGACGCACAGCCCCCAACTCGCAGGCGCTTCTAGAGAGGGAGGGGGGGTAGAGAGTGAGGGCAGAGAGAGAATGGGGAGAGACAGCGAGAAAGGGGCAGAGACAGAAGGGCAAGAGGCAGAGGGAGAGGGCGGTGGAGGAGTGGGAAGGTGCGTTAGGGGGGGTGGGAGGGTGGGGGAGGAGGGGTGAGAGGGTGGGGGAGGAGGGGTGAGAGATGGGAGGAGAGAGAGAGGGGAGGAGAGAGGGAGAGAGGGGGGCTGAGAGGGGGGAAGGGAAGGGGGAGAGGGGGGGAAGGGAGGGGGAGAGGTGGGGGGAAGGGAGGGGGGGGGGTGGAGGGAGGGTGGGGAGGGGATGGGGTGGAGGGGTGGGGGAAGGGTGGAGGGGAGGGGGGAAGGGGGTTTCGGGGAGGGAGGGCAGGGGGTGGGGGAGAGGAAGGGGGAGAGAGGGAGGGAGGGGGAGAGAGAGAGGGGGGAGAGAGAGAGAGAGAGAGAGGGGGGAGAAAGAGAGAGAGAGAGTGAGAGAGAGAGAAGGGAGAGAGAGAGATGGGGAGAGAGAAAGATGGGGGAGAGAGAGAGGGGGAGAGACAGAGAGACCGAAATGCAACCGTGCGTCACGCATTCAGAATGTTCTGGAAATGAAGCGTGCGCGTCTCATGCACGAAAGCTGTCGGCAGCTCTATGGAATTCAGGGGAGGAGCCTGAACCACAAACACTAACCACCCCCCCCTCATGGAGGGAAGGGGGTAGGGGAAGTTGAAAATGCGTACCTCCAGATTAATGGATGTTTACTTCCAGCTGTTATCAGGCAACCGAACCATCCTATCACCAACTAGATTGTGGTCCTGCGAGACTTTTGGATCTTTAATCGGACTTTACTAGACTTTATCTGGCACTAAATGTTATTCCCTTTATCCAGTATCTGTAGACTGCGGATGGCTTGATTGTAATCCTGTATAGTATGTTTGCTGACTGGATAGCACGCAACAAGAAACGCTTTTTACTGACCTTGGTTTGCATGACAATAATAAACTAAACTAAAAACAAACTAAACTAAACTAAGTGCTGAAGTAACTCAGAGGATGAGGCATCAACTCTGGAGGTAATGGACAGGGAACGTTTTGGGTCGGGACCCTTCTTCAGAGTCAGTGAAGTAGGGAGGAGAAAGCTGGAAAAGAGGTGGTGGTTGGACAAAGTCTGGCAGGTGACAGATTGATACAGGTGAAGGGTTGGATTGACAAATGGGTGGATAAAGGCTAGAGTTGAAAAGACTTCAGTCTGATGAAGAGTTCCGACCTGAAATGTTGCCTATCCATATCCTCCAGAGATGCTGCCTGACCTGCTGAGTTACTCCAATACTTTGCGGTTTAGCCCTAGCTGCAAAATAAGGAGCCGAAATCACCCAGCCCTACTAGCCAGCACTGCATTTAAATTACACAAGTTAATTTCACTCAAAATCCTTCTGGTACCAAAGGAAACTCTGCCTGTTCCTGGCACCACTTAAATTAATCCTTGCAAAATCTCTACACCACTCAACCTTTTTGGGATGATTTTTAGACCTTTAGCATTCTTTAAAAGCCAAGGATTCAATATATTAATTTCAACGGACCATATTTAATTTAAAAACTGATATTACTAGGGTTTCCATCTTAGAAAATAGTTATGATAACAGTTACAATAGTTATAATAGTTAATAGTTACAATGGTTACCTTACATGTGTAATGATCTAGAAGCCTGATCTATTAATTTGAAGATGCAAGTACAAACCTAACTTTAACACATGGGGTACTGAAGAATAGTTTCACCAAAACGTATGATTTTAGTTTTTACTTTAGTTTAGAGATACAGCGTAGAAACAGGCCCTTCGGCCCACCGAGTCCGCACCGAACAGCTATCCCTGCACACTAGCACTATCCTACACACTAGGGACAATCTACAGTATTTTCTGAACCCAATTAACCTACAAACCTGTGCAACCTTGGAGTATGGAGCAAACCAGTGCACCTGGAGAAAACCCACACAGTCACAGGGAGAATGTACAAACTCCATACAGACAGCACTCGTAGTCAGGATTGAACCAGGGTTTCTGGTGCTGTAAGGCAGCAGCTCTACCGCTACGCCACCGTCCCAACCCTTACAAAGATATTTAATCTGTACCAACTCGAAACTGCCTGCTTGATGGGCACCCAAGTCCATGAATTTAATTCTGAGACTCCTGGATAGGAATGATAAAATCTGATTTTAAAAAACTGTTTTGGATTACCAGTTCTAAATACTCACTTTATACTACATCTCCAAATTGTGTATGCAGTGATGAGCTAATTGGTGGGGGTGGAAACATTCGAGATAGTTTGGTTTAACATGGCCTTTAATCTCATCAAAATTCATTTCTGGAACCTGGAAACTTCATAACTTTTCTGGTTTGGAAACTATAAAGGTCATTCTGTTCTCAAACAATTGGTTCAATTAGTTCACCGGCAATATAAACCTATTTCCTCTTCTTTTTTTATCAATCGCTCGCTATACTAGACCATGAATATACTTCTGAATTGTAGAGTAAGTCTAAAAGTTACATTTATTGGGGGAGATGGTACATTCTGGTAAAGCCTGTGATAGGATGCATAAGAAGGTAGGTTTACTGAAATTGTGGAGCAATGTGAGGCAACACAAGTAGATGGAGTGGTAAAGAAGGTGTATGGTCTTCTTGCTTTCATCAGTCGATGCATTGAGTATACGAATCAGGAAGTCACTGCTGCTTTATAGAACATTTGGCTTGGAGTATTGCGTGCAATTTTGGTCGCCACATTACGGGAAGGATGTGGAGGCTTTGGAGAGGATGCAGAAGAGGTTTCCAAGAAAGCTGCCTGAATTATTAAGATTTTAGTTTTTAGTTTAGTTTAGAGATACAGCCAAGTTAGGTATTAGCTGGACAAACTTTTATTGTTTGCTCTGGAGCATTGGAAGTTGATGGGAAACTTTTTAGAAGTATATAAAATGACGAGAAGCATAGATAGAGTTTAGATTCAGAACCTTTACCCCCAGGTGGAAATATCAAAGACTAGAAACCATAGCATTAAGGTGAGCGGTGCAAAGTTCAAAGGACATATATAGGACAAGTTTTATACATTATTCATAGGTACCTGGAAAGAGTATCAAGGGTGGTGTTGGAAATGACAGTGTGATTTTAGAGGCTTTTAGATAGGCACAGGGATATGCAGGGAATGGAGAGATGTGCATCACCTGCAGGCAGAGTATATTAGCTTGGTATTATGTTGAGCACAGACATTGTGAGCTGAAGGGCCTGCTATGTTTAGTTTAGTTTAGTTTATTATCATTTGTACCAAGGTACAATGAAAATCGTTTGTAGCGTGCTATCCAGTCAGCAGAAAGACTATAAAGGATGCAATCAAGCTGTCCACAGTGTACAGTTACAGGATAAAGGAAGTACTGGTTAGTGCACGTCTAATAAAGTCCAATTAAAGATAGTCCAAAGGTCTCCAATGAGGTGGATGTTAGCTCAGGACAGCTCTCTAGTTGGCAATAGGATGGATCAGTTGCCTGATAACAGCTGGGAAGTAACTGACCCTGAATCTGTAGGTATACATTTTCACACTTCTGTACCTCTTGCCTGATTGGAGAGGGGAGAAGAGGGAGTGTCCAGGGCAAGACTCATCCTTGATTATGCTGCTGGCCTTGCCGAGGCAGTGTGAAGTATAGATGTAGTCAATGGAAGGCAGGTTGGTTTGTGTGATGGTCCGGGCTGCGTCCACAATTTTCTGCAAATTCTTGCGGCCTTGGATGGAGCTGTACCCAAACAATGCTGTGATGCATCACGATGAAATGCTTTCTACGGCGCATCTGCGGAAGTTGGTGAGAGTTTTTGGGGACATGCTGAACTTCCTATGCCTTGTAAGGAAGTAGAGGCGTTGCTGTGCTTTCCTGGCCAAGTTGCTGGTGAGATTTACTCCTAGGAACTTGAAGCTTCCAACCGGCGTCATCACCATGCTTTGCTCCATGAAATCGATCACTATCTCCTTTGTCTAGCTCTATTGTTTAATGTGCTATTGATGGTTCCATTATCAAGATTTCTAGGGAGATTGCTGGAGGTTGTCCAGGAGACGTAGAACAGGCAATTAAGTCATTAGGCTGGGGATGTTGGTGAGAAATGTGGATTAATGGGTGATGCATGGCAAGCCATCACATTTTGTATGAAGGCCCACTGCTGTCAATTCTACTGCTCACATTGCCCAGGATGGTATGTGAAATTGGTGTTGCACATTTAATACCTATGAGTACATTTCTCACTTTGCATCATAGGATGAATCGAAGGACTTTGCTATATCACAGGTTGGTGCTGGGGAATGGAGAGGGCGCTGGCATGCAGGTTCACCGTGGAGAAAAGCTCAGGCACAGTGAATGCGGTCAATGGATGGAGAGGAGCATCTGTCAGGTCAGCAAATATCGATGATCACAGGTTGCTTCAGGTTTTGGGAAATATTGAGATCAGAGTGCGGTGGTGTTTGGAGGGTTCCAGGGTTGTGGTTAGCTATTGTATACCTAAGTATACAACAGCTTCTTCCCAATAACCATCAGGCTATTGAACACTACAAACGGCAACAAAACGTTGTATTGTGAACTGTCTTGGTTGCACTAGGGGCTTTTGTTCCGATTGTTTTTTTTACATTTCTTGAACCATTTTTGGTTGTTTATTAGGCTGTCTATTGAGTACTGTGTTTACAAACCTGTTGTGCTGTCGCAAGTAAGAATTCCATTGATCCATTTTGGTACACATGACAATTAAACACTTTTGTCTCTTGACGCTTGACTTGAGGTGAATTCTAAGGACTTTATAGTAGCTGGAGTTAGGATGGAACGAAGAAGGCCTACTTGGACTAGTTCCCAGAGATCTCCCTGGGTTAGGAAAGAACTGCAGATGCTGGTTTACATTGAAGATAGACACAAAATGCTGGAGTAATGGGTGATGTTTGGGTCGAGACCCTGAGGGTCAAGAGTCTGAAGAAGGGTCTCGACCTGAAATCTCACCCTTTCCTTCTCTCCATAGATGCTGCCGCACCCGCTGAGTTACTCCAGCACTTTTGTCTATGCACAATATGATATAATGACAGGTCTGTTTCTCTATAATGGACCCACAGAGAGTTTCAGGAAAAAGTGTGAAAGGAATTCAGTATCTTCAGTAGTAAATTATCTCTGGCACACAAGAGAGGCTTAATGGAAATATAAAAAGTAAGCCACACAGGCATTACTGTCATTCCACATCTCACCATGGAAACTGTACAAAAAACATTCAATCACATTTCATATTTACTCAAGCTCATGCCACAGTCTTTGTTTTCGATTCTCAGTTAGTTCTCATGATCGTATGTCTCTACCTCTGAAGGACATACTGTGATGCTTGTTACTCACACTGTAGGCTGGAGCTGTGTCTACAAGGGAGTGCCTGGGATTTGAAAGTTTCCTGATAAGAAGGTTGTTGGCCTGTGCAATATTTTGTGGTATCCATGGTTCATATCTGCCAGCTAATGTATACTTACTGTTCCTAATACAACATTCATAGAAACAGAGGCAATAGGTGCGGGAGTAGGCCATTCGACCCTTCGAGCCAGCACCGCCAATCAATATGATCATGGCTGATCATCCAAACTCAGTACCCCGTTCTGACTTTTTCCCCCATATCCCTTGATTTGCTTAGCCGTAAGAGCTAAATCTAACTCACTCATTGAAAACATCCAGTGAATTGGCCTCCACTGCCTTCTGTGGCAGAGAATTCCACAGATTCACAACTGTCTAGGTGAAAAATGTTTTCCTCATCTCAGTCCTAAATGACCTACCCCTTATTCTTAAACTGTGACCCCTGGTTCTGGACTCCCCCAACATGGGGACATTTTTTCCTGCATCTACCCTGTCCAATCCTCTAAGAATTTTAAATGTTTCTATAAGATATCCTCTCATCCTTCTAAATTCTAGCGAATACAAGCCCAGTCGACCTATTCTTTCATCATACACCAGCCCCGCCTTCCCGGAATTAACCTGGTGTACCTACGCTGCATTGCCTCAATAGCAATAATGTCCTTTCTCAAATTAGGAGACCAAAATTGCACACAAGGGCCCTGTACAACTGCAGGAGGACCTCCTTGCTCCTAAACTCAAATCCTCTCGCAATGAAGGCCAACATGCCATTGGCTTTCTTCACTGCCTGCTGTACGTGCATGCTTACTTTCAGTGACAAGTACATCCAGGCCTCGTTGCACCTCCCTTTCTCCTAATCTGATACCATTCAGATAATAATCTGCCTTCCTGTTCTTGCCACCAAAGTGGATAACCTCACTTATATCCACATTACACTGCATCTGTCATGCTTCTGCCCACTCATCCAGCCTATCCGTCACCCTGCAGCCTCAAAGCATCATCCTCGCAGCTCACACTGCAACCCAGCTTTTGGTCATCCGCAAACTTAGAGATGTTACATTTAATTCCCTCATCTAAATCGTTAATATATATTGTAAACAACTGAGGTCCTAGCACCGAGCCTTGCAGCACCCCACTAGTGACTGCCTGCCATTCTGAAAATGACCCGTTAATTCCTAGATTCCTAGTTAATTCATAGATAAGCCCACCTTGTTTCCTTCCCAAAGATAAGCCTGACCTGTTGAGTATTTCTGGTATTTACTGTTTTTCTTAATGTTAGAGTTTCCGGAAGTGGCGGCAGCTGCCAAGCAGCTGCGGCTCGTCTGCAGTCCGTCTGTCTTTTCCTTTTTTTTGTTTTATTTTGTCTTGTTAGATGTATGTTTTAGTTTATTTTTAGTTGTGTATGTGTGGGGGGTGGGGGAAACTTTTATTAAACCTCTTCCTTCAATGGGGATGCGACCTTTTCCTTGTCATATCTCCGTCTCCGTCTGCGCATAGGCCTGATATCGTGGAGCTGGCGGCCTCCAACTGGAATCGACCTTGAGGCTCCGGTGGCAGAGCCTGTGGACTTACCATCGCGGAGCTTGCTGACTGTGATGGCGCTGTGGCTGCGACCCGACCGGAGCTTCGGAGGCTTCGGCCGCGGGCCCTGTGGACGACAGCATCGGGAGCTCGCAGGTCCCAGGTTGGTGACCGATTCTCGGGAGCTCCCGCAACAGCTTCGTCCGCTGTTTTGCAGGGTGGCAACTTCGTCCGCCGCGGGTTTCGCGGAGTTTGAATCGGCCCGTTCGTGGAGCTTGGAATCGGCCGCGGGACTTACCATCACCCGGCGGGGGGCTCAACATCGAGAGCCTCGATCGCCTCGATGCAGCGGGAGAACAAGCAAGGAAGAAATAAGACTTTTTGCCTTCCATCACAGTGAGGAGCTGCCTAGAGATTCACTGTGATGGATGTTTGTGTTAAACTGTGTTCATTGTGTGTTTTGTTGCTTTTTTTCTGTCATGACTGCAAGGTACACAATTTCGTTCAAAACTATTGTTTGAATGACAATAAAGGAAATTCAATTCAATTCAATTCAATAGATTTCCAGCATTTGCAGTTCTTTTGGTTATTTTATGAATGGTTCTATGATTTAAAAATTGTGACTCTATAAGAAAACAAAATCGTAAATTGAAACATATAAGATTGTTAAGGGCTTGGACACGCTAGAGGCAGGAAACATGTTCCCGATGTTGGGGGAGTGCAGAACCAGGGGCCACAGTTTAAGAATAAGGAGTAAGCCATTTAGAACGGATACGAGAGGAAACACTTTTTCTCACAAAGAGTGGTGAGTCTGTGGAATTCTCTGCCTCAGAGGGCGGTGGAGGCAGGTTCTCTGGATGCTTTCAAGAGAGAGCCCTTAAAAATAGCGGAGTCAGGGATCTGGGGAGAAGACAGGAACGGGGTACTGATTGGGGATGATCAGCTGGCTCGAAGGGCCGAATGGCCTACTCCTGCACCTATTGTCTATTGTCTATTGTCTATTGTAATATATGTGCAATGGAGAGTGAACAGTGAACCCTTTTGTAAATACACTAGAGTAAGTGGGACCCGTTGGGTCCCCAGCTTCACATGGGAAGGCTGGTCCCCCAACGCAATATTCCACCTCTCCACCAATTCCAATATTGCTGGCCAGTAGGGGGGAGGGGGCTTTCTGGAGCACTAGCATGGTGCTGTGGGCTGAAGGGACTGGTTCTAGAGGGCTAGTATGGGCATTGTGGGCCGAATGGATTCTTGGGCTGGCAGCTCAGTCATTGAGACCACTCACACACACACTCACACTCACTCACTGACACACACACACACGCACACCCACACCCACACACACACACACACCCACAAACACACACACACTCACAAACACACACACACACTTGCAAACACACACACATACACTCACACACACACATATACATACACTCACACACACATACACTCACGCACACATACACTCACACACACATACACTCACACACACGCACAAACACTCACACACATACACTCACAAACACATACGTACACACAACACATACACACACACACCTGCACACACTCACAGACACTCACACACACACACACACACACACACACTCACACACACACACACACCATATATATGGCAGAAAACTTTCTTGAATACGCACATGGCTGAGCGCGGCCTCTCCACTTTGGGGCTTCGCAGTCAGCGGCACTTCCGCAATCAGCGTGACCTCTGCGCTTACCGGAAGTTACGCAATCAGTGCGGCCTCTGCACTCACCGGAAATTACGCGATCAGCACGACCTCTGCACTCACCGGAAATTACGCAATCAGCGCGACCTGTCCACTAAGCGGAAGTCACGAAATGAGCGGGACTTTTGAACTAAATACAGTCGGACCTAATAAAGCATTTATTCCTTCCAAACACAGTCGGACCTAATAAAGCATTGCAGTTTCAAGGACAGGCAAGGCAGCAGGCCAAACAACTCTTGGCATTGTCATTAAGGGCTAACAAATCATTTATTGCAAGTACATTGCAGACTCACAGTTCAGTTGATTCACAGCTTAAAATGAGAGCCGTGGCCTCGTGATCTTGCAGAGTGACTGAGTCACGTCCAGGCATCCAGGGTTTTATAGTCCTGCCCCCCCCCCCCCCCCGCACCCCCCTGGAAGGGGCGTTTTCATCGCGGTGATTGACAGGCGAGAGGATCTCAAGGTTTTTTTAAACACTCATAACTTTTTTTATTTTTCATCGATGGGAAAAGTCCTCGGGGCCTGCTCAGCGGAGGAGGACAGTGACTAAGATGGCCAGAAATCATAGCGATATATGGTGGTGTTTTTTTCTAAAATCAATATACAACGCAGACAGGAAATGGTCAAGGTGAGACTTTTAATTATATTGATTTCCCACGGGAAGTAATGTCGCTAATTAGTATCTTGACCTGTCCGATATTTTGTCAGACTGTGCTCCAAATTTTGTCTTTTTGGGATTATTAATTGCAAAGTAAAAAGAAATTTAAAGGGATTACAAACTCCAACCATGTCACTTTCCACATTAATTTGAACAAATTAAAAATTGTATATGCTCCCTAAGTAGTGTACCTCTCTGACTGAAGTGATATCCCCCCCCCCCCCCATATTTACTTGAGGTGCCAGGAACAAATCAAGTTTCTTTAGCAATGAAAGGATTGCTCGTAGTAAAGAATGCTGGAGTAACATAGTGGGTCAGGCCACATGTCTGGAGAAAATGAATAGGTGATACTTCGGGTCGGGGCCCTTCTTCAGACTCGACCCAACACATAACGTCACCTATCCAATTTCTTCAGAGATGCTGCCTGACCCACTGAGTTACTCCAGCATTTTGTGTCTATGTTTGGTATAAACCAACATCTGCAGTTCCTTTATATTACAAAGTGTTGAACGTGCCCAATGAACAACCTGAATAAGATGCAGCAGTTGTACCATTATTTTGTAACAAAGGAATTTAAATGCAAAATTATTTCTTCATTTGAATTGCTCAACATGGAACTACTTGACAGGTTTACATAGATCATCTTCAGACATATGGTACAATGTCTTTGATGCAAAGTATAATGAACTTCCCTACCTTCTCTGCATCACCCATTGTCCCAATAATTGTTGCACTTGTCAATTAATGAACTTTAGCACTAATCCCTATCCCTAGGCAACTATTCAGACTGTTATGGAAGCATTTTGTCTAATTACAGTGCTAATAATTTACAAAATCCAGAAAAAATACATAAAAAGTCAGTTGCGATTTTTTTGTCCTATTCAAAAGAAAGATGCTTGTGGTCATAAAATAGTGTGGCTTTTCCTTGCCATTTAATCACTGTCAGGAAGCAAGTGTCACCTTCCCCCTCCTCACACACCACCCTAACCACACACATTCCATGAGAGCTCTTTGAACGAATCATCAACCAATCTCCGCTTTTTTATGGGTTTGAGCTACAATTTCAGAAGTGTTCGGGGGTTTCTACTGTGCATTAAAATTGTTGATGACCACAGGGAGTGGTGTAGAAAAGAGCTATCTGCTGACGATATGGCACTTGCGTGCAATGAATGGACGCAAAGGTAACTTGCATAGAATGCAAGCCATGCTGCATTCAAGGGCAGTAAATGAATATGTCATCAAAGCTTAATACCCCTCCAACTACACCACTAGCCTCATGCACTGACCAATGTAATGCAGCCACATTATTCAGCAGGTAGATTTCTTCTGCAAAAATCTTTATCAAAGAGCACAGAACATGGGATTTACCTGTCCCACCAAACCCTCACAACTCACTACAACTTTACATTGGCATTTCATAGCTTCCACATGCCATTATGGCGGCACACTGAAATACAGCAAACCACTCACCTCTCTCACTTTCCCAAGTGTTCCTTTTCTTCTTAAATGTTCCTTGAAGATCTCAAAGCATTTGGTTTCACTCTAGTTCCACGAGTTCTAAGTTGACTCACTGATGAGGTCAGTGTGGGATCTCCCGACTCTACCCTGAGGTGCTTGGAAGTATCAGGTGGATGGCTAATTGAGAAGTGACGCATCTCTTCCATTATTTACACTGGACTTCTATGTGCTCCTAATCTGTAAGATCCAGGGCTCTCATTACCATCCTGAATGGTCTTTTTCCACTGAGCAAAACACAGACCCAAAACTCCCAGGGGCGATGGAGATAATGCTTTTTTTTATCAAGGAATTTTGAGCACATCCATGAATCTTTTCCTATGTCTGCCTGGTGATTTTTTTCCAGTGGCAGAGATTGGAATATAGTGCCCGGTTCACTTCAGTTCCATTCAGTTCAGTTTAGTTTATTGTCACGTGTACAGAGGTACACGTGACAACAAACGTGTTGAGTGCTAACGAGTCAGCAGAAAGACAATACATGATTACAATCGATCTATTTACAGTGTACAGATACTTGATCATAGAATAACCTTTATTGCAAGGTAAAGCTAGCAAGTCTGATCAAGGATAGTCCGAGGGTCATCAAAGTAGTAGATAGCAGTTCAGCACTGCTCTCTGGCTATGGTAGGATGATTCAGTTGCCTGATAACAGCTGGGAAGAAACTGTCCCCGAATCTGGTGGTGGTGGTCACACTTCCTATACCTTTTGCCTGATGGGAGAGGGGAGAAGAGGGAGTGGTCAGGGTGCGACTTGTCCTGGTTCAGTGGATTAGTGTTAGTATCACCAACAACAAGACAGTAGTCGACATGTATAGATCCCATGACTCACCTCCTGGGAGGACTGAATGGGGGGCTATTTTTAGAGTGACCATCACAAAGATAGTGTCCAGCAATGACTAGAGATAATTGAAGAAGACCATATGTTAGTACTTAACCATTCTACTCCCATCTCACCTCTCCCTTACTAGATGCTTTGCTCATTGTTCATTGCAAACTGCTAATGCATTAGGCACACACCTCTTACTTGCTCACCCCCCGTTATGATCATAACCCTTTTCTTCTACTTTACTTTCTTCATACAACCAAGAAATCCAGCATGCTCAGGGTTTGGTGGATGAGCAGCAAACCACAATAAAGAAAGCATCTCATCATTAAATTTACCATTTTGATCTCCCATAACCCTAACCCTATATACCAATCTACCGTTTCTCAATACTTCACCTGGTGTAGTGTAACCATTTGGTGGTTCACTGGTCAATGTCTTTCCATTTCCCATTGTTCCTGCTTTACTTTTAACAGTATGTTATTATTATTTTCTATCATCTTTCCTCTTCCCTGAGTATTTATATTTGCCTTGATATCGACTCCAGTTGGTAGTGTGTTTTGTGCATGTTCATGTTCAAGTTCAAGTTCAAGTTCAAGTGAGTTTATTGTCTGCTTCAGCACAACAGAACATAGTAGGCATTGACTACAAGGCATTCTATAAATATATACACACATGAATCAATATACTGATAAAGTGCAAATAACAGTATTGGCTAATAAAGTTCAGTGTTATGTCCGAGCCAGGTTTAATAGCCTGATGGCTGTAGGGAAGTAGCTATTCCTGAACCTGGTCGTTGCAGTCTTCAGGCTCCTGTACCTTCTACCTGAAGGTAGTAGGGAGATGAGTGTGTGGCCAGGATGGTGTGGGTCCTTGATGATACTGCCAGCCTTTTTGAGGCAGCGACTGTGATAGATCCCCTCGATGGAAGGGAGGTCAGAGCCAATGATGGACTGGGCAGTGTTTACTACTTTTTGTAGTCTTTTCCTCTCCAGGGCGCTCAAGTTGCCGAACCAAGCCACGATGCAACCGGTCAGCATGCTCTCTACTGTGCACCTGTAGAAGTTAGAGAGAGTCCTCCTTGACAAACCGACTCTCCGTAATCTTGTAATCATGTAATCACAACTCTAATGTGCTCTCCAACGAATCTTAGTTTCAGTCAATGTAAACACATTTTGGAAGTGAAGTGGAGCTGCACTATAAAATTAGCACCAGGATAAATTTCTAAGTAATTATTCTGATCCTCTTTAGCACTTTGTCCTTATTCTTCATGTCTTTGATCGACAATTTTTAAAAATAAATTCTGTCAGATAATGGACCATATGGAATATAAAATGAATCAGATAAGGCTCTCGAGGAATATAAAGGAAGCAGGAAAGAACCTTATCAAGAAATTAGGACTGAAATGAGTATGAAATGTCCTTGGCAAGTAGGATTGAGGAGAATCCCATGGCATTTTACATGCACAGAGTCTCTTGCCCAGAGTAGGGGAATTGAGGACCAGAGGACATAGATTTAAGGCGAAAGGGAAAAGATTTAATAGGAATCTGAGGAGTCACATTTTCACACAAAGGGTGGTGGGTGTATATAACAAGCTGCCAGAGGAGGTAGTTGAGGCAGGGACTATCCCAACATTTAAGAAACAGTTAGGCAAGTACATGGAAAGGACAAGTTTGGAGGGATATGAATCAAACGCGGGTAGGTGGGATTAGTGTAGCTGGGGCATGTTAGCCGGTGTGGGCAAGTTGGGCCGAAGGGCCTGTTTTTTTTTACAGTGTATCACCATGACTCTCTCTATGACACCCTTTTAGGTGCAAGAGGGTAGCTAAGAAAAGGATGGGTCAGCTCACTGACAAAGGAGGGAATTTATGCATGGTGTGTCTCATCGATACCACGGCAATATAACTTGAAATGTACAATTTCAAATTGGTGCTAATCATTAACAGATCAGTATTTTCCAGACATCCAGGAATTGGTGCCCTGAAATTTCTGTCACTATTTCACCATAGGTCAATGTATTTAAAAATAATAATGTATTTTGTAATTGATGAATCAGAATAAAAAATAACCAACAGCTCAAGGGTTATTACAGGAAAGATGCATTTGCCCTCAGCATTAAAGAAACTTTGATGAATATTCTCTGGTCCTGACCATATTTGGGCCCCATATCTGAAGAAGGACGTGCTGGCATTGGAGAGGTAGGAGGAGATTTACGAGAATGATCCCGAGGGTGATTGGGTTAACATCTGAGTAGCGTTTTTTGTCATTGGGCCGGTACTCTCTGGAGTTTAGAAAGATGAGGGTGGGACCTCATTGAAACTTACCGAATAGCGAAAGGCTTGGATGGAGTGGATGTGGAAAGGATGTTTCCACTAGTGGGAGAGTCTAGGACCAGAAGGCATAGCCTCAGAATAAAAGGACACACCTGTAGAAAGGAGGTGAGGAGGAATTTCTTAGTCAGTGGCTGGTAAATCTGTGGAATTCATTGCCACCGACAGCTGTGGAGGCCAAGTCATTGAGCATTTTTACGATGGAGGTTGTCAGATTCTTGATTAGTAAGGCTTTGGGGAGAAGGCAGGAGAATGGGTTTGAGAGGGAAAGATAGATCAGCCATGATTGAATGATGGAGTAGACACGATCGGCCGAATGGCCTAATTCTGCTCTTATGACTTATGAACTCATTCCTGGAAGTGTTTTTTTATTTTCAAAGTACACCCCCAACAAATGAAATATTGCTAACACAATGGTAGGTCAGTATGACACATACTTTGTATTTAAAAGAATTCCCTCTGAAGTCAAACACCAAATGGTTTCTATTTTCAGTCACTAATTGAGGTTCCAGGAAAGCTTCCACTGACTCACGCCATGTGCTGGTTCTTGTAGACCATTGGATGAGACATCTGCAGTGTCAGTGCAGAATGGTGAGCAGCTAAACCAGTGATGATGATGGTCCTAGATAAGAATTGGGGGAAATGGAGCAATGGAGATCATCTTTTAATTGACATGTACAACAATATTGAAAATACTTTATTTACCTTATTCAATTAATCTTTCATTTTGGCAGAGATAAGGACAACTGTACTGTTTGTTTGCCGGGCAGGGCAGGGAAGAGCAATGAATACAAAGTTTACAGTGAACTAGTATTGAGCGCAATGCAACACATGCAGGTTTTATTAGTGGCTTAATTTCAAAAAATAATGTGGATCCTCAAAGCTTCAGAATAGAATGGTCAAGATTATTTTACATTTGATACGTTAGTCCACAGCAGCTTTGGGGGTGGAGAATGGACAGGACTGCCAGAGAGTGAAAAACTCTTGTTGCTGATTAAAGATACTTTGATCAGAAATAGGTCTGGCTTAGAGAAAGAACAGCTCGATGAACATAAAGCTTCAGAACAACAGCGATTCCATCAATAAACTGCTGTTTTCCATCAAGCTGTAATGGCAACCCACAAGAGCAGTGGAACCGATATGTAAAAAGAAGAGACTTTTACAGCTTACCCTGTACCACATGTTTATATCTTGACATGGAAAAAATAGAGAACCTAAAAAGGCAACAAAGTAAGTCACGATGAACCATGCAAGCTTTGTGTATTTTACATATTGATGAAAAAGTATTTCCTTACCAGCTTTAGAAATCTATTCATGCTCCCAGCTCCCACATTCGCACTTCTCCTAAGATCTATTCTGCTATGCGCACTGGTTTAACTGATAGCCAAGCTAATTAGTTTGCTCGCTCGTGTGTCAGACGACATTCTGTCTTCGCTTTGCCACAGCCAGTGCCACATCTGTGCCTCTGCAGAGATCGTCCGCAGTGCATGCCTCTCTGCCGCAAGTCAGTAGGTGGGCCATTGTCTGTACCTGTCCACAGTTGCACTTGTCAGAGTCCGAGAAGCCCCACTTCTTCAGGTTGAGTCTGCAATGTCCCTCTCCAGTGCGGAGGTGGTTTAGGGCTTTCCAGGTAGTATAAGGCAGGTAGTGTCCCTGTGCCATCTGTTGTTTGGTTTTGGTGCCTGGTATGGTTGGTTCTAGTTCCATGAAGCTGTTCCGACTCTTCAAGTGTTTCTTGGCATGTTGGTGATTGTGCAAGGGGTGACGGGGGTCTGTGTCCGCCTGTGTCAGTTAAAGCGTTCTACTGCAGCTGCCCGATCACGTCTTCGAGATGGTTCGTCGTTTGCCAGCCAGCTCGCACAGGTGTTCAACCTTTGTCGGCTTCAGGCATCCTGTAGTTTTCCTGCAGGCAGTGTTCAATGCAGAGTCCACCTTGCATGCATGTTTAGAGCGACCCCAGACGGGGCTTGCATATCCTGCCACTGAGAAACAGAGTGCCAGGGCTGAAGTGCGGATTGTTGTTGGGTCACTTCCAAATGAGCTGTTTGCTAATTTTTCGATGACATTGTTCCAGGTGTTGACCTTTGCATGTTGGCGATATGATAACGTGCGATCGACGACCGCACCTAGGTACTTTGGGGCTTTGCAGTGTTCCAACAGAACATCATTCCATCGCACCTGCAGTTGACGTTTCACATCCCGGTTCCGGAGGTGGGAAGCTGCGCTAATTAGTCAAGTCCAGTTACGTTTATTATCGCATGCACAGGCTTACTGATGTACATATATGATGCAAATCTAGCTTGCAACAACATCACAGGCGCATAGACTCAGACAAACACACAAGATATACATAAATTATACATTAATTACACATTACATTTCTAAAAAAAAGACTGTACTAAAAAGAGACATTAGTGCAAAACACAATTAAAAAAAAAAAACCATGGCAGTGGAAATGGTGGTGTGTAGTTTTCTTTTGTTGATGTAGGATTACGGATTGTGCGGGTTGATTCAAGAATCTGATAGTTGTAGGAAAGTAGCTGTTCCTGAAACTGGTGGTGTGGGATTTCGAGCTTCTGTACCTCTTGCCCAATGGTGGAAAGGAGAAGAGGGCATGGCGTGAATAGTGGGAATTCTTGATGGTAGATGCCGTCTTCAGGTCGATGTTTTTGATGGATGGACGTGGCTGAGTTCACCACTCTGCAGCCCTCTTGCATTCCTCTGTGATGGGATTGCCATACCTGGCTATGATGCAACCAGTCAGGAGATTTTCTACAGGGCATCTGATAAAGTCCTTGAGAGCATATGGTGGTATGCTGAATCTCTTCAAACTTCTAAGAAAGTAAAGACACCAATTAATCCCCTGCAATTGGAGGGGGGAGTTGCCTTCTATAAAAGACATGTGCTTAGAATTAAAATTCCACTGCACATGGAAGACACAAACTTTAGGATTTCCACCTAAATCTCTGCCCCACCAACCATATTGCATCACTCCCATCACCATTCCAGCTACCCCTTTCCTATCACCTGCCCAGATAATAATCCCAGCAAAACATCCAGTCTATTGGCAAGGAGGAACGGAAATGAAGAATCACATTTTTAGATAAGTTTTAGTTACAGCATTACAGCATGGATACAGGTCCTATGGCCCACTGGGCCCAATGCCGACCATTGGTCACCCGTTCACATTAGTTCCATGTTATCCCACTTTCTCATCCACTCTCTACACACTAGGAGCAATTAACAGAGGCCAATTAACTAACAAACCCCTGCACTTTTTTGGGATGTGGGAGGAAACTGGAACACCCGGAAAAATCCATGCAGTCATGGGGAGAATGTACAGACTCCACACAGAAAGCACCCAAGGTCAGTATTAAACCCGGGTCTCTGATGCTGTGAGGCAGCTGCTCTATCAGCTGCACCTCTGAACTGCCATAGAATTAGAGGAACAAATGTTGTGGGGAGGCCAATGGAGGTTACAATCCATCTGGGTCACTGGATTTGTTCTCATTGGCTGACAAACCTGTAAATAGTGACTAAAAATTAAATGTTATCTGAAAAGTTTAGGAAAACAATTCTGGTCATGAAGAGTGGTTTGAATCTTTGCCACAAACTAATTAAAAAAGTAATGGATTATTAGGAAATGTTCTTTTATTGACAAAATGACTATATCGAGAATAATATCTGTGACAGATTAATGGACAACGGCTTTTTACTCTGGGGTTTCATTCTATAATTCGAAATGAGTTACTAAGTAGGAATTAAGTTATGGATCATTTAAGTTATGGATTTGAACATTCACCTGAACAGAATTTTTCATTGTAATAGACACACGTGCATTCATATACTCTTTGAATTTCATCATGGAATCATTAAAATGTACAGCACAGAAATGGGCCCTATCGGACCACCTTGTCTATGCCATACATGGTGCCTATTTATGGCAAAACAGAATACAGTCTCAGATGTAGTTGGAAAAAACCAATCTCTCAAAAAAAAAAATCAAAAGTTAATTAAAATGCATAGTTGTTGCTTACTCCCACTCGCCCTTATCCGGCAGCTCCATGTATATGTCCTTCATTTACTTTTCTATCCCCTGCTGATTTCAATCTGTCAGGATGCCAAACAGCTCATGCTTCATCCCTCGCAGAGTGTGAAATGTTTGTCATTCTAAAGTCATTGTCGGGAGAGGAATCTCGGAATGGTAGAGATGAATATGTCTGCTTAAAACACGTTTTTGCACCATTTCGATGGTGTGTTTCATTTGCAGTTTATGTATTCAATAAATCCACAGAGCACTTCTGATTTAATGGCCAAGGTACTTTATCCTGCTCTTTTCATAAATATCCATTAATGTCTCTGACTAAAGATAGACATCAAAAAGCTGGAGGACCTCAGCGGGACAGGCAGCATCTTGGGAGAGAGGGAATGGGTGACGTTCCTGGTCGAGACCCTTCTTCAGACTGGTTAGGGATAAGGGAAATGAGTGATATAGATGGTGATGTGGAGAGATAAAGAACAATGAATGAAAGATATGTGAAAAAGTAACAATTGCAAGCTGTTTGTTGGGTGAAAATGAGAAGCTAGTGTGACTTGGGTGGGGGAGGGATAGAGAGAGGGAATGCCTGGGATACCTGAAGTGAGAATTCAATATTCGTATGACTGGGTTGCAAGCTGCCCAAGGGAAATATGAGTTGCTGTTCCTCCAATATGCGTTTAGCCTCACTTTGACAATGGAGGAGACTGAGGACAGAAAGGTCTACATGTGTTTAGTGGGATCTTTGAGAGGAACCTGAAAAAAGCTGCTTGCCATGAAGATATTCAACCTCCAAGTTAACTCAAAATGGCCCAAGTGTTAGACTTTTCATGAAGGTAGTATGAGGACAATCAGAAATAAAATTAATATTTTACCAAGGATTCATTTAATTAAGTTCCTTGTTTCTGAATAAGCTTTTCTTCAAAGTATATGTTCATTTTAAACTAAGTAACTGTGGAAATCAATATTTGTTACACTGTGACTGGATAGCAAGGGTAGAAGTAATAACACTGACTGGTCTATTCCGATAACACGGTGTCGCAGCGCCAGAGACCCGGGTTCGATCCTGAACATGGGTGCTTGTCTGTATGGAGTTTGTACGTTCTGCCCGTGTCCTGCCTGGGTTTCCTCCCACACTCCAAAGACATACAGGTTTGTAGGTTAATTGGCTTGGTATAAAAAAATTGTCCCTAGCGTGTGTAGGGTAGTGTTAATGTGTGGGGATCGCTAGTCAGTGCGGACTCGGTGGGCCAAAGGGTCTGTTTCCGCGCTGTGTCACTAAACTAAAAAAAACGAAACTAAACTAAACACAGTGGTGGCTTGAAGGACTGTGTAAATGCATGAGTGCTTTCACAATGACTGTATATAGGATGCTGTGGGCTTTATGAGAATCTTGTCCTATGCTGCTTTTGCTTGCTGTACATCCTCGTGGTCAGT
This sequence comes from Malacoraja senta, assembly GCA_038087875.1. Classification (NCBI taxonomy): domain Eukaryota; kingdom Metazoa; phylum Chordata; class Chondrichthyes; order Rajiformes; family Rajidae; genus Malacoraja; species Malacoraja senta. The sequence continues at coordinate 230,409,750 of CM075977.1, forward strand.
TCACTGAATGTCTTCACTAGTGGGAGAGTTAGGACAAGAGGGCACAACCTCAGAATAAAATGACTTACCTTTAGAAAGGAGATGAGGAATTTCTTTAGCCAGTGGATGGTGAATCTGTGGAATCCATTGCCACAGAGATCTGTGGAGGCCGTCTTTGGATATTTTAAAGCAAAGATTGACAGGTACTTGATTAGTAAGGGTGTCAAAGGTTACGGGAAGAAGGCAGGAGATTGGGGTTCAAAGGGAAAGATAGATCAGCCATGAATGACTGATGGGCCAAATAGCCTAACTCTGCTCCTATGACTTATTAACTTCATCCTGCTGCACTGTTGTCTCGGTGTTGGACCTCACATTGGCAGTGGATAAATTTCTATAATGGCCAAACTATTAGACAGCAGAGCTATTCAAATAGTGACTCCCTGTCCCTTGTGTACTGTGGAATGCTACCCGAGTAGCGCCGACAAGAAAATCTCATTCTGAGCAGCTCCACTGTGATGTTCACTCAGCTCTTGTGATGACACGGCCATGATTGCAGCAGCACTTATCTCATGTGTGTGAAACTGTGATAAACATTGATACCCATTTCAAGAGGAGATAGCCCATATCCCTGAGAAAGATGAAGCAACTGCAACTGGCTCAGAAGGCATAAATCATAGGATCTACCAGCATACTTTAAATTGACCATCGGAAATGTCCCTCAATGGTCTATCCTCAAATACATGTTGAGAGTACACAACCCTTTCAATGTACAAATACACAAACAGGGAAAAAAAGATCTGTAATGGTCATAAGAATGCATTGTGTGAATGGCTACATTTAAGAGAAGGCTGCAGTACCAGACAATATCTTTGGCCAGTATGTCTGCAGCTATGAACTACTGGAGATGAAAAAAGGACACAAAGTGCTGGAGTAAGTCAGCAGGTTAGGCAGTCTCTCTGGAGAACATGGATAGGTGACGTTTCGGGTCGAGACCCTTCTTTAGACAGATTTTAGTGGGGGAGAAGAAAGCCGTGAAAGGGGAAAGGCAGGATAAGGTGTTGCAGGTAACAGGGTTGTTTTTGACAGGCAGATGGTTGGATCAAAAGCCAGAGGTAAGAACAGAAGGTGTGAGTTAGGTTTGAAGCCCACACTCACAATCTGCAACTCTTCAAACCTGTTCTCCCGAAATGCAGCCTAACCCGCTGTGTTACTCAAACATTTTGTGTCCTTTTGTGTAAACCAGCATCTGCAGTTCCGTATTCCTACGGTTATGTTTTCAAGGGAGAGTTAGATGTAGCTCTTAGGGCTAAAGGAATCAAGGGATATGGGGAAAAAGCAGGAACGGGGTACTGATTTTGGATGATCAGCCATGAACATATTGAATGGTGGTGCTGGCTTGAAGGGCCGAATGGTCTACTCCTACACCTATTTTCTATGTTTCTATGTTGTGTTTCTTGTTAGTAATCAAAAAACAAAAAAAATCTGCAGATGTTGTAAATCTGATACAAAAACAGAAATTACTGGAAATGCTCAGCAGGTGAGGCGGGCAATATTTTGTGGCGAGCGAGGGAGTTTATGTTTTAGGTTGAAGATCAATATTGTGCTCTTTAATATGAACATTTAACTGTATTTTAATCATGACTGAATACAAAGTTACAATTAGAGATGTAAGAGATTATGACTTAAAGATTGGTCAGGAACATGATTTAAGAGCTGACGGGCAGAATGAGTGGCACAAATTTTTACCCATGATTCCAGAGTATGTGAGGACAACCATCAACAGGCCTGCCAATGCTGAGATAAGTTTAATTTAGTTTAGTTAGTTTAGTTTAGTTTATTGTCACATGTACAGAGGTACAGTGAAAGGCTGTTGTTGCGTGCTAACCAGTCAGTGGAAAAACTGCAAAAAATTACAATCAAGCCATCCACAGTGTACTGGTACATGATAAAGGGAATAACGTTTTGTGCAAAACAAAGTCCAGTAAAGTCTGATTCAAGATAGTCCCGAAGACAAAAGCTGCGATAGTTGTATAAGAGGCCAAGTTTGATAGAGGAGGTTGCAGAAATATCAGGATCAAGTTTTTCCATAGTTGGCCAACTCACGATGATAAGCTGCTTGAGTCGTATGAACTGCAATCATCTCCCTCACGTCCTGGTGTGGTGCCACAAAAGGATAATAGGCCATCTGGGATCTTAACAAATGTAAATAATAATAGAGATTATGAATAAAATATACATCTTTCAATGGTGGACAAAGATGTTGGCTTGGATTTATTATATATACAAAGCTAATTAAATATCATTGAATATGTGGGAATCATTTCTTGCGTTGTCATTCAGTTACAGCCCCACAAACTCTCATTCCATAGCAATATTCACATCCAGAGAATCCCTTCCATTCCTTTCATTCCTATAATTCAGCACAGTGGCACAGCGATAGAGTTGCTGCCTTACAGTGCCAGAAACCCAAGTTTGACCCTGACTACGGGTGCTGTCTAGACGGCGTTTGTACGTTGAACTCGGGTCTCTGGCACTGTAAGGTAGCAACTCTATTGCTGTGCCACTGTGCCGCCCTGCTGAGTTGCTCCATCAGTTTGTTTGAAGACTCTGTCTACGTATTAGGAGCCAACAAATTTAGGCCAGTCTTGAGGTAAGATTCAATAGAGCTCAAGTTTCATTGAACACGCTAACACATTCTGCTGCCACAAACCACCTTAGAACCTTAGGGTACACACAAAACATTCACACAAATAAATAGGTGTGAAGATAAGTTTGTTTTCTTTGCAGCAAGATGGTTTCAATAATTTAAGTCACCAATCTATTTCTCAAGAATTAATTTCTAATGTAACACTGTTGCTATGATACATATGGGAAGTTTGCATTGGAATAATCCACAGAATTATGAAATCTTTCTCTGATCAATTCTATTTTCTATTTTCATCAAAACCTTTCTGATAAATTAAGTTGTAATGTTATTAAACCATATATATTCCATACTTTAATTGTTCTTAATTTTTCTCCAAACACCATTTGACTTAAAAACAGCTCAAATGTTGCATTGTTTACAAGTTTCTATAAATTCAAATTGAAAATCCCCCTTCACCTATAAACATTACCATAGTAAACAAAAACAAATGCAACTAATGAAACTATGATAGTCATACAGACCCTGGCTACCACATCATTAGTCAGGGTACTAGCTTTCAAACAGTGAAAGTTATCACAAGCGTAAAGCAAGTTTTAACATAAGGCCGATATCGTTGTGTTACTATGCTTGCTTTAATCTATTCGAGGAATAAAGTAATGGCAGTTTTAGAGAATTATTAAAATTAGGTAGCTGACCTGCAACACCTCCCTCAACAGATGCTATCTGATCTGTTTCAGCGTTTCCAACATTTCTTTTATTACTAATAGTAGTATAAATATCCTTTTAGTTCTTTGCTACTAGCTTTAGATAGAAAACTGGGAAACTTTTAGAGTTTATAGGATTACTTTTGATTGCAGTATATCCAGTATATAATTATACCATGATCATATCAGAAGATGAGGACTACAGAGGAATCTACCAATGATATAACAGATAAATGCCAGCGGATTTTTTGATAATTTATTTCCAATATTCTCACAGTAATTATTGCATATGATCAATTATTTTCATATCAACCACTTGGATATACAGACAACCTTGGGGATTTGACTATGTTAAAGATAGTATATAAAAGTAAGCTTATGTTATATCTCAGTAGACATATTATCTTTAAAGGTATTAAATGTGCTAAGAGGGGGTGAACAAATTTCAGTACAACACCAAATGGCAGTTCCCCAGTTAAAACTCCAGAAGACCAGTGTATGGAATATCTCAGACATTAATATGTTTGTTTCTTCGAGTACCATAAATGAATGTAATCTCCCAGAATAAGAGCCGTTTTACAAGATATTTTACTGCATATTATCCCAAAACTGCCTGCACACACTCTTTCAGTGGTTCCCCACTGAGTGCTCTTTATATAATTTCTTACACATATATTTTCAATCAAACATTTCCATCGGTCATATTTAACAAATTGGCATCTTTCTTTACAATTAAAAAAAACATGGCTGATTATAAAATGTTTCTAACATTATCATTGTGTTTAAATGAGTGCAATTGTCTGACTATTACTCAGAGTACAAAAAGAAATGAAATTAAATTCCTAGAATATCACATTTCTATGCCAGGATTGATAAGAATGTTGACTCTTATTTCCAGACAACCGCCCACTCACAGAACTCTCATTTCTCGTCACTTCCAGATAGTTGTAAATTCTACAAACAAATTGGTTTACAATTTGAGTTTATTTGTCCATAATTCACAGATTTCTGAGCACATCCATCATATTCAATCTCATTGACCCTAGTTGTGCTTATATACTCAGAAAAATGTAACTACATTTCATTGTCAGCCTTCTGCAAAACTAAAGGAGTTTGAAAATGTGACATTTATAGCATAGGCAAACTCATTTAATGCTCAGTAAAGGAAACACTCCTTATGTTTTAGTTCTACGTATAAGAATTTAATTAGCTTTGGAATAAATTAATAATGTCAACAGATTTGTAGTGCTTGCTGTTTCTTTAAAATAATTACCGGTATTGATAGCTAAACTTGTATATTACCACCTTCATCTATTTCCACTAATGTGGAATTCCACTACAGGAACCAGAATGTGATGCAAGGTCTGCCCTGATCCATTGGTATAACAATTTCCTTGCTGTAAAAACGTACCTGTTAATCCCATTGCATCACCGTACATGGTCTAAGTTGGGTACGGAAGTCAGGACAACCCTATCTTAACATACAGGAAGTCTCTGTGATAAAGCATATCAAATTTTTAAAACTCCAATTGAGTGAGTCATGAGGTCGATGTATACAATTTGCCAACTTTAAAATCTGGCTATTGAAGGAAAAGATTTTTTGCCATTCCATTACACACTTTTGAGTTTCTGCTGAAACACACAGTCAGCCAGGGAAAGGCCAAAATACTCTGAATCATTTTGAAGACTACAATGGAATAACAGATCAGGGTGAAAGTTCATAAGTAAAATAAAATGTAAGTTCAATTTTTCACAAATTCAATATTATGGAAGGCCAATTCAAAATAGATAATGAGACGTAGAAATTGTGTTCAAAACAGTTCAAGTAAGGTATGTTGGGGTTGATATTTCTCTATCTCAAGCATTGATTTGACAATATTGGTATTGATATTGATACAAACTTTCAAGGAAGATATTACCAGAGATGATTAATAATTAAAAACATTTTTACAAATTAAAAATAAAACTTTAAAAAACAAAAATATCTATTTTGGCAATTATTTACAGATTGCTTAACAACTGCTTTTTAATGAATACATCTATATATACACCGATGGGAATTAATGAATGTGGGTGCAACCTCGGTGCAGCAATAATTGTAACAAAGTAGGTGGTAAATTCACAAGGGATTTCTTTGACAATTCTGCAGAAGTATCTGAGAGAGGAGTTAATAACTTACAAAGAATAAATGGACATTTTCTATACAATAAGGGAATAAACATTGATAAATTATCTGGTCCATTGTGATATTTCATTTGAAATTACACATGATTGCTGCTTCCATTAAATTTTCAACATGTGGGAAAATTAGCGGCGACTAGAATTAATCCGCCATGGAGAGTAGCGAGAATTCTCGTGCCGTAGGTGGGTCGCCAGGAGGTCCTAGTGGGTTGCCAGGAGGTCGAAGGTTCTCGTAGGTTGTAGCCGGTGCTGATCAGTGAATTTCATTGGCTCATTGGGGAAAAAAACGTAAGCAATAGTTTTCAGAACCAAGGATAACCGACCGGTAATGTTAATGTCTGCTGAGCTTCACAGCCGTGTATCTCTAGCTTCTTAAAAGTTGTCTGGCTTCTTAAAAGTTGTCTCCACTCCTTCTCCCCCCTCTCTCCCCCTCTTTTAAAGGACTTACCATACACTGTGCTTTAGCCGTCTTAATTACAACGAGTCTCTCAGATTTTTGCAAATTGCCACATTGATTATGCTGCATGTTATGGATGCAAGATAGAGGTCATATTGAACAACAGAAAGTGTTATGTTGTGAATAAACTAAGAAAAGGTTGTTACTGTTTACTTTGCAGGCTAAGAAACACTTCCTGTTCATCGCGGTGTGTGTCTGTATCACCTTGGCTTTGCACCGTGTGAATTTCAGACAACGCTCTCCCCGCTTGCCCTGCGATGTGTTTGTGTGTGTGTGTGTGTTCCACTCTGACAGTCGCCGTTCCAGTTGCTGGTTTTTCAGGCGACTGCCAGCAACTTCACAGTCACCGGCACTCACCTGAAAAATCACCAAAGTGGAACAGGCCCATAATGTCCTGTAGATGAGCTAAGTCCATAATTTCTAGGTTCTCCACAGCAATCTTTCCTATCTCTACTATGGTTAGTCTATTAATGACCATTCTTCTCGTCCGCATATATTACCCAATGCATTTATTGTCATTATAAATTATGCTTTTATTAACATTAGAACCCATTACAAAGAGACTTCCTCTAATTTATTATTTCCTAAGATTCCTTCTTGTCAAGTTATCATGAAAAATTATCAAGCTTTAAACATCAGCAAGTTGACTTATGAAGGAGGTTAGTGCATGGACATAACCCTATCCTCATCAAAGGAGCCGTGGCAGAGATCATGAGAGTCAAGTGTAAAGACTGTTTCATTATCACATGCACCGAAACAGAACAATGGAATTCTTACTTGGAGCGGCAGAACAGGTTTGTAAACACAATACTCAATTGATAACATAATAAACAGGCAAAAAATGTTCAATAAATATTAAACTCCAATATAGTTTTAAAAAAAACTGAAGTCTATAGTGCAGCAAGACGGTTTGTAGTTCAAAATTTAGTTTGTTTTTGTCTGAAGAAGGGTTTCTTCAGACAAAAACAACCCAGTCTGAAGAAGGGTTTCGGCCCGAAACGTTGCCTATTTCCTTCGCTCCATAGATGCTGCTGCACCCGCTGAGTTTCTCCAGCATTTTTGTGTACCTTAGTTTGTTTTTGTAGTGTTTAATAGCCTGATGATTGTTGGGAAGAAGCTGTTCCTGAACCTGGAGGGTCATGATTTTCAGACTCCTATAACTTCTTCTTGATGGCAAGAATGGCATGAAAGTGTGGCGTGGGTGACATGGGTCATGGATGATGCTGGCTGCCTGCCTTTTTGAAGAAGCATCTCCTATAGATTCCTTTGATGGTGGGGAACTCAGTACCCGTGATGGACCGGGCAGTGTCGATCATGTTTCGTGATCTCCTTCGTTCCTCGACGTTGGATATGGGGAAGCAGGCCATGATTAACAGCTTCAGGTTCCTAGGCATCCATACCAACAGCAATCTATCCTGGTCCCTTCAGATTGATGCAGTGATCAAGGAAACATATCAGTGTGTTTTCTTTCTTAGGTGTGCGAGAGGATTTGGTGTGTCCACAAGGATTCTCTCGAACTTCTACAGTTAGGCTATAAAAAGTATTCTGGCAGGATGCAACTCAGTCTGGTAGGGCAACTGCCCTTCTCATGACTGTCTGAACATGCAGTCAAAAGTACACAAAACCAAAGATACTCCTTTTTCTCTCTTCTACATTCCAGGAGAAAACACCAGAAGATGAAAGCCCAGATATCCTGACTCAAGGACAGCTTCTTCCCTACTACTATCAGACTGGTGAACCAATCACCTCTTTCACACCCCCTTCCCTGTACATTCACTCTCAATTCTATCTCATTTGGTTATTATGTTATTGCACTTTAGTTGTTTTTTTCCTTGCAGTGCTTCAGATTGCATTACAATCTTCGCACCATTCTACTGACAATGTAAATATTGTTGCATTGTTATCATGTATACATTGTTATCATCTATACTCTGAGCTTCATGCGAACAATGAATTTAATTGCACCCAAGTGTATATGGCAATAAACGTATCTGAATCTAAATCTGTATCTGTAACTCACCTTAGCATCTTTGGATTTGCCTCAACCTTTCATCTTCAAATATTAAAATCCAAGGCGTTAAGTTATGGGTTTTTCTTTTGACTTTTATAGTCTTTGTCTTGGTGGTGACTGTTCTATTGATAATGGGTATCCACTTTTGTTTCTCTTCTATTTCAAACAAAAAATAATAACTCAGTCTGGCTGTTTGATTGAAACCAAAATATTACTCAAACTTGTAGAGACAGTTTTTAAAATTCATTTGAGAACTTATCTTTCTTAGTCTGCAAATTAAACGGTAACAACTGTTTCTTAGTTTATTCACAACATAACACTTTCTGTTGTTCGATATGACTTCTCTATCTTGCATCCATAACATGCAGCATAATCAATGTGGCAATTTGCAAAAATCTGAAAGACTCGTTATACTTGAATCTAATAATTTTAGAGCAGATCAGAACTCTTTGCAACATTATAGCCCTGATATTAACAATATAATATTTAAAAATATTTAACACGTTTGAATGTAATATTTTTCCATTCTTTTAATAAACTCCTTATTCAGCAAGATTTAATTAATTTTGGATATTAAACTTTATGGCCAATATAATACATGCTGCACATTAGGATAAAGGAAATGCTACTCCTAGCAATGTATCATGTGAAGTGAAAATTAGCCTGCCAAGATATGTTAAAGAAATATAGAGTTAATGCTCCATAATTAACTAGCAAAGCAAAAAATATGTTAACTGTTTCAAATAATATTAAAGTTTTAACCAAGTATGATGCCCAAAATAATGGAAATAATTGAGGACTTTATTGGAAAACAAATACTGCTATCTACAAGAGAGTTAAAGGTCTGTCTCACTGTGCGAGTTGACCCACGAGTGGCCCCGAGTTTAAAACAAATTTAACTCGTGGTAATCACGTACCATTAACGTAGCGGGAACGTCGGAACTCGTGGACGCAACTTAGCGACTCTTGGCGCTAACGGCAGGTACACGTGAAACTTGTTAACTCTTGCAAAAGTTCAAACATGTTTGAACTTTTCCACGAGTAAAATGTACTCTTGAGGTTAAAATTTTAAACATTTTAAACTCGTTGTAAGAACGTAGTGGCCCGTGCGTTTAACTTTGTGACTCGTGAGTCTACCGTGGGAACTCTTTTTAGAAACAATAATCAGGGACAGAAATATCAGTTACTTAGACTTTTTAAAGACAAATTCTGCTTAACAAAGTTAAGTAAGTTATTGATAAGGTGACAGAGTGGGTAGAAAAGAAAAAATTGCTTGAAGTTTATATATAAATTTTGTGTATTTGGGACTGAGCTCACAACCTTAAGACAAACCAGTATTGAGGAACAGCGTGAGAACATTTTATGACACTTCATGGCAGCCTAATCTGAGGTTTGCCAGTCACGTCCAGAAGCCATCTCTACCAGTGCTGTTGAAGAAGACAGGGTTGTGTTCACCTCTCCTGCACCCCTGTTCCGTAGGACAACACCAACTCTTTCATTATGCGGATGTTAAAGGCTGGGTTTTATTGTCAAGCCATGATGCCAGATTCCCGATCTCTTTACTGAACTTTACTGAATCAAAGGGTTCTATAGGAGGTGCTGCCTCAAAAAGGCAGCCAGCATTGTCATGGACCCACACTACCCTGGCCATGCTCTCATTTCATTCCTGCTGAGCAGAAGGTATAAGAATCTGAAAACCATGACCTCCAGGTTCAAGAACAGCTTCTTCCCAACAACCATCGGGCTTTTGAACGCAACAAATGCTAACTAAACTATGAACTACAAACTGCCTTGTTTGCACTAAGGACTTTGGGATTTTTGCAATAATACTGGATTTTTTAATATATATTTTCTTTGTTTAGTATATTATCTATGAGTATTGTGTTTACTGGCCTGTTTTGCTGCTGCAAGTGGGAACTCTTTAACTCAGAGGGCAGGCAGCATCTCTGGAGAGAAGGAATGGGTGATGGGATGACATTTCCAAATTGGGGGAGGGGGGGTGAGGGGGGTGGGGTGGAGGAGAGAGGGTGGAGAGTGGAGGGAGAGGAGGGGAGACAGATGGGGGTGGCTTCATTCACTGGCTGCGGGTGCCTGTCAATGAAACAGGTAGGTGAGATTTCACATCCACCTTGTGTGTGTGTCTCTCTCTCCCTCCCTCCCTCTCACACAGGCTGAGAGACTCTGCCTCTGTGAGTGTACGTCCCTTTCTCCCCCTCTCCCTGGGCTCTATACGCTCATTGTTTCCTATGAGAGACTTTGAAAAATAAGAATCACATTTCACACATTGATTTTATGACTTTTAATTCTTAACATGACTATAATCACAATCTTTTACACCACCCATCACCACTCAGTTTTTTTAACATGTGATGATTTTTAAACACTTCGATATACATTGTTGCCTCAAGATTAACGGGAGATGAACTTGGTACACTCGGGAGACGAACTTGGAACATCGCAGAAATGAGAAGTAAACGGGAAACTTAGACATACCCGTGGGAACTCGGTTAAACTCGGGATCATAAACTTGTAGTATCGTACGCAACCACGAGTCTTTCACTCGGGGTCACTCGTGGGTCAACTCGCACAGTGAGACAGCCCTTTTAGATACTGAAGGTAGACACAAACTGCTGGAGTAACTTCAGACCGAAGAAGCGTCTCGAGCTGAAACGTCACCCATTCCTTATCTCCAGAGATGCTGCCAGACCCGCTGAGTTACTCCAGCATTTTGTGTCTACCTTTGATTTAAACCAGTATCTGCAGTTCTTTCCTACACATTTAAAGCTATCATTGCTCTTAGACAATAGACAGTAGATAATAGACAATAGGTGTAGGAGTAGGCCATTCGGCCCTTCAAGCCAGCACCAATGTGATCATGGCTGATCATCCCCAATCAGTACCCCGTTCCTGCCTTCTCCCCATATCCCCTGACTCCGCTATCTTCAAGAGCCCTATCTTATATGTTTCAATGAGATATCCTCTCATCCTTCTAAACTCCAGAGTGTACAAGCCCAGCCGCGCTATTCTCTCAGCATATGACAGTCCCGCCATCCCGGGAATTAACCTTGTAAACCTACGCTGCACTCCCTCAATAGCAAGAATGTCCTTCCTCAAATTAGGGGACCAAAACTGCACACAATACTCCAGGTGTGGTCTCACTGGGGGTCTGTACATCTGCAGAAGGACCTCTTTGCTCCTATACTCGACTCCCCTTGTTATAAGCTGGAGCTTGTTATAGGCTGGAGTCTTTACGGACATTTTCAACCTATCACTTCTGAAGTCTGAGGTCCCCACCTGCTTTAAAAGGGCATCAATTATACCAGTGCTTTGAGAGGTTGATCATAGAGCAAATCAACTCCTACCTCGACAAAAACCGGGACCCACTGCAGTTCGCCTACCGCCACAACAGATCAATGGTGGATGCGATCTCGCTGGCTCTCCACTCCGCTCTGGACCACTTGGACAACAAAAACTCATATGTCATGCTGTTATTCATCGATTACAGCTCGGCATTTAACACAATCATCCCCTCCAAGCTGGTTACCAAACTCGCAGAACTGGGTCTCTGCGCATCCCTCTGCAATTGGATCCTCGACTTCCTCATTCACAGACCACAGTCTGTTCGTATTGGTGGAAATGATAACAATCAGCACGGGAGCACCTCAAGGCTGCGTGCTCAGCCCCCTGCTATACTCTATACTCATGACTGCGTAGCCGGACATAGTGCGAACTCCATCATCAAGTTCGCTGACGACACCACTGTGGTGGGACGTATCACTGATGGGGATGAGTCAGAGTATAGAAGAGAGATCGAGCAACTGTCCATATGGTGCCAGCACAATAACCTGGCCCTCAACACCAGCAAAACCAAGGAACTGATTGTGGACTTTTTAAGGAGTAGGATGGGGACCCACAGTCCAGTTTATATTAACGGGTCGATGGTTGAAAGGGTCAAGAGCTTCAAATTCTTGGGGGTGCACATCTCTGAAGATCTCTCCTGGTCCGAGAACACTAATGCAATTATCAACAAAACGCTCATCAGCGCCTCTACTTCCTGAGAAGATTACGGAGAGTCGGTTTGTCAAAGAGGACTCTCTCTAACTTCTACAGGTGCACAGTAGAGAGCATGCTGACCGGTTGCATCGTGGCTTGGTTCGGCAACTTGAGCGCCCTGGAGAGGAAAAGACTACAAAAAGTAGTAAACACTGCCCAGTCCATTATCGGCTCTGACGTTCCTTCCATCGAGGGGATTTATAGCAGTCGCTGCCTCAAAAAGGCTGGCAGTATCATCAAAGACCCACACCATCCTGGCCACACACTCATCTCCCTGCTACCTTCAGGTAGAAGGTATAGGAGCCTGAAGACTGCAACAACTAGGTTCAGGAATGGCTACTTCCCCACAGCCATCAGGCTATTAAACCTGGCTTGGACAAAACTCTGATTATTAATAACCCATTATCTGTTATCTGCACTTTATCAGTTTATTTATTCATGTGTGTATATGTTTATATAATGGTATATGGACACACTGATCTGTTTTGTAGTAAATGCCTACTATGTTCTGTTGTGCTGAAGCAAAGCAAGAATTTCATTGTCCTATCAGGGACACATGACAATAAACTCACTTGACTTGACTTGACTTATAAAGGCCAACATACCATTCGCTTTCTTCACTGCCTGCTGTACCTGCATGCTTACTTTCATTGACTGATGAACAAGGACCCCCCAGTTCCTCTTTTCTCTTTTCCCAACTTGACGCCATTTAGATAGTAATCTGCCTTCCTGTTTTTTATACCAAAGAGGATAACCTCACATTTATCCACATTAAACTTCATCTGCCATGCATCTGCCCACCCCCCCTACCTGTCCAAGTCACCCTGCATTCTCATAGCATCCTCCTCACAGTTCATTCTCATAGCATCCTCCTCACAGTTCACATCAAACTGCAGAAAATCCATAGGACATTTTCTTTATCTCCAGAGATGAGGCCTGACCCGCAGAGTTACTCCAGCATTTTGTGCCTATATTGGATAGGTTGGGTGAGTGGGCAAATGCATGGCAGATGCAGTATAATGTGGATAAATGTGAGGTTATCCACTTTGGTGGCAAAAACAGGAAAGTAGACTATTATCTGAATGGTGGCCGATTAGGAAAAGGGGAGATGCAACGAGACCTGGGTGTCATGGTACACCAGTCATTGAAAGTAGGCATGCAGGTGCAGCAGGCAGTGAAGAAAGCGAATGGTATGTTAGCATTCATAGCAAAAGGATTTGAGTATAGGAGCAGGGAGGTTCTACTGCAGTTGTACGGGGTCTTGGTGAGACCACACGTGGAGTATTGCGTACAGTTTTGGTCTCCTAATCTGAGGAAAGACATCCTTGCCATAGAGGGAGTACAGAGAAGGTTCACCAGACTGATTCCTGGGATGTCAGGACTTTCATATGAAGAAAGACTGGATAGACTTGGCTTGTACTCGCTAGAATTTAGAAGATTGAGGGGGGATCTTATAGAAACTTTCAAAATTCTTAATGGGTTGGACAGGCTAGATGCAGGAAGATTGTTCCCGATGTTGGGGAAGTCCAGAACAAGGGGTCACAGTTTAAGGATAAGGGGGAAGTCTTTTAGGACCGAGATGAGAAAAACATTTTCACACAGAGAGTGGTGAATCTCTGGAATTCTCTGCCACAGAAGGTAGTTGAGGCCAGTTCATTGGCTATATTTAAGAGGGAGTTAGATGTGGCCCTTGTGGCTAAGGGGATCAGGGGGTATGGAGAGAAGGCAGGTACGGGATACTGAGCTGGATGATCAGCCATGATCATATTGAATGGCGGTGCAGGCTCGAAGGGCCGAATGGCCTACTCCTGCACCTATTTTCTATGTTTCTATGTTTCACTAATCCAGATATATTACTCACTGTCTGTTCTGTACTGTTGCATTTGTTCAGATTCGGTCTGCATAAATTCACTCTTGTAGCGACACCTGGTGGTGACTTTGGTTAGTCAAACCCTCGGATTGGCTGCACCGATCACGTGAGCGCGGGGGGCGAGTTTTGCGCGCTTTCTACCTAGTTTTATCAGTCTAGCGCCACACTTGTGGAAGTAGCATCGTGTTTTTGGCTGTCTTACCGACTTGAGTTTATTCGTTGTTTTACCGTTGCAAAATAAAGCAATTTAAATTCACTCACTGTCTACCCAATGCTAAAGGAAACGGGCCATTGTGCGCTAGGTGAGAACGAGTACAAACTATGAAACGCAACAAGATGACTTTGAAGCTCGTACAACTTGGGTGCGGGAGGGATGGAGGGGGGATGCAAGGATTATTTGAAGTTAGAGAAATCAATATTCATAATTGGCTTTGACCTCACCCATCTACTTGGGGTAAACATACCTGTCCACAGTGCAGGAAGGAACTGCAGATGCTGGTTTAAACCAGAATTTGGAGACATGATGTCTTGCCTTCATATTGTGGACAAACTCCATCATAGTGTGTGGTACCATCATAATACTAAATGGGATAGGCTTAGAGTGCATGAAGCTGGGCATCCACTAGATATAAGCAGCAGCAGAAAAAAAGACCAACACAACTTGGAACCATTGAGACCACCATATCCTTAAACCTAATTAATTCACATTAATAGATGTGATCCAGGTTCAGGAAAAGCTACTTCCCCACAGCCATTCGGCTATTAAACTTGGCTCGGACAAAACTCTGAACATTAATAGCCCATTATCTGTTTATTTGCACTTATCAGTTTATTTATACATGTGTGTATATATTTATATAATGGTATATGGACACACTGATCTGTTCTGTAGTCATGCCTGCAATGTTCTGTTGTGCTGAAGCAAAGCAAGAATTTAATTGTCCTATCAGGGACACATGACAATAAACTCCCTTGAATCTTGAATCTAATAGATCATCAATGGCTCAATAGGAGTGCGGAAGGGCATGGTGGGAGTGCACCAAGCATTGCTAAGAATGGCGAATGGAATTGTAGAATGTAGAATGGAATTGCTACATACATGGGCTGTATGTAGATCAAGGATAGTGTTAAATTCCAAGGATGAGGCATATAAATTGGCCAGAAGAAGCTGCAAACCAGGGGACTGGGAGAAATTTAGAACTCAACAGAGGAGGACAAAGGAGTTAATTAAGAGGGGGGAAAAAAGAGCATGAAAGAAAGCTTGCGGGGAATATAAATACCGAAAGTTTCTTTAGCTATTTGAAAAGGAAAAGATTAGTGAAGACGAATGTAGGTCCCTTACAGTCACAGACAGGTGAATTTATAATTGGGAAACAAGGAAATGGCAGAACAGTTAAATGAGTACTTTGGTTCTGTCTTCACCAAGGAAGACACAAACAATCTCCCAGAAATACTAGGGGACAGAGGATCTAGTGGGAGGGAGGAACTGGAGGAAATCCACATTAGTCAGGAAATGGTGTTAGGTAAACTGTTGAGACTGAAGGCAGATAAATCCCCAGGGCCTGATGGTCCGCATCCCAGAGTACTCAAGGAGGTGTCCCTAGAAATCGTGGATGCATTGGTGATAATTTTCCAATGTTCTCTCGACTCTGGATCAGTTCCTGTGGACTGGGTAGCCAATGTAACTCCACTTTTTAAGAAAGGAGGGAGAGAGAAAACAAGGAATTATGGACCAGTTAGTCTTACATCGGTAGTGAGGAAGATGCTGGAGTCGATTATTAAAGATGTTATAGCAGTGCATTTCGAAAGCAGTGACAGGATTGGTCAAAGTCAGCATGGACTTATGAAGGGGAAATCATGCTTGACTAATCTTCTGGAATATTTTGAGGATGTAACAAGTAGAATGGATAAGGGAGAGTCAGTGGATATGGTGTATCTAGACTTTCAAAAAGCCTTTGACAAGGTCCCACGCAAGAGATTAGTGTGCAAAATTAGAGCACATGGTATTGAGGGTAGGGTATTGACATGGGTAGAGAACTAGTTGGCAGGCAGGAAGCAAAGAGTAAGAATTAACGGGTCCTTTTTAGAATGGCAGGCGGTGACTAGTGGGGTGCCGCAAAGCTCGGTGCTGGGACCCCAGTATTTTACAATATATATAAATGATTTAGACGAGGGAATTAAATGTACCATCTCTAAGTTTGCGGATGACACAAAGCTGGGTGGCAGTGTGAGGAGGATCCTATGAGGCTGCAGGGTGACTTGGATAGATTGGGTGAGTGGGCAAAAGCATGGCAGATGCAGTATAATGTAGATAAATGTGAGGTTATCCACTGGTGGCAAGAACAGGAAGGCAGATTATTATCTGAATGGTGTCAGATTATGAAAAGGGGAGGTGCAACAAGACCTGGGTGTGCTTGTACATCAGTCACTGAAAGTAAGCATGCAGGTACAGCAGGCAGTGAAGAAAGCTAATGGCATGTTGGCATTCATTGCGAGAGGATTTGAGTTTAGGAGCAAGGAGGTCCTACTGCAGTTGTACAGGGCCCTGGTGAGACTGCACCTGAAATGTTGTGTGCAATTTTGGTCTCCTAATTTGAGGCAGGACATTCTTGCTATTGAGGGAGCGCAGAGAAGGTTCACCAGGTTAATTCCCAGGATGGCGGGACTGACATATGATTAAAGAATGGAGTGGCTGGGCTTGTATTTGCTGGAATTTAGAAGGATGAGAGGGTGTCTTATAGAAAGATATAAAATTCTTAAAGGATTGGACAGGATAGATGCAGGACAAATGTACCCGATGTTGGGGGAGTTCAGAACCAGGGGTCACAGTTTAAGAATAAGGGGTAGACATTTTATGACTGAGATGAGGAAAAACTTTTTCACCCAGAGACTTGTGAATTTGTGGAATTCTCTGCCACAGAAGGCAGTGAAGACCAATTCAAGAGTGAGTTATATATAGATCTTGGGGCTAACGGAATCAAGGGATATGGAGAAAAAGCCGGAACAGGGTACTGATTTTGGATGATCAGCCATGATCATATTAAATGGCTCGAAGGGCCGAATGGCCTACTCCTGCGCCTATTTTCTATGTTTCTAACCGAAACAGAATGCAATTGGCAGAGTAAGCAATCTCACAGTGAAAAGAACAGATCAAAGTTCTTCATTCTTGCCACATCTAGTCAGGAAAGATGTTAAAGAAGGAACTGCAGATGCTGGAAAATCGAAGGTACACAAAAATGCTGGAGAAACTCAGCGGGTGCAGCAGCATCTATGGAGCGAAGGAAATAGGTAACGTTTCGGGCCGAAACCCTTCTTCAGTCAGGAAAGATGGTGGATGACATTAGTTTAGTTTAGAGATACAACATGGAAACAGGCCCTTCAGCCCATGCAAGTCTCCACTGACCATCACTCATGCATTCATACTAGTTCTATGTTATCCCACTTTTGCATCCACTACCTACACATCACAGGCAATTTACAGAGGCCAATTAATCTACAAACCCGCACATCTTGTACTTCTTGCAATCTACGTACTCCCAAGTTCACCACAACTACTGTGCAGATTAACTTCAACTCTCAGTACTCCAAATGACAGCTAACCAATTATTTGCACATGTTAACATTTGTTTTACTTTTTTCACTCTGACTTTACGACATAATCTAGCATTCAAAATGTGATTTTGCACATTTAGCAGACCAAAGAACAGACATTTTATTCCTATTTTTAGTTTAGTTTAGAGGTACTGCATGGAAATATACCCTTGGGCCCACCGAGTCCACACTGACCACAATCACCCATGCACTAGTCCAATTTACAGACGCCAATTAACCTACACACCTGCATGTCTTTGGAATGTGGGAGGAAAAAAATAAAACAGAAGAAGTACAACGTAGCAAAGATGAGCGGGACCGCAGCTATTTACAATATACATCAATGATTTAGATGAAGGGATTCAAAGTAACATTA
This sequence comes from Malacoraja senta, assembly GCA_038087875.1. Lineage (NCBI taxonomy): Eukaryota > Metazoa > Chordata > Chondrichthyes > Rajiformes > Rajidae > Malacoraja > Malacoraja senta. The sequence continues at coordinate 230,427,619 of CM075977.1, forward strand.
GCAAATTTGCAGATGACACAAAGTTGAGTGGCAGTGTTAACTGTGAGGAGGATGCTATGAGAATGCAGGGAGACTTGGACCGGTTGGGTGAGTGGGCAGATGCATGGCAGATGCAGTTTAATGTGGATAAATGTGAGGCTATCCACTTTGGCAGCAAAAACAGGAAGGCAGATTATTATCTAAATGGTGTCAAGTTGGGAAAAGAGGAAGTACAACAGGATCTGAGAGTCCTTGTTCATCAGTCAATGAAAGTAAGCATGCAGGTACAGCAGGCAGTGAAGAAAGCGAATGGCATGTTGGCCTTCATAACAAGAGGAGTTGAGTATAGGAGCAAAGGGGTCGTTCTGCAGTTGTATAGGGCCCTAGTGAGACCACACCTGGCGTATTGTGTGCAGTTTTGGTCCCCTAATTTGAGGAAGGACATTCTTGCTATTGAGGGAGTGCAGCGTATGTTCACGAGGTTAATTCCCGGGATGGCGGGACTGTCATATGCTGAGAGAATGGAGCGGCTGGGCTTGTATACTCTGGACTTTAGAAGGATGAGAGGGTATCTTATTGAAACATATAAGATTATTAAGGGTTTGGACACGCTAGAGGCAGGAAACATGTTCCCAATGTTGGGGGAGTCCAGAACCAGGGGCCACAGTTTAAGAATAAGGGGTAAGCCATTTAGAACGGAGACGAGGAAACACTTTTTCACAAAGAGAGTTAAAAAGTTCTCTGCCTCGGAGGGCGGTGGAGGCCGGTTCTCTGGATACTTTCAAGAGAGAGCTAGATAGGGCTCTTAAAGATGGCGGAGTCAGGGGATATGGGGAAGAGGTAGGAACGGGGTACTGATTGGGGATGATCAGCCATGATCACATTGAATGGCCGTGCTGGCTCGAAGGGCCGAATGGCCTACTCCTGCACCTATTGTTTATTGTCTATTGAAACCAGAGCACCTGGAGAAAACCCACACGGTCACAGGGAGAACGTACAAACTCCAAACTGACAGCACTCGTAGTCAGGATCGAACCCGGTTCTCTGGCCATGCAAGGCAGCAACTTTGCCACTGCGCCACCGTGCCTTCTCTTTTAACATTTCACCATTTACTTTATACATAATGCTTTACCATTGAGTCTTCCAAAATGTATCACTTCATATTACTTTTCATATATTTTCACCCCATTTCACAATGTGCAATAAAAGTTAAACAGTAATTTATTGCAATTGTTACACTAAAGATAGACAAATGTTAAAAGCTAGGACAATCTTTAATATATAATTGTTTATAAAATGAGGGAAACAAAAGAAAATAAATATTAGACAACTGTGAAGTAAACTTTCATTTAATGACCTGCTCTATGTCACCATACACTCAGTGTTGAATAAAGTAATTGGTGGTTTGTGACTTTGCTGCTCAGCTTGTGGGTACAGCTGAGATGTGGTTGATTGCAGAAAGGTGTGGTCAATTATGTGGAACGCATAGTAAAGGGATATACATGGTCTTTCTGTCATTACGTAATTGATCAGTGAACCAAATGCAAATGTACCCACCCTGATAAAGAGAAAACCCCAATCTTTCCTACCCGATCTCTCTAAACTGCTAGTCTGGATACATACATGACTCAGCAAATCACCTCAAACCAGTTCCTGTGATAATGACATCACGAGAACAAACTGATATCTTACCCAGTGGAAGTCCCAAGTGTAATTCGTTTTAGCCCATAACCATGGCTTTTCCTTTACATGCCACTATGGGTAATAAAAGGGGTGGGTCTCTTCCTCACCCACACATTCCTTTATTCTCCACTGAATGCAGCATCACTCATGAGTGTTTCCTTTCCTAATTACTAGTCATTACAGAAATAGACTATGGCAGATAATAATTGTGCATACATCAGACTGCTTTCAAACAATTTTTCTGAAACTTTAGAGGGATTTCACCCACATCTCTATTATTGTACCATAACTAAACAGTAACTAAAAGCTTATTTTATATGTTATGTTCAAAGTATACTGTTTAGAAATCATTACCATTTGTTGGTACTCCAAGACTGTCTTTGAATTCATTTATAAATAATGTATTCATGATTTTGCTACAAAAACCACAGAGCTCGCTATTGCTCTCCTTTGACTTAATGCAAAACAAAACTACTTGCTAGTGCATTGGTGGTAAGGTTGTCCTCACACAACTGCTCTTAAGTAATAGATAGACACAAAATGCTGGAGTAACTCAGTCTGAAGAAGGGTCTCGACCCGAAACATCACCCATTCCTTCTCTACAGAGTTGCTACCTGTCCCACTGAGTTACTCCACCATTTTGTGTCTATCTTCGATTTAAACCAGCATCTGCAGTTCCTTCCTACACATTTTGTCTGCTCTTAAATAATACTGTATTTATATTTGTTACATATTATTATGCCTGCACATCAAACACATTGGCTGTAAATTACTTTGAAGCTGCCTGGAAAGGATGGTGAACGGCATTAAGTTGGCTTTCCCCACATTAGCTGCACAAGAGGAAACACTTGGTAGGTTATGGATGCGGAGGCTAAGTGGACGATAATAGTAGGACATTCACGAGTCAGACTGCAAGTAGCAGAAGGAAGAAAACACTGGAATGAATGGGAGAGAAGGTTGAAGATGTGTAGCAACAATTTGGGATGTGGGAAATACTGTGCTGGATAAAATGGAATGGAACAATTGAAAGAAAAGGCAACATTTAGTTCAAGATTAGTTCATGGCTTTTCAGAGAAGCTCACAGAAGCCGTCATTCCTTTCCTGGCCCATAACGTTCTCAATTGGCCCAGGACCATCATTCAATCGGATATTCTCCAATTGTGAATAGCATTTCCTTGATCCTGAGAATGCTGGAAACATTCAACTGGTCAGACAAGGTATAAAATGTTAACTGTCTTTCCAAAGATGCCGAGTGCTTCCAGTGTTTTCTGTTTTTATTTCAGATTTGCAGCAGAAGCAGCTGTTTGATTTTCATCCAATTCTACTGAAGCCTTAAGCCCCTGCTGCAAATCAGATCCTGACTGCATTATTGCATTGAATTTGCATGTTTAAAAATGGTTCCTGCTTCCTTCTGCAAGTTTGATGCTGTAAACAGCAGATTAATGTAGGACCACGCATATGGATCAATATCTTTCAAGGGTAACATAGAAACATAGAAACATAGAAAATAGGTGCAGGAGTAGGCCATTCGGCCCTTCGAGCCTGCACCGCCATTCGATATGATCATGGCTGATCATCCAACTCAGTATCCCATCCCTGCCTTATCTCCATACCCCCTGATCCCTTTAGCCACAAGTACCACATCTAACTCCCTCTTAAATATAGCCAATGAACTGGCCTCAACTACCTTCTGTGGCAGAAAATTCCACAGATTCACCACTGTGTAAAAAATGATTTTCTCATCTTGGTCCTAAAAGACTTCCCTCTTATCCTTAAACTGTGACCCCTAGTTCTGGACTTCCCCAACATCGGGAATAATCTTCCTGCCTCTAGCCTGTCCAACCCTTAAGGATTTTGTAAGTTTCTATAAGATCCCCCCACAATCTTCTAAATTCTAGCGTGTACAAGCCGAGTCTATCCAGTCTTTCTTCATATGAAAGTCCTGCCATCCCAGGAATCAGTCTGGTGAACGTCTTTCCTCAGATTACGAGACCAAAACTGTACGCAATACTCCAGGTGTGGTCTCACCAAGACCCTGTACAACTGCAGTAGAACCTCCCTGCTCTTATACTCAAATCCTTTTGCTATGAATGCTAACTTCACTGCCTGCTGCACCTGCATGCCTACTTTCAATGATTGGTGTACCATGATACCCAGGTCTCGTTGCATCTCCCCTTTTCCTAACCAAACTGGTTTCCACCAAATTTGATGGATTCAATCACAAGCATTGACTGTGCCAAAGTGATTTTAAAAACTGTATTTCAAATCCATATTTTGATAAAAGAAAGGATAAAAAGCCACCTATTCATGCATTATTCTTTGATTTGTCACAATGATGGAACCGAGTAATTTTACGTGACATATGATGGGAAGTAATTTTGAGACAGGATCACGTGGATCAAAATGTATTGCACAGGGCTCCCCGTGCATTTAATCTATTTAAATCACAGCGGTTTGATTATAAGTTGCAACAATTGTGTTCATATATTACGAGATATGTTCATATATAAAAGAGAGATGAATTGATTTCTAAATGTTTTGTGAATCAAGAATTATGGGCTTAGCACAGGAAAGTGGTGCTGTTCAAAAGTCATGATTTTATTCAATAGTGTTGTAGGCCTACTCCTGGTTCTGGTACTTAGATTCTTCAGTTTCTCCCGCAAAAATCCTTGGAGTATTTTCTCCGTTACTGGCTGAGAAACAATCCAAACATAAGTGCTTCGTAGGATGAGGATTCAATGCTCTGATTAAGCAGTTTCTACTTTAAATGAGGAAACAATAATCTGCATTGGAATAAATTTGATATGATATGACAAAAATGTAGCAATAGTAAAGAGTAAGAGCGTAGAGGTACTGTGGAATGTTTTATTACGAAGTTAGACACAAAATGCTGGAGTAACTAAGCGGGACAGGCAGCATCTCTTGAGAGAAGGAATGGGTGACGTTTTGGGTCAATACCCTTCTTGAATGTTTTAATACAATACCTATCAATGTGGTATCTGCCAGATCGTGTCAAAAGACTATAAAATACGGCATACAAAGTATTCACTCTAGGTAACAACGCATAACTCTCCATTAGAGGTGCTTTTCATTACAACTGTAATGACAGCCAACATGTTCAAAATAAGATTTGCTGATAACACCTACTCCTACGGTCACGGGACCATTGTCAATCCTTTTCTAACATCTTGAACAGTGGAAATTATGGTGCAAAAATTAACGAGCATTTAAAGCAAGAAAGAGCCACTTGTTCCATACATCTTAACATACAGTTAGCGTCTAAAGGTTTCTTTGTTTTATTACTAACGTAAGCAGATAAACAGGAAGAGCTACAAGCATAGAACATAGAACAGTACAGCACAGGAATAAGCCCTTTGGCCCATAATGTCTGTGCCGAACCTGATGCCAACACCTATCCTAATCTGCCCAAACATGATCCATATCCCTCCATTCCCTGCATATCCATATGCCTATCCAAAAGTCTCTTAAAAGCCACTATCTGCCTCCTCCACTGCCAGCCCAGGCAATGCATTCCAGGCACTCACCACAATGTGTCAAAGACTTGCCTCGCACATCTCCTTTAAACTTTGCCTCTCTCACCTGAAAGCTATGCCCTCTAGGATTAGATTTTGCCATCCTGGGAAAAGTTCTGACTGTCCGCCCTATCTATGCCTCTCGTAATTTTATATACTCCTGTCAGATGTCCCCACAACATCTGACATCCCATGGAAAACAATCCGTCTGTTCAACCTTTCCCTGTAGCTAATACCCCTCCATTCATGCATCATTTTAGTAAACCTTTGCACCCTTTCCAAAGCCTCCACATTATTCCTGTAATGGGGCAAACTGAACTGCATGTCATACTCCAAATGTGGCCTAACCAAAGTCCTATAAAACTGCATATTGACTTCATGACTGTGATACTGAATGCCCCGACCTATGAAGGCAAGTGTACCGTATACCTCCTCACCACTTTTCTACTTGTGCGGCCACTTTCAGGGAGTTATGGTCTTGGACTCCAAGATTCCTCTGTACATCAATGCTCTTAAGGGTCACTGCTTCTTTCCCCTTAAATTCAATCTCCCAAAGTGCAACACCTCACACTTGCTTGGATTACCATCAGCCATTTCCCCACCCATTTCTGTACCTGATCTATTTCCCACCGTATACTTTGGCAGCCGTCCTCGCACTCTGCAACCTCAGCAATCTTGGTGTCATCAACAAACTTACTAACCAACCAACCCATCTACATCCAAGATATATATACATTTGATTAAGTCCCCCAATGTAGGTTAATCCTGAAGATTAAGATATATATGATTATACACACACACACACACGCGCACGCATGCGTATGTGTGTGTGTGTGTGTATAATCATATATATATTAATCTGCAGGATATATATATATATATATATATATATATATCACAAACATCAGAGGTTCCAGTACAAATCCCTATGGAACCCCACTGGACACAGACCTCCAACCTGAATATTGTCCTATTCAAGTGCCGCTGGTCTGCAACAGTGCGGCCTTCTCCAAGCACTGCATGGTCCGTTGACACAGTTGTAGTTGCGGCTCACATTGTAGCCCTTGGGGACAGAGCTTTCTTCAGGCCGTAGCTACCGACAGAATGCGCTCGGTCACCGTGGGGCTCCCTCCCCTCTCACTAGCTGCTGCTTTTTCCTGTTGACCATCGCTATTTCTCCTTATTAAAATCCATTCAATAACTCTCCTTTATAATTTACATAAAAGGAACGGCAGCTATTGAGAGGGGATGGAGCTCCACAGTGACCGAGCACATCCAGTAGGTGGAGGCGGCCTGAAGAAAGAGCTGTCCCCAGGAGCTACAACGTGAGCCGCAACAACAGCCGCATCAACAGACCGTGCGATGGGTTAGGAAGGGCTCGCTGGTGCACCCTGTTGGCATCAGAAATTGGGGCAGTACATGGCCTGGGAGACATTGCAAGCGGGGGATGGGTCAGCAGGTCCATCTGCAAAAACCAAAATCCATTATAAAGTGGTCTATAAAAAGCAGGGTTTACAGTATATGCATATGTAATCTTCCTTCCATGGTTAGATGAATCAACATCAATTGACTGAATTGGCATTGTGTGAAATTACTCAATTCCCCATGATATGGAATCAAAGCAAATTAACCTGTTAAATTACTGGCAAACTGTTTAAAATCAATAAGAAAGACAATTTGAAGCAACAGCCTTGGCACGGTGCAACAAACACAAAGAAAAAAAACATTGTTTAATGTTAGTTAAGTATAAATAACTGTCTTCATGATGCACAGTGGAAAGAACAGCAGAGAGGAGCAGGTAGGTAGAGAAAATAAATCAAAGCACAATAGTGTTTCATTAACAGTTTTTAAATCCTTAATTCCAAAGTATGTACAGTGCATTCAAAAAGTATTCAGACCCCTTCACTTTTTCCACATTTTGATACATTACACCCTTATTCTAAAATGGATCAAATTCTTTTTTTTAATCATCAATCTACACACAATACCTCATAATATAAAAGCGAAAACAGGTGTTTAGAAATTTTTGCAGTAATTAAAAATCAATAACTGAAATATCACATTTACATAAGTATTCAGACCCTTTGCTATGACACTCAAAATTGAGCTTTGGTGCATCCTGTTTCCATTGATTATCCTTGAGATGTTTCTACAACTTGATTGGAGTCCACAAGTGGTAAATTAAATTGATTGTACATGATTTGGAAAGGCACACACCTGTCTATATAAGGTCCCACAGTTGACAGTGCATGTCAGAGCAAAAACCAAGTCATGAAGATGAAGGAATTGTCCGTAGACCCCCGAGACAGGATTGTGTCGAGACACATATCTGGGAAAGGGTATAAAACAATTTCTGCAGCATTGCAGGTCCCGAAGAGCACAGTTGCCTCCATCATTCTGAAATGGAAAAACTTTGGAACCACCAGGACTCTTCATAGAGCTGGCCCCCTGGCCAAATTGAGCAATCGGGGGAGAAGGGTCTTGGTCAGGGAGGTGACCAAGAACCCAATGGTCACTCTGACAGAGCTCCAGAGTTCCTCTGTGGAGATGGGAGAAACTTCCAGAAGGACAACTATATGTGCAGCACTCCACTAATCAGACCTTTATTGTAGAGTGGCCAGATGGAAGCCACTCCTCAGTAAAAGGCATATGACAGCCCACTTGGTGTTTGCCAAAAGGCACCTAAACAAAATTCTCTGGTCTGATGAAACCAAGATTGAACTCTTTGGCCTGAATGTCAAGCGTCATGTCTGGAGGAAACCAGGCATCGCTCATCACCTGGCCAATACCATACCTACGGTAATGCATGGTGGTGGCAGCATCATGCTGTGGGGATGTTTTTCAGCGACAGAAACTGAGAGACTAGTCAGGATCGAGGGAAAGATGAGCAAAGTACAGAGAGATCCTTGATGAAAACCTGCTCCAGAGCGTTCTGGACCTCAGACAGGGGCAAAGGTTCACTTTCCAACAGGACAACGACCCTAAGCACACAGCCAAGACAACGCAGGAGTGGCATCGTGACAAGTATGTGAATGTCCTTGAGTGGCCCAGCCACAGCCCGGACTTGAACCCGATCAAATATCTCTGGAGGGACAATAGCTGTGCATCGACACTCCCCATCCAACCTGACAGAGCTCGAGAGGATCTGCAGAGAAGAATGGGAGAAATTATCCAAGTACAGGTGTGCCAAGCTTGTAGCTTCATACCCAAGAAGAATTGAGGCTGTAATCGCTGCCAATGGTGCCTCAACAAAGTACTGAGGTAAAGGGTCTGAATACTTATGTAAATGTGATATTTCAGTTATTTATTTTTAATTACTTTGCAAAAATTTCTAAACACCTGTTTTTGCTTTTTTTATTATGGGTAGTGTGTGTAGATTGATGATAAACAAAAATGAATTTAATCCATTTTAGAATAAGGCTGTAATGTAACAAAATGTGGAAAAGGTAAAGGGGTCTGAATACTTTCTGAATGCACTGTATAGACTGTCACTACAATCAGCATCCTATACATAAAGTGACATGTGAGGACATGTCAGCCACTGAAAAAATCTTTACCATTGACATGACCATTGAAATATAAAAGGAATGGAATGAAGATTGCTTTGAATATTCAATATTTGCAACATTAAATGTAACAATATTTGGAAAAAACATTTAAATATGGATATAATTCTTGCTTCAGTTTTGTCTTCGCTGGTTTAGGTTTCAAGGTTTTTAGTTTAAGGTTTCTACTTATTTTCTGAAAATTGGATATTGGCATGATTCCTAAATGTTCTGGTGTTGAATTTTCAGCTATCCAAGTTATGGCAAGTTAGGAAACACCTATGGGGTGGCTTAGTTGGAAGATACGCGTCAATAATAAGGAATACAAATGTGTAATATTTTCTTTTTTTTAATTATTTCTCAAAGATCATCTGCTCTTCACATTTGCCTCTCCTACTTATGTTTAACGAGCATTAGTTTAACGTGATACGATGGAAAAGACTACTTTAAAATTTACAACTGAAATAAAACACACATTCACGATGTAAAGCATTGGAGAATGGAAATGTGAGGCCAAACAGGAACTATATCCGACAGCATAAACATTTGTATTCTGACATTAAACCATGAAATAGTCAAACTAATCCAGGTCCAAATTATAATTATAATTTGATGAATTAAAATAATGCACTGCATTAAGTTCTATATATAGGAGACAAAATACTGAAACATTTGGAAGTATGATTGGGAGCAAAAGTTTCTCATATATTAACAACGGAGATTTGAACAAAGCATGAGTCAGGGTGAAAGGAACCTCATTTGTTTTCATTGAAAAAACAAATTTAGGTGGGTTTAACTGACAGAAGTGGTGTATCAAAGTGGTGTGACAAGCAGCGGTTATATTTCTATCAGTTGTCTCCATCAGCCTCTCCCCACTTCAGTATGTGCAAATGAGGATCATCGCAATTAGAACAGAACTTGCAGTTCATTATGACACACGATCAAGTCATTTTGCACCATCTATTGCATTTTCTAAAGTCTCTTTACTGATCTAACGGCTTTTTATCTCACTTAAATCAACACAAATTCACTGTCAATAAAACAAAAACAAATTTCTGTTTTGCAGTACTTGTTTTGAAGCTCCCTTTTCTCCCTGCCAACAAGTTCCTGCACTACCATAAAATAGAAGCTGAAATTAATTGTGCTTCACTTGCAAACAATATTACTCATTACTTTAGTTTAGATATGACTACTATATGTTGTCTTTTGGACAGGTAATGCGATGTGGAAAAACGAAGAGAAAACACGGCTGTCATTTTCCAGCTAGGAGTAAAGGTGATGCCGTTCTGGTCTATGGGGCAGTTCTATTGGTTTATACTGACATGGGAATTTACCAATTTCACTTGTTTCCCTAACCAACATGGAGATCAGCTTCTATCTGCTCGCGCCTCCTGTTTCCCCACCCCTTTTATGCACATACAGACATAGACACACATACACACGTACTTACCATTTGCCATTGGAAAAGAAAAGGATTACTCATCAATTGCTTCAAAAACATTTCCAATATGTTAAATGGGAGTGTCTTACCTCTCTCGGCAAGAATATATACATGTCATCCTCAGTTGTTGGCACTATTCATTTATCAACCAAGTCTTCTTTTGAAACAACTACGACAAACTTCAGTAAGTCTACGACTTAATCCACAATGAACAGGATAATATTCTACATCTTTATCTTGACTGCTGTCAGTGTCAGTCTTCATGGTGCTCCACTGAGTATACTGAAGGAGATGATCACAGATGTAACCAATCTGAAGGCACAGATGAAGGTAAGATTAGATATTATTTTGAGATTTTCTTTTTTAAATGTTTAAGTTTAATTTAAAATGAGATCTAATAGTTTGACTTACCTCCTGTTTTCCCAGGACGTTGAGCCTCAGTTACTTATCCCTGCAGAAAATGACTCGGTAGGCATAATTCTTTAAATTTAATACAATTGTGAGCTATGTCATTTGTACTGTAGGCGTGTGTGGTATGTGTTGCTTTGCTGTTGCGTGAGACATGAATAACAGTGAGGTTAAGTAAACTGGGTACTGGGCAACTCTTTGCTTTGTCAACATGTTTTCTGTCCTATAAAATCAGAATTTCTTTGAAATTTAGCATTATTAATTATGAAACTACAAATTAAATTTATGGGAAGGCAAAAACAAAAAAAATCCCAATTCATTTGTTTCTGAGTGTTTAAAGTGAAAGGCTAAAACAACATGAATCACATTTGAAAGTGTATGTGTCATAACCTTGCACTTACCAACATTCACCTTGATATATACAGTATCATGTGATTGCAATCTCATGATTAAGTACTAAATACTGGATGCATCAGGACTTTAAATTGTCATTTTTATTCAGCAAAACAATAATCAGAAAAAAAACATAATAATTTATTTCATTTACTGGCATTTTATATGATGGAGATTACATTCCATACTTCATAATGAATAACTTAAAATCTTGCAAATTTTGAAAGATTGCTTATTTTGCCCAAATATTTTAGCATTCAATATATAATTTCTAATAGTCTCTTAAATTTAGATAGGTTGCCAGGTACAGCCTTCATAAAACAAATAGAAATACTACTTTGAACTTTCAACTAGAAGTGAACTTTGTGAGCAATTTCAGATTAAGTGTTTTTATTCATCTAATGTGTATGAAGTTGATGGCCAATACTAAATTGCAAACTTGTTTTGTCCAATATACCACATATATAGAAAATAAATAAAGATAAAGGAGTACTACTTGCTAAAACCAACATTGGCAAATCTGTTGCAAATCAACAAACTTGTTGATAAATTCTTTGTATTTGTGCATCATCAGTAAAAATCTAATCACAGGAAGGAAGAGAAGTTTCCGGTGTGCTTACAAAACAGTTCATATACCAACCTCATGATACACACTAAATAGTCTGTTTCTCTCCTTGCATTGTGCAGCAATTAACAAAATTAATTGAAAGAAAGTTGAGAGTATGCATCTCATGCAATTGGATTCACATTTTGATTTGAGAAATTAAAGGAGGTTAACACTGTTACTAAGTACTCTCCTTGCAGATTTGATAGAATACTGTCACTGAAATGTTATCATCATAATTTATTCATAAGATATAGAAAATAATGTGATCAAGCTAAATTGGTAATGTAGTAAGTGCAAAAGAGCCATTCACATTTTAAATCCGTCAATGCTAAGAGACTTGGGATAAATATTTCATTTTTGGTAACTTCCAATAAAGATTGATGTGCCTCAGAAGTATATTTAAAAGGCACCTCAATTTGGTTTGAACCAACCTTGGTATTTTCTAACCCCAAGTCATTGGTGCCCACCACACAGAGCAATTAAATTCACTCTCAGCTAATTCATAAAGAGATTTACATGCTAAGAATAAACATTACAAATTAAGTCTATTTCATTTTGGCATTATATGTACTTAGCAGATTGTACTTTTGGACACAAAAGGCAACAACATATAATTACCGTTTAAAAAATGCTTCCCTTGCACTTTTAGTATGTAATAACTTGCTGCAATATATTTTTTTCTCTTGTCAACTCTTGTTCTATTGCTGGTTACTTCAATTTCTGTCCTCTGGTCCTCCACTCGCTCATCAAGAAAAACAGGATTGCGAGGATAGGTTATGATCATATTGAATAGTACAGCAGGCTCATTGGGGATGAATGGTCCACTCCTGCTCCTAGTTTCCACCTCGGTTTCAAGGAGTATTATAATTTTATCTGTTCATGGTCAATGAAACGTGCGTTGCAGGACTCACACTGACCTACAATAAGACTGGGACTTACAGAATGACAGAATCCACCATTATGCTTGTAGCAGGACTGCACATAAAGCAGAATCCAGCTCAGGTGGGTGCAGGCAATGAGGCCCTGCGCCAGGTTAGACCTAGTGCAGAATTAAGTACCCCACTCATTTCAATGGGAGGGAAAGTTTAAAAAAATGAAAATACTGTAAAAGCAGGCAGCATCTGTTTTAGGTCAAAGACTCTTCTTATAAACTGGAAAAGAGGGACAACAAGTTGTTTAAGTTGAAGAAAATGTTGAAGGGTAGATAGCACAATGGGAAATCCATCATCTGCATTTTTTTAAATTTCATTTAAATGCTTTTTCAGATTTAAAAAAAAAATTAAGTTAATCTAGTTTAATGTTTTAAATGTGTAGGAAGGAACTGCAGATGCTGGTTTACACTGAAGATAGGCACAAAATGCTGGAATAATTCAGCGGGACAGGCAGACGTTTCGGGTCGAGACCCTTCTTCGAGACCCTTCTTCAGACTCCAGACAGAAGGGTTAAGACCCGACACGTCACCCATTCCTTCTATCCAGAGATGCTGCCTGAGTTACTCCACCATTTTAAGCAAAGATCCTATAGCAAACAAGATAGATCACGCGACGAAAAAGACGTAGTATGGTCATGGGCAGATTCATGGGTAATTTTCGGCCCCATTTCCGTAACTGGCTTCCATCTCCGCACCAAAGATCCCATAGCGGAGCAAAGATACTAGTGCGGAGACGGAAGCCGGTTACGGAAACATCCTCGTAAATATAAAAGTTCTTTCGTAAAAATCTTCTCCTAATTTTCAGAATTATAATTTATTAACACAAACTGTTCCCCCGCAATGTTGATTACACTGCGAGTCGGGTCGGGTCGGGTCGGGTCGGGTTACTGAAATGGATGAAAATAAGGCCCACGTTCCGCTCCGTTGCGTACTACATGTCAGCTCATTGCATTTAGAAAGAGTGGTCTATCTTGCTCCGCTATAGGATCTTTGATTTTAAGTATCTTTAATGTTTTAAATTATTTATACATGTTTTAATGATTTGTAATTGTTAATACTCTCCTATTTTCTTTAAAAAAATAATTATTTAAACAACTTCAACAGTTTTTAACTATCAGAGATTAATTTAATTATGGTTCAATAGTTCCAGTTGATTCTTGCCTATCTCCTAGTGGACAGTTTGTGAATTGCACCAGCAGCAAGATAACAATAAATTACTAGCAAATTAAAATAACAGTAGTTGAAGAAATGTAGCCTGTTTAAATTCATCTTTCATTTTTACTGGATATGTCAGTGGTTAAGTACATGCAATGGAGAGATTGCAGTTGATGCTTCCTTCATTAATTGTGTAGAGAAGATATGAATATCTTTGCAGAGAACATTAAGCGGAGAAGTGATAGAGGAGTTTTAAAATCTTATGAGATTTCAATTAAGGTAGAGTAAGGACATTAAAGTAGATTAAGAACATTCCAGTGTCACAAGGGCCAAGAACCAGAGAGCAGAAATTCAAGGTAATTGGCAACATGAAAACAGTTGACAAAAAGAAAAAATATGCAGCAAGTTGTCACAATTGGAAGAATTCTAAAAAACAAGGGAAGTATATTCAAAGCAACTTTGGTAAGTTAATTGAAGGGAAAACAATGCAGGGTAAAGAAAACAGTAGACAAGCAGAACCCACTGATATCCCTTTTAATGAGCTTGCACAGGTGCAATCATTGTGCTACACCATTCTTTAATTCTAACAAAATATAAAGTGACAGTAACAATAAAATCCGGATTGCCATTCTGAACCAACATTGTATCCACTTTCATGATTAAATCATATTAACGAATTCTAAATGCTGAAAAACAATACAAAATATTTAATGTTTAAGCATAGACCATCCACTAAATTCAATGGCTTGTATACTGACCATCCACTAAATTCAATGGCTTGTATACTGACCATCCACTAAATTCAAGTCTTGTATACTGATAACTACAATCAACTGTCTCTAATTGTTCCTCGAAGTTAGTCATGTACACAATCATGGGGATCTTTACTAGTCTTCCCTGTGCCCTGCATAAAAGTAAACAACAATCATTTTAAATTTGTTAGGTAATCATTCTGGGAGCAAATAAGTGTATCATAAGATGCATCCACCACCTGAGTAACCGGACTACCGGGATCAATGTTAGGGTTTAGCATGACAATGTTCAGTTGGTCATCACCAGTGCATCATATTCAGCCATACCTTAACACCATATTCACCAAGGGAGCATGAGCCATCTCTGATATTCAAAGCACTGATGTTTCCCAACTTGTCCTTGCTAGTTTTCAGGCTCCTTCGATTCTTATCTTCCTCTTGATGGCTACCTTCTTCAGGTAACTTCAGGTGCATACTATGAGCTGTCCAACACTTCCCCGAATACCAGTGGCCTGAATCAGTTCACTCATTTGGCTTGCATGGTTTGCCAGTGACACTTAAATAAACCTCATGTCAAATAGGAACTTGGGATCAAGTAGCCACACTTTAAAATTCCAATTATTGACTTTATATTTTGGGTCAAGGTTAAATTTCTACTACACGTATGTTATAACTGCAGTTATGTTTACATGGAGCATTATAAAGCTAGATGACTCTAAATGCATTGTTATGCTTGTATTCTACAAGACATATCACAGTCAGATAGCAGTTACTGGTATTATGTGCACAAACCAGAAATTTATAGGGGATTCCCCATTTCCTTTCAGCGGACCAAGAAGTTTCCTTTCTAATACATTGTACAGCCATAAATAAGCAGTTAGAACGTGAGAACGTTTCACACTGTGAAAATAGGCAGTTTGAAGTAGTTAATTATGATCACCAAGACACTTGCCCTTCGTCAGAATTTCCTGTGGCGGTCAGCAAAATAAGCGGGCCCCCTTTACTGCGGCAAGAAATAAAAGTCATTAGTTCAATGGACTAGGTTTAAATCTTGTTGTCCATGGAAAGAAAGAAATTGCATCAACACAAAATATTTACAATCTGAACATTTTGTCACAGTCGATGGATAATCTTGGCA
>CM075977.1:230443383-230529166 GCA_038087875.1 Malacoraja senta
ACCGAAATATGTAAAAATCTCTGCGTTTTTGCATCTGGTTTTCGAGGAAATACGTTTCAAAGGCAAAATGACACCCACCCACACACAGAGAATTTTAAAAGTATATAGATAACTAACACCAAGTGTAATAAATGAACTCTTTGTGTTTTTGACTTAATATGCAGCTAAAACCTCACAGAAACACACCGTTATTAATTTGCACGTATAAAAGCAGAAAATGCGAGATCAGGTGCTCAGATCAGGTGCTTCTGGAGAAAGAAAAACAAAGTTAACATTTCATCATCAGAATATTTAGAAATTGTGATTTAAAGTTGAGAGAAGGTAATAGGAGAGTAAATTAGACAAAAAGGGAATATCTGTAAAAGCACAAGGTCAGTCAGATGAGTTAAATGGTTCCGGTAGAGCATGAATATGCTTCTTTATCTGTAGAATGGCGTTGCTAATGGTAGGGCTGTAAAATGTGTACAGTCCCACTATTAGGATGTTTCTTTGGAACAAAATACTTCGAAATAAGTCATTTAGTTTAATAACATTTTTGCTTGCAATATTGCAAAATTAACTAATCTTTGATTTAATTAACAATGGTATTCCAAAACATATTTTCACACATCCAAACATGTAAAGCAATGTGATAATTGTGACTAATTTTTCTTGAGAATATTATATTATGACATAATATGTCACAATTATATAATTACGATAATTGTGACATAGGTAACATGTAACCTTGGTTAGAGCTTACCTATGCAACCTCTAGCATAGGTTAATATCTACCAAAATAAATCACTGCTATATACAACAATCTTTAAAGAGAGAAAATACAAGATACTCACTGTGGGGTTTATTCAAATGTCAGAATTTGTGGATACACAAAACAATACAAAATTAATAGATGCATCGATATTAAAAAAATGCTGCTTACCGATCCATACAATCTGCCATCTTCATTCATAGCAAGATAACGATTAGCACAGATTCCCTTGATGGATATGACTCCAATAGATTCAGCCTGCAGTTGTAGTTTAACTGGAAAAAATGTTTTTCAAAATATATATATTAGATGTCAGTAATACAATTTTCAAAAGTTTCAAATTACGGTGGGAGTAATTCCATGGATTCAAAATATTTTTATTCACAGGATAGATAGCACTGCTGGCAATTTTTATTATCCTTCACGTTCGGTGTCATGGCAACGCAGTGATAGAGTTGCTGCCTTACAGTGCCAGAGACCAGAGATTGATCCTGACTACGGGTGCTGTCTGTACAGAGTTTGTACGTTCTCCCCGTGACCACATGGGTTTTCTCTGAGATCTTAGGTTTCCTCACACACTCCTAAGACGTCCAGGTTTGTAGGTTAATTGGCTTGGTATTATTGTAAATTGTCCCTAGTGTGTGTACGATAATGTTAATGTGCGGTGATTGCTGGTTGGTGCGGACTCAGTGGGCCGAAGGGCCTGTTTTCACGCTGTATCTCGAAACTAAACTAAAATGCCTTCTTAAATGAGTACAGCTTGCATAAAAGAAGGTTTTATCTAGTTCTATGAAGCTTGATCCAGTTCCAATGAAGAGATGTCAACATTTTAATTCAGGATGGTGAATCGAAGGAGGTAAATGGCAGAAAGCAGAAGTCAGAAATTAAAACGGAGCCAATATCATTGATGGATAACTTGCAGTGCAAATGCCCGTCCTAGAGATAACAAATTATCCAAAGCTGTAGAATTTGAAGTCAAGTACACAACAGATTAAAAGATAATTCAAAGAAATGTGAGGTGTTGCATTTTGGAAAGTTTAACATGGGCAGGACCTACACAGTGAATGGTAGAGAGTGTTGTAGAGCAGAGGGATCTAGAAGTGCAGGTACATAGTTCATTGAAAGTGGCATCACAGGTAGATTGGGTGGTTTAAAAGGCTTTTGGCATAATGGCCTTCATCAGTCAGAGTATTGCAAAGAGAAGTTGGGATGTCATGTTGCAGTTATACAAGACATTGGTGAAGTCACATTTAGAGTATTGTGTTCTTTTCGGGGCACCATGGCAGGAAATAGAGATCTCGAGTCACCCCTGCAAACTAACCACAAGTGCTCCATAAAGCAGTCACCCAATTTATATTTGGTTTATCCAAAAATGACCACATTGTGAACAAATGTAATATCACAGTTTGGAGGAAGGGTGATAGAATTACTGATTAATTTGGAAGGACCGTTGGGATACTGGTCGGTCAGAAGACGTTAAAAGACCAGTGTGGCATCCCCTGTGTATGCTTGAGAAAGTGGCATAAGGAGAATGGTTGGTGGGAACAGTCCCTTCAAAATGCTGAAAGGCAAAGGAAAAAGACCACGTGTTTAGTGGTCAGAATCCAGATGAAACTGATAAATTGCAAAGGATCATCTTTGAATGAAGGCTGGCGGAATGGAAGAACCAAGGAATTTGCAGCATTCCTATAGTTTCAGGAGGAGAGAGCATGACCAGAGGGGCAGAAAGCAGGGATGTGGTGGGGAAGAAGCAAGCCGTCTCAAAAGAAACTTCTGCAGAATATCTCAACAGCAGACCAAATAAGGTGGACACAGAGGAATAGGAGACTGAAATGGTATCCTTTGTAAGAGGCAATGTGAGAGGAACTAAAACATAGCTTCGGATTCTGTAGACTTGTTAAATGGTCGCTTCTATAGTTAGAAAATGCAATTTAAGGAAAACTTCCAAAAGGAAAAAGTCTCTCGATGAATTTTGAACATTAAAAACTTGAAAAATAAAGCAACACCTTATTTCATTTTATATTTTAACTTATTTTCTTTAGTTTCTCTCATTTTGCATATTCAAGGCTGGATAAATGGGTAATAACCACTAATATGTGTGCTCTGTCAAATGGGAGGCCTGGTCCCCTAACGCAACTCAATCCCCAACGCAATGTTCCACCACTCACCCGTTCCCCCAATACAATATTCCACCACTCACCCATAGCCCCCAACTGCGCTGGCACAGCTCATTTCCCCTCATCCCCAGCACTCCCTCCCCTCCTCTTCATCCTCCCTCTTCTTTCCTCTCCTCCTCCCCTCCCCCAATCCATCCCTCTCCTTTCCCCTACCTTCAGTCATTTCCTCCCTCCATAATTCCTCTCCCCCCCTCCTATCCCTCTATCCCCCCCTCCTATCCCTCTATCCCCCACACTATCCCTCCTCACCTCCCCCACTGCCCTCCTCTCCCCACCTCCCCCAGCACTCCCTCCCCCCTCCTCTTCTTTTTCAGGTCGAGACCCTTCTTTAGACTGCAGCATTTAGTGTCTATCTTCGGTTTAAAGCAGCATCTGCAGTTCCTTCCTCCACAGGTCAGCTTTAGATGCCGTTAACTTGACGATTGGACCAGATTGGTTGGTGGTGGGTGGGGGATGTGGATGTGGATGTGGGAGTGTGTGTGTGTGTGTGTGTGTGTGTGTGTGTGTGCCTGCCCGATTCTCCCTCCCTCTGCCCACTCCGGCTCAGCCACAGCTCGGCCCGTCCCCGTCCTGCCTGACCGTCCCCGCCTACCTGCTCGCTGCCGCCACCGAGTTGGTGTTTGTCACGGTGGGCACCATGAGTTTGTGGAGATATCCTCCGAGAGGGCCATGAGGGTGAGTTACCGCAGCGGCAGTGAAGGACATGGACGGTCACAACCATTCACCCGGAGAAACGGGTAGACGGGACCGCCATTGCTGAAGAGGGTGGGCGGGCGGAGGAGAGGAGTGAATGAGGTAGAGAGATGGGACCAGGGCTTCCACTGAACCCCCCCCCCCCCCCCCCCACCACGGCGGTGGTGGGGGAGACGGTAGACAAGTTACTGTGAGGGGGGGAGAGAGGAGTTAGTGAGTGAGGCGGGAGAGGCTGCCGCCAGTGGGGCCGGAAAGGGCGTCGCCGTCCCAGTGACTGACAGGAGAGGAGACCAATCTGCGTACTGGTCACTGACAGGAGAGGAGACCAATCTCCGCATGCGCGGTTTTAAAGATTTTTAAACATTGATAATTTTGAAAATATACCATCGTTCTGAACAAAACTTGTTGCACTTGAGCACAGGAGAATGGTAAGCTGGCAAAATCTTGTAGTGCTATCATGTACCGTTTTTGCACAAATAGAAAAACCGGAAGAGCACAATATCAGAATTGTAGTTATGTCTAGATATATGGGTATGTTGTGAGTATGTGTATACATACACACACTGATCTTTTCTTTTCTCTTGTTTGTCATATCATACTATGTTTGCATATTCTGTTGTGCTGTAGCAAGTAAAAATGTCATTGTTCTAACTGGGACATAGGACAATAAAACACTTTTGAGTCTTGAAACTGGAAAGACATGACGTTCAGCATTACAAAAAAAATTAAACAGAATTTTGTGTTGTTTAAGCACATAAAACATTCTAGATTTAACAATGAATATTAATGTAGAGTCATGGAGTGATACAGTGTGGAAACAGGCCCTTTGGCACAACTTGCCCACACCGACCATCATGTCCCAGCTACCTGCATTTGTTCCATATACCTCCAAACCTGTCCTATCCATGTACCTGTCTAACTGTTTCTTAACAGTTGGGATAGTCCCAGCCTGAACTACCTCATCTGACAGCTTGTTCCATACACCCACCACTCTTTGTGTGAAAAGATTACCCCTCAGTTTCATATTAAATCTTTTCCTCTTCACCTTGAACCAATGTCCTCTGGTCCTAGATTCCCCTACTCTGGGCAAGAGACTCTGTGCATTGACCCGATCTATTCCATTCATGATTTTGTACACCTCTATAAGATCACCCCATATCCTCCTGCGATCCAAGGAATAGAGACCCAACCTACTCAACCTCTCCCTATAACTCACACCCTTTAGTCCTGGCAACATCCTCGTAAATCTTCTCTGAACCCTTTCAAGCTTGACAATATCGTTCCTATAACATGGTGCACAGAACTGAACACAATATTCTAAATGCGGTTTCACCAACATCTTATACAACTGCAAGATGACCTCCCAACTTCTTTTCTCTATACTCTGACCGATGAAGGTCAATGTGCCAAAAGTCTTTTTGACCACCTTATCTACCTGCGACTCAACCTTCAAGGAACCATGCACCTGCACTCCTATATCCCTGTGCTCTACAACACTCCCCAGAAGCCTTCCATTCACTGTGTAGGTCCTGCCCTTGTTAGATGTCCCAAAATGCAACACCCCATACATCTCTGTATTAAATTCCATCAACCATTCCACAGCCCACCAGGCCAATCGATCCAGATCCTGCTGCAATCTTTCACAACCATCTTCACTATCTGCAAAACCACCCACTTTCGTATCATCAGCAAACTTGCCAATCAGCCATGTGTGCTCTCATCCAAATCATTGATGTAGATGCAATTTAATTAGTAGTTATATACCTGAAAGTTTAGCTAACCACAAGCATGAAAATTAACTCACTATTTTCTTATATGCCCTTCTCATGCCTTCTCATTCCAGTGACAGAACTAGTAGAATTAAGTGTTAATAACCTACCTCCACTACTTTGCATCGTAGAAATGTCATTATCCATTATCACCAGGCAGCTCAACTACATATTAAAATCTTTGGCACCAATCAATTGCATTATCATGACCTCAGGCTGTGTGTTCAGAAAGGTTGCAGGAGTATTAAGCAACGAAATAAGGATAGTTATCTTGAGCTCTAGAAATTTTAATACCACCATATTTAAACCTCAAGAAATAATGATTCTATAATAAAGATAATCTGCCACAGGATTTCCCTAATTTCTTAACCCATTTCTCTCCCAAGTAGCATCTGTAAATACATCCCACAAGGGAATTATCAGTTAGCACCTTCTAAAGCTGAAGATATGCTCATGAAGGGTAATTAGTAATGGAGATTTAAATTCAGCTAAAGTTAAGAGTTACAAGATCTGTATATAAAATATGCGAGGCATAGATAGGGTAGACAATCAGAATCCTTTACTCAGGATGGAAAAATCAAATACTAGGGGGGCACAGCTTTAAGAGGGGTAAAGTTTAAAAGAGATGTGTAGGGCATTTTTTAAATTATACATAGAAGGTGACAAGTACCTGGAATCCACTGCCAGGGTGATGGTTGTAGCAGATATGTTAGTGGCAGTTAAAACACTTTTGGATAGGCATATGGATATGTAGGGAATGGTTATGGGCAGGAAGGAAAATAATTATCTTGGCATCATGTTCGGCACAGATATTGTGGTTCAAAGAGCCTAATCTGTACTGTTCTATCATATTACTACCGATACAGATCCACTGAAAGAATTAGTACTTCTAACACAGTTACCAGTGGACATGAAACAAATACAAAATAAGTTCCAAGGTGACTCCAATAGCCATTCTTGGATATACCAGAGGGTTAGTTGCCTCTGTTGATGGAAAATATCTCAGTGTTGAATAATCCACACATTGGGGTGGAGAAGTTGTACTGCATCCGAGTGGAAATATTTCATACTGGGAATGTTTTAACACTGAAATCATTTAATTCAAATTCAAAGATTTATTGTCAAAAGATACTGTCTTCTGGTGGCATCAATTTTTTGCTAGAATTCGCATTACTACACAATATCTGAATGCAATACATTAAAAATACAGAACTTAAACATTTTGCAGCATATTTTATGACTAAAATAATAACTTATTAAATGGACATTCTGAACAAAAATTCTGAACAAATACACTACAAAATATACATGAAGTGATCAACAGCTAATGACTATTATAAGGGGGAAATACATAAGGAGGAAAAGGGTAAATAGAAAGAGACTAGGACCCTTCAGGAATCAAAGTGGTCACCTCTGTGTGGAGCCACAGGAGATGGGCAAGGTACTTCTCCTCTGTATTTACCGAGGAGAAAGACAGTAGGACAAAGGAAATTGGAGCAGTCACTGGAAGTGTCTTGAGAGCAGTCAGGGTTACCGTCGAAGAAGTACTGATGGTACTGCTATGTTTGAAGGTAGACAAATCTCCAGGGCCTGATCAGATATATTCGAGGACATTGCAGGAAACTAGAGTGGAAATTACGGGAGCCCTGATTAAAATTTACGAGTCGTCCTTAAATATGGGAGAGGTGACTGTAGGTAAAATGTTGTGTCTCTTTTCAAGAAGGGCTGCAGGGAAAATGTTGGGAACTATTAAATAGGCCGGTGAGCTTAACATCTGTAGTTGGTAAGTTACTGGCATTTGGATGGGCAAAGGCTGATTAGGGATAGTCGGCATGGTTTTGTATGTGGAAGGTTGTGTCTCACAAATCTGATTGATTTTTTGAAGACGTGACCAAAAAGGTTGATGAGGGCAGAGCTGTAGATGTTGTGTACATGGACTTCAGTAAGGCGTTCGACAAGATTCCACATGGTAGGCTGCTCTGGAAGGTTATGCCCCTGTCCCACTTAGGAAACCTGAACGGAAACCTCTGGAGACTTTGCGCCCCACCCAAGGTTTCCGTGCGGTTCACGGAGGTTTTTATCAGTCTCCCTAATGGTCGAAAGTGGTTTCCACTTCTTCTATGTTCCAGCGATTATTTCAAAAAATTCAAAACCGGCCGCAACTAAAAATAGGTTGCCGTTTTAAAAATCTGTAATTTTTTAGTCGAAGCCAGTTGCGATGCTAGTTGAAGGTGGTTGCAGGAGGTTGCAGGTAGTGAAAGGTCTACCTGCAACCTCCTGCAACCACCTTCAACAAGCATCGCAACCGGCTTCGACTAAAAAATTACCGATTTTTAAAAAGGCAACCTATTTTTTGTCGCGGACGGTTTTGAATTTTTTGAAATAATCGCCGGAACAGAAGAAGTGGAAACCACTTTCGAACATTAGGGAGACTGACAAAAACCTCCGGGAACCGCACGGACACCTTGGGTGGGGCGCAAAGTCTCCAGAGGTTTCTGTTCAGGTTTCCTAAGTGGGACAGGGGCAATAGATCGCATGGGATCCAAGGAGAGATAGCTGAATGGATAGCAAATTGGCTCCGTGGAAGAAAGCTGAAGGTGATGGTGGAAGGTTGCTTCTCAGACTGGATACCTGTGACTAGTGGCATGCTTCAGGGTTCGGTGCTGGGCCCTGTTACTGTTTGTCATCTACATCAATGATTTGGATGAGAACATACATGGCAAGATTAGCAAGTTTGCTGATGATACAAAACTTAGTGGTTTTGCAGATATTGAAGATGGTTGTGAAAGATTGTAGCAGGATCTGGATCGATTGGTCAGGTGGGCTGAGGAATGGTTGATGGAATTTAATACACAGAAGTGTGAGGTGTTGCATTTTGGGTCGTCTAATAATGGCAGGACCTATACAGTGAATGGTAGGCCTCTGGGGAGTGATGTAGAGCAGAGGAATCTAGGAGTGCAGGTGCATGGTTCCTTGAATGTCGAGTCGTAGGTAGATAAGGTGGTCAAAAAGACTTTTGGTACATTGGCCCTCATCAGTCAGAGTATAGGGTATAGAAGTTGGGAGGTCATGTTGCAGTTGTATAAGACGTTGGTGAGACCGCATTTAGAATATTGTGTTCGGTTCTGGGCACCATGCTATAGGAAAGATATTGTCAAGCTTGAAAGGGTTCAGAAAAGATGTAAAGATGTGCCAGGACTAGAGGGTGTGAGCTATAGGGAGAGGTTGAGTAGGCTGGGTCTCTATTACATGGAGTGCAGGAGGATGAGGGTGATCTTATAGAGGTGTACAAAATCATGATAAGAATAGATCGGGTCAATGCACAGTCTCTTGCCCAGAGTTGGGGAATTGAGGACCAGGGGACATAGGTTCAAGGTGAAGGGGAAAAGATTTAATAGGAGTCCGAGGGGTAACTTTTTCCACACAAAGTAGTTGAGGCTGGGACTATCCCACCGTTTAAGAAACAGTTAGACAGGTGCATGGATAGGACAGGTTCGGAGGGATATGAACCAAACGCAGGCAAGTGGGACTAGTGTAGCTGGGACATGATGGTAGGTGTGGGCAAGTTCGGTCGAAGAGCCTGTTTCCACACTGTATCACGCTATGACTATGACTGTAACCTTGCCTCTAGATAGTTACATCGAATGAAGCAAATAGCTTAGTCATTGTAAGTGCGACTGTGAAAGCGGTACCCAATTTATTTGCAACTGCTGCATACAAGAGTATAGGACTGCCTTCACAGTTATAATCCAGCTGTTACATTTAATTGTGAATATCAGATGCACCCGCCCACTATGAGCTAAAGATTAGATTAAATGACAAATGATTCAATGCACCAATCAGGTTATTTTGAAGCATTTACCTGTCTCACCCATGAGTTGTGGGTTGTGAAAGTAGATCAGTGTTAATGTTTAGAATGTATTCTGGGGTCCATGGTCATGACTGGGATATACGACCTTCAAATTCTATTTCCAACATTTGCATTGTAAATGCATTTTCAAAGAAAATAATTTTTAGTTACGACAACCATTTTTCCCACCCTCTTTCCACACTACGAATGCATCAAAATCAAAGCATTTTTTTGTTAATCATAATTTCACAGTAGATTTACATTACATTGTTACTACTGTGGAGTATTGAATGCAATTTATCGAAAACATCTGCCCCATTGTAAGTATGTTTCGACACCATCAATGCAGAAAATGTTTAACGACCAAATTCTTGAAAACCTTGTCTTCCCTTAACACAGAATTTGAGTATTATTTAATTCTGAAATGAGATTTGTTACATTAGTTTTCTTACTGTTTATTCCTAGAAAAAAAACACACACAAAAACGTGCCTAGAACGGGAAAGTGTCCTTTAAATCAGGGGAAATTATATTTAAACCCAAAAGAGTACACATAATTAACGCTTCTTAAAACAGGCACAGATTATACATTTGGCAGTTTTACACTCGAGTTCAGTGAACAGGAGTCTACCAAGTTATATACATGATTCATCTTTAACTGGCAGCATTTCAGAGATTTCAGCATTTCAGTTTTCAAAAATGTTTGGCTATTTTCTCTCGTTTTAATTTTGACACAAAATATTCAAGGCGCTGGACAAGCCAATGGCCAGGTTTTAATTTCAGTTTGAACTGTTGAAGTCACAATTACCCAGAAGTGGCCAAATTCAGTGCTGATCCTGGTTTGCAACCCTTCATAAAACCCTTATGTGGGCCCCCAGAGCTAACATATCTGTTCCAGAAAATGTACGACTAGGTCTACAGTGGCTGGAAATCAAGTTGCAGGCCACTGAACTAATTTCAACTTTAAATGCTTACACCAATTTTTGTGCTATCTGCTCATATTACCAAAATTAAATTGAGTTCCTGCACCCCCCCTCTCCCCTCCCCTGTCAACATGCATGTTTAATAAACCTAGATAGATTAGCTGAAAATATATCCACACATTTTTACCAGTAGTCCTTCCTGTATCCCTCAAGTTTAATTTTAATGCCTGCTCGCTATAGCACAATTAAAGTATTGAAAACCCAATAGAGTTAGGGCACTTTACCACAAGCATAAATATGGAGTTTCTGCTAACCCGCTCAGTATTAGTAAAACACAGCAGTGTCATTATAATATTTTCAGATCATTTATTTTATAATAACAAGGTACATTTAAGTTACAAAGCCAGAACATAAATGGTTCTTATATTAAGTTGCAGATTGCAAGGTTCAAGAGATAATGGATATTTTGAAGAAAATGTGGAGAGAAGCAATGATTGTTGAACTTCTAACAAAGTCTGTGGTGAAAATCCTTCCATCACCAGAAATGAGTCAAGGTAGTATCAGGGTTTATTATCCATAGAAAGACTTTCCACAACGCAGGATCTTGGAAAGTAAAGCTTTGACCCTTGAACCCTTTCACCTTGAGCTTGAAGTGTAATGGGCTCAAATCTTAGTTACAAGGTCAGCATTTTCTCTTTAATGTCCTTGCTATTCCTCCTAACCCCTTGTGTTCACCAAACCAGACCTCCCCAAGCTAGCCTTCTACCCTTGCACAATACTTTCTACCCCTGTCTATATCTTCTCTCATCCAACTACACATCTTTTCCTGATCATTAACTGCTATTGTACATTATTCAGTCATCTTCAATAAACCACTCTCAACTTCTTTCCTTTCGCACATTTCAAATATATACATGAAAATTGAACTCCGGGGGACAACCATACAAGGTTTCCCTGGGTTACAAACAGGTTGCTTTTATAGTTTGTAAGTCAAAAAGTATACATCAAATCACTCCATAAGGTAACTATACCTCCACAATATTGTAACAAATGGTATCAAAACCCCATTTCAGAGGATCACTCTGAACTACCGATCTTTCCATGACCCGATGCTACTGGTTTTAGTTTTAGATATACAGCACTGAAGCAGGTCCTTCGGCCCACCAAGTCCATGTCGACCAGCAATCACCCCGTACATTAGCACTATCCTACACACTAGGGATAATTTAAAATTTTACCGAAGCCAATTAACCTCCAAACCTGTATATATTTGTTATGTGGAAGGAAACCGGAACACCCAGGGAAAACCCACGTCGTCATAGGAAGAATCTACAAACACCGTACAGACAACACCCATCGTCAGGCTGGAACCTGGGTCTCTACCTCTCAGGCAAGAGGTACAGATGTTTGAATGAATGAATGAGTGAATGAATACGTTTATTGGCCAAGTATTCACATATAAGGAATTTGGCTTGGTGCTCCGCCCGCAAGTGACAACATGACATAAGTGACAACATGAATGCACACCTCCAGATTCAGGGGCAATTTCTTCCCAGCTGTTATCAGGCATAAGAACCATCCTCTCACCGGCTTACGTGCGATCCTGACCTCCCATCTACCTCATTGGAGACCTTTGAACTATCTTTAATCGGACTTTATCTTGCACTTAATGTTGCAACCTTTATCCTTTTGTGACTGCTTGATTGTAATCATGTACAGTCTTTTCTTTGACTGTCTAGCACGCAACAAAAAGCTTTTCACTATAACTCGGTACACGTGACAATAATAAACTAAACTATTCCAGCTGTGGCTTCATCAACACCCTGTACAACTGTCACAGAACTTCCCTATTCTTAAACTCTTGACCTTCACAACAAAAGCCAATGTGCCTTCTTAACTATTTGCAGGGTCTGTCTGACAATATGATCCTTCAGAGTTCAAGATGATCCTTCAGAGTTCAAGATAAAGGAGTGCAAGATGATCCCTCTGAACTTCATACATTTGCAATTTCTCTCCGCTCCACCTTTTGATTCTTCTTAACGTGCATGATCTTGCTCTTCCCAGTTAAAAAATTTCCCAGGTTTTTCCGAATCAACTACCTATATCCCACTGCAGAATCATACTGTGCGCAGCAAATAGGACTGGCCCGATATGCCAAGGCTTGTTTCCATGCTGTACCACTCTACGACTATCACAAAAATTGCCTTTCCACTTTTTTGTATCATTGGCAAACTTGGAAACATTACAAGCTGTTTCCTCTTCCAGATCATTAATGTAAATAGAAACCAATTTAAGGTCAAGAACCGATCCTTGGGGTACACCACTATTGCATCCCACCAGCATGAAAAAGATCAATTTATCCCAAATCTTGTGCCCACTGCTATGGTCAATGACCGAATGATGAAGGCAAGTGCACCAAATGCTTTCTTCACGACACTGGTACCAATCGTGCCACTTTCTGTGTCAATACTCTGTGTCATTTACTGTGCAAATTACATCCTGGTTCAACTTTCAAAAATGCACTATCTTGCATGGCAAATTCCATCTGCCATTTCTTCGCCACTTTTTAATTTAGTCTAGATACAGCGTGGAAACAGACCCTTCAGCCCACCAAGCCTGCAACAACCAGCGATCCCCGCTCATTAATACTTTCCGACAGTAGGGTACTATCCAACACAAGGGACAATTTTTTACATTTATACCATGCCAATTAACTTACAA
The DNA here is from genome assembly GCA_038087875.1 of Malacoraja senta. NCBI lineage: Eukaryota > Metazoa > Chordata > Chondrichthyes > Rajiformes > Rajidae > Malacoraja > Malacoraja senta. Next base: position 230,456,266 of record CM075977.1, read on the forward strand.
ACTTGTACATCTTTGGAGTGTGGGAGAAAACCGGAACACCCGGAGAAAACCCATGCAGAACACGGGTAGCACGTACAAACTCTGTTCAGCCAAGAACTCGTAGCCAGGATCGAACCGGGTCTCTGGTGCTGTAAGTGTTGTAAGGCACCAACTCTACTGCTGCGCCACCGTGCTGCCCTTCTTCACAAAACCAAAAATGTTGGTGTCATCTGCAAACGTAACTAACCAATCTCATCATTCTCATTCAGATTAATATAGATGACAAGCAATAGACCCAGCAACAATCCCTGCAGTACACCACAGGTCACAAGCTTCCAATCTTAACAACCCTCCATTGCACCCGACTCCTTCCACAAGACACTTTCATAATGAATTGGCTACCCCAGATGCCATGAGATCTACTCTTCCAGACCAACCTACTTGTCTTTGTCAAAGACCTTGTTTAAATTCACATCCTCATTTCTCTTCATCATTTCTGCAAAAAAAACTTGCAAGTCACAATTTCCCATGCACAAAACTATATTGACTATTAACTATTGCTGATCAGTCCTAGTCAACACACAAATGCAAATAGACACCCTCTCAGAATCCCTTGCAGTAATCTTCTGCTACCCTCCCAGAATTTAGCACGTTTAAAAAAACCCCAATGGGTCCACTATCTTTGCAACACCCTAATGTACACAGTCGAGATCCAGTAATTTGTCCACCTTTAGCCCTGTTTCTCTAATATTTTATCCCTTATGATTAAGATCTTCACAAGTTCCTCTCTATTATTTGATATTAGGCCATCTGCATTTTAGGGATATTCGCACTGCCCTTCATGATGAGGTTTAATGCAAAAAAAATCATAATTTTCCAATATTAATTCACCAGTCTCATTTTGTAGAGAGCCATCATCTAATTTAATCATCTTCTTCCTATTTATATATCGATAGAAAGTCTGTTTTGATATTGCATGCAATTTTAGGAACAGATTTACTCTCAAAATCAATCTTCTCCCTTAAGCCACTGTCCCACTTAGGCGATTTTTTTCGGCAACTACCGGTGACTAGGATGTCGCCACACGGGGTGACGCCCATATGGTCGCCTAAGGAGTCGTAACTGTTTTCTGGTCGCCGCTGTATTTTGAAATGTTCAAACCTTTTCAGAGACTGTGGGCTTGACGTAGCTTGTCTTCTACTATCGTACGTACTGTAGTAGGTTGCCGCCAGGTGATGTTGGTTGTCGCCGACAGGGTCGTTGCTTGTCGCGGGTGGACGTAGGTTGACTTCGGTTGTCGCCAGTGTGGTCGTAGGTGGACGTCTTAATGGGTCGCCGATTGTCGGTAACTTGCCGTAGCTTGATGTCGACTAGGTGGTACGTTGTCGTAGCTTGTTGTAGACATTGTCGTAGGGGGTGTCCAGTCGCCGCTTTTTCGGCGACCTGCTACTACTGTGACAGTCGCCGAAAAAAATCGCCTATGTAGGACAGGCCCTTTAGGCTTTCATTGCTGGATTTTAAAGACTTTGCAATCCTTTGACCGATTGCTAGCCTGGGTCACTTTGCATGCTGTAGTTTTCAACATAACATTATCTTTTAGCTGTTTTGTTATCCACAGATTGCACCACTTTCTCGTGGAATCCTTTCTAATTAGGTTACATTCCTGCTTAGTGTTTATGGACCAGCTGTTGAATATCTGCCATTATTCATCTGACCATTCTCTAAGCTTATTTTCCCAGTCCACCTTACACAACTCCTCCTTCATACCATCATAACTTCCCTTATTTAATCTGAAGACGGTGATTTTGCGGTGTTCACCCTCAAACTATCTGGAATTTTTTTGCTTTGCAGTCACTACCCAAGGGAGATTCAGTACATGATTTTCTTATGAATCCCTCATTATTCATGACAAAATCTAAAATAGCCTTTTTTCTAGGTATGTTCCATAACAGTGTTTTAAGCAATCCCAGAAGCACTTCACAAATTATTTTTCTGCGATAGATATCCTTGTCAGTTTGGATTATTCAATCAATGTGTGGATCAAAAATCTCCCATGATAATTGAAATTCCCTTCAAACATGCCCTGGATATCTCCCCATTTATGCTCAGCCCTATCCACAGGTCGTGTTTTGGGGGCCTATAGACTACTCCCAGCCGTGTCTTCTTTCCCCTGCTATTCATGATTTCACCCCAAACCCATTTAACTTTGCTATTCACTGCCCCTTTAATCACGATGCAACTCTGCTCTAATATCTTAGAAACATAAAAAATAGGTGCAGGAGTAAAATACTGTATTCGAGCCAACACCACCTTTCAATATGATCATGGCTGATCATCCAGAAGTAGTACCCCGTTCCTGCTTTCTCCCCATATCCCTTGTTTCCGTTAGCCCTAAGAACTATATCTAACTCTCTTTTCCTTGCTCAACAATACTTCCCATCCTTCTTTCCTGGTACCTATTCTCATGGAGCATCATACAACCTGTAATATTGATCACTGGTCAACCTGCAACAGCTATTAGATTATACTTGTGTTGTTATTTGTGCTGCCATCTCAACTCTTATTGCACATGGTATGTTCATTTGAGTAAAGATTTAAATAAATTTAAATAGCACTAAAGACACCATAATATTTTTTGAATTCAACATGAAAATTATCTTTTTTGCCAGGATGAAAGTGAGAAATACCAAAATCTATACACACATGTACACCATGTATTCAATTGCGTTTATAAATAAAAGATTATGGTTTGTGACTGGTGATGTTCATGTTTTTTCCAAACTTTAAAAAGGTTTGCCAGTGTCTTATTGCAATTTATTTTAGGTGGCTTCAAGTGACCTCTCTTCACATTTATGATCAATTTGTAGTTTTTCTTAAACTGCCATTCTTGCATCAAGTTTATCACTTTTAAATCTATCTCCAATTTAAACATCACTCCCAGGCCCCTGAAACAAAGCTTTCCTCAGAATCAGCACCAAAGGCTCAACTTAACATGCAAAATACCCAATACAAAATTGTTCGTAAAATGTTGCCAAGTTTCTCAGCACAGTCTGCTGAGAATTCACGAAGTAGTAGTATGAGATGATGGGCTATACAACTAGGATTTTGATAATTGATCAGTGCTGTCATTCTCTTCCCTTTGTCCATCTGGAAAATGCACAATTTACATCCTCAGGCTGTCTTAAATTACTTCTGAAATGTAACATCTTCCAGAAGCACTGACATTTTAACATCTCACATCACACTGAATAGGCTGACTATACAATACAAAAAGTCTTTGAACCTACAACTAGTGCTAGTATATGATCATTTCCAATAAGAGAGGGTCTAACAACCTACGTTTGACATTCACCAGCATAACCATCACAGAAATCCCCACCATCAACTGGGTTACCATTGACCACAAACTCAATTGGATCAGGCACATAAATACCATGCTACATGAACAGATCAGTGTCTGGGTAAACAAGTGATTCACTGCCTTATATCGAAAAGGCCTTTCCACAAGGTACAAGTTATGAGCATGATAAATTATTCTCCACTTAAGTACAGCACCAACATTCTGGGCTTAAGTACAGCACCAACAACTAAACTACTTCCTCCTTGATTTGCACCAAATTCACCACACTGAACATTTGTTTCATTCACCACTGGTATTTGCAGTATGGACCACCTACAGAGTATCTGTCATTTAGGCAGCGGTTCACTATCACCTTCTCATGAGCCACACAAACTCCATTCTCTGAACACCATCTCCATCCCTATCCTTTGCAAAACCTAAAACAGAACTCATCTATTGACAACATTTGGTGCCAGTGTGAACCAAGATGAGCTTCAGAACAGAACAATGTCATCACTAAGACTGACTGTAGTAACCCCCTCCCAATAACACAACCAATTCTTCCCTTTGACTCCACAGAAACTGTTTGACCAACTGAGCTCTTCCAGCAGTTTATTTTTTTAAACTTTCTATACCCCAGCTCTTCTGTGGCTGGAAGAAACATCTTTCAGCCTTACTCTATTTACTGAACCACTTCCAGAAGCGCTCTTCATGTACCATGTTCTAATTACCTATCACCCATTTAATGATGTGTTTTTCCTTCCTGTCATTTTAAAATCTGTAATAATACCACATCTCATCCCTATAATCCTTCCAGTTTTCTAGCTCACAGGGAAATTGATGCTCCTTTAATTTTGGTCTTGAGATTATCTGAATTTAATCATTCAAAATTACATTTCAATGCAAAGACACTCTCTGGAATTATTTTGGTAAATTCATTTCCCTCAGTGATCTAACTCTGTAAACGTCAATACGCTTCTCAAAAACTACAATACTTGATATAATAAACCCAATGTGGCTTGTCAAATTAAAATGTTTTAGGCTGTTATATATTAAAGTGCCCTAAAAAATAATTATCATGTAACATGATATTTAACATGAAGAGAACTGACTTTGGTGCCTTCCCTCACAGTGGGAAACTTTGATTCTGCTGTGTGGGGATGTTTTATGTTGGAGTCTATCGTGTGTTGTGTTCTTTTTTCATTTGTATGGCTGTATGGTGATCACACTTTTCACTGTACCAACTGGTACATGTGACAAATAAATGTATCTTGTACATGCATATTATGCCTGGAGATTGATCCACAACAGGAGCCAGTGCTGTAACTTCCCAATGAAGTCTACTCTTAGCACCTAATCATGCATTTTGTACTAGAAAATTTAGTACTTAGTTCAGTACTTCTGTAAAGAGTAGACATACTCTTAATAAGAGTAGACTGTATATATTTGCCTAAATTCTGCAAACAAAAATATCATTCATCCTTACTGAGCATACACATCTAAGTATTGGGAATTGCAGAAAAATCTTGAGCACAAAACTTTTAATGTTGGATTGCTGCAAAATTGATGATCTGTAAATGGAGCAGATGTGCATTATCCAAGCTCCAAGCTTTAAATATACCGACTATTTTGCAAAATGCTGGCCAAGAAATTCTCCTTAATATGCCATTCCAGATGTAGAAACATTCCACTCATCTGTTACATTGCTTCTCAAAATCTACCTTTTCTGGAAAGGCACTTCAAACCTCCAGTGCACATCAAATCAAAGCATTTTCTTCTAAAAGTCCATATTCAAAACTTCTGTTGCACACAATGACTGGGCCAAACATATCTTGTGTAATGGAATTGTCCTTGCACATCTAAAACGTTCAGAAGTATTTTTTCTGCTTGCTCTTTCACTGCATCAGATGGGAGGAAGAGTCATTGGATGAGTCAGCATTTTTTGGTGAGGTAGGGAGAAGTCAGCAGTTAACTGGAAACGCATGAAATTGCAGATGCTGGAAAAAATAGTAAGTACTCAGCGGGTCAGGCAGCACCTGTAGAGGGAATGGACAGAAACTGTCTGGAGCCTGAAGATCGACGGTGTTTCAGATCAGGACTCTTATTCAGACTGCAGAAAGGTCGCAATCTGTATCATCATCCATCCACCCCCCCCTTGTTGAAAGAGGCTTATACCTGCAGGAGTGCCCAGAATACTGTATTTGTGGAAATGGTGCCAAAATCCAAAGACTCTGTGCTACACAACAGACACAATAACAGATGAGTTGTTGTATTTTCACACAATACCTCCTGAAGAAATCAATTCTATATCAGAATTCTTACTTTGAAAGATACTACATGTTTGAAAATTCCACAAAATACATTACACAAAGATGTAGCTACGTACTGCCAGATTATTACTAGCTAGAAGATCTTTGTTTGACAAATTCTAATCCAATTTGAGAAATCATCTTCCCTGAATCACAGAAAGATTACAGCACAAGAGAGACATTTTCTTGGGTGCAACAGCAATCCAGTTCATACCATTTCCATTCTCCATGCTCCTGCAGGTCACACCTCCTTCAATCTGTCTTTCCTACCATCTCAGACATGTATTCCAGTTCCTAAGCATATGGGTTTTCCTTACATTGCTTCTGTCTATCATCTGCAGTCAATGTTCTAGTTCTTGACCTTTCAGTCTTGAAGAGTTCCCATTTCTTAAGATAGTTCATATTCTCTTCTGTGCCAAGTTCAAGCACCTCACATTCGCTAATCCATTCATATTAAATTGCTGTATACTTGTAATAATATTAGCAAATCACTTCTGTACTCTGTCCAAGACCTTCACATCTTTCCTAACGCGTGATTTCCAGAACTGAACACTATATTCTTGTGTAATTAAACGAGGTGTTTTTAGAAGGTGTATTGTCACTTTCTCAGGCTTGAGCCTCTTCCTTCTTATAAAGTCCAGGAGCCTATAAATATTAAACAACTTTAGCACATGCCCTGGCATTTTAAAAAGCTTAAAGGGCCTGTCCCACTTACGCGACCTTTACAGGCGACTGCCGGCACCCGTGATAGGTCGCCGAAATTTTCAACGTTGAAAATTCAGCGGCGACCAGAAAGACGCAACAACTCTTTGGAGACCTCTCACGACCATAGGAGAAACTCTCACGACCATACAGGCTGTATGGTCATAAGAGGTCTCCTATGGTCGTGAGAGGTCACCCGCGACATGTCGCCAGGGGTCGCCTGTATGGTTGTGAGAGGTCTCCAAAGAGTCGTAGCGTCTTTCTGGTCGCCACTGAATTTTCAACATGTTGAAAATGTCGGCAACCTATCACGGGTGCCGGCAGTCTCCTGTAAAGGTCGTGTAAGTGGGACAGGCCCTTTACACACATCTCCAGATGTCTGTCCCTGTACTTAATTCAGAATTTTGCCCTCTAGCTTTTTCTTTTCATGGCTCTCAATCTGACTGTAATTTTTTGCATCAACATTTATATGCTGTCCATCTTTCCTTTCTCTGGCCCATCTATGTTTTCCTGAAACCTAACATTTTCCTCCTCAGTTCAATCTACTTCAGAGTTTTGTACCATCTTGAAATTAGGCCCTGTATACGCAAGTCCCAGATATAAATTAACACAATAGTGGTTCAGTATCAATACCTGGAGAATATGACTGTACTCATCATTCAGTGCAAATAAAAGTCATTCACTATCCTTATGTTTTCAATCACTAAGCCAATTTTCTATCTGTGATGTTACGACCACTTCTATTCCATGTGTGATAATGTTCATGAAAACCTGTTATGCTCAAGTCTTACAAAGCTATCTAATTTTATGTCATTTTAAAAGCTTGTATTATATATGCTTGAGAGGTAAAGTAGTGATACAGTCAATATTCGATCAGGTGGTTGCAAGAATATGAGGCTCATTGCATTATACAAAGACAACACCAACAGATGCTGGTTTAAACCAAAGATAGACACAAAATGCTGGAGTAACTCAGCGGGACAGGCAGCATTTCTGGATTGAAGGAACGGGTGATGTTTCGGGTCAAGAATGTTGCCCTCCGGCTATTGCTTTTCTCATGGCTCTCAACCTGTGACACCTCCACCCGTAACATCACCCATTCCTTCTATCTAGAGATGCTGCCTGTCCCGCTGAGTTACTCCAGCATTTTGTGTCTATCAACACTTGATGTATAATATCCAGACCAGATTTTAGACCATAGTCTACAATGGTGCAATTCTCCCTCCGTATAAATATAATTTTTGACATGCGCAGCAGAGGAACACTACTGTGAGTAAACACTTCCCTTGCTCGTCTTAATTTCAAATTGATAGCTCTTAATTAAATTCTGTGTGCTAGATCAATGGTGTAGATACTTATATTCCAATGTCTTCAGAAATTCTTCGATGCAAACATTTGGTTTCAAATAATAATTTCCATGAAACACAAAAGCAGGTTGTGGTTCAAATCATTGCATGTGGTCCAGTGTAAATGGTAGTCACATCCTGAATGTGGTCAATACATTTCTGTTCATTTGGTTTGTGGTTGCAACAGTATATGTCCAGCAGGGTGTGGACAAAACAAGCTTTAGGATAATTTTCAAACCAAAACCATCAGAAATGAACAAAATATTCTGCTAGTACAGAGAATGTCCTTAGAAATTTACCAGGCACTAGTGGATGTGATAAAAAAGACTAACATGTTGTAGCCACTTAGAGCTTGCATTTGAGTTTCAAGAGAAGCCATATTGTGCAAAACAAAATGCTGGAGGAACTTGGCAGGTCAAGCAGCATCTGTGGAGGGAACGGACACTTCAAAAAGAGTCCCAACCCAAATCATTACATGTCTATTCTCTCCACAGATGTTGCCTGACCTGCTAAATTGCTCCAGTACTTTTCATTCTGCGCAAGATTCCAACATCTGGAGTTCCTTGTGTCTCCATTAAACTATATTACATTCAGATTGAATCTGAACATTTTCATCCTTCTGCATGTAGGTCATAATGCATTAGCATTGAAAGAAAATGCCAGAAAAAAATGAACTTCCCCGTATAATTAACTTACAAAAGGAAATCCCAACAAGTTTGCGCAATATCGAATATATATCTATTTATTTATTTATTTACACATACAAATTGAGTTTGGTGAGAATATTTGCTAAACAATCTCAATTTAAACAAGTCAAAGTTGGTAATGCACATTCAGGTTTAAAGATGATCTACTCGCGCATAATTTGGTCGAGATTTCCAGTATAGTACAATCCATATTACAGCCACTTCATATAATGTAACAGGCATAAAATCGTTGTATGTATCGCATTATCACTCTGTAGGCTGCGATATATAACGTTAAACGGGAGATGGGACACAAATAGGAGAAAGATGAACATTTGTGAAAGCCTGTGTAAAAACTGGAGCAAATATCGCATTCCTACAAAAATGATGCAAACTTGTGGCAATATAAACACATGGGAGGAGGGTAACCATTCAACGTTTCAAGGAAGCAATTAATTTCAATGAACAACCAACAGCTTGTTATAATAGAAGATCGGATAAATTGCAACTTCGGAACCCCCTCCCCCATGCTCAGAACAAAATCTGGCACCTGAGTGAAATCTATCGTCACGTTGCTTTAGAACAATAGAATGCAACCAGGGCAAATGTTTATTTGCTTGTGTTATTTTACACGAAGGTTTAAAAATATCATATACAAAGTACCGATTGTATAATTCCAGTTATTTCGCAGCGAATAGAATGGGGGTAAACATGAAGGAGGCTTTTTTCCTAATATTCTCGGCGATATAAGTATTAGAATGTTCAATTATCCGGTACTGTTACTCCAACGAATATAGTTTGCGCAATATCGAAGAGACCCGCGCTCGTCATTTATTCATTGATGTCATTCACGTGTAATGTAACAAGATTGAGTCTCCCAGAGCCGTAATGTAAGAAAATTACTTACCGTACTCAAGAATGCTAACAGAATGGTGGCCAGAGTGGTGGTTATACTTATTTCTGTAAACTTGTATTGGATTTCGTAAAGAGAAGGATTATAATGTGTTAACTAATATTGATGCACATATTTTAATGTTTGCAAACTTTTATGGTAAAATTATACATCGTCTTATGTACAGCTGTCCAGAAGCTTCCCATCTACTCCCAGAGGTGTTTTTTCCCCTTTAGGTGAACTTTTTTCTTTAGTCGAAGGGGAAAGAATGTCTTTAACATACTGAAAGCCAATCGGCCAAAGCTGGACAAAAAATCCAAGGAATAGTTAGTTGTCTGATACGACGGAGTACGTTGTCTCCATAACCCCGCGCAACTGGAGCAAGACGTGTTTCTTTTAAAGACGGTTGTACCCCCCCAAGACACCATATTATTGTTGAAAAGAAACAAGTTATGAACTTCGTGTAAGAAGGAACTGCAGATGCTGGTTTAAACCGACGATAGATACAAAATGCTGGAGTAACTCAGCGGGACAGACAGCATCTCTGGAGAGAAGGAATGGGTGGCGTTTCGGGTCGATACCTTTCTTCAAGAGTCTCGTCTGAAGAAGGGTCTCGACCCGAAACGTCACCCTTTCCTTTTCTCCAGAGATGCTGCCCGTCCCGCTGAGTTACTCCAGCATTTTGTGTCTGTTATGAACTTCTTCGGATAGAGTAGATAAAACACTCTAGACTCAATTTGAATTTCGACTTGTCTTATTACTGCTGCGTATATTATAAAGTTTTATACATATACTAAGTTTTATACAAAGAACTAATAAGACATGTTGAGATACTCAAGAATTACATCATTGAAAATGTTTCGGGAAATTATACTACTTAATAAGTATAGAAGAAGAAATGAACAATGGTGTGCGGAATGGTAACGGTGGATTCTCAGGTCTACCGAGAAACAATACCAGGGAATCTACAACTGAAATATTAATGGATTCTGCAATACTTACTGTTGTTATCATTCTTCTCACGGATTCCGTCAACCCTGCCATCCGGCAAGATCCTCAGGAAATAGCCGCCGTTCTTACAGTAGAGTCTCTTGGGGTCCTTGAAAGCTCCCGGAGGGAAGGGGTTGCTGCCAGCATCAGGTAGGGTGCTGATCCCTCCTGCTCCCGCCGCCGCCGCCATGTCCGACGCTCGGCTCTCGCCTGGCTCCACTCAACCACCCAGCCGCCGCCGCTCCTCCTTCCCCTCGACCCTTTCTCAAACGTGACAGCCCCTCCTTCCACTTTCTCCCTCAACCAAAGCGCGACACACACACACACACACACACCGTTAATCAGTCTCCTTTTTCTTCGCGTCCTTCTCAAAATAAAGTCTCCCCCACTCTCTAGTCTCTTCAAGTTTTGAGGCAAGCCAAGCACAAGGAATGATGCCAACTTTATGAGAAGCAAAAACGGTTCATTCCATCACTTCGCAATAACTTCATCGTCATAATTCCCGGCATTTGGCGGTGCGTGTGTGTGTGCTGCTGCTGTTAAGGAGTGGGAACGGGACTAGTTGGAAATATCTACTTTCCGACAAGCTCAGTGCCAAAGCCCGGCGGCCGCACTCCTCTCCCGACTGCGCAGCGTGTGCGGCACAAGTGCGCAGGCGTGTGTGTGTGTGTGTGTGGGAGCCAACATCAAGCGGCATGTTTGGGCGAGCGGAGGAAATGCGAAAGGGTGCAAGTGGTTTCAAAGAGACAACAAAATCGCTCGTGTGGCCTGGCAAGGACTTTTTTCCAATGCCAAATAGCAATTTGAAGTCGGGTCCCCCCTCCCCCCCCCCCCCCCGAAGTGTTTACTGTAGTTTGTTTACACTGACCTTGCTAAATAAATGGAGAGTGACCACTGGTACATTTCTTTAAAATAAACATTCCTAATTGTTATTTATAAGTAACTGATCGTAAATATTTTGAGACAAATTCAACGTGACGTACTAGAGAAACTATGAAATAACGTAATCTATCACTTGCACTGTGAAAAAAAGATCAAAAGTTTAAAACCCCTACCCCACTCTAAAAAAAAACCCAAATAACTAGCGTCATATCCTCATTTCAATTTGCAACAAAGTATTGTTTATTATTTCTGTTGGGGAGGGAAGAGGGGTGGTTAAATTGAAATGAGGGACTTGGGCATGGGAGATGAGTGTAAAAGAAGGAGAAGATGCAGGGTGACTTGAAGGGAATCAAATTTGAAGTCTTTCCAAAAGTATAAATTTACTATTACAAGATGTCATTAAACGCCAAGTTAGCAGCAACAAATCAAGGTAAATTATTCTATTAATAGCACAGGAGACCAATGATCAGATCCTCACAATCTCGTCCGGGAACAATCCAATTGGTTCGAGTTGCCATATTGGGTGAGTTCCATTTGCCTGTATTTGCCCCATATCCTTCCAAACCCCTCTAATCCATATATCTGCCCAAATTTATTTTAAAAATCATCCAGTTCAACAGCTTCCTCTGGCAAACCCGTTCCAGATATGGACTATCGCCTGAGTGAATTAAGTATACCTGAGGTTCCTCTTAAATCCCTCCCCATTCACCTGAAGCCTATGCCATCTCATTTTTTTAATCCTCTACCCTGGGGGGGAAATGGACTGTGAATGTTCACTTTATCCATGGCCCTTAACATCTTGCACACATCAATAAAGTATCCTCATTCTCCTGCGCTCCAAATAAAGACGTCCCAGCCTTTCTAACCTGTTCCTATCACTCAAGCCTGCAAGCCCAGATATCATCAGGGTGAATCACTTTTGCACTCTTTCCAACTTTGTGACATCCTTCCAATAGCTGGCAGAAATCTGCACACAGTACTCCGAGTGTGATCTCACCAACAACTTGTACAACTGCATCATGATGTCCCAATGTTTGTACCTTGTACCCTTCTCAATGAAAGATAGGGCACCCACCTGCATGCCCACCTGCCTTGCCACTTTGAGAGCACAATGCTTCTGTACTCCCAGATATATCTTTTCTGCGACACTCTCCAGGGCTCTACCATTATAGTCCTGAACTGGTTTGACATACCAAAGTACCTCACCTTACATAGTTACATAGATACATCGAAAATAGGTGCAGGAGGAGGCCATTCAGCCCTTCGAGCCAGCACCTCCATTTATTGTGATCATGGCTGATCATCCCCAATCAATAACCCGTGCCTGCCTTCTCCCCATATCCTTTGATTCCACTACCCCTAGAGCTCTATCTAACTCTCTCTTAAATCCATCCAGTGATTTGGCCTCCACTGCATTCTGTGGCAGGGAATTCCACAAATTCACCTCTCGGGTGAAAACGTTTTTTCTCACCTCAGTCTTAAATGGCCTCCCCTTTATTCTAAGACTGTGGCCCCTGGTTCTGGACTCGCCCAACATTGGGAACATTTTTCCTGCATCTAGCTTGTCCAGTCCTTTTATAATTGTATATGTTTCTATAAGATTCCCCCTCATCCTTCTAAACTCCAGTGAATACAAGCCTAGTATTTTCAATCTTTCCTCATAATCTCGTGAACCTACGTTGCACTGCCTCAATCACAAGGATATCCTTCCTCAAATTAGGAGACCAAAACTGTACACAATACTCCAGATGTGGTCTCACCAGAGCCCTATACAACTGCAGAAGAACCTCTTTACTCCTATACTGAAATCTTCTGGTTATGAAGGCCAACATTCCATTAGCTTTCTTCACTGCCTGCTGTACCTGCACGCCAACTTTCAGTGACTGGTGTACAAGGACACCCAGGTCTCGCTGCACCTCTCCCTTACCTAACCTAACCTCATTGAGATAATAATCTGCCCCCTTGTTTTTACCTGCCAAAGTGGATAACCTCACACTTATCTATATTATACTGCATCTGCCACTCATCTGCCCACTCACTCAACCTGTCCAGGTCACCCTGCAACCTCCTAACATCCTCTTCACAGGTCACACTGCCACCCAGCTTTGTGTCATCCACAAACTTGCTAGTGTTGCTCCTAATTCCCTCTTCCAAATTATTATATATGGTAAACAGTTGCGGCCCCAACACCGAGCCTTGCGGCACTCCACTCGTCACTGCCTGCCATTCTGAAAAGGACCCGTTCACTCCTACTCTTTGCTTCCTGTCTGTCAACCAATTTTCTATCTATGTCAACACCCTACCCCCAATACTATGTGCTCTAATTTTAGTCACCAGTCTCCCGTGCGGGACCTTATCAAAGGCTTTCTGAAAGTCTAAATACACTACATCCACTGGCACCCCTTCATCCATTTTGCTTGTCACATCCTCAAAATGGACTTGGACTAATCCTTTCACTGCTATCCAAATGCCCCATTATTACCTCTTTAATAATTGACTCCAGCATCTTTCCCACCACCGTAGTCAAGCTAACTGGTCTGTAATTCCCTGTTTTCTCTCTCGCTCCTTTCTTGAAAAGTGGGATAACATTAGCTATCCTCCAATCCACAGGAACTGATCCTGAATCTATTGAACATTGGAAAATGATCACCAATGCGTCCACTATTTCTAGAGCCATCTCCCTGAGGACCTTGGGATGTAGACCATCAGGCCCAGGGGATTTATCATCCTTCAGTCCCATTAGCCTACCCAATACTATTTCTCGCCTAATGAAAATTTCTTTCAGTTCCTCTACCCTCTTAGATCCTCTGTCCTCCAGTACTTCTGGAAGATTGTTAGTGTCTTCCTTATTGAAGACAGATCCTTAGTGAAGACAGACCTGTTCAACTCTTCTGCCATTTCCTTGTTCCCCATAATAATTTCACCCGTGTCTGACTTCAAAGGACCCACATTTGACTTTGCTATTCTTTTTCCCTTAACATATCTAAAGAAGCTTTTACTGTCCTTCTTTATATTCCTGGCCAGCTTCCCCTCGTACTTCATCTTTACAGCCCCTATTGCCCGTTTTGTTTCCTTCTGTTGTCCTATGAAAGTTTCCCAATCCTCTGTCTTCCGGCTACTGTTTGCTGTGTTATACATCTTTTCTTTTAGTTTAATTCTATTCCTAACTTCTCTTGTCAGCCACGGTTGCCTCCTACTCCCCTTTCTTCCTTTTTGGAATGAAATGATCCTGCGTCTTCCTGTTTATGCCCAGAAATTCCTGCCATTGCTGTTCCACCATCATTCCTGCTAGGATCCATTTCCAGTCTACCTTGGCCAGCTCCTCTCTCATGCCTTCATAGTCCACTTTGTTCAACTGCATCACTGACACTTCCGATTTACCCTTCTCCTTCTCAAATTGCAGATTAAAACTAATCATATTATGATCACTACCTCCAAGCGGTTCCTTTACCTCTAGTTCTCTTATCAAATCTGGTTCATTAGACAACACTAAATCCAGAATTGCCTTTTCTCTGGTCGGCTCCATTACAAGCTGCTCTAAGAATCCATCTCGGAGGCACTCTACAAACTCTCTTTCTTGGGGTCCTGAACCAATCTGATTTTCCCAGTCTACCTGCATATTGAAATCCCCCATCACCACAGTGGCATTACCTTTGTTACATGCCAGTTTTAACTCCTGCTGCAACTTACACCCTACATCCGGGCTACTATTTGGGATCTGTGGATAACACCAATTAGTGTCCTCTTGCCTTTGCAATTCCTCAACTCAATCCACAGTGATTCTACCTCATCAGTCCTTATGTCTTCCCTCGCAAGGGACTGAATTCCATCCCTCACCAGCAGAGCTACCCCCCCCCTCCTCTGCCCACCTGCCTGTCCTTTCTATAGGATGTGTAACACTGAATATTAAGTTCCCAGGCCCAATCCTCCTGCAGCCACATCTCAGTAATCCCCACAATGTCATATCTACCAACCTCTAACTGAACCTCAAGCTCATCTACTTTACTTCTTATACTTCGCGCATTCATATACAATACTTTTAATTCCTTACGCATCTCACCTTTCACATCGATCTCTATTACACTTGGCCATACTCTCCTATCCCTTTGTGAGCTTTCTTTCCCGTTAATTCTAGGTTCATTAACTATCCCTTTACTCCCTTTCCCTTTAACTCCATCCTTGACTGTCCCATTTGACACCCCCACCCCCTTATTTAGTTTAAAACTACCTGTGTAGCAGTGGCAAACCTGCCTGCCAGAATGCCGGTCCCCCACCTGTTAAGGTGCAATCCGTCCCTTTTGTACAGTTCCCGCTTACTCCAAAACAGATCCCAGTGGTCTAAGGATCTAAATCCTGCCCCCTGCACCAGTTCCTCAGCCACACATTCAGGTCCTGTATCTCCCTGTTCCTGCTCTCGCCAGCACGAGGAACTGGAAGCAAACCGGAGATAACCACCCTGGAGGTCCTGTTTTTCAGCACTTTTCCGAGCTTTCTATATTCACGCTTCAGAATATTCATCCCTTTCTTTCCGACATCGTTTGTGCCAACATGCACTTCCACTTCCGGCTGTTCACCTTTGCCCTTGAGGATTTTCTGCACTCTGTCCGTCACATCCTGGATCCTGGCACCAGGGAGGCAGCACTCCATCCTCGAATCCCGTCTGTTGCCGCTGAAACCCCTGTCCGTACCTCTCACAATGGAGTCTCCAACTACCACGGTGTTGCCTGACATCGGCCTGTTTGGTTTTGGCATACATATGTCAAAGTTAAATTCCATTTGCTATTTATTCTTCCCAATGGATCTAGACCTTATTGCAAACATAGATAACTTTCCTCATTGTGAACTATACCCTCTATTTTGAGGTAATCTGCAAATTTACTAACATTGTTAACTATATTGTCATCCAAATCCTTAATGTATATAACAAACAACAGCAGACCCAGCACCAACATCTGTGGCATTCCACTGGTCACAGGTCTCCAATCAGAAACACAACCCCCTACAATTACCCTTTGACTCCAACTCAATTTTGAATTCAATTAGCTAGCTCACCTTGGATTCCAAGCAACCTAATCTTCCTGAATTGCCTCCCATGTAGGATATTGTTAATGACCTTGCCACAGTCCATATAGATGATGTCTACTGCCTTGCCCACACAAATTCTCTTGACTTCTTCAAAAAACTCAATCAGATTTGTGAGACAATTTCCCATGCTCAAAGCCATACCGACTATGCAAACAATGGTAGATTCTGTCCATAAGAATCCCCTAAACATCTTTTCCACCACTGATGCCAGGTTCACTGGTCTAAAGTTCTATGGCTTTTCCATGCTGCCCATTTATGGTTCGACATTAACCTCCAGTCTTCCAAAACTTCACCTATGACTAAGGATGATGGAAATATCTCTGCACGGGTCTTTGCAAATTTTATTTTGGCTTCCCGCAACTCCGGGGATGTATTGAAATCTGAAGAAGAGTTCCAGCCCGAAACATCACCTATCCATGTTCTCCAGGGTTATTACCTGGCCCACTGAGTTACTCCACTACTTAGTGTCTTTTTTTGTTGACCAGCATCTGCAGTTCCTTATTTCTATAAAATTTGTTTAATTGACAGTGTGGCAGAAGTTTCTCCATGACAATGATGAAATGTCTGCTAGACAGCTACGTATGAGATCCTTGACTTAGGAGCAAAAAATAATGGTTCTGAGTTTAAGGAAGTCCACTGATATTTAGGACTCCATGTATACAGTTCCCAAAAATGTAGTCATGTATAATGTATTTTTAACTGAAGGACAGGAGCATAAAGAGGATTGAGGTTTGCTGCGTCTATACAAAGAATTAGTGAGAATATATATAGACTGATGTATTAGTTCTGAACACCAATCTTTAGAATGGGGCTCATGTTGTCGACCTCCCCGTGGTGACCCCTGTCAATTGACTTTTGTTTTTGTTTTAGAAAGGACAACTTAGTCTTCAGAAAGAGTGAAGCATAAATTCACCAGAACACCAACACACACCTGCCTGCCGTGGAAGAGATCTATAGCTCTTGTTGCCTGCGGAAGGCATCACACATACTAAAGGACTCATCTCATCCCGCACTTGTTTGCCCTTCTGCCCTCAGGAAAGCGTTACAGGTCCATCAAATCACACACCACAAGATTAACAAACAGTGTCTACCCGAAGGCCATAACCACTCTGAACTCTACACTGAACACACAGCCCCCATAGCCAATATTTAGTACTGCCACAACACTATACTGTGAAATATTGCACATTCTGACCACGTTTTTCTTGCGGTTTTTGTTGTTTCCATTGTCATTATTATTTATCTGTTACGTTGGAGCTCCGCTCGGGCAGAGCGCCTGAAATGTCATTGTATGTATTTACAATGACAATGAAGTGTGTTATTATTATTATTTAGCTTAGTTTAGTTTAGAGATACAGCCTTCAGCCATTTGCTCCACAAGTCAGTGTCGACCAATGATCACCCTATTCGACCCTACACACAAGGGACAATTTACAGAAGCCAATTAACCTACAAAACCTGCACATCTTTGCCAATGTGCCACCCTAACTTGGACTTCAAGGATTAAATAGGAGATGAGGTTACATAAATCAATATAGGCTGATATTTTCTGGAATACTGATAGTTCATCAAGTCACTGGGGTCAAGGAAAGAGCATTCACGCCTGTTTCCACCAATCTTTCCACCACTTCGCACAAGAAGCACAAGACAGACACCATTATATGTGGATGCCGAGAAGTGTGTTCAGCTCTGGCTGAACAACTTCTAATCTTGTGTGTGGACTCGACAAGAAGAAGATCAAGTCACTGGAAGCTCAAGCCTTTTGAAACAAATTTTGCAAAGGACAACAGCATTGAGGAACACTTTTCCACAAAAAAATCCTTCTCAATTATTAATTTGTAATTCATATATTTATATTCATTAACAAAAGAAAAATTATGGTTTTAGATCACATATATAATTGAATAGCAATCATTAACAAATTTAGATCATGACTTTAGTTGGGAATGAGTAACATCATTTTTGTTCTTTAAATTGTACAGTCGGAGTCTATTATTTCCAGATAGAAACAGAAAATTACTAGAAATACTTATCCGATTGGGCAACATTTGGAAAGAATGAAGTATCAGTTTCATAACTGAGAAAAGTTAAAAAATTGTCCAGGTTTTAAGTTGCACTGAAGGCGGAGTGGGCGGAGAAAACAAAAGGAATGTTGGTAATAGGGTAGAGACCAGGAGCGACTGATTGGTACAAGTTGGGGTGGTGTTGGCTGAGAGAGGATACTGAAGATGTGTAAGTCACAGTTAGTCTGTCTGGAGGAAATGAGATGAGTGAAGTGATATTAAAGCTAGAGATACAAAATATTGCTGATACTGGAAAAATTAAATAAAACAGAGAAGCTGAGAAATACTCAGATTATGTGAACAAAAACAAAGTTAACATTATGTGTTAAAAATGTTTTCTCAGAACTGTCCAGTTTGTACATTTATACTCATTATTTGTGCATTGTTTAATGATTTTAATTATTTAAGCATCTTTGAAGCATTTTAGTTGAATGCAATTTTTATGTTTAAAATATTCTTGAATTTTAAAATGTGTTAACTGGTTATATCATTTCTATTTTTTTTTTTAAATGTTCCCAGATGTCAGGTTAATTCCAAATCTGGGTGGCATGGTGGCGCAGCGGTAGTTGCTGCCTTACAGCACCAGAGACGCAGATTCAATCCTGACTATGGGTGCTGCCTGTATGGAGTTTGTACGTTCTCCCTGTGACCTGCGTGGTTTTCTCCAGGAACTCCAGTTTCCTCCCACACTCCAGAGACATGGCATTAATGGCATCAAACAGGAAATTAGAAATGCGTGCATCAAAGGTAAAACAGTTTTTATGGGTGACTTCAATCTACATATAGATTGGGTGAATCAAATTGGCAGGGGTGCTAAGGAAGAGGATTTCTTGGAATGTATGCGGGATAGTTTTCTAAACCAACATGTAGAGGAACTAACGAGAGAGCAGGCTATACTAGACTGGGTATTGAGTAATGAGGAAGGGTTAGTTAGCAGTCTTGTTGTGCGTGGCCCCTTGGGCAAGAGTGACCATAATATGGTTGAGTTCTTCATTAGGATGGAGAGTGACATTGTTAATTCAGAAACAAGGGTTCTGAACTTAAAGAAAGGTAACTTTGAGGGTATGAGACGTGAATTGGCCAAGATTGACTGGCAATTGATTCTTAAAGGGTTGACGGTGGATATGCAATGGAAGGCATTTAAAGACTGCATGGATGAACTACAACAATTGTTCATCCCAGTTTGGCAAAAGAATAAATCAGGGAAGGTAGTGCATCCGTGGATAACAAGGGAAATCAGGGATAGTATCAAGCAAAAGATGAAGCGTACAAATTAGCCAGAAAAAGCAGCCTACCAGAGGACTGGGAGAAATTCAGTCCAGCAGAGGAGGACAAAGGGCTTAATTAGGAAAGGGAAAATAGATTATGAAAGAAAACTGGCAGGGAACATAAAAACTGACTGCAAAAGTTTTTATAGATATGTCAAGAGAAAAAGATTAGTTAAAACAAATGTAGGTCCCTTGCAGTCAGAAACAGGTCAATTGATCATGGGGAACAAGGACATGGCAGATCAATTGAATAACTACTTTGGTTCTATCTTCACTAAGGAAGACATAAATAATCTGCCGGAAATAGCAGGGGACCGCGGGTCAAATGATATGGAGGAACTGAGTGAAATCCAGGTTAGCCGGGCAGTGGTGTTAGGTAAATTGAATGGATTAAAGGCTGATAAATCCCCAGGGCCAGATAGGCTGCATTCCAGAGTACTTAAGGAAGTAGCCCCAGAAATAGTGGATGCATTGGTGATAATTTTTCAAAACTCCTTAGATTCTGGAGTAGTTCCTGAGGATTGGAGGGTAGCTAATGTAACCCCACTTTTAAAAAAGGAAGGGAGAGAGAAAACAGGGAATTACAGACCAGTTAGTCTAACATCGGTAGTGGGGAAACTGCTAGAGTCAGTTATTAAAGATGGGATAGCAGCACATTTGAAAAGTGGTGAAATCATTGGACAAAGTCAGCATGGATTTACGAAAGGTAAATCATGTCTGACAAATCTTATAGAATTTTTCGAGGATGTAACTAGTAGCGTGGATAGGGGAGAACCAGTGGATGTGTTATATCTGGACTTTCAGAAGGCTTTCGACAAGGTCCCACATAAGAGATTAGTACACAAACTTAAAGCACACGGTATTGGGGGTTCAGTATTGATGTGGAAAGAGAACTGGCTGGCAAACAGGAACCAAAGAGTAGGAGTAAACGGGTCCTTTTCAGAATAATAATAATAATAATGGATTGGATTTATATAGCGCCTTTCTAATACTCAAGGCGATTTACATCGCATTATTCATTCACTCCTCAGTCACACTCGGTGGTGGTGAGCTACTTCTGTAGCCACAGCTGCCCTGGGGCAGACTGACGGAAGCGTGGCTGCTAATCTGCGCCTACGGCCCCTCCGACCACCACCAATCACTCACACACATTCACACGCAGGCAAAGGTGGGTGAAGTGTCTTGCCCAAGGACACAACGACAGTATGCACTCCAAGCGGGATTCGAACCGGCTACCTTCCGGTTGCCAGCCGAACACTTAGCCCATTGCGCCATCTGGCAGGCAGTGACTAGTGGGGTACCGCAAGGCTCAGTGCTGGGACCCCAGCTATTTACAATATGTATTAATGATTTGGACGAGGGAATTGAATGCAACATCTCCAAGTTTGCGGATGACACAAAGCTGGGGGGCAGTGTTAGTTGTGAGGAGGATGCTAGGAGGCTGCAAGGTGACTAGGATAGGCTGGGTGAGTGGGCAAATGCTTGGCAGATGCAGTATAATGTGGATAAATGTGAGGTTATCTACTTTGATGGCAAAAACAGGAAAGTAGACTATTATCTAAATGGTGGCCGATTAGGAAAAGGGGAGATGCAACAAGACCTGGGTGTCATGGTACACCAGTCATAGAAAGTAGGCATGCAGGTGCAGCAGGCAGTGAAGAAAGCGAATGGTATGTTAGCATTCATAGCTAAAGGATTTGAGTATAGGAGCAGGGAGGTTCTACTGCAGTTGTACAGGGTCTTGGTGAGACCACACCTGGTGTATTGCGTACAGTTTTGGTCTCCAAATCTGAGGAAAGACATTCTTGCCACAGAGGGAGTACAGAGAAGGTTCACCAGACTGATTCCTGGGATGTCAGGACTTTCATATGACGAAAGACTGGATAGACTTGTCTTGTACTCGCTAGAATTTAGAAGATTGAGGGGGGATCTTATAGAAACTTACAAAGTTCTTAAGGGGTTGGACAGGCTAGATGCAGGAAGATTGTTCCCGATGTTGGGGAAGTCCAGGACAAGGGGTCACAGTTTAAGGATAAAGGGGAAATCCTTTAGGACCGAGATGAGAAAAAAAAAATTCACACAGAGAGTGGTGAATCTCTGGAACTCTCTGCCACAGAAGGTAGTTGAGGCCAGTTCATTGGCTATATTTAAGAGGGAGTTAGATGTGGCCCTTATGGCTAAAGGGATCAGGGGGTATGGAGAGAAGGCAGGTACAGGATACTGAGTTGGATGATCAGCCATGATCATATTGAATGGCGGTGCAGGCTCGAAGGGCCGAATGGCCTACTCCTGCACCTATTTTCTATGTTTCTATGTTTCTATGACATACAGGTTTGTAGGCTAATTAGCTTGGTAAAATTACAAATTGTTCTTAGTGGGTGTAGGATAATGTTAGTGACTGGGGATCGCTGTTCGGCGCAGACTCGGTTGGCTGAAGGGCCTGTTTCTGCGCTGCATCTCTAAACTAAACTAAACTAAGATGTTCAATCAGAAGATTAGATATTCTACCTGATTTATGTTAGTCTACCTTGGAAGAGTAATTAGTCAAAAACATAAAGGTCAGATTGAAAGTGGAATGGAGAATTAAAGTGACGGACAATTTGAAGTTCACAGTCATCCTTTCAAACTAGTTCAGTCTAAAAGAGGTGTTCTGCAAAACAGTCTGTTTCTGGGTTCCCTATTGAAGAGGAAACAACAGTATGAGCACTGAATTCAGTAATCGAAAATAGAAGGATAATGAAAGAATCGCTTTTTCACCTGAAAGAATTGTTCGGGTTCGTGAATGATAGCGATGGGAACGTAAAAGGGCAGGTCTGGCATTTCTTGCAGGTGAATGAGAATGACCCAGGAGAATGGTACGTGGAGATGGAAGAGTGAACCAGAGAGTCGTGAAGGAATAGTCCCTACAGATTGCCAGTGGCATGCAATAGGAATCATAGCGCACACCGAGAACAATGGATACAGTCGATGAGGTTGGAGCAGGTGCAAGTGAACCTCTGCCTCGCCTCAGTTTAGTTTAGTTTATTGTCACGTGTACCAAGGTACAGTGAAAAGCTTTTTGTTGCATGCTATCCAGTCAGCAGAAAGACAATACATGATTACAATCAATCCATTTACAGTGTATAAATACATGATAAGGGAATAACCTGTAGTGCAAAATAAAGCCAGCAAAGTCTGTCCGAGGGTCACCAATGAGGTAGATAGTAGGTCAGCACTGCTCTCTGGTTCTGGTAGGATGATTCAGTTGCCTGGGAAGAAACTGTCCCTGAATCTTGTGGCGTGTGTTTTCACACTTCTACACCTTGTGCCTGATAAGAGAGGAGAGAAGAGGATGTGGCCAGGATGTGACTCGTTCTTGATTATGCTGCTGGCCTTGCCGAGGCAGCGTGAAGGGCCTGTCCCACTTTCACGAGGTAATTCACGAATTCTCCCAAGTTTTCCCCTGATTCAAACTCGCAGAATGTTCGTAACGAGTCCGTAGGAGTTCGTAGATATATCGTAGCGGTGCGTTATGCTAGCCGTAGGTACTCGGGGCATCAGGTAAGTCGGGACTTTTCTTTCCAGCCGATGAAAAATGTCCACGGGTAAATAAATAGTCGGGATGAAAAAAATTGCAACTTTTTACACGTAGTTAGTTCATGGGCAGACCGTAGTAGGCCGTGAGGGTAGTCGTGGGTACTCGTAGATATTCGTGGGTAGTTGTGGGTACTCGTAGATATTCGTGGGTACTCATAGCTCGGCAGCTGGACAGAGATAAAAAGATGAGTGAAAAAAAAAAGCTTAAGTCAACATCAGCACGTGACCTCTGTCACTCCAGTTCGTGAGCATATTCGTGGAAGGTCGTAGGAGTTCGTAGATTACCAAAATTTTGATTTTTTTTTTTTAGGTCCTTTAAACTCGGCAGAGGTTTTGGATTAAGTCGTGAAAGTGGGACAGGCCCTTGAGGTATAAATTGAATCAATAGAAGGGAGGTTGGTTTGTCCACAATTCGCTGCAATTTCTTGCAGTCTTGGATGGAGCTGTTCCCAAACCAAGCTGTGATGCAACCTGATAAAATGCTTTCTACGGTGCATCTGTAGACGTTGATGAGAGTTGTAGGGGACATGCCAAACTTCCTAAGCCTTCCAAGGAAGTAGAGGCGTTGGTGTGCTTTCTTGGTCATTGCTTCAATAAGGGTGGTCCAGGAGAAGTTGGTGGTGGTATCGACTCAGACGAATTTGAAGTTTTCGACCATCTCTACTTTGGCACCATCAATGCAAACTGGGGTATGTGTACCGCTTCGCTTCCTGAAGTCGATCACTATCTCCTTTGTCTTGCTGACGTTGTGAGAAAGTTTGTTGTCTCGACACCAGGACACAAGGTTCTCAATCTCCTTCCTGTACTAGATCTCATCATTATTTGATATCCGGCCCACATTGGTGGTGTCGTCTGCAAATTTGAAAATTGAATTAGATTTGTACATGGCTGCACAGTCGTGGGTGTACAAGGAGTAAAGAAGGGAGCTAACAACGCATCCTTGTGGAGTCCCAGTGTTGAGGATTATCATGGGAGATGATTTGTCCCCTATCCTCACTGATTGGGGTCTGTTGGTCAGGAAGTCAAGGATCCAGTTGCAGCTCTGAGAGCTGTCCCCAAATCCTGCGAGTTTGGTGATAAGCTTGGATGCTATAATGGTATTAAAGGCAGAGCTATAGACCTGAAAAGACTGTTGGGGACACTGAATGGAGTCTGAGAGGAGGCATGAGAACAGGTATTGCATCTCCTGTGGTTGCAGTGGAAAGTTCCAAGGGAGGAGGTGGTTTGGGTGGGAAGGGACGAGCGAACCAGGGAGTTGCAGAGAGAAAGGTCCCTATTGAAAGCAGAAAGGGGTGAAGATGGGAAGATGTGATTAGTGATGGGATTTCATTGGAGGTGGCGAAAATGTTGGAGGATGATGTGTTACATATGAATGTTGATGGGATGAAAGGTGAGGACGAGGGGACACTGTCCCTGCTGCTACTGGGGGGGAAGGGCAAGAGCATAACTACATGATACAGAGGAGACATGTGCGAAGGCCTCATCAGTGATACAAAATGTTACAAAATGTTACAAAATTTTGAGATTTTAAAAATAAAGTCTGCAATTTATCCCATCAGATAAAGCATAAAAAGAAGTTTAATTTGACACTTAATTCACTTTCATATCTTCAGTATTAAAAAAGTTATGGCCATTATCATACTCAGAAATTAGCATCTAGTTCCCTATTGCTTTTCCATTGACTTAACACAAAAGCTGTGATCGAGGACAGTTAAAAGCCCATAACTTTCTTAAAAATTATGGTAACTGAAAGAAATTTTCAGGTATTATAGATTGAAGCATTCTGAAACAAATATGAAACAATCTTACTTCGAAGACATGAAAGTAAAGCATATAATTAGTTAGTTACCTAATTGTAGCTAATTACAAAATTCAATTACTAGATCTAAACATCTATCAATTTCTTAAGAATAGATTAACATTTTTAAATAGCCTAAGTGTCCAAATAACATTCACACAATAATTCACAATATAACATAATTTTTAAATCTAATTTTCATGAATTTACAGGCCAAATGGAAGGAATTGAATGTTTAATACCTGTAAATTAATGGGGATTTAATTCATCTTGCGAGTGAGGATTACTGGAACGCGATCTTTTGGAACGTTGATTTGCGGTGAATTTAACCCCGTATTGGCATGAAAAATACTGCCGTTAATTCGTGGAATAAAATCACCGTGTCGCATGACAAAATGTGAATTAAAGGCTTCTTAAGAAGCACTTTTATACATTTAAAGAAAGCACTCGTTTACCTGTCCATTGTGTGAAATCCGTCCCCGTTATCGGCGTTGACGCTTCAGGAGCTGCTTTTAAAATGACTGTAGCGCTGACATTGACAATTTAATTAAAATAAAAAATTCACAAAACGCCGGTAGGAACGATTTTGTCAGCCAAGGTTTGTACTCCAACAAAATATTTCCAGGACAAGGGAGGAGAAACCCGCGTTTTAACCCCGCCCCCCCCTTAAAGGCGCCAAAATCGCGCACACGGCCAGTGGCAGAATTACAGCGCGACTGAAGGTAAGTTTTGTAACATACCTAGTGATAGGAGAGGGGAACCCCTGTTCCCTAAAGAATGAGGGATGTCCTGGTATGGAACATCTCATCTTGGGAGCAGATGTGGTGGAGAGGGAGAAATTGGGATTAGGGGATAGTGGCTGCTAAAGCCCATGGTGTCAGAGGGAAGATACTAGCATGGATACCAAGTTGTCTGGATGGCAGAAGGCAGCAGCAATAAAGGCGCCTTCTTCTCGTTGGCTGTTAGTGACTAAGGGTGTTCCGCTTGGGTCGGTGCTGGGGCCGCTACTGTTCATGTTGTATATCAATGATTTGGATTAGTGATCTTTTTTTAATGAAGGCTTTGTGGCCAAGTTTGCAGATGATAGGAAGATAGGTTTTGGGAGCAGGTAGTGTAGAGAAAGCAGGGACTTTGCAGAAGGACTTGGACAGGTTGGGAGAGTGGGCAAAGAAGTGGCAGATCGAGTACAACATAACAAATTGTGACAGATTCTTGATTGGTATGGATGACAGGGGTTATGGGGAGAAGGCAGGAGATTGGGGTTCAGGGGGAAAGATTGATCTGCCACGATGGAATGGCAGAATAGACTTGATGAGCCTAATTCTGCTCCTATAACATGAACAACTGCAGGAGATGCAACACCTGTCCTTATATGTCCTCCCTCAGCACTATCCAGGGTCCTCTACAGTTCTTTCAGTTGGGGCAGCTGTTTACTTGCACCTCCTCCAACCTCATCCACTGTATCTATAGTTCTCGATGTGGGTTCCTATATATCGGTGAGACCAAGCGCAGACTCGGTTATCGTTTTGTAATACACCTACGCTCAGTCTGCCTTGGCCTACACGATTTCCTGGTTTCCAAACATTTTAACTCCCCTTCCCATTCCCATACTGACCCGGGCCTCCTCCACTGTCAGAGTGAAGCCACACGCAAATTGGAGGAACAGTACCTCATATTTCGCTTGGGCAACTTACAAGCATGCGGTATGAATTTTGATTTCTCTAATTTCAAGTAACCCCTGCATTCTCCCCTCCCACCCCCCCTCTCTCAGCCTAGTTGTCCTACTAGTTCCACTCTTCGCATCCTTGTATCCCTTTGTTATCACCCCCAGCTAACAATGGGCCAATATGGGCTCCACCTTTCCTTGGTCATCTGGTGCTTTCTTCTGGGCTTTTCTTACCTCCAGTTCCCTCCGCTCTACTTTCAATCTGAAGAATTAAGAATTATAATGATGAATTTCTCGGTTAATCAGCTTACTCTGAATGGAGCTAAAGCAAAAGTAGTAAGAGTTATGCCATGCAACAGGCTGCAGAGTTTTCAAAGCTGCAAGAAGAAAATAAAACTCTTAGAAGGAAATGCATTGATTCTATTTATGTCTAGCCAGTCTATGACGTTCATCACGTCTCCTGCTCATTTTTGCATAATACGTGGAAAACTATTGTAAAGCCTTCATGAGGCGACAGTCTGCTGTGACACTCATTATGAAGCTAAGCCAGTCAGCTGGTTCTGAACTGTGTTGAGCAGTCAAAGTTGACAACACCAGTATTTCACAGAGATAAGGTAATAAAGTTTATGTAATAACAAGAGATGTCTATTGGCAGACTACAAACATTCTTCAGTCTTATTTTAAATGTTTAAACAAATTTGGTGAAAAACAGCCCAACAATTATTAAAATCATTTACCATACCGAATGTCACAATTAAGCACAGTTGAAAGGATTGGAAAATGAAAGCTGGGAACTGTGAGATTCATGTGCACAAGGAATTTCATTGCACCTTGGTGTATATAACAATAAACAAATCTGAATCTGTACATACTATAACTAATGGATAAGTGATTTCAAAACAAATCTCCTTTAAATTATCCCCTCTCAAATTAACATATTTTTGACATTTCCA
This sequence comes from Malacoraja senta, assembly GCA_038087875.1. NCBI lineage: Eukaryota > Metazoa > Chordata > Chondrichthyes > Rajiformes > Rajidae > Malacoraja > Malacoraja senta. The sequence continues at coordinate 230,483,801 of CM075977.1, forward strand.
GCCTACGGAAGATTTTGACCATCAACCCTATCTTTGCCTCATCTATCTACTTCTATCAGGTCGCACCACCGCCTCCAATCCTCCATCAAAAACTATCCAAGTTTGCTCAAACCATCCTTATAGCTCTCCAATCTAGGCGTATCATGATAAACCTCTTCCACACCCTCTGCAAATCTTCTGCATCCTCCCAGTAATGTGACAACACAGAACTGTGAACAATACTCTCCATGTGGCCTTACCAAAATGTTGCTTGGTCCATTAGATACAAAGGCAGTTAGCTCTCTTACATGATGTGTTACTAGTCTCCTTATCCTATGTCGTGTGAATAGACCTTCTCGTCAAGCAGTTATTCAGCTGGAACAGCATAATTAATGATCTGGTAGTTAAAGAGAATTTAGGGAATAATTATCAAAAGATGATGGACTTTAAGAAATAAAGCTTGCCTGTGATTTAGTTCAATCTAAACCAAGGTCTTAAATCTGTATTAAGCAAACTGAAGAAATAAGATGAAAGTTGACCATGGCAAATTGGAAAAGTCCATGAGTAGGATGGCAGTAAACATCTTGAAAAGAGCTAACTTTGGGAACATTTTAGAATTCAGCCAAGGAAGACCAAGGCATTGGTGAGGAAAGAGGAAGTGGAAAACAAGAGTAGGCTAGCAAGAAACTTAAAACTTGTAAAAGTAAAAGTAAAAAGTAAAAGATTAGTTCAAATGAATGCAGGATCCATGCAGATTGAAACTGGAGAAATCAAATTGGGGAATAAGAAAATGGAAGCAATTATAAACAAATATTTTCTGTGAGTCTTTATGAACACTACATACTTCAGCATACTTCAGCTCCCTATATCTGTGCAGAGCATAATGCCGAGTTAAACTAATTTCTGCATTCTGGACATGATCCAAGATTCCCTGCATATCCATGTGTTTATTCAAAAAGCCTCTGTCATATTGTCTCCACCACCACACCTGGCAGCACATTCTAGGCATCCACCAATCTCTGTGTAAAACACTTGCACGCACATCTCCTCTGACCTTAAAGCTATGCCCTCTAGTCTTTGGCATTTCTACCCTGGGAAAAAGGTTCTGACTGCCTTTCTTATCTATGATCTCACAATTTTATAAATTTCTATCAGGTCTGAGGAAAAACGTCTTCACCCAGAGAGATGTGAATCTATGGAATTCTCTGCCACAAAAGGCAGTTGACGCCAATTCACTGAATGTTTTCAAGAGAGATTTAGATTTAGCTCTTAAGGCTAAAAGAATTAAGGGATATGGGGAAAAAGCAGGAACAGGGTACTGATTTTAGATGATCAGCCATAATTATATTGAATGGTGGTGCTGGCTTGAAGGGCCGAATGGCCTACTCCTGCACCTATTTTTCTATGTTTCTCCACTCAACCTCCAATGCTCCACAGAAAGCAATCCAAGTTTGTCCAACCACTTCTTATAGCCAATACCCTCTAATCCAGGCAGCATTCTTTGCCTACCTTGAAGAAATTCTCCTCTCTCCGACGAGAGTTCTGCAGTATCACATCACCGTCTATATCTCTCGTTTCCCTTATCCCTAACCAGTTTGAAGAAGGGTCTTGACCCAAAACGTCACCCATTCCTTCTCTCCAGAGATGCTGCCTGCCCTGCTGAATTACTTCAGTGTTTTGTGTCTATCTTCAGTTTCAACCAGCATCTGCTGTTCCTTCTTACACATTTCGTCTGCGCCACTGCGAAATCTCCTCAAGGTATGTCTACTTTGAAGAAGTTCTCCTCCTCTCTCCGACGAGAGTTCTGCAACATCCTCTCCACATCACCGTCTATATCTCTCGATTCCCTTATCCCTACCCAGTCTGAAGAAGGGTCTTGACCCGAAACGTCACCCATTCCTTCTCTCCAGAGATACTGCCTGTCCCGCTGACTTATTCCAGCTTTTTGTGTCTATCTTCAGCTTCAACCAGCATCTGCTGTTCCTTCTTACACATAATGGCTGTATACTGCCAATTGGTCATTGACCCAAACAATTCTAGTAAACCTCTGTAGCATCCTCACCAAAGCCTCCAAGTCCTTCCTTTAATTGGATGACAAGAACTGCACATAATACCTGAAATGCGGCCTAATCAAAGTTTTATAAAGCTGCAATGACTTCCTGACTTTTATACACAAAGCATTGACCATTGAAGGCAAGCATATAAATAATCTTCTTTACCACACTATCTTCTTGTGTTGCAACTTTCAGGGATCTATGGACTTGGACCCCAAGATTCCTCTGTACATCAATGCTGTTAAGGTTCTTGCCATTAACCATATAGTGTCCCCTTTTTTTGCAAGTATGCTGAGCAACCCATCTACATTTATATCCAAGCCATTTATATATCACAAACAGCAGAGGTCCCAGTGCAGATCCCTGCGGAACTCCACTCGTCGTAGAGCTCCAGCCACAATAGCACCCTTCCACCACTACCTTCTGTCTTCTGTGGCTGACAGTTCTGAATCCAAACTACCAAGTCACTGTTGGCACAGATGTCTTTTTGCAAAGAAAGATACAAAGTGCTGGAATAACTCAGCAGGCAGCATCTCTGAAGAACATGGGCAGGTGACCTTTCATGTCAAGACACTTCTTCAGACTGTGTGGTGGGGGAAGGGAGGGAGGTGCAGAAAGCTGGAAGAGAGAAGGGGCAGGACAAAACCTGGTGAGTGATAGGTGGATACACCTGCAGGGAAATTTTGATAGGCAGATGGTTAGACAAAGGGTAGAGATGAACATACAAAAGGTGTGAGATAAGGATAGAAGAGGTGTGAATTTTGAAGTGAGAAGAATGAATATAGGCGGAAGTTGAGGGGGAAGGGGAGAAATGAGTGCGAGTCCACGTGGGGCACAGGGCAGGGGGGGGGGGGTTGGTGGAAGGAAAACATATGATTGTTTTTAAGTTAGTTAGCTAAAACTGGAGAATTCAATCATCATGTCATTAGATTTTAAGTTACCCAAGCAGAATATGGAGTGCTGCTTCTCCAGTTTTTGTATGACCTCCCGCTGGCAATGGTCTGGGGAAAAGGGGAGCACGTCACTGTGTATTTCATACATCATAATCTTCAATATCAGCCTACCAAGAGTGATTTAGGAAATGCCTTATTAAAATTCACGTAGGCAACACCCATTGTCGTCTTCTCTTCATCAATCACCTTTGCCGGCTCCTCAAAAAACTCAAATCAGGTAAGACATGACCTGCCCCAGACAACGCCATGTAGCTTGTCGCTAATTATCCAATTCTCTTCCAAATGTGAGGAAATCCTATGATGACGAATCCTCTCCAATGCATTGATTGCATCTTCCAATATTCCATAGTTTCTAGAGTGTTTACTGCAGAGTGGAAGGTCGCAAACGTAACCTTAAGAAAGGAACAAGGGTGAAACCAGGGAACTTTGGAGCAGTCAAGCAACATCAGTAATGATAAATGCTGGAATCAATTATAAAGGAATTGTTAACAATGTTGTTCAGAATAGTTATGAACCTTTAACAGCAATGATGCACAAAGGGATGTTGGGGTCCAAGTCCATTGCTCTGCGAAAGTAGTGGTAGATAGAGTGGTAATGAAGGTATATGCTTGCCTTCATTGGTCAAGGCATTGAGTATAAAAGTCAAGAAGTCATGTTGCAGCTTTGAAATGTTGAAGTAGAATATATAGTTATATTTCAGGTAACTTTTCAATTACATAAAAATTATAGCGCTGCGAAGAGTCAACATGGATTTACGAAAGCAAAATTATGTTTAACAAATCATTTGGACTATTTTGATGCTGTAACCAACCAAGTCTCTAAAGTCTAAAAAGCTAAGGGTAAACCAGCAGATATAGTGTATTTTGCCTTTTAAAAGGATGTTGTTATATTGTCACACGAGAGATTATTAAATAGAATTGGAGCACATTATTTAAGTCTAATATACTGAAGTGGATTAAGGATTGGCAGAAAACCAAGCGCATAAATAAATGAGTCACTTTAGCGTAGGGAGGCTGATATGAATGGAAAAGGACATGACAGACAGAATGTGATTCAGAAAATATGAGGTCATTCACTTCGGAGGAGAAAATAGAAAGAGAGGGTACTGTTTAAATGGTGAGAGATTGAAAAGGGTTGATGTTCAGAGGTATCCAATGTACTACATGAATCACTGAACATTAATATGAAGATGCAGCTAGAAATTAGGAAGGCAAAGAGTATGCTGGCCTTGGATACAGGATGATTTGACTACAAGGGTGGAGATATTTTTCCCCAATTATATTATGTCTTGATGAGACCACATTTAGAATATTTTATAAATGAAATGTCTCAAAGGATGATGGAGTGAATGCAGTGAAACTTCACCAGTTTAGTTACTGGAGCAATGGTTTTGTCACAAGAGGAGAAATTGGGGCGGCACAGTGGCGCAGTGGTAGAGACTCAGGTTTGATTCCGACCTCAGGTGCTTCTGTGTGGAGTTTGCACATTCTCCCTGTGACCATGTGGCTTTCCTCCAGATGCTCCGATTTCCTCCCATATCCCAAAGATGTATGGGTTGTAGGTTAATTGGCCTCTATAAATTGCCCCATGTGTTGTGGGATAACTAGTGTGAACAGTTAATCAATGGTCAGCGTGGGCCGAAGGTCCTGTTTCTATGCTGTATCCCTAAAAAACAAAAAAATAGATTAATCAGCTTGGCCCCATTCTCCTCTGTTTAGAAGAATGAAGGCTGAATGTAAAAGATTCTTATGGAGTTTGATGGGTTTAGATGAATTTGATGTTTGTCTCACTGAAGTTTCTAGACTCAGTTGGTGAGTATATTCTAGGCAGAGATCAATAGATAGTTAGATAATAAGGTAATCAATGGAAATGGGAATAGCACAGGACATCGCAATTATGTCAAAATGACCAGCCATAACCTTATTGACTGGTAAAGCAGGCATAAGGTTTTTAATGACCTCCTTCTGTTTATACTTCTTATGTACTTGAGGAGTTAATAGGCTTGACTTGCTACATTAATTAAGTTGTTTAAGAAGGAACTGCAGATGCTGGAAAATCGAAGGTACACAAAAATGCTGGAGAAACTCAGCGGGTGCAGCAGCATCTATGGAGCGAAGGAGTTAATTAAGTTGTTGGTCAACTGTCAATGTTGATACCTGGCTGATGTTTTCTTCCTCCACTACTGATTTCATTCGAGCTTTTTCTCAGTACTGGACTGCCTGGCTGCTTAATTTCATTCCTGTATGATCTGTTAGGTTTGAATCTGGTTTGGAAAGAGAGGGTCGGCAACAATGGTCATGGCCTTGACAAGAGGTAGCTGGAAAAATGTAGTTGATGAGCATGACAATAAGTTTTCAAAGATTTTACATACCTTAAGCTAACTCAGGAACAATACGTGAGGCAGTGTAGATTGCCTGAAGCGCCATCGTGATGAACTCATAGAGCAATTTCATAATTCATAGGATGCTTTGCAAAAGATCTCACCACTAGTTGGCGCTGTACTCTCAAATAATCAAACATTGTGCAGAGGTTTTCTTTACAGGTTCCAAATGAACTTTGTGTTTCCTGATATAAAAAGAAACAGCACTTTAAAGCATTAGACAAACTTACTACAAAACCCACAACAGCAAATAAATTACATTTGGTATTGGTCTATAATTGCTACCGATACCAATATTCAGCAAGAAACCTTTTTGTTTCTATCCAATCAAATAACAGTATACCAGTATAAAAGGGAGTTCAGAGAGAAAGACCAGAGTGCAGAATATAGTGTTACGCAACTACAGAGAAAATGCTGATTAAAAATGCTGCAATGTAGACTGGAAAAAAATGAAATACACCCTTAGCTTATGAGAAGTCCATTCTGATAAGAGCGCGGAAGATGCTGTTCCTGAACCTGGTAATATGTGTTTTGAAGCTTCGGTTTCTTCTGCCCGATGGGAGAGGAGAGAAGAGAGAATGACCAGGGTAGAAATGGTCCTTAATTATGTTGGCAGCTTTCCCAAGCCGATGCAGTGTCCATGCAATTGATGGTTTGGGGGGAGGAGGGAGGGAGGGAGGCTAGTTCGTGTGATGGACTGGTCTATATCTGCAACTCTGCAATTTCTTGCATCCTTGGGCAGAGCTGTTGTCCAACCAAGCTGTTCATTTGTTAGCTTTTACAGCTTAACAATTATAATCAACTGTCATAACATAATTTCAAACCCTCAGTGAGTTTCCCCCAATGCCAGTGGGTAATACCCCAGGGTCTTGTCATTTTTATGTTTGATATTAATCAGATTAATATTTGTTGCTTTAGTTGACAGATGTGGCGGGGAAGAAAATGGAATTGAGCCTACTCTCGCACTGCAGTTGTAAAGCACAGGTCTGGAAACATTCTGCAGCTTCGGCTGTGGCAAGTTTCAACACCTTTATGACAAAATGATCTACTCAAGCATTTCTCCCAGAAAAACCCTTTATGAACAGGGCCTCCTAGTAAGGACTGCTAGTAGCAGTAGCAGTCCTTACTTCCACTCCCTAATCCTTGTTATTCTCCCAGTGGGTCGTTGTGCCTCATGGGCCCTCTATTCATTCTCCTCAGTTGTCCTGAAGACAGAGATAAGGACACAACGTGATGGGCAAAAGCTGGAGGAAGGATGTGAAGAAAAACATCTGAAAATCAGAAAGTGGTGATGAACTCACTGCCGCATTGATTTCTGAGCTTTCAAAAGGGATTGGAATGGCACTTAAAGGAAAATAATCTGTATAACTAGGGGGAAGAAGAGAAACAGCTTTGATTGATTGGTCTATAGATAAATTATGTACACCATGGGTCAAAGGTCTTCTTTTTGCACTGCGATGCTGTATTATCCCATTTCACCATACCACTGTAGATCAGACATTATTCACAAACACATCAATGAGACACTCCTCTTACTGTAACAATATAGCTTGTGGTGCAAAATTAATAGCCAAGAGAAACATATTCAGTTTAAATATTTCAGACAGTGTCTTGACAGTTGTGAAACAGTTCAATAAAACACATGATTTTAATTACATATTTATGGAATAGTCCCAGATAGTCCAATTATTTTTTATGTAAATGGAGCGATCTGAAGATCATCCAGAAAATATTTGAACCTTACACTGCTTTACTTTCTATTATTTGTTTTCAATTATCTTTTTACCTCAAAATGGCAAAAGGAAGTGTCTGAGAGCTCGACTATGGGTATGTGAATTACTTTGGTTTTCCAGGTTTACATAATTTTATAAGCTAACTAGACCAAGTGCAATCCTATTGGGTCTGGTCCCCCCAAGCAAGATTCCACCACTCACCCGTTCCCCCAACACAGCCCCCAACTGCGCAGGCGTGGCTCATTTCTCCTCATCCCCCAGCACTCCCTCCTCTTCCTCTTCACCCTCCCTCTTCAATCCGTAGAGAGGGAGGGGGGTAGAGAGGGAGGGGTGGTCGAGAGGGAGGGGTGGTCGAGAGGGAGGGGTGGTCGAGAGGGAGGGGTGGTAGAGAGGGAGGGGTGGTAGAGAGGGAGGGGTGGTAGAGAGGGAGGGGCGTAGAGAGGGAGGGGGTAGAGAGGGGGTGTAGAGAGGGAGGGGGGGGAGAGCAGGAGGGGGGGGCAGAGACGGAGGGGAGGGGGTAGAGAGGGAGGGGGAGGGGGTAGAGAGGGAGGGGGTAGGGAGGAAGAGGGAGGGGAGTAGAGAAGGAGGGTAGAGGGAGTAGAGAGGGAGAGGGGCAGAGAGGGAGCGGGTAGGGTGAGAGAGAGGGAGAGGGACGGGGGTAGAGTGGGGGAGGGTAGAGAGGGAGAGGCGAGGGAGGGAGAGGGTGGGGGGTAGAGAGGGGAGGGGGGTAGAGAAGGAAGGGGGTAGAGAGGGAGGGGGATAGAGAAGGAGAGGGAGGGGGTTAGAGAGGGAGTGGGAGGGGTAGTGATGGAGAAGGAGGGGAGTAGAGAGGGAGGTAGAGGGAGGAGGGGGAGGAGTGGGAGGGGGTAGAGAGGGAGAGGGGCAGAGAGGGAGGGGGTAGAGAGAGGGGGAGGGGAGGGGGAAAGAGGGAGGGGGGTAGAGTGTGGCGGAGGGGTGGTGTGGCGAGGGAGGGTAGAGAGAGAGAGAGAGGGAGAGGGAGGGTGTAGAGAAGGGTTAGAGACGGGAGAGGGGTAGAGAGGGTGGGGAGAGGGGTAGAGAGGGTGGGAGTGAGGGTAGATAGGGAGGGGGCATCTCCCTCCCCATCTCCCTCCTCCTCAACCCCCCCCACCCCATCCTCTCCACCCCACTCCCCACCCCATCTCCCTCCCCTCACTGCCATCTCTGCCGCAGGACTTACCCAAGTCGAAGAGCAGCGCCAGGGCCTGGAACTCGGCCTGGTTCTCGTACTCGGCCCGGCTCTGGCTGTAGACTCCCTGGCTGTCAGCTCGGCCGCTGCCTGGGCTATAGTACAGGCTCCGACTTCATCTCCAGCCTCCAGCCGTCAGCTCGGCCACCGCCTGGGCTATAGTGCAGGCTACGACTTCATCTGCAGGCTCGTCCCTGACCACGGACCCAGGCTCGTCCTTGGTTCCAGCGCCGGCTATCTAACATTTTGACCAATCATCTAGGTATCTGCAGACTACCTATTTACTTGAGATGTCCGAGCTGAGATTGATCTTGTTCTTATTTAATTTTCATAGATCCTAAATTTCCAAAACGGGTCACTGGCTAAAAAGCAGAAATGGAAACTCTGGGAGATTTTTACTCCCATATTGCACAATTTGAGGCTCATTGCTGATATAGCTGAGATCAAGAAACAAATTTAAAAAAAGGTCCTGACCCGAAATGTCACCTATTCATGTTCTCCAGAGATATTGCCTGACCTGCTGAATTACTCCAGCACTTTGGGTCTTTTTTTGTAAACCAGCATCTGCAGTTCATTGCTTCTACAAAACCTGAATGGTTTATATGACCTGTATTACCAGGAAGGTGCTCTTATCAAATACATTATCACAGAAAGGTATAATGAAGTAATTTGTATTATAGCTCATGGTCTTTGCTCTTGGAATGTTGGCATTGTAATTCCTTCAGTGCAGAGATGTCCGTAACTATTGTGGGGCTGAGGAGAAGCTTGAGGGAAGTAATTTGGTGAATTGCAGAGGGAGCATACAATGAGGCAGAGCACAGGTGAGACATTGTTCAGGCTGGGATAGGTGGTGAAGCTACAATCTCAGGATTTTATCAGATACGGAGCATAACTACTAACTCATTTTGGGTCAAACCCTCACTTCTAGGTACCCCTTCAACATCATTTATTTTTGTTTAGTTTTGTTTAGTTCAGAGATACAGTGAGGAAACACTGAGTTCAGAGATACAGTGAGGAAACACTTCCGCCCACTGAGTCCGCTTTGACCAGCAATCCCCATACACTAGCATTATCCTACACACTAGGGGAAATTTTCAATTTTACCAAAGCTAATTATCCTAGGCAGGAACTCTATCGCTGTGCCACCGAACTGCCCACTGCGCCATGCACCTTTACCTCCTTGTTTACACTCTCTTTCTGCTGAGCAGTGAGCTGGGAAACATTTTGCTTAAGTTTAGTGGGGTCATGAATGGCTAAGACTATAGTTGCAATGTGCAGGTGCACAGGCCAGGAAGAAGCTGACATGTACACTGCAGCCTGGGAACATTTATGGATACTAGCCATGTGCATGATTTGTCCCATTATTTCTTATTTTTGCACAGTGACATTACTTCAAAAGACTTTATTGGCTGTGAAGCTTTTTTTATTCTGAAAGACATGAAACCTTAAGGGTTTTTTTTGTCAGCGACTTAAGTTCAAGAATTTGATCCTTCATGATCATATTTTCTCATTACATATTTTTGTTTTGTTTTAGCTCCTGTTCTCTGCCTAATATTGTTTGCTGATTCAAAGGTTCAAAGGTTATTTATTGGTCACATACACCATACGTGTAATGAAATGCTTATTGCCAATGCAGCACATAAAAAAAGAATACAGACATAACAATAATAAAGAGAATTTAAACAAAAAGAAACATCCCCCCACAATGGTTCCCATTATGAGGGAAGGCATAATGTCCAGTCCCCATCCCATGTCCACCCATAGTCGGGCCTATTGAGGCCTCCACAGTCGCCTTTACAGAGGCCTGATGTTCCAGGCCCTTCTCGCCGGATGATGGTGCTCCAGCGTCGGGAGAATCCTCACAGCGGCTTGGGAAACCTGGAACGGCCGTTTCCTTACCGAAGTCCGCTTCCGAAGCCGGCAGGCCGTGCTGGATGGAGCTCCACCACTGATGATCTTGGCGAGAGATCCCAGGCTCCCGATGTTAAAGTTCAGCGCCGCCGCCCGCAGCTGGCCGCTCCACAGACCGCAGCTCCGCGATGTTTTTCTCGGCGGTCTTCAGCTCACGGGAGTTCCAGCGCGGTGACCCGGGCAAGGCATCGCCTGCTCCACTCCGCGATAGCGCTCCAGCGCTGTGCTGCCGCCGAAGCCGAGGTTCTGGCCGGTCCCGACAGGAAACGCCGCTCCAGGCCCACTGGTGGGCCGCGAGGACGAGTCGAAGGTGCTGCCCAGAGAAAAGCCGCCTCTCCGACCAGGTAGGGACCCTGAAAGATAGTTTCCCCCTCCCCCCCCCCCCACCCCCCACCCCTCACCCCCCTGTGTAATTCCTGTGTAATTCTCCGAGGTAGAGTTCCTACTTATTCAATCTGAAGAAGTCTCGACCTGAAAACATCACCCATTCCTTCTCTCCAGAGATGCTGCCTGTCCCGCTGAGTTACTCCAGCATTTGTGTCTACCTTCAATTTAAACCAGCATCTGCAGTTCCTTCCTACACAGTTCCTACTTATTGGTCATTTTCCATCCAGTCCAATTTACTGCCACCCACTGCTATAATTTCAATTATCTAAGTTAAATATTTTCTTTGAAGCTTCATTCAAGAACATTTTGAATCTAATTTCCTTGTTTTTTATCTACTTCCCTTTCAAAACACTCAATTATGCTGGAGCATTTTCTCAAAAGCCTGGCAACAAACCTCCGACAAAGGCCTGTGAACTTGACTGTCTGCAGGCTGTTCAACTGTAAGATGCACAGTCAAATCTAAAGGGGCTGTAATTGGCGAGTTTAGAAGAGTTTAGGAGAGTTTGAAAAAATGTCATGTTGAAGACCTCCTTCGACTATGTAGAAGACCTCCTTCAACTATGTTGAAGACTAGCTTCGACTAGCTTCAACTAGCTTTGGGAAAATTGGACACCGAATAGTGGAAAGTAAAGACGACCTCCTTCAACCTCCCTTCTATGTTGAAGACTATCTATGACTACCTTTGACTACCTTCGACTACACTCGCTGGCATTTTTCAACATGTTGAAAAATACGCCGCGACCTAGCTGAGGCCTCGGGTACGCGGGGACTACTCTCGAGTATGAAGGAGAGTTCCAAAGACCTCCTAGGACCTCGTGTCGACCATGCTGCGAGTACGAGTCGAGGGAAAACTCGCCAGAACTCGCGGATTAGGTTGCCGCGGTGGGACAGCTCCTTCACTTTCTCATCCAGCAGATTTCTTCAAAAGGTGTTCGAGAACAGAGGTCCTTGCAAATGTTTCTGCTTGCTGATCTCTAATGGTAATTGTTCCGACTGGCGCATTTAATCTAGCTTTAACATAGTTTCTATATTAGTACACAAAATCAGTAATGTCCCGAGACATCGAGCTAAACTCGTTTCCATTCCCACACAATCTTTGCATCTTTTTGTTGAGGTAGTCTGTAAATATTGTCTGCCTACAATTCAATAATGAGATATTACTGGGAGGAAGTTTACTTAGTCCTAAATTAAGTTATCAAATTCTTCAATACATCACCATACTATTTTCCGCTTCCGGAAAGAAAAAATGACAGTGAGCTGCTTGCACCTCCTCCGCAGATTAAAATGATGACGCAACATTCATTTTACAACCAGGTTAGGAGCACTGACATTTTACAATTTTTCCAAAAGTGATCTTATTTTCTTGTCAACTCCAATTTATTGCCAAAAGTGACATCTGGAAAAAAAATTCAGAAAATTAATCTCTATGAAAAGTATTGTTCCCAGTAGTATTCATCAATTTCTGTTTTCCAAGTATCTGCACCAGTGTAATACATTGACCAGGATAATGAAGTGTTCAGTTATTTTTTGAAAGACAGGTCCAAGCACTGCAAACCTTCCCTTTGAGAGTTCAATAAAGCCAGGTGACATTCAAATTTGAGATTATCCCTGGAAGGTTTCCAGAATCAAAGATCTTGGCATGTCTAAATATTTCCTGCTCAAGCGTTTTTTGAATTATAAACCACTGTTATTTCCATTTGAGTAAGACATTAGATACGTTTGTAGACACAATAATTTGGAGGTGCATGGAATGTGGAAGAACTGTGATATTGGAAGTGGAATCTAGATTTGTACCTCATTTACTGCAATTTTTAGGAAAAGCACAACTCCCAATTCCTCCAAGTCCGGCGTAGCTATGGGCACCCGCATGGGCCCCAGCTATTCCTGCTTCTTTATAGGGTAGGTTGAACAATCCCTGTTCCAGGCGTACACTGACCCTATCCCCGAACTTTATCTCGATTACATTGATGACTGCATTGGAGCTACCTCCTGCATCCATGCAGAACTCATGGACTTCATCAAATTCACCACCAATTTTCATCCTGCACTCAAATTTACTTGGCCCATCTCTGACACCTCCCTCCCCTTTCATGATCTCACGGTCTCCATCACAGGAAATAGACTATTGACTGACGTCTATTACATAGACTGACATCTATGATGTCACTGACTCCCACAACTATCTCGACTACACTTCTTCCCACCCTTCTTCCTGCAAACTCTATCCCCTAATCCGAATTCCTCCGTCTACACCGCATCTGCGCCCAAGATGAGGTGTTCCATACTAGAACATCCGAGATGTCCTCATTCTTATGGGAACGGGGGTTCCCCTATCTCATCATAGATGAGTCCTCGGTACACAAAAATGCTGGAGAGACTCAGCGGGTGCAGCAGCATCTATGGAGCGAAGGAAATAGGTAACGTTTCGGGCCGAAACCCTTCTTCAGACTGATAGGGGGTGGGGAGAAGAAAGGAAAAAAGGAAAAGGCGGAGGAGGAGCCCGAGGGCTGGGGGAGGGGAGGAGACAACCAGATGGCTGATGAAGGGGAGGGGACAGCCAGGGCTAGCAGAATTGGGAGAATTCAATGTTCAGGCCACCAGGATGTAGACTGCCCAAGCGGAATCTGAGGTGCATTTCCTCCAATTTACGGTGTTGCTCGCTGTGGCCATGGAGGAGACCCAGGACAGAGAGGTCAGATACGGAATGGGAGGGGGAGTTGAAGTGCTGAGCCACCGGGAGTTCAGGTTGGTTATTGCAGAGCGACCGGAGGTGTTCGGCGAAACGATCGCCAAGCCTCCGCTTGGTCTCACCGATGTAGATCAGCTGGCATCTAGAGCAGCGAATGCAATAGATGAGGTTGGAGGAGATGCAGGTGAACCTCTGTCGCACCTGGAACGACTGCTTGGGTCCTTGAATGGAGTGGAGGGGGGAGGTGAAGGGACAAGTGTTGCATCTCTTGCGGTTGCAAGGGAAAGTACCAGGGGAGGGGGTGGTATGGGAGGGAAGGGAAGAATTGACAAGGGAGTTACGGAGGGAGCGGTCTTTGCGGAAGACAGACATGGGGGAGATGGGAAGATGTGGCGAGTGGTGGGGTCACGTTGGAGGTGGCGAAACTGACGGAGGATCACTTGTTGTATGTGACGGCTGGTGGGGTGAAAGGTGAGGACTAGGGGGACTCTGCCTTTGTTGTGAGTGGGGGGATGGGGAGAGAGAGCAGTGTTGCGGGGTATGGCAGAGACCCTGGTGCGAGCCTCATCTATGGTGGAGGAGGGGAACCCCCGTTCCCTGAAGAATGAGGACATTTCAGATGCCCTGGTGTGGAACGCCTCATCCTGGGAGCAGATGCGGCGTAGACGGAGGAATTGGGAGTGGGGGATGGAGTCCTTACAGGAAGCAGGGTGGGAAGAAGTGTAGTCCAGATAGCCATGGGAGTCGGCCTACCGACTCCCATGGCTATCTGGACTACACTTCTTCCCACCCTGCTTCCTGTAAGGACTCCATCCCCCACTCCCAATTCCTCCGTCTACGCCGCATCTGCTCCCAGGATGAGGCGTTCCACACCAGGGCATCTGAAATGTCCTCATTCTTCAGGGAACGGGGGTTCCCCTCCTCCACCATAGATGAGGCTCGCACCAGGGTCTCTGCCATACCCCGCAACACTGCTCTCTCTCCCCATCCCCCCACTCACAACAAAGGCAGAGTCCCCCTAGTCCTCACCTTTCACCCCACCAGCCGTCACATACAACAAGTGATCCTCCGTCAGTTTCGCCACCTCCAACGTGACCCCACCACTCGCCACATCTTCCCATCTCCCCCATGTCTGTCTTCCGCAAAGACCGCTCCCTCCGTAACTCCCTTGTCAATTCTTCCCTTCCCTCCCATACCACCCCCTCCCCTGGTACTTTCCCTTGCAACCGCAAGAGATGCAACACTTGTCCCTTCACCTCCCCCCTCCACTCCATTCAAGGACCCAAGCAGTCGTTCCAGGTGCGACAGAGGTTCACCTGCATCTCCTCCAACCTCATCTATTGCATTCGCTGCTCTAGATGCCAGCTGATCTACATCGGTGAGACCAAGCGGAGGCTTGGCGATCGTTTCGCCGAACACCTCCGGTCGCTCTGCAATAACCAACCTGAACTCCCGGTGGCTCAGCACTTCAACTCCCCCTCCCATTCCGTATCTGACCTCTCTGTCCTGGGTCTCCTCCATGGCCACAGCGAGCAACACCGTAAATTGGAGGAAATGCACCTCATATTCCGCTTGGGCAGTCTACATCCTGGTGGCCTGAACATTGAATTCTCCCAATTCTGCTAGCCCTGGCTGTCCCCTCCCCTTCATCAGCCATCTGGTTGTCTCCTCCCCTCCCCCAGCCCTCGGGCTCCTCCTCCGCCTTTTCCTTTTTTCCTTTCTTCTCCCCACCCCCTATCAGTCTGAAGAAGGGTTTCGGCCCGAAACGTTACCTATTTCCTTCGCTCCATAGATGCTGCTGCACCCGCTGAGTTTCTCCAGCATTTTTGTGTACCTTCGATTTTCCAGCATCTGCAGTTCCTTCTTTAACACATAGATGAGTCCTCGCTCTGTCTCCTTGGTAACCCGCAGCTCCGCCCTTGCTCCCCCTCCCCCTAGTTGCAACAGAGACAGAGTCCCCATAGTCCTTACCTTCCACTCCATCAGCCGCCGTATACAACACATAATCCTCCGAAATTTCCGCCACCTCCAACGGGATCCAACCACTAACCATTTTCCCATTTCCACCCCTTTCCGCAGAGACATTCCCTCCACAACTCCCTGGTTAACTCGTCCCTTCCCACCAAAACCAACCCCTCACCAGGTACCTTCACCTGCAACCGCAGAAGATGCAACACCTGTTGCTATACCTCCTCCCGCGATTCTGTCCAGGGACCCCAACAGTCCTTTCAGGTTAGGCAGAGGTTCACTTGCATCTCCAACCTGCATCCGTTGGTCAAGATGTGGACTTTTATACATCGGCGAGACCAAACGGAGACTGGGCGATCATTTCACGGAACACCTTCGCTCTGCCCGCCTAAACTAACCTGATCTTTAATTCTCCTTCCAATTACTACACAGACCTTTCTGTCCTCGGTCTCCTCCATTGTCAGAGTGAGGCTAAACGCAAATTGGAGGAACAGCATCTCATATTTCACTTGGGCAACTTACAGCCCGTGGTATAGATATTGATTTCTCTCACTTCAGGTAGCCCCGGCATTCCCTCTCTATCCCTCCCCCACCCAGGTCAATGGACAATAGACAATAGACAATAGTTGCAGGAGTAGGCCATTCAGCCCTTCGAGCCAGCGCCGCCATTCAATGTGATCTTGGCTGATCATCCACAATCAGTACCCCGTTCCTGCCTTCTCCCCATATCCCCTATCTTTAAGAGCCCTATCTAGCTCTCTCACAGACTCACAACTCTCTGTGTGAAAAAGTGTTTCCTCATCTCCGTTCTAAATGGGTTTTCCCTTATTCTTAAACAGTGGCCCCTGGTTCTGGACTCCCCCAACATTGGGAACATGTTTCCTGCCTCTAGTGTGTCCAAACCCTTAATAATCTTATATGTTTCAATAAGCTCCCCTCTCATCCTTCTAAACTCCAGAGTATACAAGCCCAGCCACTCCATTCTCTCAGCATATGACAGTCCCGCCATCCCGGGAATTAACCTTGTAAATCTACGCTGCATTCCCTCAATAGCAAGAATGTCCTTCCTCAAATTAGGGGACCAAAACTGCACACAATACCCCAGGTGTGGTCTCACTAGGGCCCTATACAACTGCAGAAGGACCTCTTTACTCCTATACTCAACTCCTCTTGCTATGAAGGCCAACATGACATTCGCTTTCTTCATTGCCTGCTGCACCTGCATGCTTACTTTCATTGACTGATGAACAAAATGGAGGAGGACTGGCCACATTTTGTGCCTTCCACCACAGTGATGAATGCTGTGGTGGTTGTTTGTGTTAAATTTGTATTGTGTGTTCTTTATCATTGTACCGCTGCTGGCAAATTCATTTCACTTGCACTTTATGTGCAATGTGATGAATAAAACCGTATTGTATTGTAAAAAAAAAAGGACCCCCCAGATCCCACTGTACTTCCCCTTTTCCCAACTTGACACCATTTAGATAGTAATCTGCCTTCCTGTTTTTGCTACCAAAGTGGTTAACCTCACATTTATCCACATTAAACTGCATCTGCCATGCATCTGCCCACTCACGCAACCTGTCCAAGTCACCCTGCATTCTCATCGTAAATAGCATACTCCTCACAGTTCACACTGCCATCCAGCTTTGTGTCATCTGTAAATTTGCTAATGTTACTTTGAATCCCTTCATCTAAATCATTGATGTATATTGTAAATAGCTGCGGTCCCTGCACCGAGCCTTGCAGTACCCCATTAGTCACTGCCTGCCATTCTGAAAGGGACCCGTTAATCCCTACTCTTTGTTTCCTGTCTGCCAACCAATTTTCTATCCATGTCAGCACTCTACCCCCAATACCATGTGCCCTAATTTTCCCCACTAATCTCCTTTGTGGGACCTTATCAAATGCTTTCTGAAAGTCCAGGTACACTACATCCACTGGCTCTCCCTTGTCCATTTTCCTATTTACATCCTCAAAAAAATCCAGAAGATTAGTCAAGCATGATTTCCCCTTCGTAAATCCATGCTGACTTGGACCGATCCTGTTACTGCTATCCAAATGTGCTGCTATTTCATCTTTTATGATTGACTCCAGCATCTTCCTCACCACCGATGTCAGGCTAATTGGTCTATAATTCCGTTTTCTCTCTCCCATCTTTCTTAAAAAGTGGGATATTAGCTACCCTCCAATCCCACAGGAACTGATCCTGAATCTATAGATCATTGGAAAATTATCACCAATGCGTCCACGATTTCTAGAGCCACTTTCTTAAGTATCCTGGGATGCAGATCCTGGGGATTTATCAATACAATACAATTTTATTTGTCTTTTGGACAAATTTGTCATTTGGACCCCTTGAGGTCCAAACGAAATGTCGTTTCTGCAGCCATACATTACAAAACGAAAAAAGACCCGAGACACAACACAATTTACACATACATCCATCACAGCGCTGTGATGGAAGGCAAAAAAACGTATCTTTCCACTGCACTTCCCCCCCCCCCCCTCCCCGATGTCAGAGTCAAAGTCAAAGCCCCCGGCGGGCGATGGTGATTATCCCGCGGCCATTAAAGCCACGCCGGTTAATGCAAGGGTCGCGCACCGGGTCTTGGTGTTAGAGCCCCGGCGGCCATTCCAAGCCGCGCGGGGGGATAAAGCCCCGCTCCAGGTGCTCTTCAACCCCACAACTCGGGCGGGAGAAGTCGCCGCTGCGGAAGCCCCGAAAAGCGGTCTCCCACCAGGGACCCGCGGGCTTCCGGTGTTGCCGTCCGCCAGACCCGCGGTTGTAGCCTCCGAATCTCCGGGGGTCGGGTAGCAGCAGCGATTGTCTCCACCACAGCTCCATCCGCTCCGGACTCGGCCAGCCCCGCGACGGTGAGTAGTCCGCAGCTCCGCAACTGGAGCCCCAGGTCGCTCCTGCTGGAGGCCGCTCCACGTTGCCCAGCCCCAACGACAACGGAGACCCGACCTAGAAAAGGTCGGGTCTCCCGTGCAGGGGAAAGATTTTAAAGTCCCCCCCCCCCCCCCACACACATACCCCGACAAAAAAATAAATAAAAATAATATCAGCCTTCAGTCCCATCAGTCTACCCAACACCATTTCCTGCATAATGTGGATTTCCTTCTGTTCCTCCGTCACCCCAGATCCTCTGGCCACTAGTACATCAGGAAGATCATTTGTGTCCTCCTTAGTGAAGACAGATCCAAAGTACCTGTTCAACTCATCTGCCATTTCCTTGTTCCCCATAATAATTTTACCTTTAAAGTTGCACTAACTTCTCATTTTCACACTACAGCTTACAATGGCCTGTTACTTCTATCATCGTTGCTATTTTGCATATCTTTTATTCATTGTTCTTTATCTCTCCATATCACCATCTATATCTCTCGTTTCCCTTATCCCTAACCAGTCTGAAGGGTTTTGACCTGAAACGTCACCCATTCCTTCTCTCCAGAGATGCTGCCTGTCCTGCTGCGTTACTCCAGCTTTTTGTATCTATCTTCAACATATTTCTTCTTTACTCAGTTGTGAAGGTGTAGTAGTCTGAACAGTGGAGACATCTTCACCTCATCACTGAACTCTTTATGCCCATTTCCTTTCTCAGATTCTCATCTCCCAGTTAGCCATTTAAATTTATGCTGCTCTTTAAGCAGTTAAGATGGCTTTCCCTGATACTTAGTTACATTTAGGAAATGCAGTGCAACAATCCTTCAAACCAATTGTAAGTTGTCCTCTGATAACATCTTTTTTTCCCATTGTAGGATCCTGAAATCAATGACCGAATGTACTTTATTAAGGATTGAATTTCCCTTAGCCTTAGTTGAAGATTATCTTGTTCCATTTCCACTGCTCTTCCCCAAGGTTCTGGGTTGTACCTTTCCAGTACCCACTCCTTATCTTATCAAATATATCCCTATGTGACTGCATCTGGTTATTGTTGGTCAAATGTTGAATGGCAATATAGTAGATTTCTGATGGCTGCCATGACAATGGCATTTTGTTAATTTTTGTTTCTTCTCTGCTCAGTTCCTCTAGCTCCAGGAATAAGTTCCCTCCTTTGTCTTTGAGTTATCCTACCGTCACTGGTTACTCTTGTTTTTAAAGAATGCATGAAATGCCTTGGGATTCTCCCTCCAACACACTAAATACCTTTCATAGCCCCCTTTAGTCCTCCAGACTCCCTGTTTAAGTTCTCTTCTGCTTCATTTATATTTTTCAAGGGACCCATTGATTTCAGCTTTCTAAACCTCACAAATGCTTCCTTTCTCTTTTTGACTAAATTTACAATACCTCCTGTCATCCAAGGTTCCCAAACCATCAAATTCTTCTCTTTCTTCCTCAAGGGAACACGTAGGACCTAAATTCTGACCAGCTTGCTTTCAAATGATTTCCACGTGTCAGATATAATCCACTGATAATTATCCTGGGATAAATGAAAGATTGTAATAGAGGTTGCACTAATTTTCTCTCCGATCTCACTTACTTTCTCAACATGTTTTTCTGTGCTATTTTCTTTATTTGTCAAGGATAAGCCCTGGTGTAGGGAAAGATAAGTGTGGCATATGGCAATAGAGTTTTGGTTAACCCCAAGGCCAGATGTGTAAACATGCTAAATCATGGCAACATCAAAAATAACTTTAAAGTTAGCAATGGAAAATATGATTGGGCCAAACTAAATGCCTCAGAATGGAGAGTTTGGGAAAGTTGCAATGCAATTTATTCTACACTTTACCTTTAAAAACTCCAATTCAGGATGAAGTACAAAGCAAGGCCCTGGTATACTGGAATTACTTGTTTCGGCTTTTAATTTTTAAATATCTATTAGTTTCAGTGTTATTAATGTTAACATTATATTTTAAAAGGGAATTTTCAGCTAGGCATGATATTCTCCTACTACAGATTTTATGACTTTTGTTATGCAATGGTTATTTATATGTATGGTACTGCTGTGAAAAGGTTCCACACAGCTAGTGTCTAGCCTCATACTTAATAGTTAACACAGGAAGTTCACATCCATGTGAAGGACACTTTGCCAAATTCTCAGAATATCAATAGTGAATGAAAATACTTTTTTATATGATGTGGGTAGCAGACAAAGAATCTCCTCAACTTAACTGGGCAAGCCTTGTTGGGAAAGTTTGGTCTAAGAGCCAAAGTAAATTAGTATGTGAAAAGAGGAAGGAAAATCTCCAAAGGCAGAAGATGAGAACACTAGCCATTATGGATTTATAGAAAATAGTTATATTTGGAACAGTCTGTACCTCTTTCAATAGAGTGTTGGAGGATCAAGCTCAAATGTAAACTTCCTTCTGTGACCAAATTGGCAAATGAACACCTTGTTGTAACTGAAAAGTTCACCTGTCTCCATGTGAAGACTATTCCACAAATACCATATTATTATCATTGTCATTTTATGGGCAATATCAGTAACTAACTTCTATACTTAAATAAACAATAACAATGTATGAAGGGAGACTGAGGAGAGAGAAGCAAGAGAGAAAGAGAGGAAATATAATTGTGGCTGAATAAATGAGACATGTACCCTTTAACTTCTAAAACAGATTATTTTTCCTCGTTAAAAGAACAATAGGCAGATAATTTAAATGCTGGACATAATAAAAATGAAACAATTTTTTTAAACCAATGAAATATTATAAATTTCTTAATAAGATTTGCTGTAGCAATTTTCTAAGCATGTGATGCTAGGCCTTCACTAATTCAAGTGGTAATTTTATTACCAGAAACTGATAATCATTAAGTTGCCAGGAAGTAGACTATTTTAAAATCATCCAACAGGTATTGAAGGTGAAATGTAGTTGGAGACGCACAACACACAACAGAAAATCCAATAATTTTTATAATTCTGTGTTCCAACAGGATGCTGTGTGTGTTCTGCCTATACTTAAAATACATAATTTCCATTCTGGACATTTTAACATAAGCATCTCTTGTACATACTAAGTTCCAACATGAGTGGTCAGAAATGAATCCCTGGAAGGATTTGAACATGAGAATTTTCAATGTATTCTACTCCCTGTAAGCAAATACTATTTATTTTACCATGACCATTTGATACTAATTATGTCACTTGCTAATGCTCATACTGATAAAAACAATATCATTTTGGACATCTAGTGGTCCACATCCAATTTCACAACATGCACATTTGAAGAAATATAGGTGTTCACACTAATCAGCTGATCCAACCAAAGCAACAAACATGCTGTTATAAAACACAGGAATAAAATATTATTAATTTGTAGACAAAAGTGCTGGAGAAACTCAGCGGGTGCGGCAGCAACTATGGAGCGAAGGAAATAGGCAAAGTTTCGGGCCGAAACCCTTCTTCAGACCGATGCCTATTTCAAACGTTGCCTATTTCCTTCGCTCCATAGATGCTGCCGCACCCGCTGAGTTTCTCCAGCACTTTTGTCTACATTCGATTTTCCAGCATCTGCAGTTCCTTCTTAAACATTATTAATTTGTTGTCAGTACAGGAAAATAAATCTGTCAATTAAACTAAGTTGGCTAATTTTTGAGGTATTTTTATTTAAAGAATGATATGTATATACATCCATTGAACTTCACAGATCCTAAGTTCTAATGGAGAACATCACTCAATAATGCAACCATTTTAAACGATAAAAGGAACATCCGTCTTATGCTAGTCACAGAATAACACTACATGGCTTAGTGTATTTTATAAAGGGAATGCTAACAATATTTTTATTTATTCTAATTGTCAGTATACCGTATAATCAAATGCAAAGGTCAAAGATACTACAAAAAAAACAGATGCAGTGAGTTGGGAAGTTCCAAAACTCCATTTTGGAACAAGATGAAAGATTTAGATTTTGCCGAGCAACGCTCATAGCTGCACTCACTATTCAAATACCCAATTAATCCATACTTACCCTTAAGTACATCCAGAAAGATCTACTTCCTGGACAAAAGTATTGTACACTCAATGGACAATGTCCTGTGCATGGTCACGATCCCGCGAGACTTAAGTAGGCCTGAAGAAGGACAGCACTTTGGTATAGCCTCACAGTTCCAGCGAAGTGGGTTGAATCCTGAACTAATCTTCTTTGTGGAGTTAGTATGGTCTCACTTGACAACATGGGTTTTCTCTGGATGTTCCGGTTTCCTACCAATTGGTTTGTAGGCTAATTAGCAACTATAAATTTCCCTTAGTGTTTAGATGTGCTAGAACCTTGAGGGAGTTGAGGGGAATGTTTAATCATTGAAAACATTAATCTAAGGCAGCATAGTGATAGATTCACTGGGAGTAACTAGTCAGCAAGTCCAGGACGTCTACATTTAGATACTCTTGCAAAGTATTGCTTGCATCAAATGGGTGAATGCTATTAGTTTGATGCAGAATTTCCTGTAAAATGTAACATTAATAGTAGTCAACCTGTGGATAGCCTTTTTTTTCCCCAGTCATCAAGATCCAAATTAAACTGCATTCACAAAATGATCTGCTCAAATGGATATAAATGAGTTAAGGAAATTAACTTTTCTATCAGCTATGGAAGTTTTAGCTTGGCTACCTGTGATGATTTCAGCATCTGCTTGCAGTACCAGTAGCACTAAATTCAAAGCCCTTCGCCAGGCTTCAAGCTTGATAGTGACATTATCATGGACATTGTACTCCAAGCAACCTTCATTTAGTTTAGTAAAATCAGATGTACCTGGCATAACAGGATTCATGCCCTTCCCTGATACCTCTGAAATGATAGGAAATAACCCAACATTGTTGCAAAGGCACTTCTGCACTTCTGTTAAAGCATCCAGTGGTGTTATATACATGCCTGTATTAAACATGGCAGCCACAAGATATTCAGTTAGGCCATCAGCCAAAGACTTTAAGACTTGTGATCTATACAGTTTTGTTGTGTCTACAAAGCGTGAAGAACAATGTGCATCAATTCCTGGTTTAAAAATCTTTGCTTCTAATATTAGCTGTTTTAGATGATGGAGGCATAAAAGCTCAGTGGCCCCTGCGCCAGGGAAGATTTGTCTCTCACGAAGGGCATCGTTTAAACGATATACACAAGTCCAGAATTGGTCTTCCATTGTCTGCAGCTTACAACTTAAAGGACTACAAAGTACTATTGTAAGTACTGAGGTCTTAAATGTATTTATCTGCACAGCAACTCTATCTTCCAGGTTTGGTGCATTATTAGTTTTCCAGAAACACAAATGTGCTCCTGTTCCCACACAATTTTCATTTACTTGTGTAATGTAACTTACAGTGATAGCTCCCATAGCCTCCGCAAAGTTATGAAACACAGAGTCTTTCACTTCTTGAATTATCAAAATATTTTCTTTCATACACTTATCCATTAAGCATGGAGATGTTATTCCCTTTACTAAAATCAAATTAACGTGAAATTTATGAAGTATATCCACTGCTGCATCCAACCATTCTTCTTCCAAACTTTTAGAAACATCCTTAACCTCTCGTGTAACCACAGTAACATTTGAAATTCTATTGAAACCAGGATGATGGTACTTATCAGTCAAATCTCCATTTATGAATATAGTATGTAAGGGCAAATTTGCCAGACATTTGACAATTATGGATTGCTCTCCTGAGATTAATGCAATGAAACCTGGACTAACACAGGAATAGAACTCACTCAGTCCAGGAAAGAAATATATAACTAACTTCCCAACATCCAATTCAGGGGGACTTCTGTAAAAAACATTTTCTGCTCCAAAATGTTGTGTCTGAATTTTATAGGTTTCTATTGCCAATTGCATCATCTGCTCATTTCCATGGCTCAAGGATAAAGCCAATGCTGTAAAAGATTCATAGTCAGTTGTAGATGCAAATGAATCATTTTGGCAATTACTTGATAAATCCAGTATGGTTTCTTCTTGTTTCTGGCTTTCAGGAGTAGTGAAGTGCCGGCTCATCTTTACCTTTGATTTTGATTGTTTGTGCATTGAGGTTTCTCTACCTAGGCCTGAAGAGGTACGGGCAATAATATGTCTAGAAAAACTCCCCATAGAGGCACTTTCATTGTTTTTTGTGGAACTGCCTTGAATTGAAGTTGTTGACTGAGTTGATACTGTTACTACTTCATCTGGATGCACAATAGAGCTATTCAAGGTACATGATTTACTTGTTTCTGGATTCTGTTTACAGCATGACCTTTTCAAAATGCTATCAATGGATATCTGATGTGACTTTAGTACCTCAAAACAATGTTCCAATGCTTCATACATCACAGATACTATGAATGGAATGGGAATGTCTTGCTTTAAACAATTTAGAGCAGCTTTACTCCAAGATCCAGCAAGAAAGAGAAGGGTGGTTGTACCCGATTTGTATTTCTTATGATGTGCCTGTACGGCTTCATTCAACAACTGCCCAACTGGACAATCCAGCTGTAGATTCTCCAGAAGTCTGAATGCAGAACAAATCACAGCTGTTTCTCCAGTGGTGTCATCCACAATGAATTTGTAGCATTTTTTAAAGCCAAGCAATGTTCTGCCAGATGCCGCCAGCGCAGAGATCTGCTCCAGACCCAAGTGTGATTTCCTGTTTAGGAACCTGCATTGCATTCCAAAAGGCTGCCAAAAGAGAAAGTCAAAAATACTTAGCAGTATTGAAATCATGTTGTAAATTCAATAATAATCTTTAAAATGCTAATCTTTGCTGTAATTCTGTGCTCGTCCCTCTTTGACTTTTCTCCACTTGGTGCACTGTTGGGTAATACCATCAGAAAGCATAAGAGGTTCCATGTTTGCATGGTTTATACTGTACTTGGTTCTATTCCACCAACATCCCCGATGCATTCCAAGATAAACTATTTTTCACTCAGCATGTCTGTGAAAAATTACTTAAAGCTAATAAACTTTAATACTGTATAATTTGCCTACTAGAAGACCATTTATTTCAACCACCACCTGCCACGGCTCCTCTGTTAACCAAGCCCTCATCGACATTGTGCTTACCATTATACTTGACTATCTAATACACGTCTGCCCAAATGTCCTCATTCTAAGTTATAACCTTGTCATCTAGAACTCTGGTTTTCAGATTTTAATTCGGTCATGCTCACCCATTGTCATAAAATCTTCACCCCCCCCCCCCCTTTAATTTTATATTCATCAAATACCCCTCATACCACTGAAATTTCCTGCAGTCCTATAACTTTCCTTGTGCTTAATTGAGGAATCCATGAATTCAATCATTCCACTTGTCTCCATATCTTCAGCTGTCCTAAATTCTGATATTCATCCCCTAAAGCTTTATTTCTCTCTTTTCTCTTATAAATCAACTTATTTACCCATCATAAGACTGCCAATATTGTAGCTTTGAAATGATAAAAAAAATATTAATTACTTAAACCATATGTTCATAATATCCAAAATAAGTGAGAAAAACAGAGGTGATATTCTGCAGTGTGCAACCAGTGCAAAGGAGATAGATGAAATCTGACTATAGAAAGCACATGATACTGATAATATGAAAATTACATGTAACGTGTTTAGAAAAAGTAGCAAATGGTCTGAAGAAGGGTCTTGACCCGAGACGTCACCCATGCCTTCTCTCCAGTGATGCTGCCTGTCCCGCTGAGTTACTCCAGCTTTTTGTGTCTATCTTCCATCTGCATTACTCTACTGGAGATGAAATAATGGATTGCAATGGACTGCAACAAATGTGATAATAGAAATAGAATCCATATAAATTGTGATAAAGGATAAAATGATTCACATTACTATAAATGAACTATAGACTACTCAATTGTAAAAAGGATAAAGGGAAAGAAATAGGCATATAAATCTATTAAGTAAGCAAAATGCATCCAACTGGTTTAATCGCGAAGATTGAAATTGAAGATTTCAATCATCGCAACAAAACCAGCAAGTGTTGGGCATTTGGATTTTTTTTTACAATGAATAAGTGACTCCTTATTTATCCAGTTCATTAAATACCTACTAAGAAAAGAATCTGACTAAAGAGAATAACTTGCATTTAGATCCTGTTATTAATATGGTAAAACAGCCAAACATCCCAGGGCACTTAACAGGAATAATTTCAATAAAACCACAAGATATCACAACAAATGACCAATTAAACTTCATTATTGTTTTGTCCAAGTAGAGAGGGAATTGCAGAGCTTTCCATAAAGGCAGCCGAAAGCATTAGCTCCAAAAATAGAGAGATTAAATTTGAGGAAATGCAAGATGCCAGAACTAGTGACCAGTATAGCAAAGGTTAATAAGAGAGGTGGAGATTAGAAAGGAAAGAGCATTAGAGGAATCTAAAACAATGACAAGGATATTAAAAAAATAATGCATCATCAGATCACTAGTACGTAAAAAGTAAAGTGGAGGTTGAAAAGCCAGTCAGGAGAGTTTTCGAATAATTATGAAGAGAGATAACAAATGTAAGGATACAAAATTTAGATAAAGATACAGAGTTAAAATCAGGTGACACGAGAGAAATAGGGAGCATTTGTGATATATAGTTAGAATCACTTTTTAAAATCAGGACACTAAGGTCGTAACAAGCAACTCTTCAAACCTGGCTCACACCTACTGTACTTATCTTGGGTCTTTATTCCAACTATCTGCCTACCCCACCACTCCCCCATCTACGTCCATCTATAACCTGCCTCAATTTGTCCTGCCATTTATCTTCTCTCCCCCCCTACAATCTGTCTGAAGAAGGGTCTCGGCCCAAAACGCAATGGGATGGTGCCTGACCTGCTTTGTTACTCCAGAACTTGCATAACAGGTTAGATAGAATCTGGAGGTAAATGAATTCAGGGCTAGAGCAATACGGAACAAATGGAAATATGACTTACTACATGGGAGGAAAAGAGACAATCGAAGGAGTCGTCTTAAAATGTGTGACAAAAACTGTAAGGACTTGAAAATGGCATCAAACCTGGCGATACTTGTATACTGTATCAATGTACTGAATGTCTCAATTAGAAAGAGTGCATCAATGATCAGTGCACCAGGTAATTGCCTGGAACAGAGGGCTTTACATAAAGATAAATTGGATATGCTGGGCTTGTTCTCATCACGGATGAGACCACTTGAATGAATGTATTATCAGAGTCAGGAGAAGCTGAGGCGTGATCTTACAGAGATTTATAAAATTATGAGGAGCATAGATAGGATAGTCTCGAAGGTGGAGGAATCTTAAAATAGAGAGCGAAGAATTAAGGTGAGAAGGGAGAAGTTTAATGGAGATCCGAGGACCAAGTATCTCCTCGCTTACATGGTTACATGGAAGAATTCCCTGGGACGATGGTAGAGGCACTTACAATTACATAACATTTGGATAGGAAAAAACGGTTGCTGGCAAGTGGGATTACTGTAGACGAGGTGGCGCCCAACGGGCCGTTTCCGTGCTGTACAACTCTTATGATTAATCCATGATTGTGTCTACTTCTGGCTCTGATCAAGTGGTCTCATCCGTGTTTAGATGACTCTTTAAAGCAATTGGGCGGGGCTTTTAGCGCAGATTGGGTATTTCACATCTGAAAGACAAACATGGAGTAAAGCATTTGACAGCCATAAGAATTAGGTTGAATGGAGACACAAGAAACTGCAGACACTGGATCCGTCGTGGAACACAAAGTGCCGGAGTACCTCAGCGGTCCAGGCAGCATCTCTGGAGGGAATGGACAGGCTACAAGTTCTGTTTTCCCCTTCAACAGGAATTTGAGGTAGCAATTATAGAGGGGGTTGCACGTAAGGTCATCGGGTTAAAGGGCACGACAGCCCGGGGTCCGTGAGCGTGGAACCAGAGTTTGGAATCCGGATGCTTGGACAGAAGGGCCGGCTGTACTGGCAGCCATAATAAATGCTTACCTGACATTCACCGCGTGTACTCCAGTTGGCGTTGGGTGGCAACAGTACGGGTCACGGGTCGTGACCTCGACTGCCTGTGCAATCTCCCTATACCTCGTTACCAGAACAGGCAAACCAGCATCTGCAGATCCTTCCCACACATGTAGATCTCCCTCCACGCTGATTGTAAATGCTGCATCTGATACACTCTCGCTGATCTACTACAACAAGCAATCTGTATAGGGGGGTTGCACGTAAGGTCACTGGGTCATAGGGCTTGCCGCACGGAGCCGCTCAATCCATCTGGAGGACATCCGTCACTTCCGGTATATGTTATTAATGCAAGAAACGCGTACTTTCCTACCTGTTAAAAACCGCCAAAATGTTGATTTTTTTTCGCTGTTAAACATTGTGGAAGTCGGGGTAAGTGTGAGAGACATGTACCCAACTTCAGAATTCCAAAAGTGAAGCGAAATGAAGGTAAAGAGCAGCGACAGCTGAAGGGACAACAGCAGCTAAAGTGCTTGGCGAACATTGGCCGTGCAGATATCGGAATTGAAAATATCGGGAATTATCGCGTTTGCTCACTGCATTTCATTAACGGTAAGGCATTATTTGGGTTTTTTCTTGATTCCTTTGGTATCTAAAAAGTCTCAGAAGTGATAAATCTGGTTGTAAATTTTGCTTCAGGGCCGTTTTCTTTTTGTATGTAAAAACGCACATGAGAACCATGGGCGATTTAAAAATTTTACAGCCAGATTTATCCCTTCTGAAACTTTTTAGATACCAAAGGAATCAAGAAAAAACACAAATAATGCCTTAGTTGATGAAATGCAGTGAGCAAACGGCCAATGTTCGCCAAGCACTTTGGCTGTTTGTCCCTTCAGCTCTCGCTTCTATTTACCGTCATTTCTCCTCACTTTTTGAATTCTGAAGTAGGCTAAATGTCTCTCACACTTATCCCGATTTCCATAATTATTTACAGCGCAAAAATTGACAATTTCGGCGGGTTTTAACGGGCCCGCTACGCTGGAAACAATGGTAAGTACTTACCTGCAGTTCATCGCGTGTAATCCATTTGGCGTAGCGTAGCAACAGTACGGGTCATGGGTCGTGACCCGACTGCCGTGAAACCTCCCTATTGTGGGGTGTGTAAGAGGGAACTGCAGATGCTGGAAAATCGAAGGTAGACAAAAATGCTGGAGAAACTCAGCGGGTGAGGCAGCATCTATGGAGCGAAGGAAATAGGCAACGTTTCGGGTCGAGACCCGCTCAACCCGAAACTTCACCTATTTCCTTCGCTCCATAGATGCTGCCTCACCCGCTGAGATTCTCCAGCATTTTTTGTCTACCTTGTATTGTGGGGTGGATCGGCGCTCTGGCAGGTTGCACGGACCACAGGCTCCATCCGTTTACCTTGTTTACATTACCTGCTCCATCAGCTACAATGCCTTCAGCCCTGGGCCGCCTAGCAACTTGCGCCCTGTTTGGGGAGCACCGCCGCTTTTAAAAGACGGAAATGACGGCGAATAAGCTTTTATTGTACACAGCTCACGTCAGAGTATGAATTAATTAATTAATATCGGCGCACACGGAATGATCGAAGTAGCAGCAAGCTGACATTTGGGGAGGTTGGTCTGCAGCTTGTTTTAGTGCGTCGGTTGGGTTGGCGGCGGCGGCGGTGGCAGTTTGCGCGCGTTGCTGCGAGACGGAGCGCGCGCGGCCCGGCCCGGCCCGGCGCGGCGTGACGTCACTGACGGGGCCCGGGCCCCAGCAGAGCGGTTGGCTGGCGGAGGCGCGTCATCGCGGGCCTGGCGTCGGCCTCCGTCTCTGAGTGGCCGGCTGGTCACTGTGACGTCACAGCGCCCGCCCGCAGCAACGGTTTGTCCGTGAAACTGGCGGAGAGTTTGTTTACCTTCGACAGCGGCGGCTGCTGGGCGCTGCAACCAACCCCCTGTCTCAGCGGCGCTGTCTGTCTGCCTCGAGTAGTTTATAATTGCACGGCTTTGAGCAATGGTAAGCTTTTTAAAAATAAAAAAATAATAATCTTCTGTCCTTATGTATTGAGCGAAACACCATGCTCTTATTCTTCAGTTACTGCTTGTGCGTTTTAACTGACGCCACTAGATAGATACTTGATTAGTACGTGTGTCAGGGGTTACGGGAGAAGGCAGGGGAATGGCGCTAGGAGCAAAGATATCTTTGGTTAGGAGGGAGAGATGGATCAGCCATGATCGAATGGCGGAGTAGACTCAATGGGCCGAATGGGCTAATTCTGCTCCTCGTATCACATGAATTTATGCCACTCACTGTTTCACAACAGCATGCTTTTTTTATTCGTCAGTTACTGCTCGTGCTTTGTTTTTTTTATTGACGCCACTTCACTGTTCCGCATTAATAACATAAATCTTTTGGAAGATACCCAACGAGTGCCCCAACCCCACCAACCAATTTTGTCAACAAGATTTCTGACTCATAATTGTTTCATCCCCACCCCACTACCTCAGACCCAGTCCTTGTTCTCGACGAGGAAACAGCATGTGTTTACTAAAATAAAGACAGAAAACGCTGGAAGTACTCAGCAGGTCAAACAACATATGTGATAAGAGAAACGTGGTTTACGTTCAGATGAAGGGTCTCGGACCTAAATGCCCAACTCTTTCGCTTTCCTAATGAGTGTTTCCAGCATTTTTTTATTGAAGTTGTGGGTTGTCCGGGGTGATTTGTGATGTTATTTTAAACAGGCGGGTACTGCCACACCTACAATTTGAAAGTACCACTCGTCACAGAACAGTTTCGGGGAAGGAGGGCTTTTAAAATAATATACAACTATTATGGAGTAATGATTAAAAAAATGCACACGACTTTCCAGTAATATTTCTGGGTACATTTTTTTTTAAATGCCCACGTTAACTTTCAAAGAATGATAAATAGTTATGTAGGCCCTACAGGACGTCTTCTGAATTTGCAAGTACAAACTGAAAGTATCAAACAGATTCAAACTCATAATCTCAGTAATTGTAATATTTGAAGCCGAATTATAATGCACAGGCAAGCAAGTATACTGTATGTTAAAATAAGAAATTCTAGGATATTAATTACATGATTAATTTTCCCCAAATCAAATTGGATGTATGGTGACTGTAAAAATATTGTTGTTTAGGGAACTTGAATTTGATTCATTTGATACGTTAATGAATATGGAATGTTTAAAAAGCCTCATTAACACTAGAGATCACACTAATGGGAAGAAGAACTACAGTCCTTTACTGGTCTGGCCTATGTAATTCCAGATTCACTAATGTGGTTGATTATTATCCCTCCCCTCAGATTGAAACCAATTGGGGATAGACAGTTAATGCCAGTGTGTCTACTTCCTGTGCACAAATGAAAAAAATACCCTCTGCAAAAAGAAACCCCAGTATTTTGGTCATTTAAAGCCATACAACTCTGTGTAATGAATCCCAGTAGCAAAATTCTTCAGTTTGTATATTGTAATTATATGTAAAGATACTAGCAAAATAAATTAATGTTTCTATTCTTATACTGACTCTAACTGATTTATAAGTCTATTGTATTATTGTTACAGAATATAATCATTATTACAGAACTAATCATTACAGAACTAATAACTAAGAAAATACAACAGCTGGAGAATGCAGATTTTAAAAGATAAAATTATAATCTAGAGGCATATCAAGGTAAAGAATCTTGCCATCCTTACCAGGCCAGGCCTATACTTTCCTAGATTTGAAGGATGACATTAATTCTGAGCACATGAATGGTCTATTCAACAGTCTGGCAGCAGGGAGGCAGAAGCTAGTCCATGAATCTGGTGATATGTGCTTTCGAGTTTTTGTATCTTCTGCCCATTGGAAGATTGGAGAAGAGAAGATGACTGATTCGTGAGTGGTTCTTGATTATGTTAGCTGCATTCCTAACTGCTGGTGGGGCAAAGGCTAGTTTGCTCTGCAATTTCTTATTGTCTTGGACAGAGCAATTGCCATAACAAGCGTGATATATCTGGATAGAATGTTTTCTATGGTGCATCTGTAGAATTTGCCATGGAATACATGGAATACATGGAAAATTCCCTTCTCAAGAGGAGGAGTTTGTATGCTTCCTTGGCCATAGCATCAGTGTGGTTAGATCAGGACAACTGATTTGTGATCTTTACACCTATAAAAACTTGAAGGATCCAGTGGAGGGATATGCTAAAAGTTATGTCCAGGAATTTGGAGACAAGTTTGGTTGGAGTTATGGAGTGGAAGGTAGATTTGTAGTCAAATAGAAATCTGATGTAGATGTTCTTGTTCCAGGAATTAGTTTAAGGTCAGGGAGATGGCGTCTGCCATGGACGTGTTGCGACAGTGAGCAATATGCCATTGATGAAGGCGGTTTCGAAGGCTGGAGTTGATGTGAAATGGAATTGACCAGCTCCTCAAAACATTTCAAAATGATGTATGTCAGAGCCACTGGATACGTAGTGATACTTAGTTATTAAGGCACACTTTCGTGTTTTTCTATGGCTCAGGATTTTTTCCCTCAGAGTGAGATGTCTGTGAACATACCTGCCAGGATGTCCACACAGGTTTTGAGAACATGAACAAGGACTCCGTCCGGCTAACTAATTTCGGTGGATTAGATTGCAATTGTAGCTCCAAACCACCCACACATCTAGCCAGAGTGTAGGCTGCTTCCCTGGTGCTATTATGATCACCATGACAATTTTAATCAGAAATTTGGCAAGATTAGCCACATACATACGGCACCTACAAGAACAAGTCAGAAGTTGTATCTATGGCAAATGGTTCATGTCTCAAAGAAACATGGTGGAAAACTCTTCACTTGCCAAGGAAGATGATGCAGTTGCAATATCCCTCATCATCCAGGACACAGTTAGTGAACTTTTCAACAACTAATCTAAATTTTGACTATTTTGAATTTTGGTTACTATATGCACTGCAAGAATTTGTCAAGCAGTCTTCAGTAGCAATTCCCAAACCCCCAGCATTTGCTGTTCGGAAGAACAAGGGTGTAGATGCATCAGAAGACAATTATCCACAAGTTGCAACACAGCTACTACAACTTGAATTGATTATTTATGGGTTTAAAAACCTGGAAATATAACAGCGGTACTGTGGGATCGTGATCATCATTTAAACCTGTGGGGCAAGACCGTTCGCTGAATAGCTGGCTGTCTTGACATTGGCAAAAATGGTTCTTGTAAATTAGTTTGTCTATTCATCACTTCCATTTTTTTTACCAGGTTAGGGATGTAATGTTAGCATGGTTCTTCAGTTAGGGAAATGATTTGAAACTAAACATTATCAACTTAAACATTTCCCATTTTTTAAATGTGTAGGAACTTTCCCTGTTGACAAATAACAATTGCAGTCCATTTCCTGAACTCCATCAAAATTAGCAATATGGTAAGCAACATATATGGGCAGTAAATAGTACAAATAAAAAGCATCATTAAGTTGCTTGAGAAATTTATGTATAATTACCATATCAAAGACAAATTTCACTATTTGTAATCAAAAAGCACAAAAAAAAAACCAGATTCTGAAAATCTTTAATGCAAACAAATAAGTGGTAGAAAGTTCTGGAAAAGTATTTGAATTGAACAGATTTGGGATTTTTCATGCCTTGTCTTTGACTTCCCCTTATTCTTTAGGACCTTTCCTTTCTCTTTGAAAACATTTGATTTCTAACATTTTCCCCAGTTTTGATGAAAGTCATTGCCTTGATGTATTAACTCTGTCTCACCGTAGACTTGACCTGCTAATTCATTTCTGGTATTTTCTTTTTTTATTTCATGTTGTATGTGTATATTAGCTGTTATAGTAAATGTAAATTGTTTGAAATCAAAGTGCTAAGTTTTAACTGAAGAAGCCATTCTTAATGAGGGTATTAACCAAACAATATGGTATCTTTGAACATAATAGGAATGGTAAACTAATTAATAAGATTGATTAGAGATGCAGGGGTTATCAGCTGGAGCAGAGAATGAAGAGGGACAATTTAAGGAAGATTAAAAATAAATATGGACAGTTTGGAATTAAATATGGACAGACTATATCCTTGTGAGTGAATATTGAATGCTCCATCAATTTCATACAATCGTAGTCATGGAGCTGAACAACATGGAAGCAGGCCTTTCTGCTCACCTTGTCCATGCTGACCTCGTTGGCATATTGGGCTAGTTCCATTTGCTCCCACAGCCCTTTAAACCCTTCCTACCCTAAATCTGTCCAAATGTCTTCAAAGTCATAATTGTATGCACTTCTATAGCTTCCCTTGGCAGCTCATTCCCGATACGGACTACTTGTTGAAAACTTGATATATCCGTCCTCGCAGTTTACTATACCACCGGGTTTTATGCCATCTGCAAATTTATTAACAATGTCATCCAAATCATTAATGTACATAGCACACAGCATCGACCACCGCGGCACACCGCTGATCGCAGGCCTCCAATCAGAAAAGCAAGAGAGACGAGTGTTTGGCCCAGATTTGACAAGTGTTTGGCCTAAGAGGGCGGTGGAGGCAGGTTCTCTGGATGATTTCAAGAGAGCTAGATAGGGCTCTTAAAAATAGCGGTCAGGGGATATGGGGAAAAGGCAGGAACAATCTACTGATTGGGGATGATCAGCCATGATCACAGTGAATGGCTCGAAGGGCCAAATGGCCTACTCCTGCACCTATTGTCTATTGTCTATAAGAGAAACGAGTGTTTAATTTTCATATGTACCGACATGGAACAATTAAATTATTTCTTGCAACCCTTTGGCACCTTAATGTGAGCCAATTTTGAATCCAATTGATTAGCTATCATTGAAAATGAGGGTGTTACAGAAATGCCTTTGCAGAGTGTTTGTGAATCATAAATTGCTTTGAGGTGAGAGTGATTGAGGTACAAATTATTTCATTTAAATGGAAATTGGAACCCACTTCGAATTGAGAAAGAAGTAAAGTTTAGGGAAAGAATGAAACCAACTGATTTAACTTTCAATTATTCCAGCAAAGTGCCAATAAAGAGACAATGAATAGAATGAGCATCTTCTCCATTTTAAATCTCTATAGTTTTTTTAAAGAAACTTGATCTGAAGTGTTTAGTGCATAAATGTGCTTAACAATTTGAAGTATATATCTTTTTTTCTTCTTTAGGCTACTAGCTTTAGGAAAACTACTGTAGGATCTTCACAGCGCAAAAAATCTGGGCCAAAACCGGATCTCACAGAAGAACAAAAGCAAGAAATCAGAGAAGCTTTTGATTTGTTTGACACTGATGGCACAGGAACTATTGATGTAAAAGAAATCAAGGTGCCTTAAAATAATACTTACACCAATGTTATGTTAAATTACATGCATTTTTGTTGAATTAGTTTTTAATTTTTAGAAGTATCATTAGAAAGTGCATTTGTTGTCTTGGAAAACAAATTGCAACAGCAACATAGTTGCATATATTGAATCGTATTGCAGTTCTAAAGGCTCTGTCCCACGGGTTTGCGGTCATTGGCGGTGAGACGCGGCGTCGCCGGAAGAGGGGACCGCACGTCAACCGCGAGAGCGCCGCACGGATGCTGCGCGGGGGCCGAGTGATCTCCGTACGGCCGCTTCCACGAGCTTGCGGCGTCGGGTGATGACGACATCATGCGACGCGCTATGCGATGACGTCATCACGCAACGCTACGCGATGACGTCTTTCGGATCCCGGGGCTGTGGCGGCGGTAGTGGTGATCGCGGCGCTGTGGCGGCGGCTGTGCCTCACTGGTGGCGGCTGTGGCGGTGCCCGTGCGGCACACGTGCCTCACTGGCGGCGGCTGTGGCGGTGAAAGTTCGACTCACGGCGCTCGTGCTGCACTGGCGGCGGCTGTGGCGGTGCCCGTGTCGCACTCGTGCCTCACTGGTGGCGGCTGTGCGGTAGGAAAATATTTTTCGACATTGTTGGTTTTTTGTGAGCACCGTGCGGTGTTGGGACCAACGCCGCACGGCCCCGGCAGTGTGCGTTTGACCGAACCCGTGGTCTCTGGCGGTCCACGAGCGGTAGATACTTCCTGTTTCACCACCAGTGACCGCAAACTCGTGAGACAGGCCTTTAAATGATTAACACTACATCAATTAACACTACATCAATTGCATAAACTAGCTATTTTGCGATAAAATGGCACTAACGGAATGGGATAATGTTCTAATATTTTTATTTGTAGAAATTGTGAAATAGATTTTTAAAATCGAATACCTGACAATAACACTGATGCAATGCTGTTTCAAATTATTTTCATAATTTCAGGCGTCTTGAAAAATGGTGTTGTGTAGAGCAGGGGTTGGCAACCTACGGCCCCCGGACCGAATGCGGCCCGTAATCCGAAATCATCAAACGTATTTTTTCCCCCATAATTATCCGGCCCGCAGACTTCCGTCATCTCCGGCACCTCCCGAGGCCGCGGCGCCCAGGTGCTGTGATGCAAGGACGCAAGGAGGCCTGCGCTGGCGGTCGCAATGGCGGAGCCCCAGAACAGCGGCGAGCGCTGAGCTCTGGCTATACCGCATCCTGCGAAAAGCCGCCGGCACGGCTGCGCACCTTCTGTGTCTGGGCTTTACTGTCGGGATCGGGGTTGTTAATAGGCCGGGGACAAGTGAGTGTGAGTATTTGAGCCACCGCCTTGAGGACAGAGCCAAGGCAATGGTCCGTAGGTGCGCCGTGTTCGTGAGCGCCCGTAACTAGGGGCCACTGCTCCGAGTGGCGTCCTCGAAGGTGTGGGAGCAATGTGAACACGTGATTTGATGCCTGCCATCCGGGGCGGGATCCATGTGTACACGTGTTAGATGTGGCCCGCCATCCACTCACAGACATGTCCTGGCCCCTATGCAGAACAAGGTTGCCGATCCCTGGTGTAGAGGAAAGTGTGTTAACGTGCTATTAACTAATTTTGTTCCAAGTTTCTGGCAGAATGAACAGCATTTATAAATAATGTATTAATCTTTTGATACAAGATTTTTGTGTACTTTAGCAATCTTGTTTCCAGCTTGTTAGAATGATATCAACACTAAAGGGCCTGTCCCACCTAGGCAATTTTTTTCGGCGACTGCAGGTGACACAGTCATAGCAGGTCGCCGAAAAAACGGCGACTGGACCCCCCCAGGACAATGTCTACGACAACCTACCACCTAGTTGACGGCAAGCTACCGGTGACCCATTAGAACGTCCACCTACGACCACACCTACGACAACCTACGACCACACAGGCGTCAACCTACGTCAACCGAAGTCAACCTACATCCACCCGCGACAAGCAACGACCCTGTCGGCGACAACTGAAGACAATTCAGTCGCCGGTTCTCGTAGGTAGTCGCCAATGGAATTCACAGAAGTCAGCACCCGGCGACAACCTGCGACAGCATCTACGACAGGATAAGACAAGCTACGTCAAGCCCACAGTCGCCGAAAAGTTTTGAACATTTCAAAATCCAGCGGTGACCAGAAAAACGTTTAGGCGACTTGAGAAGTCTACTCATGACCATATAGGCGTCACCCCACGACCATGTGGCGACAGCCTACTCGCTTGTAGTCTCCGAAAAAATCGCCTAAGTGGGATAGGGGCTTAAGATAATTTGTTTTTATTTTAGAGATACAGCTTGGAAACGAGTCCACACAGACCAGCGATCCCCACACATTAACACTATCCTACACACACTTGGGACAATTTACACATTGTTGAGCTTCTGCTGTCGGAATAACTTAAGTCACACACCGTGATTAAGGTCCAAAGACTTTATTAACGTTACAGCATAGTTAACTTCATCTTAGCACGTTACTCTAAAAGTGAGAGAGAAAGAGCAGGGAGGCTTTCTGTTAAACTGGTGGGCGTAGCTACAAAGTATGACTTATAACATGAGTCGCTGATCTACACACATACACCAAGCCAATTAACCTACATACCTGTATGTCTTGGAGTGTGGGAGGAAACCGAAGATCTCAGAGAAAACCCACGCAGTCACAGGGAGAATGTAGAAACTCCGTACAGACAGCACTAATGATTGAAATTAATTTCTAATGAGATTTTGCACAACAATTTGGTTCTAACACATTTTTCCTGTGGAGGCGATAAACATATTCCAGTCACATTTCCACCTGTAGCTATTGATCCTTGAAATTTTAAAAACAGCTCAAACTCACCCACTTTGGGGGGAAAAAAGTCAGAGTGACGTCACAATGCACTCGAAAGGCAGGACGGGACACTCCAGGAGGGAGAGGCACTCCAGCGCTCGCGGTGAACGAGGAGTGGCGGCGGCTGCTGCTGCCCGACACCTGTTGGCGAGGGTGGTGCCGTGGGCTGAGCCCGGGGCCTGGGCTGGAGCCGAGCCTGGTGCTGGAGCTGGAGTGAGGGCCGAGCCCGGGGCTTGGGATGGGGCCGGGATCAGTGCCGAGAAAGAGTTCCAAGCCCTGGCGCTACTCTACCACCTGGGTAGGTGCTGGGGCAGGAAATGGGAGTGAGGAGGATGAGGGAAAGGAGGGGGTAGGGAGGGTAGTTGCCATCTCAACACCCCTCCCTCCCTCTCCCTCTATCCCCCCCTCTCCCTCTATCCCCCCTCTCCCTCTATCCCCCCTCTCCCTCTATCCCCCCTCTCCCCCTCTGCCCCTCTCCCTCTCTGCCTCCACCCTCCTCTGCCCCCTCCCTCTTCCTCTCTGCCCCCTCCCCCTTCTTCTCTGCCCCCCCCTTCCTCTCTACCCCCCCCCTCCTGCTCTACCCCACGCCCCCTCTCTAGGGATTGAAGAGGGTGGGTGAGGAGGACGAGGGAGTGCTGGGGGATGAGGATAAATGAGCCGACGGGTCTGCACTTGGTCTAGTTAATATTAAATGTTCAATCCAAACATTACGTGACGATGCTCTCCTTCTACATGACAAGCTGAGAGCTGCACAACTGTCTGCAAAATAAATTACAAGTAGACTGACTGAAAGTAGGATCCCAGTCACAGACCAATTAATTTTCAACATATTCACTCAAAAATTACAGAAAAGCTAAAATAAATCCTGAAAAAGAGAAATTATTTTGTGCTTATCAAATGAGAAATGAGCAAAAAAAGAAAATTGACAAGAATTGTCACCAAAATTCTGGCTTCCCTATGAACAAAAAATCATGTAGCCTCCTCTTCCAAAGATGGTTTTCATTTGTGCAAAATCTAAAAACCACATTGCAAGTTCGTAAGAGTGACCATATTGCTCTCAAACTCAGCATCATCCTTGCTCTTAGAAACCTTGCCTGCAAGCTGATTTTGCAGAATTATATTTTTTCTAATTTGTCATTTTACTGCTCACTGCTGCATTCAAGACAATTTTTTTTATTTTTTTATTTTTGGAGACATAGTTTTTATTAGAAGCAATGTACATACATAATAATCCTGGTATATAGCATAATACATTTCATGTACAACTTTTTTTTAAATTTTTTGATAGAAAAGAAAGAAAGAAAAAAAGAAAAGCTTGAGGATAGTAGTGATGTGTAGGGCGCAATAATTAACAGTTAACGATTGATAATTAGATAATTAGATTGTCCTTAGAAGTGTAGAAGGGAAAAAAAAAAAGAAAAAAAACCAAAAGGCCCCAAAAATAAAAGGGCCTTAAGAAAATAAAGGAAGTAAGAAGAAAATGCATTAAAAAATATAACTAAGAGAGAAAAGAAAAAAAAAGGGACTGTGCCTAATTCGTAACGTTACACACCCCTCACCTAGTTCTAAAACAGTTACTTTCCAGGGTTATGTTGCACCATATTTCACTTGTAATAAATCAATATAAGGCGACCATATCTTAAAGAATTGTTCTGGTTTTCCTGCTAGAACAAGTCTCATTTCCTCGAGATGTAATATTTCCGACATATTTGTAATCCACATTTTAAACGTTGGGATAGGTGCGTTTTCCCAGAATTTAAGTATGTTTTTTTGCCATTATCAAACCATAATTAAGGAAATATCTTTGAAAAGACGTTAGCTCAGAACGGGCTTCCATTGTTCCGAAAATAATCAATTCTGTGTTTGGGGCCAGTCTTATTTTAAATAATTTTGAAAAGGTTTCCAAAATTTCCTTCCAAAATTTCTGAAGTTTTACACAGGAGACAAATGAATGTGATATTGTTGCTTCTTGTGTAGACTTTGAGTCCTGAAAAGCGCTATATAAATAAAATCTATTATTATTATTATTACATATAACAAATAATCTTCCCATCTGTCCTTAGGGATTTCTATAGCCAGTTCTTTTTCCCACTCTTTCCTTATACCATCTGTGGAAGGTATATATATTTAAAATAGTATTATAGAAATATGATGTTAAATGATCCAGTTCTACCTGTCTATTCATGCCTTGCTCTAGTGAATCCAACGTCAGGTTTTGCTAATCTTGTGAGTATTTTTTCAGATAATCTCGGATTTGCAGATATCTAAAATATTGATTACTTTCCAAATTGTATTTAAGCTGTAATTCTTGAAATTATAGAATTTTTCCCTTTTCCTACATATCTTCCCAAATCTTAATTCCTAATCGTTCCCAGTGAGTAAACGTTTTGTCAATAGTCGATGGCTTAAACGACGGATTATTAACTATCGGTGAAAGAAGTGAAAGGTTTCTTAATTTAAGAGTGGATTTTATTTGTCTCCAGATTCGTATTGTGCTGTGGATCATCGGATTTCTCTTATATATTGTGTTTTTCAAGTTTATTGGGGAGAGAAGGGTTGCTCCTAAATTATAAGGAGTGCAGTCCTCTCCATTATTGTCCATTCTGCCTGTAATGTTGAGCTATCTAGCCAGTACATTATATTTTTAATGCCCAATGATAGTACATAAAATTGGGAAGTGTAAGTCCACCAAATTCTTTGGGTTTACATTTTTTTTTAAATTTGAATTCTATGTGATATCCCATATGAAATTTGTAATATATGAGTCAAGTTTTAAAAAAAAAACTTTAGGTATGTATATTGGTATTGATTGAAATAGGTACAGAATTTGTGGAAGAAAAATCATTTAAATAGCATTTATTCTGCCTATTAAGGACATCGGTAGTGCTTTCCAAAATTGGATCGACATTTGTAAT
This sequence comes from Malacoraja senta, assembly GCA_038087875.1. Lineage (NCBI taxonomy): Eukaryota > Metazoa > Chordata > Chondrichthyes > Rajiformes > Rajidae > Malacoraja > Malacoraja senta. The sequence goes on from CM075977.1 coordinate 230,524,983, forward strand.
TTAGTAAGTAATGGCAGATAATTTGCATTAAATAAAGAATTATATTTTCTAGTGATTTGAATACCCAAATATTTGAATTTTTCTGTGGCAATTTTAAAGGGGTATTTTAAGAGATGTGTTGGCTCATTATTTCACTTTTATTCCAATTTATTCTATATCCTGAGAAGGAACCAAATTCTTCTATTACATTTAATAAGTTTGGTATGCTAATTTGCAATTTTGTAATGTATAATAGTACATCTGCATATAATGATATTTTATTCTTAGAGTTTTTAGTATTGTAACCGTGGATATTAGGGTGAATTCTTATATTTTCTGCTAAAGGCTCTATCACCAGGGCAAATAGAAGGGGAGATAAAACACATCCCTGTCTATTGCCCCTGGATAGTTGAAATTTCGGGGAGAGTATATTATTAGTTAATATTCTAGCCATGGGTTTATCATAGAGTCATTTTATCCATAGGATAAAATTATCTCCCATTTGAAATTTTTGTAATACTTAAAAAATATATTCCCATTCCACTTGATCGAATGCTTTTTCTGCATCCAATGAATTAATTGATAAGTCTTCTTCTGTCTTATATGAGTACATTATATTAAAAAGACGTCTCAAATTATTAAATGAGTGTCTCTTAGGTATAAACCCTGTTTGATCTGGGTTTATTAATTTACTAACATATTTACTTAATCTTCTTGCTAATGTTTTTGCTAATATTTTCTGAGCTGTGTTTAATAATGCAATGGCTCTATATGAACCGGGATCCTCTAGATCTTTATCCTTTTTAGGTATTAATGTTATAGTTGATTCCACAAGTGTTTCTGGTAATTTCTGTTCTTTGAATGCATATGTATAAAGTTTATGTAAGCGCGGTGAAATTCTTCAAGACAATCTCTTTTGGCAAAGTGGCAAAACTTCCATTGTTGATAGATACGATTTCCACATTCCCAGCCAAAAGTTGCATTTGTGTATATTGCAGGACCGCCAAATTTGCAGGCATTCAGACAGGTCATTCATGTCCTCACTGACACTGACTGTCCTGACTTCTTGCTACATATACACAGCTGCCACCTACTTGCAGTGTTCTTCAGCTCTGGGGCTGGAGACAGATAGGCAGATTCCTCCTCTTCCCCACCTACCCCCTCCCCCTTCCCCAACTATCCCTTGGCCTGGGAAGACTCCAGTGCCTCTTCCTGCCCCCCACCCCCATCATATGGTCATGTAACACAAACCTCATCCTTGCAACCCTCAGCGAGAGGAAAATAAATTGTCTTAGCTAAATTGTCTGGGTTTAAACAGTGATCTTAGTTCTAGATTCTCCTACAATTCAGACACATGCCAGGCTGTATTTGAGGTAACAGAAAATCATATATCTCATCTGCAAATAAGCAAACTACAATCTGGAGTTCAAGATCATCTTTAATCGGTACTCGTATATAGCAGTACAGCAGGTTGTTAGTTGTTTGTTCATCGTTACCGCTTCCAAGACTGACCAGGAAGTGGGTGTTAGTATGAATCATACAGTAAGGTGGGGTTAGTGATGCTATTCTACTATGATTGGTTCACATGCAATAACCAATCTGCATCCTTCCCCGTAAAGAACGAATATAGTTAAACACACATGCAACTTAGAATTCAAACGTACTCGCCATATCTGTCAGGCGGTCTACTAATACGGCCCGAACGCGTACGGACCAACCCTTCTCCCCCTTCGCCAGAAAAGTTAGAGGGAGGCGGTGAACCCGGAAGTGAGAAAGCAGCAGGAGACACTCGTGGTGACCGACAGGGGGAGCATGCGGGAGAGGTAGTGTTGTTGTTAGTCATAGCCGCCGGTCGTGGTGGAGTAAGGGACATGCTGGAACTAGTGGTGGCCACGGCAGCAGACGGCTGGAACAGTAGAGGTGGAGCGAAAGGATCGGCTGGTGGTGGACGTGGTTCTTTCACAGCTAGCAAGTGTTGCTGGAACTAGGACCAGGCAGTATCCTTCTGAGTGAGTTGTCTCAGAGGCGAACTCAGTTCACTGAGGTTCGGCATGAACTTTCCCAGATAGTTCAACATACCCAGGAATCGTTGTAGGCTAAACACGTCAGTGGGGGCCGGCATCTCTGTGATGGCCGCAGTTTTCTTCGGATCGGGTTTAAGACCGTCAGGAGTGAAAACATGTCCAATATATGTGACCTCTGGAACGCTGAACTTGCACTTGTTAGGATTGAATTTCAGGTTGATTTGATGTGCCCGGTCCATGATAAGCTTTAGGTTGTTGTCATGCTCCGCTGTGTCTTTGCCATATACCAGGATATCGTCTACGATGATGGCACACGGGAGTTCCTGGAACAGCAGTTCCATGTTTCTCTAGAAGACTTCGCTGGCGGAGTTAATGCCGAATGGCATTCTGAGAAATTTGAATCTGCCAAACGGAATGGCAAATGTGGTCAGGTTTGTGACTCGTCATCTAGCGGTATCTGCCAAAACCAGCTTTTTGCGTCGAGGACAGAAAATACTGTTGCTCGCCCGTTCTGTGCAGCGACGTCCTCAACAGTCCTCCATCGTTCCCCGATGTCAGAATCGAAGATAAGCTGTGCAGGCTTTCTGCATGATTGAGCCATAGTGAAGCAAGAAAAACTGATAAACAGAAATAAAAACGATAAACGGACGCAGTGGGTTACTCCAAGCTTAATGACACCATGTAAATAAGCAAACTGTACAATCTGAGTTCAAGATCATCTTTAATCGGTACTCATATATAACGGTACAGTAGTTTGTTAGTTGTTAGTTCATCATTACCGCTTCCAAGACTGACCAGTATAGGAAGTGGGTGTTAGTATGAATCATACAGTAAGGTGGGGTTAGTGATGCTATTCTACTATGATTGGTTCACATGCAATAACCAATCTACATCATCAAAGGCACAGATGACTGCTGGATTATTGGACCTTTCAGTAGCTATCAGAGGTAAAAAAAATCTTAAAGTTGCAGTTTTTCATTGCTTCAGAGCACAGTTCTGTTTAGATCAGAGGTTAAAGGAGAGAGTGCAAACTAAGTTGCATATTGCACACTGTTCACATGATTGGGAAGAATTTCAAAAGTCAAGAGTATTTTATTGTCATATGTCCCAAAAAGACAAAACCAATGCCCCCGTGTATATAGTTTAGAGCTTATTTAGACCAAATGAACGTCCCAGAGCAAAATAAAATCCTGGTGCAAAGTTAGGAGCAGGAATTTCTCAATGGGGCTGAGGTACCCAATTGTGCACACAATATTACTTCATTTTGGATTAACTCAATTTATTTTATTTTCCTTTTTTGCTTATCTTTTGGAGTTGTGCAAAAAGTGCAAAAGGAAAATGCAAGTTATGATTTTCTTTGTAATCAACAGCATTGTTTGTATAGTACCTTTTAATGTTGCAGAACTTCCCAAGGTACTTAGCAGCAACATTATCCACCAAAAATTAACTTGAGACAAATTTGACTGTGGTAACTACTGTCTCTCTGCTGTCCTCACTGCACAACACTGTCCTCTGCCTGAAAGAAAAGCTATCTTATCTTGGGTGCATCCTGATTAACAAAAAAAAACTAGGTGTATACAGATTTACAGAATTGCTCATGCAGCAGGATTCTAATTATCTCAAGGTAGACATCAATCCAATTAGCTCGATAAATAAAGAAATGTGACATGCATTGCCCAATTATTATTTCAAGGCTGAGTTTTCTTACTGTTTAATCTATATCCAACAATCTTGGACAAGCATGATTTGTCTATTGTATTTGTAATATAAAGACTAATCAAAATTGTATGTTTCCATTTTAGGTTGCCATGCGAGCCTTAGGGTTTGAACCTAAAAAAGAAGAAATTAGAAAGATGATTTCAGACATTGATAAGGAAGGATCTGGTACCATCGATTTCAATGACTTCTTAGCTATGATGACTCATAAAATGGTGAGATGCCATCAAAACCTGTGTGCGATTAAGAATTGTCTTTGTCAAGAGCGTTTTATTGTCATATGTCCCAGATAGAACAAAGAAATTCTTACTTGCTGCAGCACAACAGAAAATGTAAACATAGTACACTGTAAATGATATGATAAACGAGTGAGAAAAAGAAAAGTTCAGTGTGTGTACATATGCACATAATCACAAGCGCGCGCGCGCGCGCGCGCGCACACACACAACACAACAATAGTAGTGC
>CM075977.1:230529366-230554078 GCA_038087875.1 Malacoraja senta
GAATCGACTAATCGCGATCCTGCTGCAAAATGTTTAAGTCGAAAACTGTATTTTATTTCAAAGTGGGAATTTGAAGATGGGACAGAGATGCTACACAGAGATTTTAAGCTCTTGTGTGAACTCGCACAGTGGGACAGGGCTTGAGGCAGCATCCATGGAGTGAAGGAAATAGCCGGGTCTGAAGAAAGGTTTCGATCTGAAAAGTTACATATTTCCTTCGCTCCATAGATGCTGCCTCACCCGCTAAGTTTCTCCAGCATTTTTGTATACCGCAAAACGTCAATGATTCCGGGAATGCCGAGAGAGCTAGAGAGAGGTGGGGAACGGGAGAGAGAGAGCGCATGGGAGAGAGAGAGCGCACGGGGGAGAGAGAGCGCGCGAGAGAGAGGGAGGGAGAGAGCGAAAACAGAGAGACACAACGTGGGTCGGTAGGTAAATTGAATGACTAACCTGCAGACCGAGAATCTCACCAAGAAGTTCTCACACATGATGGTGAGTTTTAAGAAATTCTCAATGTGTCATTAATGCATCAATCTACATTCCTCAGTAAAATGTAATTATGTTTTGAAGAAGTGTTAATGACGCCGCGTGAATTGTAGTCAAAGGAACGCAGCGTCATTAATATTCCATGTACAATACCATGTAAGTTTTGTAAAAAAAATCCGTATGGCGAATGTTAAAAAAAAAATCTTTATTATAACGAAGCGAATTTGTATTTCCATATGAAATACGGAAAATTAACGCGGGGCCCCCCATTGGGCGCGGGGCCCAATTTGGAAAAAATCGGTTCAATCGGCTTAGGGCCGGCCTTGGTTACTTGCTACAAACCCCATTCCCTCCATCAACTTTGAGAATGGGGATGGTCTCTTTTTTCACAGCCTCATAAAGTCATACAGCACAGAAACAGGCCTTTTTGCTCACTGAATCTGTGCTGAACAACAGGTGCCCATTTGCCCTAATCCTATGCTAATTCCATTTTATTCTCATCACATTCCTATTAACACCCCCCAAATTCTAACCCAGACCCACATAATAAATATATGTCCTTTACAAAGTAGAATTCCAAATGTGTACCACCTCTTTGTGTAAAACAATTTCCCAACTCAGCTGCTGAAAGGCCTGGGTCTAATTTAGACTTTACTTTAGGCTTTAAAGGTATAGCGTGGAAACAGGCTGCTCGGCCCACCGAGTCCACACTGACCAGCGATCACCCCGGGACAATTTACAATTTGACCGAATCTAATTAACCTACTGAAATGTATGCCTTTGGAGTGTGGGAGGAAACCGGAGCACCTGGAGAAAACCCACACAATCACAAGGAGAACGTACAAACTCAGTACAGACAGCATCCGTAGTCAGAATCGAATCCGGGTCTCTGGTGTTGTAAGGCAGCAGCTCTACCGCTACGCCACAGTGCTGCCCTATTGCAGACCATACACTTCCAATCCTGGATAACCTCTATATGGAAATAGTTTATCTCCATTTATCCCATTTTTCCCCCTAAAGACGTGGTTAGTTTAACCTAGCCCTTGTTTTAAGGTGTCTAGATATAATTCTGAGAAATCTAAACCCTATTCCCTCCAAGGCCAGTATATTCTTTTGAGGCTAACGAACACTTCATAATTTCACATAGATGTCACTGAAATTCCTTAATTTATGCTACCTCAAGGAATTATCTGAAAACTATTCTCACAATCATTACTTTCCACTCTTCGTAAGATTCTGCTCAATCTACACTGGATAATGGTGAACTAGACTTGAAGATCTTTTTAAATGCAATCTACAAACAGCAATTTGTCCTGAAATTATAGTCACTAATGTAACAAATACCATAACTGTGAAGAGAGCAGATTATTAACACAGAATAAGTGGCCGCTTCAGTAATGTGCTTTGGAAACTGACAAGGGACTTGTGTAAAGAAAACTTGCTAACAATGTGACATCCATTGATATAATTTGATTTTTAAGGTCATTGGAACCAGCCACAAGAACACAGAACAGTCTAGCACAAGAACAGCCCCTTCGGCCCAAATGATCCCATGACAATTCTTATCTACCTGCACATCATCCATTCTCTCCTTTCCTTGCATATCCATATACCTACCCAAGACTCTTAAATGCCACTATCGTATCTGCCAAAACCACCATCCCCAGCAGCACGTTCCAGTCACTCACTACTCTCTGTGCAAAATGGCTTGTCCCGCACATCTCTTTTAAAATTTGCACCTCACACCTTAAAGCTATGCCCTCGAGTATTTGATATTTTTCATCCTCGGATGTGGGAAATCCTGAACCTTGCACCATTTTAATGCATGCAGGTAGATAAAGTTAATTGGATAAATTAATTGGACTACATCAAAACATTCAGGATGAGATAAACAAAAGCTCCAGTTAAGCCATATTACCACAACACTGGCCAGTTCTCTGAAACATGATCATATTTTTCAATCGATGCATGAGGTGTTTGTGTATCAAGGAAAGTTGGGTGTACATTACCAAGGAAGGACCTGTAATTCTATTTGTGGTATTTTTTGGTATTTTTATGGCTTTATTGTTCAATACTTTTAGTAATTTCTCAGTTTGATTAACATTTAATTTAATTTAATCATTTTTACTACAGTATGCAAATTACATGGCCAATACACTCACTATTGCTTTTCCAAAGCAACAACTGGAAAATAACATCTCTGGTCAACGTGGATAGGCGATGTTTCACGTCTGAAGAAGGGTCGTGACCCAAAAAACATCCCCTATCCATGTTCTCCACAGTCAGAGGTGTTTGTAATTGCTCAGGTGTGTTTAAATGCCTCCTTAATGCAGGTATAAGAGAGCTCTCAGCACCTAGTCTTTCCTCCAGTCTTTCCATCACCTTTGGAAACTTTTATTACTGTTTATCAACATGAGGACCAAAGTTGTGCCAATGAAAGTCAAAGAAGCCATTATGAGATTGAGAAACAAAAATAAAACTGTTTGAGACATCAGCCAAACCTTGGGCTTACCAAAATCAACTGTTTGGAACATCATTATGAAGAAAGAGAGCACTGGTGAGCTTACTAATCGCAAAGGGACTGGCAGGCCAAGGAAGACCTCCACAGCTGATGACAGAAGAAATCTCTCTATAATAAAGAGAAATCCCCAAACACCTGTCCGGCTGATCAGAAACACTCTTCGGGAGTCAGGTGTGGATTTGTCAGTGACCACTGTCCGCAGAAGACTTCATGAACAGAAATACAGAGGCTACACTGCAAGATCCAAACCACTGGTTAGCTGCAAAAATAGGATGGCCAGGTTACAGTTTGCCAGGAAGTACTTAAAAGAACAAGCACAGTTCTGGAAAAAGGTCTTGTGGACAGATGAGACAAAGATTAACTTATATTAAAGTGTTGGCAAGAGCAAAGTATGGAGGAGAGAGGGAACTGCCCAAGATCCAAAGCATACCACCTCATCTGTGGAACACGGTGGTGGGGGTGTTATGGCCTGGGCATGTATGGCTGCTGGCTCACTTACCTTCATTGATGATACAACTGCTGATGGTAGTAGCAAAATTAATTCTGAACTAGACACATCCTATCTGCCCAAGTTCAAACGCCTCAAAACTCATTGGCCAGCAGTTCTTTCTACAGCACGACAATGATCCCAAACATACTTCTAAAGCAACAAAGGAGTTTTTTCAAAGCTAAAAAATGGTAAATTCTTGAGTGGCCAAGTCAATCACCTGATCTGAACCCAATTAAGCATGCCTTTTATATGCTGAAGAGAAAACTGAAGGGGACTAGCCCCCAAAACAAGCACAAGCTAAAGATGGCTGCAATACAGGCCTGGCAGAGCATCACCAGAGAAGACACCAACTGGTGATGTCCATTAATCGCAGACTTCAAGCAGTCATTGTAGGCAAAGGATATGGAACAAAATACTAAACATGACTACTTTCATTTACATGACATTGCTGTGTCCAAAACATTAATGAATGAGAGGACTATGTATAAACACAACTGTAATTTCTACATGGCGAAACCAAAATGTATAAAAATGGCCTTTATTAAAATCTGACAATGCGCACTTTAACCACATGTGATTTTTTTTCTATTATAAATCTCAAATTGTGGAGTACAGAGGCAAATAAATAAATGATGGGTCTTTGTCCCGAACATTATGGAGGGCACTGTATATGCTTGATTTTTAAGTAAATATTGATGGGTTGGTCAGTAAGCTTACAAACAACACACAAATTGGCAGAGTTGTGGACAATATGGAAGGCTGTCCAAGGACACAGCAGGATAGAGATCAAATACAGATATGGGTAACTGAATTGTCCTCTCATCAGCTAGACTAGAGTGTGCTCCAGACATCCCTTCTACCTCTTTGGAGACCTTTTAACTTTGTTTAATTGGATTTTATTGGACTTTATCTTGCACTAAATGTTGTGCCTTTTACCCTTTATCTGTACACTGTGGACAACTTGATTGTAATAATGTATAGTCTTTTCTTTGGTGAATAGCACGCAACAAAAGCTTTTTACTGTACCTCAGTACACGTGACAATAATAATAAACTAAACTAACTACACAGGGTAAACAGTCAGAACCTTTTTTTCCTAGGATGGAAATGTCAAAGACTATAGGACATAGCAAAGGGGGAATGTTTAAAGGAGATGTGCAGGGCAACTTTTTTGTGCATAGAATGGTGGGTGTCTGGAAGGTGCTATCAGGGATGGTGGTGAAAGCAGATACAGTAGTGGTATTTAGAGACTTAGTTAGGCACGTGGATATGCAGTGAATGGAGAGATATAGATCACGTGCAGGGAGATGAGATTAGTTTTATTTTGGCATGATGTTCAGCATGTACATTGTGTGCCGAAGGGCTTATTCCTGTTGTTTATTCTATGTTCTATCCCTGGTGCAGTGAGTTAGGATTGTAAGGACATGTTGTTCAGAGAATTTCTTTGATGAGAAGTTCTGTGGTCCTGACTGGACGCCAAACCTTGAAGTTCAAAAGGTGAACAATGATGTTGTAGTTTTATATTAACATGCAATTAATTTTTCATGAACATTTTCTTGCATCTATCTCGAGAAGCATTCCAAAACATTTGGCAGATCCTAAGGTCATAAGTGATAGGAGCAGAATTAGGCCATTTTGCTCCGCCATTCAATCATGGCTGATCTATTGTCCCTCCTAAGCCAATTCTTCTGCCTTTTCCACATAACCCCTGACACCCCTACTAATCAAAAATCTATCTATTTCTGCCTTCAAAATATCCATTGACTTGTCCTCCACAGCCTACTGTGGCAATGAATTCTACAGATTCACCACCCTCTCAACAAAAAAAATCTTCCTCATCTTCTTCCTAATGGAACATCCTTTAATTCTGAGGCTATGACCTCTAGTCGTAGACTCTTCCACTAATGGAATCAGCCTCTCCACATCCACTCTATCCAAGCCTTTCACCATTCGGTACGTTTCAATAAAGGTACCCTCATCCTTCTAAACGACAGCGAGCACCGGCCCTGTGCCATCAAACGCTTATCATAGGTTAATCCACTCATTCCTGTGACCATTCTTGTAAACCTCATCTGGACCCTCTCCAGAGCCAGCACATCCTTCCTCAGATATGGTGCCCAAAATTGCTCACAATACTCCAAATGCAGCCTGACCAGTGCCTTATAGAGCCTCAGCATTACATCCCCGTTCATGTAATCTAGCCCTCTTGAAATAAATGCTAGCATTGCATTTCAAAGGTCTTTTATTGTCACCTGTATCAATTAGGGTACAGTGACATGCGAATTACCATACAGCCATACTAAAAAAAAGCAATAAGACACACAACTACATAAAAGTTAACATAAACATCCACCACAGTGGATTTCCCACATTCCTCACTGTGATGGAAGGCAATAAAGTCCAATCTCCTTCCTCTTTATTCTCCCGTCAGGGCGATCGAAGCTCCCGCAGCCGGTGGTCGAAGCACCCGCGTTGGGGCGATCAAAGCTCCTGCGGATTGGAGTTCCCTAAGTCGGTCGGTAACCTTCCTTACGACATATTCAACTTGCAAATTAACATTTTGGGAATCCTACACCAGCATTCCCAAGTCCCTTTGCAACTCTGATTTCTGGATTCTCTCCCCATTTAGAAAATAGTCTATGCCTTTATTCCTACTACCAAAATGCATGACTTCACATTTTGCTACACTAGTCGTCAAGTCAAGTCACATTTATTTATATAGCACATTTAAAAACAACTCTCGTTGGCCAAAGTGCTTTACATTTGGTATAAGAATAATATAACAAACAAACTACATACATATAGCCCTCGCTCAGAGGACGTCAAGAAAGGCTTGGGAGTAGAGATAGGTTTTTAGTCTTGACTTAAAGGAGTCGATGGAGGGGGCAGTTCTGATGGGAAGAGGGATGCTGTTCCACAGTCTAGGAGCTGCAACTGCAAAGGCGCGGTCGCCCCTGAGCTTATGCCTAGACTGCGGGATATTCAGCAACCCCAAGTCGGCCGATCTATATTCCATCTGCCACCTCTCTGCCCACTCTCCCAACCTGTCCAAGTCCTTCTGCAGAGTCCCTGCTTTCTCTACACTATCTGTCCCTCCACCTGTGGCAAAATCCAGCATGTCATTTGTCATAAGGTTCCACTACACAGAATACAGCGCATTGTCTCCAAGGCCTCTAGGATCATCAACTCTCCCCTCCCCTCAATCCATTCCATTTACCTCCAACGTACCTCAAAACGGGCAACAAAGACCATCTCGGACGGACCCCTCCCATCCAGCAAACCACCTTTTCCAGTCTCTCCCTTCAGGGAGGCGCCTTAGGTCACTTGCTACAAAATCCACCCGTTTTAAAAACAGTTTCTTCCCCTCAGCAATAAGAACACTTAATTCCCTCCAATAACTTTTTGACTTTGATGTATACAGTGTCTTGTCTATGGTTTTTGTCTGTTCTTTTGCACTATGTATTGTTGGTGAGATTTGTGATTTGTGATGTGCTTTATTATTATGATCTGTGTTGTTATTAGTGTTAATGTGCTAAAGCAGTGTACCATCATGTACCAAACCCAATTACCACCAACCCTGGTCGTCTGGCAAATAAAGTTTCTATTCTATTCTATTCTATTCTATGTGAGTTTGTGACCACGACTTATTCGACCTGGCATGAGGCCCAACTGCATTGCACGCGTTTATGGCACCAGGCAAACTCTCGCTGAACTGCGCCAGGACTCACTGTTTGGAAGTTTGATCTTGCATTTCGGAATGGGAATAAGTTCAGCGAATCTGAGCAGCAAATTACTTCATAAGTGTATCACTAAAGTAATTTGCTCACTTTAATATACATTGGCTGTTTTGTATGTGAGCGTACAGCGATACCAAAGCTGGCCACCGTACAGCAAAACGACCTGGATCTATAATGATCAAAAGGCATTCGATAAAACTGCGCACTCATGGATTACATAAAATGACGCTCTGTACTCTTAAATTCAAATGCTGTTCCTTAATAGTGTTCGGAGATGGAGAGGAGGAAGACTGGTGTTTTATTACTTGCCCTGCAGTAGTTTTTGGAATGTGACCTCGTCCAGTTGTGGTGGGAAATGTTTGGGCTCCAGGTGAACGGTGACTGCTCCAAAGCGGTCCACCCTGCCGGCGACGCTCATCGGGGAAGCGGGCGCCGAGCCGGAGCGGCTCCGGGGAAACAGCGGGGCTCCGGGAGCCCGCGCGCCCGGACAATGCCCCCGCATTCGGCAGACAATGGGGCGGCTGCAGGTGCCAGCCAGCACGCGGGCTCCCAGGGACAGCATCGGCCCGGGACTCGCTGCACTCTGGCCGGGAGGACGATCAACCTCTACCGCATTTCACACAGTTACAGCCCTCTACCGGGCACGAAATGAAGGTTCGCCGCAACCACTGGTTTGTGACCAAAGATCATAGAGCGCTCTATGATCTTTGTTTGTGACCAGTAAAAAAGACGTATTACATAGAAGGGTCTCGAGCCGAAACGTCACCCATTCCTTCTCTCCAGAGATGCTGCCTGTCCCGCTGAGTTACTCCAGCTTTTTGTGTCTATCTTCGTATTACATAGAACATGGATAGGATAGGTTTGGAGGGATATGGACCAAATGATGGCAGGTGGGACTAGTGTAGCTGGGACATGTTGGCCGGTGTAGGCAAGTTGGACGGAAAGGCCTGTTTCCACACTGTATCACTCTATGACTGAACATAGCACAGCACATGAATAGGTCGAAGAGAGACACAAAATGCTGGAGTAACTCAGTGGGACAGGCAGCATCTCTGGAGAGAAGGAATGGGTGACGTTTCGGGTGAAGACCCTTCTTCACATGAATAGGTCATTTGGCCCACAATGTCAATGCCGGACATGATGCCAAGTTAAACTAATCTAAGAGACACTAGGAATTTCAGATGCTGGTTTAGAAAAACACAAAGTGCTGAAGTAACTCAGTGAGACAGGCAGCATCTCTGGCAAACATGAATAGGTTGCATTTCGGGTTGGGACCCTTCTTCAGACTGATTTTGGAGGGGAGGTGAGGGGGGAGAAAACTGGAAGAGTTGGGACAGGACAAAGCCTGCCAAATTATGTGTGGATACAGGTGGGGGGGTTGGTTGAGTGGTCTATTTGGCAGATGTTGGTCAAAAGCCAGAGATGAATATAAGAGAAAAGTGTAGTAGTTTGTTTTGTAGGTTAGTTACCTAAATTTGGAGAATTCGATATTCATACTTAAGTGGGGTATGAGGTGCTATTCCTGCAGTTTTCATATAGTCTCACTCTGGCAATGGAGGAGGCCCGTGACAAATCAGTTTTGGAATGGAAAGGGCGGTTAAAATGGTTAGCAATCCCGAGATCCAGCTGACTTTGGCGGACCGAGCAGTTTGGTGAAACAGTCGCTTGGTCTCGTCAGGAACACTAAATGCAGGAAAGGAGGCCACGTCAGGAACACTAAATGCAGTAAATTAGGTTAGAGGAGGATTACATTAACCTCTCTCTTACCTTGAAGGACTACTGCGGTTCCTGGATGGATTTGAGGGAGGAGGTATAGAGACAGGTATTGCATCTCCTATTGGTGCAATGGACAGTAGTCCTGAATGGAGTAGTCCTGAATGGAGGGGGTGGTTTTTGTGGGAAGGGATGAGTGTACCAAGGAATACCTGTGAAAGGCAGAAAGGGGTGGGTATTCCGGGCTATACATAACAGATGGTAACATGAAGTATGTGGAAAGTGGAAAGTGAAAAGGAATTGTATGATCGCACCAATGGGCAGATCTTCCCAGGGACCAGTATACATTTGGACGTTAGGACTGTTAGGCGTAACCAACATAAAAGCAGTCATAGTTGAGGGCCAGGCATGAGACCCTGGTACTGCATCGAGGCTGCCTCCTGTTCCCATGCAGAATTTGTTGATTTCGTTAACTTCACCATAAACTTCCACCCTGCCTTCAAATTCACCCGGACTATCTCTGACATCTCTCTCCCCTTTCTTGATCTCTCTGTCTCCATCACAGGGGACAGACTATCAAACCCACCAACTTCCACAGTTACCTGGACTACACCTCCTCCCATGCTGCATCTTGCATAGATGCTACCCCCTATTCTCAATTTCCCTGTTTCTGCAGCTTCTGCTCCCAAGATGAGGCTTTCCACTCTACGACATCTGAGATGACCTCTTTCTTTAGTAAACACGGTTTCCCCTCTGCCATCACAGATGGATCCCTCACCCTTGTATCCTCCACCCTTGTGTACTGCAAATCTGCCCTTGCTCCACCTTCCCCCTGACAGAACGATAGTCTTCCCATGATCCTCACTTTTCACTCCACCATCCTCCGCATACAACACATCAATCTCCAACATTTCCGTCACCTTCCATGTGATCCCAACTACCAGTCACATCTTCCCATCCCCACCCCTCTCTGCCGTCTGCAGAGACCGCTCCCTCCACAACTCCTTGGTTCACTCATCCCTTCACACCCAAACCATCCCTCCCCAGGTAGTTTCCCCTGCAAACGTCGGAGGTACAACACCTGTCCCTATACCTCCTCCCTCACATCCATCCAGGGGCTGGCTCCAGGTGAGACATGCACCTCCTCTAACTTCATCTACTCCATCCAATATCCCAAAGATGCTTCCTTTACATCGCTGAGACCAAACGTAGACTTGGTGACCGTTTTGCCGAATACTTGCGCTTGCTCTGACAAGGGCTACTTTGCCTCATTTATAAACTGACAACTGCAGCTCCTTGTTTCTGCACTCAGCATCAATAACATTGGCATAGATAGGGTAGACAGTCAGAACATTGTTTCCAGCATGGAAATATCAAATACAAGTGGGCAGAGTTTTAAAGTGAGATGGGCAATGTTTAAAGGAGGTGTGCATGACAGATAAGAGTTGGCCTTGGCATCAGGTTCAGCGCAGACATTGTGGGCCAAAGGGTCAGTTCCTATGCTGTATTGTTCTATGTTTTGTGCAAATAACCTATCCTGTTTCCTTAATATCACCTCAGTGACTACATTTGAAAAATAATTTATTGATTGTGAAAGTGTTCCATGAATCCAGTTTCTTTTCTGATAACTGTCACATCTCATAATTCTTGGACATTGCTTAAATTCAGCGGGTCAGGCAGCATCTCTGGAGAAAATACATAGATGACGTCTCGGGTTGAGACCCTTCGTCTGTAAACCAGCACCTGCACTTCCTTCCTACACATCGAAAACAGATGCTTCGATCACTTACTTTCCAGCTGCTTGTGAAAATTTATTCTACGTAATTTTTGGCAAATTTTCTAGGATTATAACTGGATTATAACATTCCAGCAGTACTTGATCAGGATGACCAGGCTTCATGAAAGTTATTATATAAATGCAGATAAATGCAGTTTTCTGACATGCATTGCGTATTATTCAAAATAATTTCAAAAGAAATAAAGTCATAGAGTGATACAGTGTGGAACCAGGCCCTTCATCCAAACCTGCCCACACCGGCCAACATGTTCCAGCTACACTAGTCCCACCTGCCTGCGCTTGGTCCATATCCCTCCAAACCTGTCCTATTCATGTACCTACCTGTCTATAACTGTTTCTTAAACTTTGGGATAGTCCCAGCCTCAACTACCTCATCTGACAGACAATAGGTGCAGGAGTACTTTCAAGAGAGAGCTAGATAGGGCCCTTAAAGATAGCGGAGTCAGGGGATATGGGGAGAAGGCAGGAACGGGGTACCGATTGGGGATGATCAGCCATGATCACATTGAATGGCGTGCTGGCTCGATGGGTCGAATGGCCTACTCCTGCACCTATTGTCTATTGTCTAGGCCATTCGGCCCTTCGAGCCAGCACTGCTATTCAATGTGATCATGGCTGATCATCCAGAAACCCTGCCTTCTCCCCATACCCCTTGATTCCGCAAGCCCGAAGAGCTCTATCTAACTCTCTTTTGAATGCATCCAGTGAATCGGTCTCCACTGTCTTCTGAGGCAGAGAATTCCACAAATTCACAACTCTCTGTGTGAAAAAGTTTTTCCTCATCTCAGTTCTAAATGGCCTACCACTTATTACTTGTAAGATCCCCTCTCATCCTTCTAAATTCCAGTGAATACAAGTCCAGTCGCTCCATTCTTTCATCATATGACAGTTTCGCATCCTGGGAATTAACCTCGTGAACTTACGCTGCACTCCCTCAATAGCAAGAATGTACTTCCTCAAATTAGGAGACCATGACGGCACACAATACTCCAGGTGTGGTCTCACCAGGGCCCTGTAACACTGCAGAAGGACTCCTGCTCCTATACTCAACTCCTCATTATGAAGGCCTACATGCCATTAGCTTTCTTCACTGCCTGTTGTACCTGCATGCTTATTTTCAGTGACTGATATACTAGGACACCCAGGTCTCGTTATACTTCCCCTTTTCCTAACCTGACACCATTTAGATAATAATCTGCCTTCCCCGTCTTGCCACCATTTATCCACATTATACTGCATCTGCCATGCATCTGCCCACTCATCCAACCTGTCCAAGTCACCCTGCATCCTCATAGCATCCTCTTCACAGTTCACACTGCCACCCAGCTTTGTGTCATCTGCAAATTTGCTAATGTTACTCTTAATTCCTTCATCTAAATCATTAATGTATATTGTAAATAGCTGCGGTCCCAACATCAAGCCTTGTGGCACCCCACCAGTCACTGCCTGCCATTCTGAAAAGGACCCGTTAATCCCTACCCTTTGTTTCCTGTCAGCTAACCAATGTTCTATCCATGTCAATATCCTACCCCCAATACCATGTGCTCTAATTTTGCCCACTAATCTCGTGTGAGACCTTATCAAAGGCTTTCTGAAACTCCAGGTACACTACATCCACTGGATCTCCCTTGTCCATTTTTCTTGTTACATCCTTACAACAAAAATTCCATAAGATTTGTCAAGCATGATTTCCCCTTTGTAACTCCATGCTGACGTGGACCGATCCTGTTACTGCTTTCCAAATGCACTGCTATTACATCTTTGATAATTGACTCCAGCATCTTCCCCACCACTGATGTCAGGCTAACTGGTCCATAATTCCCTGCTTTCTCTCTTCCTCCTTTCTAGAAAAGTGGAATAACATTAGCTACCCTCCAATCCACAGGAACTGATCTAGAATCTATAGAACATTGGATAATGATCACCAATGCGTCCACGATTTCTACAAACACCTCCTTGAGTACACTGGGATGCAGACCATCAGGCCCTGGGGATTTATCAGCCTTCAGTCCCATCAGTCTACCCAACACCATTTCCTAATGTGAATTTCCTTCAGTTCCACCATCACCCTAGGTCCTCTGTCCCCTAGTACATCTGGGAGATTGTTTGTGTCTTCCTTAGTGAAGACAGAACCAAAGTACCTGTTCAACTTGTCTGCCATTTCCTTGTTTCCCATAATAAATTCACCTGTTTCTGTCTTCAAGGAACATACATTTGTCTTAACTATTTTTTTCCTCTTCACATACCTAAAGAAGCTTTTGCTATCCTCCTTTATATTCTTGGCTAGCTTACCTCCGTACTTCATCTTTTCTCCCCGTATTGCCTTTTTAATCACTTTCTGTTGATCTTTAAAAGTTTCCCTAACCACCTCTGGCTTCCCGCTCATCTTTGCTATGTTTTTCGTCTTCTCTTTTATTTTTATACTGTCCCTGACTTCCCTTGTCAGTCCCGGTCGCCGCTTACTCCCCTTAGAATCTTTCTTCCTCTTTGGAATGAACTGATCCTGCACCTTCTGTATTATTCCCAGAAATACCTGCCATCGCTGTTCCACCGTTATCCCTGCTAGGGTCTCTTTCCAGTCAACTTTGGCCAGCTCCTCCCTCATGCCTCCATAGTCCGCTTTGTTCAACTGTAATACTGACACTTCTGATTTTCCCTTCTCCCTCTCAAATTGCAGATTAAAGCTTATCATATTATGGTCACTACCTCCTAATGGTTCCTTTATCTTGAGTTCCCTTTATCAAATTAGTTACTTATTATTCAAAAACAATTTCATAAGAAATTGCCAAACGTATGAAGGCAAGATATCCTGAAAATAGAGAAATATAAATAGTGCTGAATGAGATATTTCGTACGGATCAGCATGAAAGGGTGATTTAAAAACCCTCAATCTTTATTAGTGTAACTGGCGTCTCTTTGTGATGGATTACGGTAGTGGGCGGGCTGCCCTTTCCCCTTTCACAGGGGAAGTTTAACATCGGCGCCGCGGTGCCGCATGGAAACAGCGTTTTGTTGCTGAGGTTGCCCTGTAGACACCATGTCCTCGAAAAAGAAAGCCAAGTCCAAACCGGTGCGGAGTCAGGGCGCCTCCCCGAGGGTTGGGGCTGACTGTTTGGTATCGCCGGTGAACTCCCCTGGCGCTCGGAGTCCCGGGGCTGAGCTGGACAGTGCAGAGACCAAACCCCAGCCTTGCCTTTCACTGACAGTCACTGACACCTTAGACAAAGGTATGGATGTTTCAGTACTTGTTTCAACTTTTGTTTCAAAATGGTTGTATTATCGAAAGGGATGACACGAAAAATTACAAGAACCTGCTGATACAGGTTGAAAAAAAAAGACACAAAAAGTGCTGGAGTAACTCAGCGGGTCAGGCAGCATCTCCGGATAAGATGGATAGGTGACGTTTGGGGGCGGGATCCTTTTTCAGGCTGATGAGTCTGAAGAAGGGTCCCGACCCGAAACATCACTTATCCAAGTTCTCATGATGCTGCCCGACCCGCCGAGTTACTGCAACATTTTGTATCTTCTTATGTAAATGATCAAAACCTTCTAATTCAGATAATGCATCAAATAATCAGATTCACAGGTTATGCACTGCAAGCACAGATTTAAAGTGATTGGTAAAGGTATTGGAGGGTGATAAAGGTGGTAGGGGTCTGGCCGATAGGTGAAATAGGCAGAAACTGTCATCATGTTAGAACAGTATTGACTATATTCTAGAAGAACTGTGACTTACAAGATGATCCACCTAGTACTCAAATGTGGGATGAGTAATAAGAAGTCCAGATACGACCTTGACAAGGCCATCAAAAAGGCCAAAAGGGACCTGCTCTAAGCTGGAGGATGGGGCAGGGCTTGAATGCCATTACCTCCTACAAGGCGAAATCAGGTGGCAGCTCAAACGACAGCAAAGCATCACTTCCTGACGAATGCGTTCTACGCACGCTTTCATAGGGAGAACACTGATGTGCCTTCCCGACCCCCCATACGCCCTGATGGTATTTGTAGAGTGAATGTCTAAAATAGAGAGTTTTATCCTTGGAATAAAAACAGAAAACATTGGAAATACTTGGAACAAGCAGCATTTTTTTGTGTGGGAGATAGTGAACGTTCCACATTGATAACCATTTATTAGAACCAAGGAAAGGAAAAAAATGAAACAAATTTGAAGTTGAAAGAGGGGAAGGAGACAGGAGATAAAGAGACAGTCCATGATCGGATGCAGATCAGAGAGATTGACTGATACTTCTTGTAGTATTGCAAACTGAAGGTGGATAGTGAAGGCTAGTGAATAATAAAAGTTATGCTTCAATATTAAATTCTAACTGGAATATAAGGCCTGCATTAGCCTACATAAATGTAACCTATGTTTATATTGGTGAGGAATGAAATCTGAAATGGCAAAAGAAAGGCAGAAAACAAAGAAGGCTAGATGAGACCTATTGTCTTGACATCAATGAAGCATTTCACCACAGTTGACAAGTCTTGGTAAAACCGAGTACTGTGGAAATCAAGGGTAACCTCTCTGTTAGCTGGACTCAATTACTTTTGTGTTTCCATGTTCACATAGATTTAGTAAAATCCGTTAATTGTTGTTGGGCCTGTATTCATGCAGGCAAATAGAGAGGACACTGTCACACACCTGACTTACGTTTTGCAGTTAGTAGAACAACTTTATGAAGTTGAGCAGCTCCACAGTACACATAGCTGGTGAGTTTCTGACCAATGGTAATTCCCCATGCCCTTGTTCATGGGCATTTCTGACCCGCTGAGGTACTCCAGCATGACGTGTCATTTTATGGAAAATAATATCTGTAGTTCCTTGTTTCTAGTATGTGGTACATTAACTGGCTTCTTTGCAAAGATGCTGCTTGATGTTCTGAGTGTTTCCAGCGATTTCTGTCTTCGATTTTTGAGAAATTGAAAACTGAATTAAATACTATGCAAATAAAAACAAACAACTCTCCTAATTTTGTCATACGTTAGATCAATGTTGAAGCAATTGTATGTGGTTTGTTTAAGATAAATACCCTGAATAACTCCTGCAGTGATATCCTTGACCTTAAATAACCACAAGTACATTAATTTATTCCAATTATTCTTCCAGCATTCAGAGTTTTCGGCTTGACTTCTATGGACTGGAATAAACTAAGGCTGTGATTTCATTTGTGGCCAAATGCTGCAGTGAAGAGCAATCATCTTGCCTCTAGATTTTTTTTTTCCAGTTGGCCAGGGTTGTGACGAGGTCTGGAACTGAGTGGAACCCAAACAGAGCAGCAGAGAGCAGATCATGCTACCTGTCACTTTGCTGAATGATGGTGCAGCTGTGAGTGGGACTGAATATATCCCAGTTCACATCACAAGGGTATAACCACATGAAAATTGTGGCACATTTTTAAGGTTGGAAAAAGAACTAAAGGAAACGTGAGCAAAACCCTTTTCTGAAATAGTGAATTATTATCTGGAATGCACCACCTGATGCTATGGTTGAAGCTGGTTATATCAGAGTTTATTAAAAAAATAATAATAAATAGTAAAATGAGGAAAACAAAATTCAAAGTTAGAGGAAAGAGCTGGAGAGTAAAATTAATAGAGACCTGTTACAAAATACTATAATGTGCTGGATGGACAAAATGGTATCTCTCTGTGCTGCAACAATTGTATTATTATAAATAGGGAGCAACAAAACAAGCCAGATTGATCTCACTGGCAAAATAAGTGGCAGGACAGAGAATGGAGGAGCACATTTAAACTTAAATAGATTTATGCCAAACTATTTTATGAAGTGCACAGTATGCAAGACTGACTGGTAAACATTGGAAAATCAAAGTATCCATTATGGTTTCATTGTTGTTCTTGTAGCTGATGAGAAGGTACCTAAGGCTTGCCGAAGATGTCTCGCTCAAATGGGTCTGAACAACATAAAACTGGCAAATATCTGCATTGGCCGACCAATCCTCCTTACCAGTGCTGCTGGTAGCCAGGAGGTAAGTACTATTGAAAATTAAGAGCAAAACAGTCCTGTTGGTTTACTTAAAGTTCTCATTATCTATATTTTCTAATTGTTTATTTTCTCAAAGCACTGCAATGTAATGAAATATCGCCTTCAAGTTTTCCCATGCACCATTCTGACTCGGACATGTGTCACAGTTTCTTCATCATTACTAAGTCAATATTCTGGGACAACTGAATTATTATTGAAGCATGATCACCTCCAAAGGCCCAACAATACATTTAGCCATGACCCAAGAAATTGAAATGATGGTGCTTCCATGTCTATGGTGTTAGAACTTTGAACGCAGAACAGTGTAGCATAGGGACAAGCCCTTTGGCCCATTATGCCTGCACCAGCCATGATACTACTATAATTAATCCCACCTGCATGCAAATGATCTATTCCCTCTATTTCCTGCATGTTCTGTCTAAATGCCTCTTACTAAAGGTAGCTACCTTCCCATACCTTCAGTGTCCCCCTGACTCTCAGTCTGATGAAGGGTCATGACCCAAAACATCACCTATTCCTTTTCTCCAGAGATGCTGCCTGACCTGCTGAGTTACTCCAGCATTTTGTGTCTATCTTTGGTGTAAACCAGCATCTGTAGTCCCTACTTACACATAGCTGCTATAGTGTAGTAAACAATATATTATTTGATTATTATTCTTGTCAATATTGCAACATTGTGGGATTAACATCTTGCATGTGAGAAATGATAGACGGGAAAAACATTATTACTTGATCCTCTCTCTTGATACATTGTGTTGCCTGCTATTTAAAATACATGCATTCCTCATTCGAAAACCAGATGAAATACCTAAGACAATTTTGAGACACAAAACTGCAGAGTCTCGCCTAGTGGATCAGAATCTGTCCAGTAGTCCACTCTGACTGAGATTGATATTATATGGCAGCTATCTGTTGCATGAAGTGACCTTGCTCCTAGTTTGCGGAATTCAGTGAATTATCGTGTGATATATCATTTGGCAGCCTGTTCACGTGTCCACAGTTGTAATGGAAACGATCCACCTTTGCACATACTAGATCTGCCCTTTTCCACAATTTGAGATTGTATCCTGGGGCCCTCCCTATGTATTGCAATATGACAGCATAATATGCAGTGTGTTTGTTGGTACCATGCGGTATGTTGTTGTATAGTTGGTCAAATGTACAGAGCTTCTACTTTGCAGGCTAACACGTGTATTCTTAGGTATGCACAGCATGGCCTGTACCAAGTTTCCCAGCGGGTAAAATCGGGTTGAATAGAATCGCACAGAAGAATCTAAAGGTTAAAGTGAATGATGTTGTTACTGCCCAGCCACTGCTTGGTCCGGTACTGCAGGCAGAGGAAGTACAAGTAGCTTTGAGGTTTGTATCTGGTAGATCCAATGTTAGCCATTAATCTGCTATTTTCCTCATTTGTATTTATTTCAGATTTCCAGCATTTATAACATGTTGCTTTTGCATTTTTGTTTTCTTTTTCTATGTGTGTGTTGTGTAGCAAGAAATGTAATAATAAATTACCATAAGTTGTGTTTTTGGTCAGTTGGTATGAGTTCTTAATACCTGTCAGTGGCATCATTCATTTGCATTCCATGACCTCTATTGTGATACCAGGACCTGTATCCTGTCCTGCTGAGTTGACAGGTTATACTTTGAACCTAAGTGAAGGAATAAACTTCTATGTGGAAAAAAGAAGACATGACATGAATATAACACAACATTGTAATGAATTGACATTCTGTGACACATCACTGTTTAAAGTAATAGTCATTTGTTCCTGCACATTAGCCCAAATTGTTTTAAGCTTTACTTGCCTTGCTTATTGCAGAGATGAAGATGAATCTTTCAACAAAGAAGAATTTTCTGACTTCTTGGTGAGGAATATGGGTAAGAAGATTCTAATTACTCAAGGCTCTATCAACTCACAAAATCATGGGTCATAGCACCGGATGCTTTTTATCTCATTTAATCTGCATCAGCTCAGTGGAAATGCAGTCCATCCAGTTACTCTCTTCCTCCCTTCCTCCATAGGCTTGCATTTGTTTTGCATTCAAGGACGTATCTGATTCACTTAAGAGCATCAAGATTGAATTTTCCTCCCAGAGGGAACAATTTTTTTTCTAAACGGTCTTGCCCTTCATGATTTAAAATACTTTACCCAATCCCTTCTTAGTAGTTCTGTCTGTTCCAGGTATAACAATCCCAGATTCTTCATTCTTTTCACTAAACTAAAAGTCCTACATCCCTTCAATGAAAGGCCTTAATTTATCTCAGGAGCTGTGTTGCCTAGAATAGTGCTCAACCATGACCAAGTGAGTGTTCTATAAAAGGGCTCCTCATGATTTCGATGTCCTTGTACTATTTGCCTCTGTTTATAAAGTCCAATATCCTGTCCATTTCTCAATCTCCGGGACTCACTGCCTCTGTATTCCTTTTAGTATTGTGCCTTCTAGTTTAAATTGGCTGCCCTTGATTTATCAAGAAATGTTACAATAGACAATAGGTGCAGGAGTACGCCATTCGGCCCTTCGAGCCAGCAGCCATTCAATATGATCATCGTCTACACGTTACATTTTTCTGCATTATGTTTAATCTGTCACATGTTCACCCATTTCATCAGTTTTGTTATTTCAATCATTTTTAAGTTTGCTATTATCAGCTTTCACATTTTTTTCCAAGTTTTGTATTGTCTAAAAATCTAGATTTTGTGCCCTGCTGCCTCAAATCCAAGTCATTAACGTGTGTTAAAACCAGTAATCCTCACAGTTCAAGGAACCTGGGTTCGATGTTGACTTCACGTGCTGTCGGTGTGGCTGTGTAGTCTCCCTGTGGCTGTGTAGTCCCCCCCCCCCTGATTTTCAGCCAATGTAATTTTATCCTGCATGCAAGAGTTCCTCAAATTGGGAAAACAGCCAGTGTACACATTGTAGGTTCATTGTATGCTTTGCAACACTTCCCAGGGAATGTACACAGGTACACAATTCTCTCAAGGTAGGGTTGTAATGAAGGCTTTTGCTACATTAACTATCATCAGTCACGGTATTGAGTATAGAAGTTGGGACATAATGTTACAACTGTATAAGACGTTGGTGAGGCAGCATTTGGAGTATTACTCTCAGTTTTGGTCACCATACTATAGGAAGGATATCATTAAGGTGGAAAGAGTGCAGAGAAGATTTACAAGGATGTTGCCAGGACTTGAGGGCTTGAGCCATAAGGAGAGATTGGGCAAGCTAGGATTTTATTCCTTGGAGCACAGGAGGCTAAGTGGTGATCCTGTAGAGGTGTATAAAATCATGACGGGAATTGAGTCTTTTGCCAAGGGTAGGAGAATCAAGAATCAGAGGACATAGGTTTAAGGTGAGGAGGGGACATATTAATAGGAATCTGAAGGGCATCTTTGTTACACAGAGAAGGTAGTGGAGGCAGGTACAATTACAACATTTAAAAGCCACTTGGAAAGTTACACGGCTAGTAAATGTTTAGAGGATTATGGACCAAATGTGGCCAAATAGGGAGTAGGTTGGTATGGACGAGTTGGATTGAAGGGCCTGTTTTATTTGCTATATGACTCTTATGTTTCGGTGTATATATACAAAACAAATTATAGGACTTATCGCTAATTTTATTTTAATCTTCTACTTTATTTTCATGTAGATGGGAAGATAGTATTACCGGGCAACTTACTGAATATTACGTTTTACGGTCGGACTTTTCACTTGATGGTGATGAAGATAAAAGGAGTGGATGGTATTGTTATGGAAACATCGTTCAACGTCACATCCAGTTTAACAAGTGTGAATGAGGAATCCTTGCTTGATAAATCAGTACAGGAGAACGAAGCAATAGACTTGTCGACTAATTTCAGCAATTTGGCCATAGAAGTTACTCGGGACAGAGATAGTAGTACTACTTCAGATTTATCTTGTCCTATGGCCGAATCTCAAACGATATCAATTTCTACTTCTGTGGACAGTGGAAAATTACTGGAAGCAGACAATGGGATAATATGCTCCACAGTGAGCAACAGTGAAGATGTCGAGCAGTGTGAATCTATTCAGGAAGGAGATGGCAAATGTGACTCTCCTGTGGAGGACCTGGTTCTGATGTCAAACAGTTGCTTAAAAAGCAACAAAGATACTTTTTACTACATTTCTTTCCTCACTCAAATTAAGTTCCTGCAAGGACATAACAGCGAAGAACAAATCAAAGAAGAATACAAATCCAAAGTCACATATGACATGATTGGAGGACTGGACAGTCAGCTGAAGATGATTAGAGAAATTATTGAATTACCCTTGAAACAACCACAACTGTTCATGGCCTATGGTAGGACATTGCAAACTGTGATTAGAATTGATCTATTTTAATTTGATATAAATAAGCTTTAATTATTGTTCAAAAAAACAAGTGCTGGAACAACTCAGCAGGTCAGGCAGCATGTGTGGAAGGAATGGACTGATAATGTTGGGACCTTTTCCCCTGAAATTTGGAAGGAGTGGGGGTGGAAAGCTGGATGAAAGAGGTGGGGTGGGACAAAGCCCGGTAAATGATAGGTGGGTACAGGTAAGGGGGAAGGGGTAATTGGCAGATGGGTGGTGTAAATAGTAAAGGCTGGAGTGAAAAGGAGGCAAAAGGATATCAGGTAAAGAAAGAAGAGGAGGAGTGGAATGTAAAGACGGAGGGAGGAATGTGAGACTTGGGATATTTCTTTGTTGGTAGCAAAATCATCTAGAAGGTGATTTTACTGAAACTGTTTTCCACAGCATGATTTAAATTTATTGGGCTTGAACCTGTTGGGGAATCCTGGCATTTTCATGCTGATCTGCATTTTCCACCCCATGACTGTCCCCTCCCCCCCCCCCTTTCTCCTAGTGCACTGCTATTGGACTCTTGACATCTGTCAGAGGAGTGCAAGCCTACTGCAGTTTCATCCAACCTCTCCCTCCTGCCACTCCTTCGCTCTCTCCCCCTCATACCCCTCCCCCATTCATACCCTTCCGCCTCCCCATGCTCTGACTAGATACAAACCCTGACCTATGCCAAAGTAGATTACAATGTTTAATCACTGGATTGTGCAGTGGTAAATTTGATGGACCACAGCACAATGGCCATGGAGGCCACTGATCACCTCTGCCAGCTTGTTCATTTGGAACGTGAACGTACATGAAGATCATGCAAGTTCAGAATTATTGTTTTTGCTGTCTTAGGCTGGAAAACTTACATATATATAGCAAAATTATCTCCTTGGGTATTCAATATATATATTGAATACCTAAGGAGATAATTTTGCTACATTCACTGTTGACTTGATTTTGAGCAGTTCAACGTTCCAGGCAGACTACAGTCGCCCGGCCTTGTCATCTAGGGTGTGGCATTGTTTTGTGGGTATCCGTGAGAACAAGGGGCCATTATTATAAGATAGTCGTCAAGGAATTCAGTCGTCAATTCATAGATATGTTGTTGGGCTTAATCACTAGTGGACTTAAACACGGACAGCAGTTTTGAGACTACCACTTGCTACGATATTAAATTTCACAATATAATACAAAAACAGATGATTGTTATATTTATAGAAGAGAATTAACATTAAAGCCAAGCGTGAATCCAAATGCATAGAGCACTGTGAATACTGGAGATATCATCAATAGATGGTTTTACAAATTCAGCTTGACTTAACTATACAGGTGTGTAAAACGGAGGACTAGGTCTTCCTGGTGAAGAAGGCAGAGCCATTTTAGGCAAACTTTTTATGTTTCCTCTTGGTTTTGAACAGCATTGACATGAATAGCGCATTCTCTGATTTAAGGAATGTGGACCTGGGTTGTAGTAAATGCAGTCATTTGGCTTTGAAACTGTTGATCTGTCCATGGAGTCTAGAGGCAGGGCTGGATTATGGAACTGCTAAAGGTATGCTATGCTATGAATTAGTGCAGTCGTAAATAAAAAGCCGAACCAAACCCTAAGGTTTACACTTGGATGGATAGAATTGAAAAGTAGGGGATTTTAGTAATGAAACATTGATTAGATCGCCTTAAGTGTACATTTCTGGTTACTGTGTTTTATTAAAAAAATAGTTATAAAAAATATGGTTATAGAAATATGAGGGTATGGTTTGCAGGAATTGGTAAACAGACAGGTCTCTTGTCTTCAGGAAAACGGCTTGAGGAGTGACCAAGCAGAAACCTTCAAAATCACAAAGAAATTGGTAGAGGTAATGCTCCAGTGTCGGGGGAAAAGCATAACCAAAGCCCATTATTGTAAGATGGTCACCAAGAAATCTAGTAAAGAATTCATATATTTGTAAATGAGCAAAGAGTTGTGAGAATGTTGAAGTCTGTACCACAAAAGATCAGCTATGGAGCAAAAGTTTCAAAGGTCTTTTATTGTCACATGTACCAATTAAGGTACAGTGATATGCAAATTACCATACAACCATATGAAAAAAAAGAGCAACAAGACACACCACTACATAAGAGTTAACATAAACATCCACCACAGCGGATTCCCCACATTCCTCACTGTGATGGAAGGCAAAAAAGTCCAATCTCCTTCCTCTTTATTCTCCCGCGGTCGGGGCAGTCGAACCATCCATCGGGGCGGTCGAAGCTCCTGCAGCCGGCGGTCGAAGCTCCCGCATCGGGGGCGGTCGAAGCTCCTGCAGCTTGGAGTTCTCGAAGTCGGTCTCTGATTAGAGACCGCGAGCTCCGTGATGTTAAGTCCACAAGCACCCATGGTTGGAGCTCTGAGATCGATCCCTGGCAAAGGGATCGCGACTTCCGCAATGTTAAAGTCCTGCGGTGTTGCTCTCGAAAATTACGGAAGAAAATTGCATCTCCGTCGAGGTAAGATATTAGAAAAAGAATTCCCACCCCCCACATAAAACAAGCTAAAGCACACTAAAAACATACAATTAACACATAGTCAAGAGTGTTTTATTGTCATGTGTCCCATATAGAACAATGAGATTCTTACTTGCTGCAGCACAACAGAATATGTAAACACAGTACACTGTAAACAATATGATAAACGAGAGAGAGGGAAAAAAGTTGTGTACACACACACACACACACACACACACACACACACGCACACGCACACGCACACGCACACGCACACGCACACGCACACGCACACGCACACGCACACGCACACGCACACACACACACACACACGCGCGGAGATGGAGAGAGGGGTGGGGGATGGGAGGAGAGAGGGATGGGGGAGGGGGAGAGAGGTGAGGGGGGAGGGATGGGGGAGGACGGAGATGGGGTAGGGGAGGGAGGGAGAAGAGTGTGCAGGGAGGGGTGGGGGGAGAGAGGGGAAAGAGTGGGGAGGGGGAGGGGAGGGGGGGAGAGAAGTGGTAGAGTGGGGAGGGAGGGAGGGGGAGAGGGGTAGGGAGAGTGGTGGAAGAGGGACGGGGGAGTGGTGGAAGAGGGACAGAGGGGCAGGGGAAGGGGTGGGGGGAGAGAGGGGGGGAGGGGGAAGGGAGGGGGAGAGAGGGGTGGGGAGGGAGAGGGTGGGTTAAGTGGGAGAGAAGTGGAAGAGTGGGGAGGGAGGGGTAGGGGGAGTGGTGGAAGAGGGACAGAGGGGTATGGGGAAGGGGGCAGGGAAGAGGGAAGGGGTGGGGTCGAGAGGGAAGGGGGGTGGGGAGAGAGGGATGGGGGCGGGAGGGTGAGGAGAGGGAGATGGAGAGGGAGATGGAGGGGGAGGAGAGAGGGGTGGGGGAGGGGAGGAGAGGTGAGGGGGAGAGAGGTGTGGGGAGGGGGGAGGGAGGCGAGGAGGGAGATGGGGGTAGGGGTACGTTCACCAACATTCTATGGGTGAGAGCTGTTTTTTTTTAACATTTGAAATTTTGGGGGGGGGAGAAGGATTTTATTTTAAAAATGTGTACATAAACACGACGAAATTTAATCAGGAGTTGGATTACTTGGAATGAAAAGTGAAATCTTTACCGAAATGGAAAAAAT
>CM075977.1:230554278-230642808 GCA_038087875.1 Malacoraja senta
CCTTAACAGGTTTGCCTGTTAGCTGGGTCAGGGGATAGTTAAACAATTGTAAAAGTGTTTTTTCAAGGTGTTTAGTCAGTAGGTCTTGTCCTAGCCTGTTCACCTAATAATGTTGCATCATATAAAAACCTGGCACTGCAGAGAGCCTCATTACTTTGCACTGGGATGCTTTGGCCCGCAAGTCGACACTGGAGAATCCTGAAAAAGAACATCAGTGATTGGTTTGGTTGTCAGTGGCAAGTGCAGGTGGTTCATAGTGACAGCATGTGCTGCCTCAAAAGTTTCAGCAATTTTGTTGATGTTTTCATCTTCTAATGCTCGGGTACCTGCTTTCCTTTGTTTCAGGTACTTTGGAGAAAGTGAAGCAAGGCTGAGACAGATCTTTGCAGAAGCCACTCAATGGTAACTCCAAAATAAATTCCAAATTGCTGTGATTAGCAAGGAACTTTTAACGGAACCATAGACATTTACAGTACATGACCCTATATAACACCTTGCTAGAGCGATCCAAAACTAATTGCAATTCCCCTTTCGCAAAAGTCCTAAAATTTCAAATCTTGTCTTATCACTTTAATTTCATATCTCTTGCATCATTCTGAATAATGTAGGCATAAATCCCATAGCTGCTCCATAGTTTTCTAGCAATTGCATTATACATTTTTGTCAATACCAATTTACTCTTTCTTTATTCTCTGTTGAGTAACTTTTTAGATGTGTTACTGCCTTTATCTTTGTTCAGAGTTGTTATTTTCTTCAGAAATATTTTCCTATATTAATTATTCCATTTCCTCATTTTCACTCCTCCCACTTTGTTTTTGAATCCATGTGAAACATTTAATTAGTATCTCTGCCATATCTTTGTCCTCCTTTTATATTTTCCCCAAGTCTCTGTATTCCTTCATAATGTATCTATATTTGCTTTTTTATTTATCCTTTTTTATACCTGCATTTGGTCCTAATTGTGTCCTTCACTTTTATACTAAACTTTAAACATTCCTTAATCCTTCAATCATGGGTAGATGAGGTTAGTAATTTCCTATTCTGGTGGGCGCTGTTAACCAGAGGAACTATTGTGGAGATATAGTAGGTTTGTGGCTGGTATTATTGAAATCGGCTTTTTATTCCAAATTATTTAGTTAATTGCGCTTGAATCTGGAGCTGGCGAGGTGGGCTTTACTACTGTATTTGAATTATTCATCTGGGCCTCTAGATTATTGGTTCAGGAACATTACCAAATATATCAGCACCACAGTGGAATAACCTAGATCATATTTAGATATTGGCCTTGAATCAATAAATTTTCAATTAGATATGTATATGCGATCAGCTAAAGCAAGCGAAGCAAAAAAAACCCATCTTAGTTCTTTGATAACACAAAAAACGTTTATTTCCAAACTGATGTTAGTGAAAGAACTGTCCACTTAAGTGTACAATAATGTTTGGGAAGTGGGGCGATTATCTCCTGTGAAAAAATGTTTTGATTCCACTTAATGAGATTCATTAAAAAAAAGCATTTGTGTATGTAACTTTTATGATACGTTTAATAGCTTATCTCTCTTTTCCAGTCAACCGTCAATCATATTTATAGATGAACTTGATGCCATTTGTCCAAAGCGGGAAGGAGCTCAGCATGAAGTTGAGAAGCGAGTGGTGGCATCACTGCTTACGCTAATGGATGGTATAGGCTCGGTGAGTAAAGGGTGGTAGAATTAATAGTAAGACAATTATTCAGCAAAGTGAATTAAAGTTCAGAGCATTGAGATCTGTTATTTTATGATGTTTGAGGCTGATACTTGACCTTTCAGTTAGTGCATAAGGTAGGTTGGGTAAAGGGGTGTTTTGTCACACTTTATGATCCTTGATAAGGTTGGTGGGTGCACATAATGGTCTGGCAGAGAAAAGCTTTGATCATGCTCCAAAATGGTGTGATTTATTCTGTTGTGGTTGTATGTTTTCCCTGAACCAGTGCTTGGTAGATGATTGAGATCTAATATCCAGGCTCTATGACTCTTCTAGAAACCATTCTTGATTCTCCCTGTATCTCATAACAAAGCCACATTGGAATGGTTTAGGAAGTTATGTCTGCCTGATAAAGACATGAGCATATTGATGCTCACAAATGAGTTGAATGCTCTGTGTCATGAACATGAAGTGAATGCATGGGAGCTCTCAATAACCCTCATTTTGGATCTCCTGTTGACAATTGATTATGGAAAATATGGTGATGTTGGGAATTGGTAGAGATGGGGAATAGTAGATTTTTGTACATGCGAATATGTATGAAAGGGAAACATGCTTTTCTCACACATATAAATCAGATCTCGTTACAGCATATGTAGGAAGGAACTGCAGATGCTGGGTTATACCGAAAATAGACACTGGACTAATTCAGTGGGTCAGGCAGCATCTCTGGAGAAAAGGAATAGGTGACATTTTGGGTCCTGAAACATCACCTATTAGTTTTCTCCAGAGATCCTGGCCCACTGAGTTACTCATTACAGCATACTTCTGTTCCACTGTAATTGCTTTCCTTGCAGTGAATTATTTCTAGAAATATTGGTGTTTAGCTTATGGTAAGATTTGAGAGAGCTTTCCTCCTTAATAGTTATCCTGTTTCAATTTTCTTCTTGGTAAGAAAGATTATAGTTTTGGTATAATTTATTTTGAAAGCAGCTGGAATAAATGATTTTTAAATAGTTGGAATATGGATATTCCAGTAGTTCTGTGTAGTTACAATAATATGGATATAGCCCATTATGATTAGACAAACATTTTGAACCCATCTCCAATTGCTCATGAGAAAAGGGGCTTCAAAAATTGCTGCCGTCTTTGTAGTAAAGATAGTGCCACCATTCGATTGGGTAAGGAGTTCTGAGACTGACCCAATTAGTCCATCAGGGAAGCAATGGTGAGGTAATTGCAATTTAGAATAGTGTGTGTCATGGAAGGCAGCTTGCAGAGGTGGTACTCCCATACCTCTGCTGTCTTTGTACTTCTAGATTGTGGAGATCATTGGTTAAATATTACAATGAATGGTAATGGGTATTTACAAAAAAAAACTAGCAAACCAAATGTTGCAGTTTTTCTATGTGAACCTGTGATTGGCACCTGTCATTTGAATGTTGAGGTTATAAAGTAGATGTATTTATGGAATACATTTTTTTCTGTTCATGTCAGGAAGGGAGTCAAGGACAGCTCTTGGTCCTTGCTGCCACAAATCGACCTCATGCTTTGGATCCAGCACTTCGGCGACCTGGGCGGTTCGATAAAGAAATAGAGATTGGTATTCCTAATGCCGCAGATCGGCTCGATATCTTGAAGAAATTTCTGAAGAATATTCCAATCTCGTTGACTGAGAAGGAGCTGGTACACATTGCAGACGGTGCTCATGGATACGTTGGTGCAGATCTGGTTGCAGTCTGCAAGGAAGCAGGTAAAGATGTTGCACTACTGATCTAATTTTAGCTGTTGCACCATCTTGTGGTGAAATTGAGGTGGTGTTGCCAAAACACCACGAGCTGCTTCTGAGGGCACTGAATGAGGATTTAAGCTAAAATGGAGCAAGGTGCATTGAGGTTGTTGTCTCAGGATATATTGGGAGCTCTTGCACAATGTTGTCGTTGTTTCCTGTACATTAAGGGTTCCTCATGCATGTAGATCACATACATTAGGAAAGTAAAAAACCCCATAGAAAACAGGTGCAGGAGGAGGCCATTCGGCCCTTCGAGCCAGCACCGCCATTCATTGTGATCATGGCTGATCATCCCCAATCAATAACCCGTGCCTGCTTTCTCCCCATATCCCTTAATTCTATTCTGACAGAATGTGCATTTGTTACTACTTTTTAATGTGTATTGGTATTGTAGATCTAACTGCGAATAGCTCCTTCTGTTCTAACTGGAAGCAACTTTGTTATCTGTTCAACTATTCAGGTAGATGTGAATTGCATGGCTATTATTTATGAAGTTAGTGTTGCACTCGGGCGGACAGGGACTGCAGAGAGAGTGACAGTGGTCGGAACAACTCTGGTCACATCACGGTGAAGGAGCGTGTGTGTGGCCCGGATATTGAACTGATGGCTATGGGTCTCCGCTTAAACTGTGTGCCCTAGGAATTCTTACACATTGCTGTGGTGGCCGTTTATGTTTAATCTTTATGTAGTTTTGTATCTTGTTTCTTTTTTGTATGACTGCATGGTAAATCAAATTTCACTGTACCTCGATACACGTGACAATAAAGGACCATTGAACCAGTTGTGGCTGACCAAACAAAGTGTGTTATATTTAGGCAAAATTGATAGTTTTAATTGTCTTCTGGAGAAAGGCATGAGTCTAATAGCAAATAACTTCTTAAAAAATGTTAATCGATGAGGCATTTTCCTGATGTTAGACTGAAGGAGAACTATTGAAATTCATGGGCTTTGAATCTCTTCAGACTCCAGGCCTGAGCAGGAACGCAGGTTTTCAAATGAGATGCCACCTTTGACCTTGCTTGAGCAAGCCCCATGCTGAGCACAGTACAAATCGGTAGTGACTTCTTTGAGATCTGCCTCCACCACGCATCTATGTCAACCATACCCTGTCCTAACTTGGATTTAGTCTCCCTGTAGGGCATTCATGATAGGCAGGGCTCCAGTGTGATTGGCTGCAGCAACTTCAGTACAATATGTGCTAAGAAGCTATTTCACTGACCTGGACCATGCCCCTTTCAAGCACCACTGGATATGCAGTTCAATGACTGACCAACATTGGTAGTGTGCTTCCTGGAATGGATGGAAAGTATTAGTTGCAAACTCAATGGTTCAATGGTCTTTATTTGTCACGGCACAGTGAAATTAGTTTTGCATAAATCACACATGCAGGTGCCGCCATTTTTGGCGCCATTATTCAAAGTCCAAAGTCTGGTTGGCCCGTGCGCTCAGTCTACTGGAGCAGTTCCCGCGAACTGACGTCCCTCTCCTCTCCTCGCCCGACCATCTTTGTGGCCCACGGGCGCCTCCTGCAGCCAACATTGTAACTCTTGGAAAGCACTTGAATTCCCTCCAAGATAGACACAAAATGTTGGGAGTAACTTAGCGGGGGCAGGCAGCATTGTTCGTTGTACAGCATTATGCAGAGAATTTCACTATTGTAAAGTCGCCTTTTTATCTCTGTTTAAATGTAGGAGCATTGGATTTATTTGCTAAATTGCTTCAACCCCGTCTGTGCAAACTTCCCTTGTAATTTCTGTCTTGCTAATTCCTGTCCATTGCCACTGTGATGGATGGATGATTTTACCACTTCAGCATTGCTTACAGTTTGTTCAGGCCATTTGGCTACATGTCCATATTCTGTACTTTGTCCTAGATTACTTCCAGATCAAATAGGAGAGCTTCATTTTGTGTAGCTTCCAATGTAAGGAATAGTGTTTGTGTTAAGAAACAAAGTAATTCTAATATGAAACTTCAACGTTCAGTATTATTATGTGCCACCTGGATGGAGTGTGAAGAGTTGATTTCTCTATAGCTGCATCTGTTTTCATGTAGTTTACCTATGAGACGGGTATACAACAAAAACATTGCTATAATTTTTTTTAATGCGGGATGACTTTTATGGCAGTGAAGCAATTAACTTTTGAGTAATTGGAATATCAATTTTCACAACCAGGTGTTTTGCTGCTAGAGTGCTCTCGATTGAGATATATGACAATAGCTCATGAGCAACTCATGTTAGCCTTTTCTGACCATAGAGAAAGTCTATTAAATATTTGTTCACTGTAGCATTGATGAGGGTTGACTTGCTGTGCCTCACAACTATTTCTGCAAGAAAAGAAATGAACTTTAACAAGTTTCGTCTTGAACTGTGTTGTATTCTTGTGGTTGACACAGATCAACAATTTAAATTTTTTTTTCTTTAGCTCTTTTTCTTTAACTCATGCCTCTGATGTAATAGATGTTAATTTCCACCATGCATTAAACCTTCCTGTTGAATGCTTAAGAAAGCAAATATTGGCAGTTTGGGATGCTCGTCATGGCAAAGTTCTGCATAATGTTCTGTAAAATCTTCTTAATTGGTTATTGCATTTTAAGATTTTTTTGAAGAAGTATTGCTTGTAGGATAGTAATCTTATTTTTTCAGATATCGGTAAAATGTAAATGCACTAGAATTAAACAATTATTTTGGGAAAACCTGGATTTTTAGATTAATTGTGAGTTTGTCAATGGAAGGAGATGAGGAGGAATTTCTTTAGTCAGAGGATGGTGAATCTGGAATTTTTTGCCGCAGAAGGTTGTTGTGGAGGCCAAGTCAATGGATAGATAGATTCTTGATTAGCATGGGTGTCAGGGGTTATGGGGAGAAGGCAAGAGAATGGGGTTAGCAGGAAGAGATAGATCAGCCATGATTGAATGGCGATGTAGACTTGATGGGCTGAATGGCCTAATTCTGCTCCTATCACTTGTGACCCTATGACCTTATAATCAAATATTCAATTACAGAAGCAAAGTAGTAGCTCTGATTTTAAGTGGCAGATTGGCAGAATAATAATACCTATTTCTCCTATTAAGCAATTTTCATCCTCTGCATTACTGAGGCTAGTTTTTTTGTTTCTATGATGTAGTTTTGTGGACCAACCATTATTCAATGCCTTGTTTATTCTCTATCTGTGAGTTCAAACAGTGAGTGTTAATGCTTTCCCCCCCCCCCCCCCCCATGTGATACTGCACAATTGACTGTGGTACTTCTCTCTCTAATGTTTATGTATCAATGAATTATCGTGCAAAAGGCCAGGACTTAAGAATATAAGAAAGGAACATGAGTATACAAAAGGGCCCCTCAAATCTGCCTCTCCGTTGAATATGTTCATGGCTGGCCTGATATTGGCTTTGGGTCCATTTTTCTGCATGTGACCATTCCTCTCTCACTTTCTAATAAAACAAATCTGTGGCAAAAATCCTAGAAAAAGGATTAGCATTTGGACCCTCAGTGATCCCATCTTCAATGATAGTCAATGCCGAGCGTTGAATGTTAAAAGTAAGGCAGAAGCACTTGCAACAGCCTTCTGCTAGAGGTGTGGAGACTTCTAGCTAGAAGTGTGAAATCTTGCCTGAGCTCCCATTGTTACAGTTACTACCTGACCTGTGTGGTTCTGGCATTTCTGCTGTTTTAGATTTTCCGCATCTGCAGTTTTTTGCTGCATTTATAGCACAACAATTTTTTTTGTATGATTTCATTGTCATTGCTCCTTGCATGATCTGGATGGAAAGTGTGTTAACCAGCTGTCTTGAGCCGATTTGATTTGCTCCATGTGAGATTAAGAAATGGGATTGGTGTCAATGTGCGAGAAGATTGGCATTGGTGTGGTGGACTGAAGACGTTTTTTCTGCGTCTCTTAAACACTGAAAACTTTGGACTTAGTAAAACCTTTGGGATCAGACCGTATCCATGCTGCAATTCTGAGGATCCTGCGCTTTAAAGCAAGCCACACATTGAACCAAACTGTTCCATTATAGTGATGGCACTAATATGTACCAAGCAACATGGAAAAAGTAGAAGCAAGGAACTGCAGATGCTGATTAATACACAAAAGGACACAAAGTGCTGGAGTAACTCAACAGGTCAGGCAGCATCTCTGGAGGACATGGATAGGTGATGATTCAGGCCGAGACCTTTCATCAGACATGGAAAATGTACTGGATTTGTAAATTTGTTAGATCAGTGGTAGGAAAGCTGTTGGAGAAGATTCCCAGAAATAGGATTTATTCTAATTTGGAAGAAAATGGGCTAATTCAGGGCAGTGAGCATTTGTGCAGGGCAGGTTATGTCCTACAAATTTTATTGAGTTCTTTGAGAAGGTGACAAGATGATCTGCGCAATTACAAGGCTACCTATTTCTTATTGATCATTAGCAAAATGTTATCAAGCTGCTCTTACGCACTGGTGATCTGCTCACCTGATGAGTTTTGGTTTCATTGAGATCATTCATTGGCTTCCGATTTTGGTCCAAACATGGACAAAAGAGCTGAACTGCAAAGATTAGGTGAAAATGGTTGCGTTTGACATGAAAGCAATGTTTTGCTGAATGTGGCATCAAAGAAGTCTGTAAAAATGAGGCCAATGGGCATCAAGGGAACAACATTCCACTTGCTGTGCAGTTGAAGATTGTTGTGGGAGGTCAATCATCTTGACCTCAGAGCAGTGCAGCAGGACTTGCTGAGGGCAGCGACCCAGGCCGAAGTATTTTCTTGTGTGTATTTGCTGTTATGCTTTAGATTTTTCCATATAAATTCAGGATTGCTTCCTGATTCAATTCCACATGTCCCTTACTATGTTTAATTATTGATTGGAATAATTATTTATTTCATGCAAACCGATATGAAATATTGAACCAAATGTCTACCTTATTTTGCATGAGGAAGTGTATCGTGAAATTACCCCCAGACTGACCGGTTATAATTTTAAGCTTTTTTTATCTCATCCTTGACTTCCAACAGTCCAGCAGTATTTTCTTTTTTAGGAAGACCCAGGTCTATATCAGGTGGTATATTGGTTCAGTGACTTGTGCTCCATCATCCCTCTAAGCTACTCATTGCTTCACCATTTTTTGAAGAATCTTGCCAAAAAACAAACGTCTGTAGCATATGGTGAACATTTTAAAAGTATTCTTTCAAAAACAGTTTGCTGTAGGGCATATGCACTTCATCCTTCCACTGGTGTTCAGAGATGCAGATGTAAGCTCAGGGAAAAGCTAAAAATAAACTGCAGGTGCGAAAAGTCTGAAATAAAACAGAAATTGCTGGGAATACTCAGCAGGACAGGCAGTATTTATGATAAGAGGAAGGGAGTTAATGTTTTAGGTCTGAATTGGGGAAAAAGAGAAAACAAATTAGTTTTTAGTAGCTGAGAAAGTAAGGGTGGGTTGGGCAGGATAAAGGGAATATTCTGATAGGAAATACAAGCTGGGTTAATATGATACTTACCTGCCTGCATACCGTAGACAAAAATTGCTGGAGAAACACAGTGGGTGAGGCAGCATCTATGGAGCGAAGGAAATAGGCGACGTTTCGGGTCGAGACCCTTCTTCAGACGTTCTTCAGATTTTCCAGCATCTGCAGTTCCTTCTTAAACATGCCTGCATCCCGTGCTGCTATTAGCAAGGCCGTGGGCTATTCCCAGTAGAGTAAACCATACTTAAAGAGAAAATCTGTGCAAAGTCACAGAAGGGTGGTAGGCAGAAATGGCAAGTACTGACAAAGCTCAAATAATAGCACATTATAATTCTTCACCATCATTAGCAGATTGTGACTCTGGGCCAATACTGAATTTAAAGACCAAATGTTCTTGTTTGCATTAGAACTGGCCAGTTCATCTGTAATATGTCTGTTCTTTTTCAATGGGTCTTGCCTAATCTGGGTATTTTTAGCATTCTCTTTTGGTTATAGATTTCTAGCAGTTCTGCATCTCATGGTTCCAGTGTAGTTTTTGGTTCTTCTCACATTCTCTCTATTTTCTTTCAGGTTTAAACTGGACAGCACTGCAAATAATAGTTACAATCTTAATCTCCACTCTATCACAGATGCTTCCTTTCTTTTCTCCATCTCTTTCCCCTCTACATCTCATTTATTTGGCTTTTCCAACTCAGATGAAGGATCTTTAATATGATAAGTTGATTCTGTTTCTTTCCTCACAGTTCCTGCGTGACCTCCTGAGTGATTCTTGCATTTTCTCCTTTTTCAGATTTTCAGTATCTACGTTTTTTTTGCTTTCTCTATTGAGTTAAATTTCTTTGCATATTTACAAATTTATTGCATGTTAAGTGTGCTGGTAATGGTTGAAAAGTGTGTTAATGTGCTTTTAGTGTGTTGATGCTCTTTAATATGACACTTTGTGTTACAGTTTGTTCACATTTGTTGTGCCACTGTTCATTACTGCTATGTAAAAGGATAATATTGTTGTGATGCTCTTACTTACAGAGTGAAATGAGCTATCTGCGGCTTCTCATACCTGCACTGTTGATGAAAGCTAAACGTATCTACCGCGACGTGACCTTTTTAATTTGTCCATTGTTAAAAGCAGTTGACACTAGTGTTTTTTTTATAGTGGTTGATGTGAATTACTGCTTTTCAGGCAGTTCATTTCTGAGAAAGAAAGGTCACCCTACTGTCAACATCAACAGATGTTCAGAATAACTTCTCAAAATGTACATAAAATTAGGATAGGATCTGCCCGATTTAGCACCAAAGAATCTGTTCTGTTACTAGATCCACACTAGCCTA
Source organism: Malacoraja senta (assembly GCA_038087875.1). Lineage (NCBI taxonomy): Eukaryota > Metazoa > Chordata > Chondrichthyes > Rajiformes > Rajidae > Malacoraja > Malacoraja senta. The sequence goes on from CM075977.1 coordinate 230,564,531, forward strand.
ACCATACTCTAATTTTGTTACTACCTGCAAGAGGAAGGTATAGGTGCTTTGAAACCGTGATCACCAGGTTCAAACAGCTTCTTCCTCGCCACCATCAACCTCTTGAACACGATACAACACCAACGTCAGCAACTATGATCTTCTATGAACTGTCTTTGGTTGCACGATAGACTTCGATTTTTACACTTTTATAGTTACCTTATCCTGGTCTGGTTACCTACCCATCATGGTCTGGTTTGGCTCAGCCACCAAGCACGACACCTGGAGGCTGCAACGAATCGTCCGATCAGCAGAGAAGGTTATTGGCTGCAACCTTCCCTCCATTGATGAACTTTTCACTGCAAGGGCCATGAAGCGAGCAGGCAAGATTATCTCTGACCCCTCTCACCCTGGCCACAAACTCTTTGAATCACTTCCCTCTGGAAGGCGACTCCGGACTGTCGAAGCTGCCACAGCCAGACATAAAAACAGGTTTTATCCACGAGTAGTTGCTCTACACAACAGCCAAAAATCTGTAGCCTCCCTTTGATCTGGTATTTTGTTGGTTCACATGCTTGATCAATGGTGTTTTATCATTAATATTTTATTATTATTAATGTTTAGTGTTTTCTGAGTCATTCATAACTGTCACTGTATGTCATATTGTTACTTGTGGGCGGAGCACCAAGGCAAATTCCTTGTATGTGAATACTTGGCCAATAAACTTACTTATATCAAAAATAAATAATTTATTATATGTTTGATTATTATATGTTATCGGGGCCTGTAGAACTGCAGTAAGTAAGAATTATATTGTTCTGTTATCAGTACATATGACAAACATTCTTGTCCCTTGACTCTTAAAATTGAGATTCTCACCTAAGTCACTTTATTATATTAAAGTACCATTGAACCCTTTGAATCAGAAAAAGTCAGTCCAGTGCCAAGGGCTTGGATACAGATAGGTGATGGATTGAAAGGGTAAGAGTCTTACCCCATGTCTGATAGGACTAGGCCTCTTGAAGTATTTCAGGTGCAGATAGGAACTGTGTTGCAACTTCTCAAAATTGTGAAAAGGGCGACAGAGACTGTGGAGAATGGGGATGATGCATCTTTTCCCGCATTGATGGCAGTTATATTGTGGGGCAGGCTGCCATCTCCTGGAATGCTGGAGTAACTCAGCCTCAGTAAATCAACAAGATCAGTAAATCCTGTTTATGCTTCTCACAATACTCCAGCATTTTTGTGTCCCTTTTTATTGTAAACCAGCTTCTGCAGTTCCTTGTGTCTAGATCTACTGGAATGACAGCACTCGGGAGAATTGTCAAAATGCAGTTTAATGGCAGAGATTGAAAAATAGAGTATATTATTCATGTAGATAACGACCGAAATTTTCTTGTGGGGTCATTCTAATAATACTATGTGTTTAATGACACTTAAAGAGTCATTAAACAGCCCCTTTGGCCCACCAAATCTATGCCGATCGTCATGCCAATCCATTCTAATCTCACTGGTCTGCACTAATTCCATATCCCTCTATGCCCTGTCAATTGTCTGTTAATTGTTATCACTGTTCTTGTCTCCATAGTAATATCATTTAAGAGACACCTCTCAGCAATTTTGGCCAGAAACTAACTACTCTCTGAAATATTTACCCCTCAAATTCCCTTCAAACCTCCTCCCTCTCACCTTACACCTAAACCCTCTATTTTTAGACACCTTGACCATGGGAAACAGACACTGGTTATCCATCTTGTTTATGCCTTTCACATAATTGTACATCTCTATCATGTCCCCTCCCAGCCTCCTTTGCCCCAGAAAAAAGTCATAACCAATGAAATGTCTCATGATAACTCAAGCCCTGCAATCCAGGTAAGCTCTTTGTGCATCTTTTCTGCACACCTTCAGCTTAATCACACCCTTCCTTTAGTGTGATGGCCATAACTACAAACAATGCTCCGTGCTGCCACTAATGGTTAAAACATTGTTTCTACACTGCAATATGATGCAACAATTCTGTACAATGAAGGCAAACAAGCCTTAAGTCTTCCTCATCTCTTTGCCTACCTGTGTTGCCATTTTCAGGGAACAATATTATCGCACCCCAAGGTCTCTCTGTTCAACAACATTTCCCAGAGTCCTGACATTCACTGTGTATGCCCTTCCCTGGTTCAACTTCCTAGAACCCCCCCATCGCTTCACACTTGTCCAAGTTAAATTCCACCTGCCCTTCGCTTGTCGCTAATCCCAGTTGATATATTAGGCAACTTTATTCACTATCCACTATACTATGAATTTTGATGTTATCAGTTTTATTCTATCATGGCTACATTGTTTCCAGTAATGTTAGTCTTCAGCAAAGATGCATTATGAACACGAGTACCTTTTATGATTTAAAAAGTTTATCGCTGTAAGAAGTGCCTTTTGCAATTTTCAAAATATTTATGCTTGCCAAGGAACAATTTCCTTTTCCAAACTGACTTTTATATTTTGGTAGGAAGCTGCATGTTTCTAATAGAACACAAATGTACTTATTTTAATTAATGTTGCTGGATCCAACGTGCTTGACTCTGTAATCAGATTTACTTTCCTTGTCCAAGCCTGCTGTACCAGATGTTTTCTTGCATTAATTCAGAGTAAGTCCCCTGCTTATCCGCAGTGGTTTCCAAAGACAATTGATGTATAGCCCGAGGGAAAAACAGGACTGGACCTGGAACAGTTTGACCTTGTACTGGGCTAGAGAATTAACTGTACTTTTGAAGGCTTATTCATACCTTGAAAAAATAAACAAAATTGGAACATGCTTATGGCAAAGTGCTTCCTCTAATTATTGCACCTTAACCCTTCAATGCCCAGGATGGGAATCATTCTGAGTAAATAATAAATAGCATGGCTTATGTCCTTATTTTGCACAAATAATATGAGTGAATTCTACTGATCACAAATACTCTATCCATTGAGTGAAGAGCTGTGAATCATGCAGGAACTTCCAGTACACTAGCATCATTGTGGGCTATGGAATTCACTGGTGTAATTAGAAAAAAAGAGATAATGACGAGGAAACAGGAAGACAGTTTCCATATGTGGCTTGATTAGTGTTATTTTATGTTAAATGTTTCCTTTTTGTAGCACTGAACTGATGATGTCTTCCCCAAATAATCACAGGCAGATCTTTCTATTTAAGATTGAATTTTTTGTGTGCAGTTCGTGACTATTGAGGCATCACTGGATAGTGTTTTAATGACATATGGATTACAGTTTTTTTTCCCCTTGTTGCTTTTCTCCCTTTTCTTCTCAACAGGGGCTATTTATTAATTGTTTCCTTATTTATAGACATTTCCGCTCACATGACATTGAGAAACAATTAGAAACATAGAAAAATAAGTGCAGGATAGGCCATTCGGCCCTTCGAGCCAGCACTGCCATTCAATATGATCATGGCTGATCATCTAAAATCAGTTCGTGCTTTTTCCCCATATCCCTTGATTCCTTTAGCACTAAGAGCTAAATCTAACTCTCTTGAAAACATCCAGTGAATTGGCCTCCACTGCCTTCTGTGGCAGAGAATTCCACAGATTCACAACTCTCTGGGTGAAAAAGTTTTTCCTCATCGCAGTCCTAAATAGCCTACCCCTTATTTTTAAACTGTGACTCCTGGTTCTGTATTCCCCCAACATATAGCCTGTCCAATCCTTTAAGAATTGTATATGTTTCTATGAGATCTCCTCTCATCCTTCTAAATTCCAGTGAATACAAGCCCAGTCGACCCATTCTTTCATCATATGTAAGTCCCGCCATCCAGGGAATTAACCTGGTGAACCTACGCTGCACTCCCTCAATAGCAATAATGTCCTTCCTCAAATTAGGAGACCAAAATTGCACACAATACTCCAGGTGTGGTCTCACCAGGGCCCTGTACAACTGCAGTAGGACCTCCTTGCTCCTAAACTCAAATCCTCTCGCAATGAATGCCAACATGCCATTAGCTTTCTTCACTGCCTGCTCTACCTGCATGCTTACTTTCAGTGACTGATGTACAAGCACACCCAGGTCTTGTTGCACCTCCCCTTTTCATAATCTGACACCATTCAGATAATCTGCCTTCCTGTTCTTGCCACCAAAGTGGATAACCTCACATTTATCCACATTATACTGCACCTGCCATGCATCTACCCACTCACCCAACCTATCCAAGTCACCCTGCAGCCTGATAACATCCTCCTCGCAGCTCACACTGGTACCCAGCTTTGTGTCATCCACAAACTTGGAGATGTCACATTTAATTCCCTTGTCTAAATCGTTATTATATATTGAAAATAACTGGGGTCCCAGCACCGTGCCTTGAGGCACCCCACTAGTCACTGCCTGCCATTCTGAAAAGGACCCGTTAATTCCTACTCTTTGCTTCCTGTCTGCCAACCAGTTCTCCATCCATGTCAATACCCTACCCCCAATACCATGTGCTCTAATTTTGCACGTTAATCTCTTATGGGGGACCTTGTCAAAAACCTTTTGAAAGTCTAGATACACCACATCCATTGGCTCTCTCTTATCCATTCAACTTGTTACATCCTCAAAAAATTCCAGAAGATTAGTCAAGCATGATTTCCTCTTCATAAATCCATGCTGACTTTGACCGATCCTGTCACTGCTTTCCAAATGCGCTACTATAACATCTTTAACAATCGACTTAAGCATCTTCCCCACTACAAATGTAAGGCTAACTGGTCTATAATTCTCCATTTTCTCCCTCCCTCCATTCTTAAAAAGTGGAGTAACATTGACTACCCTCCAGTCCACAAGAACTGATCCAGAGTCGAGAGAACATTGGAAAATGATAACCAATGCATCCACGATTTCTAGGGCCACCTCTTTGAGTACTCTGGGATGCAGACCATCAGACCCTGGGGAATTATCTGCCTTCAGTCCCAACAGTTTACCTAACACCATTTCCTGACTAATGTGGATTTCCTTCAGTTCCTCCCTCCCACTAGATCCTCGGTCCCCTAGTATTTCTGGGAGATTGTTTGTCTACCTTAGTGAAGACAGAACCAAAGTACTCGTTTAACTGTTCTGCCATTTCTTTGTTTCCCATTATAAATTCACCTGTCTCTGATTGCAAGGGACCTATATTTGTCTTCACTAATCTTTTCGTTTTTACATACAGTGCCTTCCATAATGTTTGGGACAAAGACCCATAATTTATTTATTTGCCTCTGTTCTCCACAACTTGAGATTTGTAATAGAAAAAATCACATGTGGTTAAAGTGCACTGTGTCAGATTTTAATAAAGGCCATTTTTATACATTTTGGTTTCACCATGTAGAAATTACAGCAGTGTATATACATAGTCCCCCCATTTCAGGGCACCATAATGTTTGGGACACAGCAATGTCATGTAAATTAAAGTTGTCGTTTAGTATTTTGTTGCAAATCCTTTGCGTGCAATGACTGCTTGAAGTCTGCGATTCATGGACATCACCAGTTGCTGGGTGCCTTCTCTGGTGATGCTCTGCCAGGCCTGTATTGCTGCCATCTTTAGCTTATGCTTGTTTTGGGGGCTTGACGCCTTCAGTTTTCTCTTCAGCATATAAAAGGCACGCTCAATTGGGTTCAGATTAGGTGATTGACTTGGCCACTCAAGAATTGACCATTTTTTAGCTTTGTAAAACTTTGTTGCTTTAGCAGTATGTTTGGGATCATTGTCTGTAGAATGAACTGCCAGCCAATGAGTTTGAACTTAAGCAGATAGGATGTATGCTACTACCATCAGCTGTTGTATCATCAATGAAGATAAGTGAACCAGTATCTTCAGCAGCCATACATACCCAGGCCATAACACCCAGGGTATCCCAGGAAGGAAGATTATTATCTAAATGGTGTCAATTGGGAAAAGGGGAAGCACAACGGCATCTGGGGGTCCTTGTTCATCAGTCACTGAAAGTAAGCATGCAGGTACAGCACCAGTGAAGAAAGCAAATGGCATGTTGGCCTTCATAACAAGATGAGTAGAGTATAGGAGTAAAGAGGTCCTTCTGCAGTTGTATAGGGCGCTAGTGAGACCACACCAGGAGTTTTGTGTGCAGTTCTGGTCCCCTAATTTGAGGAAGGACATTCTTCCTATTGAGGGAGTGCAGCGTAGGTTTACAAGGTTAATTCCCAGGGATGGCGGGACTGTCACATGCTGAGAGAATGGAGCGGCTGGGCTTGTATTCTCTGGAGTTTAGAAGGATGAGAGGGCATCTTATTGAAACATATAAGATTATTAAGGGTTTGGACACGCTAGAGGCAGGAAACATATTCCCAATGTTGGGGGAGTCCAGAACCAGGGGCTGCAGTTTAAGAATAAGGAGTAAGCCATTTAGAACGGAGACGAGGAAACACTTTTTCACACAGAGAGTTGTGAGTCTGTGGAATTCTCTGCCTCAGAGGGCGATGGAGGCCGGTTCTCTGGATACTTTCAAGAGAGAGCTAGATAGGGCTCTTAAAGATAGCGGAGTCGGGGGATATGGGGAGAAGGGAGGAACGGGGTACTGATTGGGGATGATCAACCATGATCACATTGAATGGCGATGCTGGCTCAAAGGGCCGAATGGCCTATTCCTGCCCCTATTGTCTATTGTCTACCCCAACCACCGTGTTTCACAGATGAGGTGGTATGCTTTGGATCTTGGGCAGTTCCTTCTCTCCTCCATACTTTGCTCTTGCCATCACTCTGATATGTTAATCTTCGTCTCATCTGTCCACAAGACCTTTTTCCAGAACTGTGGTTGCTCTTTGCAGTACTTGGCAAACTGTAAACTGGCCATCTATTTTGCAGCTAACCAGTGGTTTGCATCTTGCATTGTAGCCTCTGTATTTCTGTTCATAAAGTGTTTAAGAAGGAACTGCAGATGCTGGAAAATCGAAGGTAGACAAAAGTGCTGGAGAAACTCAGCGGGTGCAGCAGCATCTATGGAGCGAAGGAAATAGGCAATGTTTCGGGCCAAAACCCTTCTTCAGCTCCATAGATGCTGCTGCACCCGCTGAGTTTCTCCAGCACTTTTGTCTACCTTCTGTTCATAAAGTCTTCTGTGGACAGTGGTCATTGACAAATCCACACCTGACTCCTGAAAAGTGATTCTGATCTGTCGGACAGGTGTTTGGGTATTTTTCTTTATTATAGAGAGAATTCTTCTGTCATCACCTGTGGAGGTTTTTTGTTGGCCAGCGAGTCCCTTTGCGATTAGTAAGCTCACCAGTGCTCTCTTCTTAATGATGCTCCAAACAGTTGATTTTGGTAAGCCTGAGGTTTGGCTGATGTCTCTAACAGTTTTATTCTTTTCTCAGTCTCATAATGGCTTCTTTGACTTTCATTGGCACAACTTTGGTCCTCATGTTGATAAACAGCAATAAAGTTTCCAAAGGTGATGGAAAGACTGGAGGAAAGACTATGTGCTGAGAGCTCTCTTATACCTGCATGAAAGAGGCAATTAAACACACCTGAGCAATTACAAACACCATGTGTCCCAAACATTATGGTGCCCTGAAATGGGGGGACTATGCATAAACATAGCTGTAATTTCTACATGGTGAAACCAAATTGTATGAAAATACCCTTTAATAAAATCTGACAATGTGCACTTTAACCACGTGATTTTTCCTATTACAAATCTCAAATTATGGAGTACAGAGGCAAATCGATAAATGACGGGTCTTTGTCCCAAACAATATGGAGGGCACTGCATCTAACCTTTTAGAGTCCGTTTTTATATTCCCCTCAGGCTTTCTTTCATGCTCTTTTTTTCCCCTCTTCATTTACCACTTTGTCCTCTGTTAAGTTCTTAATTTCACCCAGTCCTCCGGTTTGCTGCTTCCTCTGGCCAATGTATATGCCTTTTTCTTGGATTGAACACTATCCTTGATTTCCCTCGTTAGCCACGGTTGAGCCGCCTTCCCCGTTTTTTTTCGCCAGGCAGAGATGAAAAATATTTGGAATTCATCCATGCGGTCTTTAAATCTTTGCCATTGCATCTCCATCGTCAACCCTGTAAGTATAATTTGCCAGTCTATCCTAGCCAATTCCTATCTCATACCTTCAAAGTCTCCTTTCTTTAACATTTGTTCATGTATGAAACTTACCAATAGAATAGAAAGCTATTTGACCGAAGCTTGTGTTATATAAATGCATGATGTCTACTGGAACTATATAGGACCTGTGGAGATCGTACCTGGAATAGAATGTAGAGTTGTGGTCTCCTCCTCCATTCTTCGGATAGAGGAAGTATAATAAAGGTTCCCACCAGTTATGAAGAAAGGTTAAGAAGACTGAGCCTATGCTTTTGATTTGAGAGGAATGAGAGCTGATATTCCTGAAACATTACAATTTTTACAGAGCTCGACAGGGTAGATTGTTTGTTTGTTATGGTGTTTGTTTTGTTGAGTTATGTAGAATGAAGGGTCACAGTCTGAAAATAGTGGATCAGCCTTTCAACACAAAAATGAAGGGCAACATTTTTATTCGGTGGACAGTGAATTATAGGAAATCTCTATCCAAAAAGACTGTGAAGGCCCAGTGACCACAGAGACCAAGAAAGAGAATAAGAAAGGATGGGTGTTCATGGGCTGAGGCAAAAGACTAACTGGCTATTTCTTATATGTTGCTATTTCCTTACCCTATCCTAATGCCCATGCTTTATTGTTGACCAGAAATAGAAAATCTGGCAGATGTTATTTTATTCACCTTTCTCAAATTTCCATGTAAATGTCAGCCATGCAATTCCAACATCTTTAAGCATTTTTGCTTAAATTGAAACATCGACAGCACTAACTCGGTCAAAGTGTTTAAGTGGGTGAATTTTCAAAACTGGCCATGATACAACCAATCAGTATGTTCTCCGGTATACATTTGTAGAAGTTTGATAGTATTTAATGACATTCCAAATTTCCTTGAACTTCTGAGGAAATAGAGGTGGGTGAGATTTCTTTGTAATTGCATCAATGTTTAGGTTTGTTAATCAAACCAAAGTGCAGTTTGCGACACAATCAAATCAGTTAATATTATAAATAAATACAATCAAGCCAAGCTCAGGTACAATAGGTAGATAAAGGGGAAGATACAGAGTGCAGAATATAGTTCTCAGCATTGTAGCAATCAATCAATCAAAGACTTTATTGTCATTCAAAAATACACTAACAAATGCAAGTCTGAACGAAATTTTGTTGCCATAGACAAATTCCAATGTCCACCATGAGGTAGAGGTGAATAGGACAGTACGCAAGCTTATGGAAGAACTGTTCACAAACCTGGTAGCAGAAGGGAAGAAGCTGTTCGTGAAGTCTGGTGGTGCATGTTTTCAAGTTTCTGTATCTTTTGCCCGATGGGAGTAGGAGAAGAAATGACTGGGGTGGGACAAGTCTTTGGTTATATTGGCTATTTTTCCGAGGCAACATGAAATGTGGAAGAGTCAATGCTGGGAAGTCTGGTCTGTGTGATTGACTGGGCTACATTTGCAACCTTCTGTAATTTCTGGTGGTCTTGGATAAACTATTCCAGAACCAAGCTGTGGTGCAACCCGACAGAATGGTTTCAATGCTAGAAGTTTGTAAGCGTCATTGGAGACATGCTGAATTTCCTCAGTCTTCTGAGGAAGCCGCGGTGTTGGTGGGCCGCCTTTGATGCGGTTGGTCCACAACAGATCATTGGTAATATTAACAGCAAGAAACCGAAGCTCTCAACTTCAGCGCCATTGATGCTGATTGGGACATGTTCACTGCTGCGCTTCCTGAAGTTAATAACTCCTTCACCCTGCTGACCTTCAGGGAAAGATTGTTTTCCTGACACCATGTTACCCAGTTCTCTATCTCCTTCCTGTGCATCATCTCATCATTGTTCGTGACTGATCCATCTGACAGTGGTGTCATCTGCAAACTTGTAGGTGGAGTAGAAGCCTATTTTGGCTGCACAGTCATGACTGTATAGGGAGTGGACTGAGAATGCATCCTTGCGGCACATCATTGTTCATAACTGTTGTGGAGAAGGTGTTGTCACCCATCCCCGCACATCCCACATGCACTTATCATTATCATCTGACCATTTCCCTCCACAAATGCTGACTCACTCACAGAGTTCCTCTAGCAATTTATTTTTTGCTAAAGATTCTAGCATCTGTGGATTTTTGTCCTCGTGACTTACAAATTTGATTGTTTTTTTAAGGAGGTGATCAAGTTGATTAATGAGCATAGGGCAGTGTTGTCTGCATGGACTAGTAAGGCTTTCAAAAGGTTCCCTCATGACAGGTTGATCCAGAAGGCACACGGGACCGTGGATAGATTGGATTCAAAACTGTCTTGGCTTTGGATGTGAGGAGGAAGTGGAGCAGGTATTATTCTGACTGGAGGCCTGTGACCAGTGCTATTCCACAGGCATCAGAGCTGTGCAAGCGTTGCACTTTGGGAGTTCAAATGCACAAGAAAGTATACGGTAAATGTTCCGTCCTTTAGGAGCATTGATGTACAAATGGATCTTGGAGAGCAAATCCATATATCCCTGTAATTGACAGATGCAAGTAGATAGGATGGTAAAAGCATATGGCATGCGTGCCTTCTCCAGTCAGGCCATTGACTATAAATGTCAGGAAGTCATGTTGCAGTTGTAAATAACTTTAGTTAGGAATATTGCGTACAGTTGTAGCCACCACATTACAGGAAAGATGTGGAGACTGAAAAAGGCGCAGAAGAGGTTCACCGGGATTAGAAAGTACTAGCTTGGATTATTTTCTCTGGATTGTTAGAGTGTGCTCAATCCCCTGCTCAACTCTCTACCCATAACTGAGTGGTCAAACATAACTCACTAGTTCACAAGTTATAGAAGTAGAATTAGGCCATTCGGCCCATTGAGTCTACTCAGCCATTCAATCATGGCTGATCTCTGCCTCCTCATCCCATTTTCCTCCAAAGCTATCTTTAAATGTGCCGACGATACCACCGTTGTTGGATGAATGACGGGTGACAATGAGTCCGAGTGTTGGAAGGAGATGATTGAAAAGCAACAGAACAACAATCTTGCTCTTAACTTCCGCAAGACCAAGGAACTGATTGTTAGCTTCAGAAAGGGAAAGGCAAGGATGCATGAGCCCTTCTTCAATGGGACAGAGGTGGACGAATTCAACAGCTTCACATCTCTGAACATCCATCATGGATCCAGCACATTGATGTAATCGCAAAGAAAACTCTTCTTCCTCAGGTGTTTGATGGGATTTGGCATGTCACCAAATATTCAGTCAAACTCCTTCAGATGTACGTTATTCTCTTATCATGTATCTATACGCTGTAAATAACTTGATTGTAATCATGTTAGCATGCAACAAATGCTTTTCACTGTAGCTCGGTACACATGACAATAAACTAAACTGAAACATTGGCTATTCTCCTGTTCCGTGGAACTTCACGTAGCTAAAAAGGATACAGAGAATACAGAGATCTCTGTCAAGAGCTCCAGCAATTTTCTTGCTTGCCTCTCTCAATAACCAGGGATAAGGACCCACTTATAACTGCCAAGAGTGAGGAGGGTCAAGAGCTAGGGGACCGTCGCGAGCATAGGTAGACCGTCGAGAGCAAGGAGGGCCGCCGAGAACGACTAGGGGACCCGGCGGGTGGCCACCGAGATCAAAGTGGCTAGGTGAGGACTGCTATATGATTTTACCGGGTTGTATGCAAAACAAAGCATTTCACTGGACCTAGGTACTTGTGACAATAAAGTATCATTGAATTATTAAATCCCATCTGGCTCTGGGACATCTACCTTAATGCTCTTAAATGAACAACTCCTCCACCTTAATATCAACATGTTCTTGAATAACAACACACTACGGAAGAAGGGTCTTGACCCGAAACCTCACCCATTCCTTCTCTCCAAAGATGCTGCCTGTCCCGCTGAGTTACTCCAGCTTTTTGTGTCTATCTTTGGTTCAAACTAGCATCTGCAGTGCCTTCTTACAACGATACAATGATACAATTTATTTGTTGTCATTTGAACCTCATTGAGGTTCAAACGAAATTTGGTTACACACTTCATCCTGATCTTTCTTTCATCATGCCTTCCCCTTGGTGAATATCAATATGAAGTATTCATTTAGTGCCTCGCCCACTTTCTCTGCTCAGGTTAAACTCCTTTCTTTGTTCTTGAGTGGTCCTACCCTCTCCGTACATACTCTCATTTTTAATGTTTACTAGACCAAGTGCAGACCCGTTGGGTCTGGTCCCCGAAAGTGCTTGACACCCCGGGGTGTTGTTCCCGAACGTGCTTCAGACCCCGGGGTGAAAATCTGCTGAAAAAAAGATGGCGTCGTTTTCGGAAAAAATCGGAGAAAATCGGCGAAAAAAAGATGGCGCGTTTTCGGAGAAAATCGGAGAAAAAAAGATGGCGTCGTTTCCGGAGAAAATCTGAGACAATTGGAGAAAATCACATGGGGGTGGGGGGGGGATGGATTTTATTAAAAAACGTGTACATAAACAGGACCGAATTTAATCAGGAGTGGCTATTCGTAAAGATAAATGTCATCTCTTTAGAAATGGTAAAAAATATGGGCCTTTCCGCGCGCTGTGTGGGCCAGGGGCGGTATCAAAGGCGGCGTACGGACGTACAGACGTACAGACGTACAGACGGACGACAGCCAGAGAGTTTTAAAAGTATACTAGACCAAGTGCAGACCCGTTGGGTCTGGACACCGAACGTGCGTTTGTGGGGGGGGGGGGGAAGGCTGTGGCGTCACACTAATCACCCCCTTTCCTCCAAAGCACGTAATCCGGCACCCACAAACACACAAACTCATCACACCCCTTGATATTATTTTAATTTTTTAATTTGCTTCTTTTATCCCATCTCCACCCTATCCACTGACGAATAGCCCACACCTCTCAGATGCGTCTAGAGGTGTTGGGGCAGAGGGAAAATTTAATGTTAGAAAAAAAAAATTTGAAGAGTGGGAGGAGGAGGGTCGAGAGGAAGGGGGAGAGAGGAGAGGGGTGGAGAGAGGAAAGAGAGGATGGGGAGAGAGGTGAAGGGGGGGGTTGGAGCGGGCGTGCATGAGTCGAGTGAGGCTGTGAAGAGAGAAGGGCAGAGAGAGAGAGAGAGAGATGGGAGAGACAGAGAGACTGGTACACAAAAAAAAGCTTGAGAAACACAGCGGGTGCAGCAGCATCTATTGAGCGAAGGAAATAGGCAACGCTTTGGGCCGAAGCCCATCCTCAGACTGGTTTTCTACCGAAACGTTGCCTATTTACATCGATCCATAGATGCTGCTGCGCCCGCTGATGATATACAGGTTTTTTTTGTGTACCTTCGATTTTCCTGCATCTGTAGTTCCGTCTTAAAGACAGAGAGACTGTTGGCGGGCTGTTTTCCCAACGCGCGTTTGCGGGAGGGGGGGTGGGCTGCGGCATCACACTCACACTAACCACCCCCCAAACTCACACTAACCACCCCCAAACACACTCGGGGGGATGGGGTGAGGGGGGGAGAGGAAGACGGGGTGGGGAGAGAAGAGGAGAGGGGGAAGGAGGGTGGAGAGGAAGGGGGAGAGAGGAGAGGGGTGGAGAGAGGAAAGAGAGGATGGGGGAGAGAGGTGAAGGGGGGGTTGGAGCGGGCGTGCATGAGTTGAGCTGCGGGCTGTGAAGAGAGAAGGGCAGAGAGAGAGAGAGAGAGACTGGTACACAAAAAAAAGCTGGAGAAACACAGCGGGTGCAGCAGCATCTATGGAGCGAAGGAAATAGGCAACGCTTTGGGTCGAAGCCCATCCTCAGAATGGTTTTCTACTGAAACGTTGCATATTTTCTTTGATGCATAGATGCTGCTGAACCCGCTGATGATATACAGGTTTTTTTTGTGTACCTTCGATTTTCCAGCATCTGCAGTTCCGTCTTAAAGACAGAGAGACTGTTGGCGGGCTGTTTTCCCAACGCGCGTTTGCGGGAGGGGGGGGGTGCTGCGGCATCACACTCACACTACCCACCCCCCAAACTCACACTAACCACCCCCAAACACACTCGGGTGGAGGGGGGAGGGGGGGAGAGGAAGACGGGGTGGGGAGAGAAGAGGGGAGAGGGAGACGGGGTGGGGAGAGAAGAGGAGAGGGGGAGGGAGGAGAGAGGGGGAAGAGGAAAGGGGAGAGATTGGGGAGGGACAGGAGATCAGGGTGGGTGAAAGGGAGGGGGAGGAGAGTTTGGAGTGGGAGGAGAGCGGGGAGGGCAGGAAGGGGGGAGAGGGGGGAGGGGATGAGGGGAAGGGGAGAGGAGTAGGGGGAAGAGAGGGAGAGAGGGAGGGGGAGGGAGAGAGGTGGTGGAGGGAGAGGGGAACAGTGGGGAGTGAGGGGCAGAGGGGTAGCGGGGAGTGGTGCAAGAGAGAGGTGAAGGGGGTGGGGGGAAATGGGGGTGAAGATGGGTGGTGGAGGGGGAAGAGGGGGTGGGAGGGGAGGGAGGGGGAGAGGAGAGGGGGAAGAGTGGGGAGGGAGAGTTGAAGTAGGAGGGGTAGGGACAGTCCATCTGTTTCCCATTCCCTATCACCCCCAATCCTCTTTCTCTATTGCCACAAACGTGATGACGCCCTTCGACACAGGCTGCGGGGGTGGGGGGGGGGCTGGGGCTGTGGCTGCTGCAAAGGCATATGTAAACGGATTCATTCCGATTGGACATCTGTGAGCATTGTGCATTGTGACATCACACAACGGAATCTTTACTAACATTCTATGGCTGAGCTGTTTTTTTTAACATTTTGAAATGTTTGGTTTGGGGGGGGAGAGGTATTTTATTTTAAAAAGTGTACATAAACACGACCAAATTTAATCAGGATTGTCTATTCGTAAAGATAAACGTAATCTCTTTAGAAACGGTAAAAAATAACGGCGTTTCCGCGTGCTGTGTGGGCCTAGAGCGGTATCAAAGGGGATTTGTGACACGTCAGGCGGATGGCAGACACAAGTCAGGCAGACCAAGTGCAGACCAGTTGGGTCTGGACACCGAACGTGCGTTTGGGGCGGGGGGCTGTGATGTCACACTAACCACCCGTTGGGTCTGTACCTCCAAAGCAGGGTTGCAGGGTGTGAATCTGGCACCCACAAACACACACACTCATCACACCCCTTGATATTATATTAATATTTTAATTTTCTTCTTTTATTCCATCTCCACCCTATCCACTGACGAATAGCCATCACCTCTCAGGTGCGTCTCGAGGGGGGGGGGGGTGGTGCAGAGAGAGAAAATTTAATGTTAGAAAAAAAAAATTGTGAGGTGGGGGAGGAGGAGGGTTGAGAGGAAGGGGGGTGAGGAAGGTGGGGAGAGAGGAGGGTGAGAGAGGAGAGGGGTGGAGAGAGGAAGAAGAGGATGGGGGAGAGAGGTGAAGGGGGTGGGTTGGAGCAGGCATGCATGAGTTGAGCCGCGGGCTGTGAAGAGAGAAGGGCAGAGAGAGAGAGAAAGGGGAGAGACAGATAGACTGGTACACACAATAAAACTCGAGAAACACTGCGGGTGCAGCAGCATCTATGGAGAGAAGGAAATAGGCAATGCTTTTGGCGGAAACCCATCCTCAGACGGGTTTTTTCACGAAACGTTGTCTATTTCTTTTGATATAGATGCTGCTGCACCCGCTGAGGTTATGAAGCATTTTTTTGTGTACCTTTGATTTTCAAGCATCTGCAGTTCTGTCTTAAAGACAGAGAGACTGTTGGCGGGCTGTTTTCCCAACGTGCGTTTGCGGGAGGGGGGGGGCTGCGGCATCACACTCACACTAACCACCCCCCAAACACAGGCGGGGGAGGGGTGGAGAGGAAGACGTGTTGGGGAGGGGAGACGGGGTGGGGAGAGAAGAGGAGTGGGGGAGGGAGGGGAGAGGGGGAAGAGGAAAGGGGAGAGATTGGGGAGGGAGAGGAGATCAGGGTGGGTGAGAGGGAGGGGGAGGAGAGTGGGGAGTGGGAGGAGAGCGGGGAGGGCAGGAAGGGGGGAGAGGGGGGGAGGGGATGAGGGGAAGGGGAGAGGAGTAGGAGGAAGAGAGGGAGAGAGGGAGGGGGAGGGAGAGAGGTGGGGGGAGGGAGAGGGGAACAGTGGGGAGTGAGGGGCAGAGGGGTAACGGGGAGTGGTGCAAGAGAGAGGTGAAGGGGGTGGGTGGGAGATGGGGGTGAAGAGGGGTGGTGGAGGGGGAAGAGAGGGGGTGGGAGGGGAGGGAGGGGGAGAGGAGAGAGGGGAAGAGTGGGGAGGGAGAGTTGAAGTAGGAGGGGTAGGGACAGTCCATCTGTTTCCCATTCCCTATCACCCCCAATCCTCTTTCTCTATTGCCACAAACTCTTTAGAAACGGTAAAAAATATCGGCGTTTCCGTGTGCTGTGTGGGCCTAGAGCGGTATCAAAGGGGATTTGTGACACGTCAGGCGAATGGCAGACACAAGTGAGGCAGACCAAGTGCAGATCTGGACACCGAACGAGCGTTTGGGGGCGGGGGGGCTGTGACGTCACACTAACCACCCGTTGGGTCTGTACCTCCAAAGCAGGGTTGCGGGGTGTGAATCTGGCACCCACAAACACACACACTCATCACACCCCTTGATATTATATTAATATTTTAATTTTCTTCTTTTATTCCATCTCCACCCTATCCACTGACGAATAGCCATCACCTCTCAGGTGCGTCTCGAAGGGGGGGGGTGGTGCAGAGAGAGACAATTTAATGTTAGAAAAAAAAAATTGTGAGGTGGGGGAGGAGGAGGGTTGAGAGGAAAGGGGGTGAGGAAGGTGGGGAGAGAGGAGGGTGAGAGAGGAGAGGGGTGGAGAGAGGAAGAAGAGGATGGGGGAGAGAGGTGAAGGGGGTGGGTTGGAGCAGGCGTGCATGAGTTGAGCCGCGGGCTGTGAAGAGAGAAGGGCAGAGAGAGAGAGAGAGGGGAGAGACAGATAGACTGGTACACACAATAAAACTCGAGAAACACTGGGTGCAGCAGCATCTATGGAGTGAAGGAAATAGGCAATGCTTTTGGGCGGAAACCCATCCACAGACGGGTTTTTTCACGAAACGTTGTCTATTTCTTTTGATATAGATGCTGCTGCACCCGCTGAGGTTATGAAGCATTTTTTTGTGTACCTTTGATTTTCAAGCATCTGCAGTTCTGTCTTAAAGACAGAGAGACTGTTGGCGGGCTGTTTTCCCAACGCGCCGTTTGCGGGAGGGGTGGGGGCTGCGGCATCACACTCACACTAACCACCCCCCAAACACATGCGGGGGAGGGTGGAGAGGAAGACGTGGTGGGGAGAGAAGAGGGAGAGGGAGACGGGGTGGGGAGAGAAGAGGAGAGGGGGAGGGAGGGGAGAGGGGAAGAGGAAAGGGGAGAGATTGGGGAGGGAGAGGAGATCAGGGTGGGTGAGAGGGAGGGGTAGGAGAGTGGGAGTGGGGAGGGAGCGGGGAGGCAGGAAGGGGGGAGAGGGGGGAGGGGATGAGGGGAAGGGGAGAGGAGTAGGGGGAAGATATGGAGAGAGGGAGGGGGAGGGAGAGAGGTGGGGGAGGGAGAGGGGAACAGTGGGGAGTGAGGGGCAGAGGGGTAACGGGGAGTGGTGCAAGAGAGAGGTGAAGGGGGTGGGTGGGAGATGGGGTGAAGAGGGGTGGTGGAGGGGGAAGAGAGGGTGTGGGAGGGGAGGGAGGGGGAGAGGAGAGAGGGGGAAGAGTGGGGGAGGGAGAGTTGAAGTAGGAGGGGTAGGGACAGTCCATCTGTTACCCATTCCCTATCACCCCCAATCCTCTTTCTCTATTGCCACACACGTGACGACGCCCTTCGACACAGGCTGCGGGGGTGGGGGGGGAGGGGCTGGTGCTGTTGCTGCTGCAAAGGCATATGTAAATTGGTTCATTTCGATTGGACATCTTTGAGCATTGGGCATTGTGACATCACAAAACGGAACCTTCATTAACATTCTATTGCTGAGAGCTGTTTTTTTTAAAACATTTTGAAATTTCCCCATTCCCTATCCCCCCCACACACGTGGCGACGCCTTTCGACACAGGCCTGTGGGGTTGGGGGGGAGGGGCTTGGGCTGTGGGTGTTGCAAAGGCATATGTAAACGGATTCATTTCGATTTGTCACACGTGCCGCAGGGCGTCGCCACGTGTGTGGGGGTGATAGGGAATGGGGACATTTCAAAATGTTAAACAAACAGCTCTCAGCAATAGAATGTAAATGAAGGTTCCGTTTTGTGATGTCACAATGCCCAATGCTGCGGGGGTTGGGGGGGAGGGGCTGGGGCTGCTGCCAAGGCATATGTAAATGGATCCATTCCGATTGGACATCTGTGACCATTGTGCATTGTGACATCACACAACGGATCTTTACTAACATTCTACGGCTGAGCTGTTTTTTTAAACATTTTGAAATGTTTGGTTTGGAGGGGGGGAGAGGTATTTTATTTTAAAAAGCGTACATAAACACGACCGAATTTAATCGGGATCGTCTATTCGTAAAGATAAACGTAACTCTTTAGAAACGGTAAAAAATATCGGCGTTTCCGCGCGCCGCGCGGGCGCGGGGCGGTATCAAAGGCGGCGTACGGACGTACAGACGTACAGATGTACAGACGTACAGACGTACAGACGTACGGCAGCCAGAGAGTTTTAAAAGTATACTAGACCAAGTGCAGACCCGTTGGGTCTGGACACCGAACGTGCGTTTGTGGGGGGGGGGGGGAAGGCTGTGGCGTCACACTAATCACCCCCTTTCCTCCAAAGCACGTAATCCGGCACCCACAAACACACAAACTCATCACACCCTTGATATTATTTTAATTTTTTAATTTGCTTCTTTTAGCCCATCTCCACCCTATCCACTGACGAATAGCCCTCACCTCTCAGATGCGTCTAGAGGTGTTGGGGCAGAGGGAAAATTTAATGTTAGAAAAAAAAAATTGAAGAGGGGGAGGAGGAGGGTCGAGAGGAAGAGGGAGAGAGGAGAGGGGTGGAGAGAGGAAAGAGAGGATGGGGAGAGAGGTGAAGGGGGGGGGGTTGGAGCGGGCGTGCATGAGTCGAGTCGCGGCTGTGAAGAGAGAAGGGCAGAGAGAGAGAGAGAGAGAGAGATGGGGAGAGACAGAGAGACTGGTACCCAAAAAAAAGCTTGAGAAACACAGCAGGTGCAGCAGCATCTATTGAGCGAAGGAAATAGGCAACGCTTTGGGCTGAAGCCCATCCTCAGACTGGTTTTCTACCGAAACGTTGCCTATTTACTTCGATCCATAGATGCTGCTGCACCCGCTGATGATATACAGGTTTTTTTGTGTACCTTCGATTTTCCAGCATCTGTAGTTCCGTCTTAAAGACAGAGAGACTGTTGGCGGGCTGTTTTCCCAACGCGCGTTTGCGGGAGGGGGGTGGGCTGCGGCATCACACTCACACTAACCACACCCAAACTCACACTAACCACCCCCAAACACACTCGGGGGGATGGGGTGAGAGGAAGACGGGGTGGGGAGAGAAGAGGGGAGAGGAAGACGGGGTGGGGAGAGAAGAGGAGAGGGGGAAGGAGGGTGGAGAGGAAGGGGGAGAGAGGAGAGGGGTGGAGAGAGGAAAGAGAGGATGGGGGAGAGAGGTGAGGGGGGGGGTTGGAGCGGGCGTGCATGAGTTGAGCCGTGGGCTGTGAAGAGAGAAGGGCAGAGAGAGAGAGACTGGTAACACAAAAAAAAGCTGGAGAAACACAGCGGGTGCAGCAGCATCTATGGAGCGAAGGAAATAGGCAACGCTTTGGGTCGAAGCCCATCCTCAGAATGGTTTTCTACCGAAACGTTGCATATTTTCTTTGATCCAGAGATGCTGCTGAACCCGCTGATGATATACAGTTTTTTTTTGTGTACCTTCGATTTTCCAGCATCTGCAGTTCCGTCTTAAAGACAGAGAGACTGTTGGCGGGCTGTTTTCCCAATGCGCGTTTGCGGGAGGGGGGTGGGCTGCGGCATCACACTCACACTAACCACCCCCAAACACAGGCGGGGGAGGGGCGGAGAGGAAGACGTGGTGGGGAGAGAAGAGGGGAGAGGGAGACGGGGTGGGAGAGAAGAGGAGAGGGGGAGGGAGGGGAGAGGGGGAAGAGGAAAGGGGAGAGATTGGGGAGGGAGAGGAGATCAGGGTGGGTGAGAGGGAGGGGGAGGAGAGTGGGGAGTGGAAGGAGAGCGGGGAGGGCAGGAAGGGGGAGATGGGGGAGGGGATGAGGGGAATGGGAGAGGAGTAGGGGGAAGAGAGGGAGAGAGGGAGGGGGAGGGAGAGAGGTGGGGGAGGGAGAGGGGAACAGTGGGGAGTGAGGGGCAGAGGGGTAACGGGGAGTGGTGCAAGAGAGAGGTGAAGGGGGTGGGTGGGAGATGGGGGTGAAGAGGGGTGGTGGAGGGGGAAGAGGGTGTGGGAGGGGAGGGAGCGGAGAGGAGAGAGGGGGAATGGGGAGGGTGAGTTGAAGTAGGAGGGGGTAGGGACAGTCCATCTGTTACCCATTCCCTATCACCCCCAATCCTCTTTCTCTATTGCCACACACGTGACGACGCCCTTCGACACAGGCTGCGGGGGTGGGGGGGAGGGGCTGGTGCTGTTGCTGCTGCAAAGACATATGTAAATTGGTTCATTTCGATTGGACATCTTTGAGCATTGGCATTGTGACATCACAAAACGGAACCTTCATTAACATTCTATTGCTGAGAGCTGTTTTTTTTTAAACATTTTGAAATTTCCCCATTCCCTATCTCCCCCACACACGTGGCGACGCCTTTCGACACAGGCTGTGGGGTTGGGGGGAGGGGCTTGGGCTGTGGGTGCTGCAAAGGCATATGTAAACGGATTCATTTAGATTTGTCACACGTGTCGCAGGGCGTCGCCACGTGTGTGGGGGTGATAGGGAATGGGGAAATTTCAAAATGTTAAACAAACAGCTCTCAGCAATAGAATGTAAATGAAGGTTCCGTTTTGTGATGTCACAATGCCCAACGTTGCGGGGGTTGGGGGGAGGTGCCGGGGCTGGGGCCGCCGCAAAGGCATATGTAAATGGATCCATTCCGATTGGACATCTGTGACCATTGTGCATTGTGACATCACACAACGGAATCTTTACTAACATTCTACGGCTGAGCTGTTTTTTTAAACATTTTGAAATGTTTGGTTTGGGGGGGGGGGGAGAGGTATTTTATTTTAAAAGCGTACCTAAAACACGACCAAATTTAATCAGGATCGTCTATTCGTAAAGATAAACGTAACCTCTTTAGAAACGGTAAAAAATATCGGCGTTTCCGCGCGCCGCGCGGGCGCGGGGCGGTATCAAAGGCGGGACAAGTCAAGCAGAACGTTGGACGTACAGACGTACAGACGGACGACAGCCAGAGAGTTTTATATAATAGATAGATAGATAGATAAAATGCCTTGAGATTTTCTTTAATCCAACCAGCCAAGGGCATTTCATGGCCCCAATTAGTCTCTCCTGATTCCCTGTTTAAATCAGAGGCCTGGTCTGATTTCAGATTTCTAAACCTTGCATGTACTTTCTTTTTCTTCTTGACTAAATGTACAACATCTCTCATCATTTGTTCCCAAACTTTGTTGTCCTTATCCTTCTTCCTCAGAGGAACATATTGTTTGTGAATAATTCCAAACAGCTGGCCTTTAAATGACTCCCACATGTCAGATGTGGACTTACCTAACAACAACTGCTCCCAATATATTCTCCCCAGCTTCTCTCAAACTGTTGTAATAAGTCTTTTCCCAATTTAGCATTCCCCCTCCCCACCCTCAGGTCCAGTCTTTTACTTACCCATAACTATCAGAAAACATATTATGATCACTGTTCCCAAAATGCTCTCCCATTGAAACTGATCACCTGACGAGGCTCATTTCGCAATACAAGATCTAGTATGGCCCCAAGTTGGATTATCCACATACCGTGTCAAGGAATACTCCTAGGTGGACCGCACAAATCCCCATCTGAGTTTTTGGCCCTAACGTGTCCCAGTGAATTCTGGGGAGATTAAATTCACCCACCTACAGTGTTGATGGTCCCTCTTTCCATAATCTGCTGACATATTTGTTCCTCTATCTCGCGATGGCCATTGAGAGGTCTGTACTCCAACCCATTATAGAGATTGCACCTTTCTTAACTGGTGGATTGGTATTGATTAGATTAGTATTGGTTAGATTAATTGAAGAGTAGATGATTTATATATTCGAAAACCACTGCCTGAACATTGTTTTTCTATTTAACTGATCTGGCTCTGACTTTTTGTGGCTTGCTTCTCATCTTGGTTTTCTGTTCATATTGCTTTTATAATTATCTAACGTTATCATTGTACTGAGCATATTAATGAATGCATGATTAATGAATGCATGTTACATTGCTGTGACCTCCTTGTAAACATTTATTAAAATTGAGCCCATTTAGAATTTTCACTTTCTTCAGGCCTTTAAGAGAAGTCTCCCCAAAGCACACAATTCCTAATTGGCGCTGTTTGGGAAATAGATGAAACTGTTGTGTAGCTAACGAGGTCAGTTAAAAAAATGTAGCATTAGTGCAGCAAGGGGTGCTCTTCATGTACTTGGGCTGCTTAGAGGAACCTGTGTTCTGTATCTCACTGCCATTTGATTAACTTGCATTTTTAATATTTACCTCCATGAAAACCAAAAGCATTTTTGGCATGGAACTTTTGGTAGCAACATCTGAAGCTTTAATGTTTGATGTAATCTGTTATTGGAAATATTAAAAACATCAATATTTTTTATCACATCTGATAACTGTTGAATGGAAAAGGAAGTACATTGATGTCAAGTGCAACAGAACTGATCGCACATCTTTTCAGGTTCATTGTGAATGCTTTGATAATTGGTTGAATGTTTCCGTAGGCTACATCAGTGTATAGCTCGACTAATCGTGTTAAGCAAGGTTACAAAATTTATTAACTTGTATTAACTCATCGAAGAATGGGTATTGGTGCCAGTAACTTTCCACGCTTAGTTTCGGGAGGTGAGAAAACGTTTTCCACTGTTGTTCTCATCAGAAAATGCTGGCTCAGAGAAAGAATTAACTGAAATGGAAAAAATATGCAAATAACTTACATTTTCAGTAACATGGTTTATTTCTGCATGTTTTGGAAAATAATCAGCTGCTTTTGCCTGAGTTAATCTGAAATTGGCTGCAGCATTACTGGGTCATATAGTTGGGCTGCTGAGCAGAGTGGATGGAAATCATCATATTTTCAGTTCTCGGAGTCTCGTAGAATAGAGCAGAAGAGGCAGAGGGCAGTCTGTAGGTCTGAAGGATGAGAAGGCCAAGGCTAAGAGCTTGCCAAAGGGCATGTTGACCTTCAGGGAATTACTAAACCTTATCTTCTACCAACACACTATCTTCTACCAACAACCAGGTGCTCTGTCTGTTCAGCACAAGGACATACCTTCTAGAGCTGTGTTGTGTAACATCATCAAAATGTACAGCTATAACTCATTTGTTAGGTCTGTAGATTCCTATTATTATCGCATGGACATACTACTATATCACCATCTAAGGCGCACGCCATCCTGACAGGAAAGTATTTGCACGCGTCCATAATTGCTGGGCCAAAATCATGGGAATCTCCTCCTTTGAGCACTATGGGAGTGTGTGGTGGTAGAAGATAAGGTTTAGTAATGTCATCCTTGCCCTTGGTTGGATGATTAACATTCTTGTGGGACTGATTGCTATTGACTCTTGTTGTAATCTTTCCCTGCCTGACTATGGGCATAGCTTCATGGTCTTCTGAAGTAGAGTGCTCCAGTCATCTCCATCCCACTTCATTGACCAAAGTGTCCAGAATATTGAAGTATCTTTTCATGCCCGTACTCAATTGTGGTCACCAATCTGTATTCAAAACTGATGGTAGCAGGCACTAAGTATGTTCTTCTTAAGAGTAACTTACTTAGCTTCAATCAACACAAGGGTTCTGATAAAGGATCTTGTACCTAAAACGTTAACTCTGTCTCTCTTCCCACATATGTGGGCTGATCCGCTGAGTATTTTGAGCATTTTCTCGTTTTATTATATATTTCCACAATGCAGTTTAAAAAATATTTACAAGCCACCTTGTAACAACTCACAAATTTGAACACAGTGGATGTACTTCAATGCAATTGGCACCTTTGCTTGTATTTACAGGTAAACCTTATAACTTTTGTTTCAGTCACAATCATGCACTTGAGACAAACTGCATCATTCTGTTCTAATTAAAATAATGAGTTTTTTGAATAAATTCTTGCCAATTCACCTTGAGTTATGGTGTTTTGCAGCATTTGGTTACCTGTTTGCATTGAAAATGTTTAATTTTTGAAGCAGATAATATGCAGGTTATGGTGTGCCTTTAAGCCACTTTAATGTTTGAAGAAAGATTGTAACTGCTGAACTAGAATGAACAGAGGGCTAAATTGCAAAACAAAATGTAGTATTGAGTAAGAACAACTCAAAACAGGTGACCCACAAAAATCTTTTCTTTCTGACAGGTCTACATGCTTTGCGCCGAGCACTTGGAGAATGTAGCAGCCCTTCAGACAATAACTTGGCCGGTTCAGTGAAGATAACTTTTAACGACTTCCTGCAAGCGATGAATGATGTCAGGCCTAGTGCCATGAGAGAAGTGACTATTGATGTGCCAAAAGTAAGTCACTGTGCCCTCCATAATGTTTGGGACAAAGACCCATCATTTATTTATTTGCCTTTATACTCCACAATTTGAGATTTGTAATAGAAAAAATGACATGTGGTTCAAGTGCACATTGTCAGATTTTAATAAAGGCCATTTTTATACATTTTGGTTTCACCATGTAGAAATTACAGCAGTGTTTATACATAGTCCCCCCCATTTCAGGGTACCATAATGTTTGGCACACAGCAATGTCATGTTTATTATTTTGTTGCATATCCTTTGCATGCAATGACTGCTTGAAGTCTGCGATTCAAGGACATCACCAGTTGCTGGGTGTCTTCTCTGGTGATGCTCTGCAGGGCCTGTATTGTAGCCATCTTTAGCTTATGCTTGTTTTGAGGGCTAGTCCCTTTCAGTTTTCTCTTCAGCATACAAAACGCATGCTCAGTTTTGTTCAGATCGAGTGATTGACTTGGCCACTCAAGAATTTACCATTTTTTAGCTTTGAAAAACTCCTTTGTTGCTTTAGCAGTATGTTTGGGATCATTGTCTTGCTGTAGAATGACCGCTGGCCAATGAGTTTTGAGGCATTTGTTTGAACTTGAGCAGATAGGATGTGTCTATACACATCGGAATTCTTTATGTGAAGATAAGTGAACCAGTACCTTCAGCAACCATACATGCCCAGGCCATAACACTCCCACCACCGTGTTTCACAGATGAGGTGGTAAGCTTTGGATCTTGGGCAGTTCCTTCTCTCCTCCATACTTTGCTCTTGCCATCACTCTGATATAAGTAAATCTTCGTCTCATCTGTCCACAAGACCTTTTTCCAGAACTGTGGTTGCTCCTCTTGTACTTCTTGGCAAACTAACCTGGCCATCCTATTTTTGCAGCTAACAGTGGTTTGCATCTTGCAGTGTAGCCTCTGTATTTCTGTTCATGGAATCTTCTGCAGACAGTGGTCATTGACAAATCCACACCTGACTCCTGAAGAGTGTTTCTGATCTGTCGGACAGGTGTTTGGGGATTTTTCTTTATTATAGAGAGAATTCCTCTGTCACCAGCTGTGGAGATCTTCCTTGGCCTGCCAGTCTCTTTGCGATTAGTAAGCTCACCAGTGCTCTCTTTCTTCTTAATGATGTTCCAAACAGTTGATTTTGGTAAGCCTAAGGTTTGGCTGATGTCTCTAAGTGTTTTATTCTTGTTTCTCATTCTCATACTGGCTTCATTGACTTTCATTGGCACAACTTTGGTCCTCATGTTGATAACAGCAATAAAAGTTTCCAAAGTTTCCACACCTGAGCAATTACAAACACCTGTGAAGCCATGTGTCCCAAACATTAGGTGCCCTGAAATGGGGGGACTATGTATAAACACAGCTGTAATTTTTACATGGTGAAACCCAAATGTATAAAAATGGCCTTTAATAAAATCTGACAACGTGCACTTTAACCACATGTGATTTTTTCTATTACAAATCTCAAATTGTGGAGTACATAGGCAAATAAATAAATGATGGGTCTATGTCCCAAACATTATGGAGGGCACTATATTTTGCACAAAAGAAATAATGTCTGAATATATTTGTTTTCGTATTATGAATTGTGATTTTTCAATCAATTGCTGAAGAAACAAATGGCTTTGATTGTGGTCATGATTCGATGTGATTGTAAGAACATGTGCATTTTAATTAACTTTATAGGAAAAGGTGGGAGGATGAAAGGTCATGTGATTTCCTGAAAATGTTTTGCTGGAACACGTTATTTTGCTACTTTGGTTATTTTTCATAAATTAAAGCTGCAGCGTGGCTTTTCCATTTTTGAAAGTAGACATAATTTTGTATTTTGCTTAAATGAGAAAAATCTTGTGGAGAATTGAAATGTTAACATAAAACTGATTTGCATTTTGATTAATATTTTTTAAATGGTTTGTGAATTGTCCACTTGGTCTGGTGAAGCTTCTATTTGGCCTGTAGAACCATCTTGTAGTTGTGCCGAACCTTGAACTTGCTGAAATCTAATTAAGCAAGGTCATTCAGTGAATAGTTTTGGTTTCTTCGTTCATTCAAATGATGGGGGCTTCACAGACTTAGCCAGCATTTAATTGCCTTTTAGAAGGTAATGGTGAGTAGCCTTGAACTGCTGTGATCTTTGAGGTGGGGTCTACCACTGATGTTGTTGGGAAGGAGTTCCCAGATTTTGACCCATGATGGTGACAGAACGACCATACATTTCCAAGCCAGGATTACTTGGAGGGCAACTTCCAGGTGTTAGTGCCCCCAAGCTTTTGCTGCCCTTGTCCTTCGAATAGGTAAAGGTTGTGGTTTTGAAGGTGGAATCTGAGGAGAGTTGGTGAGTTGCTGTAGTGCATCCTTTAGATGGGTCAAACCACTGCTACTGTGTGTTGGTGATAGAATGAGTGAAAGGTTGTAGATGGGGTGCCTATCAAGCACAGTGCTATTTCCTTTATAATGTCGAGCTTCTTGAGTTTTGTTGAAGCTGCACTCATCCAGGCAAGTGGAGAGTATTTCATCATTCTCCTGACGAGCCTTGGAGATGGCAGACATGCTTTAGGGAGTTAGGAGATGAATTACTAGCCATAGGATTCCTCTAGTGCCAAATTATGTATGTGGCTCCTCCAATCAGTTTCAATTCCCAGGATATTGAAAGTGGTGAATTCAGTAATGGTAATGTATGTTAGGCGATGTTAACTGGATTTTCTCATGTTATGTGACATGATAGTTACACCACCTACCAGCCCAGACCTGGATATTGTCTGGGTTTTGCTCACATTTGGATGTGGAATGCTTCATTATCTAATGAGTCGTCATTGATGCTGAACATTTTGCAATCAACAGTGAACATCCCTCCTTCTGACCTTATGATTGATGCAAGGTAATTGATGAAAGAGCAGTGATGTCCTGTAGCTGAAATGATTGACCATCACCACCATCCTCCTTTGTGCTTGGTTCCAATCAGTGGAGCCTTTCCCTCTAATTCCTAATGACTCTAATTTAGCCTAGGCTCCTTGATGCTATACTCGATCAAATTCTGCTTTGGTGTCAAGTATAGTTATTCACACTTCATCTCTTGAGTTCAACTCTTTTGTCCATGTTTGGACTGAGGCCATAAGAGCATGTTTTGGAATAGATGTGGTCTTGTAGCGTGTAATTTTATTAGCATTATCATGGATATTTTTGTTTGCTGTTATTGGTTATTTTCAGCTTACATATATTTCATGTATATAAATACCTCCTTTGAATCAGTGGGGGCGATTGATGAAGAGAGTGGAATGAAGTGGCAAAGGAGAGGTGGAATAGAGAAACGGGAATATATGAAGAATGGGAGACGAGCGATGCCAAGATATAAGAACAGAAGTAGTCCAATTAGGCCCTTTGAGGCTGGTCTGATACTCAATCATAATGAGGCTGTTTGTCTCACTGCCAGTTACCTGCCTTTAATCCTTATTTCTGCTTGCCTCTTATCAAAAATATCTTGACCACAGTCTAAGATGTTGCTCCAGAATCCACAGAATTTTAGGCAAGCGTTATAGATTTCTGCCATCTTTTGTGTGGGAATGAAGTGCCTTCATGCTTCGTCCTTCAGGAGTTTTGCTCTTTTAAGATATAATCTTTGTTCTTAATTTCCTCTCTCTAAAGAAAATGGGTTTGATCTACCCTATTAAATCCTTTTATTGTTTTAAATACCTTAATTGGATATAAGCCAGCTAAAATCAAAAGGATAAAATCCAATTCTTTATAATCTAATCTTATATAACCCTTTATGCTTGATATCACTCTACTGAACTTGCATTGCACCCCTGCCAAAATAAATATATATCTTTCACAAGGTATGGCGTGCAAACCTGAATAAAGTATTCCAGGAAGAGGCTTGTTGTATTGGAATTGAGGATAGGAAAGGGAGAAAGGTAGGAAATAAAGAGATCTATGATAAGTTTGTAACCTCCGTCTTAATGGAAATATTGATATTTAACCTGGATTGGACACCAGACAAGCAATATAACAACACAGTGGAAGTTGAAGTGTTGCGACAGAACAGGGTGCTATAAACCTACTTGTCATTCCAGTTCAAAGGGATCAAAAATGGATCATTCTAATGGGAGAGTGGTTATCATTGGAAACAATTACACAATCCACTACCCAAACATTCACTGCCTCTAATCCTTATTTCTGCTTGCCTCATATCAAAAATATCTTGATCACAGTCTAAGATAAGGGTAAGACACACCCCTGTCTCCATCAATGGTGTGGATGTGCAGTTTACCAGGGAGTACAAATAGCTTGGAGTGTACTTGGACAGTAAACTGGACTGGTCCAGGAACGCTGAGGCTCTGTATAAGAACTGGCTGTACTTTTTGAGAAGGCTCTGCTCCTTCAACATCTGCAGTAAGATGCTGCAGATGTTCTACCAATCGGTGGTTGCCAGTGCCATCTTCTCCGCTGCCGTGTGCTGGGACAGCAGGGCGAAGGCCGCGGACACAAATATGATTAACAAACTCATCAGGAAGGCTGGCTTCGTCCTGGGGGCGGAGTTGGCTTCATGGGAGGTGGTCTTAGAGGAGATGATGCTCCTCAAACTGCGGAGCACTGTGGACAATACAGCTCACCCCCTCCATGACACGCTGGTCAACCTGAGGAACACCTTCAGCAACAGACTGGTTCCACGAAGATGCAGTACAGAACGCCACAGGAGATCCTTTTTACCTGTGGCTATCAAACTGTACAACTCCTCCCCCTTCGGTCATGGGGTAGACTGACTCCCCCCCCTCAGCCCAATCTTTGTACACCCCCAATCCTTTCTACTCGTCACTTTAATTTCAATTTTTCAGGTATCTTGGGTTTTATGATAACTGTTGGCAGATAAATTTCCCTGCTGGGATAAATAAAGTTCTATCGTATCATATTGTATCGTAAGACATTGCTCCAGAATCCACAGGATTGTGCACTGTGGTTATAGTGTACCCAGTCTGCAAAATACATAACTTATCCATAACCTCTACCACTTAAGCCAGCAGATGCATGGGGACCCCATCACCTGCATGTTACCTTCCAAGTTGCCTGCCATCCTTACTTAGAAACGATCTTTATTACTATCCCTGGCTCCAAGTCTGGAACTGCCTACCTAAAACCAAGATCAGAAGCACATCAGTAATTTGGGAAAGCAGTTCCCTACCTTCTGAAGGACAGTTTAAAATGGGCTGTATATGTTGATATTGCCAGCAACTCTGATATCCTATATGTGAATTAAAAAAAATGAAAACAATGTACTCAGAAATGTGTTCGAGGTATGGGCATCAATCAACCCTTTGGATGAGGTGATACACTCTTAATATAATTAGATTAAAAGAGTGGGGAGTAAACGGAAAAGTGAGGATTAATTAGATTTGACAAATTCAGTGTGAATTTGGGTAATGAAACAGAATTAGAGTGTAAATGAGCAAAAGGGAGAGGTTAGCAAATAACACTTAACATTTTAAAATTTGACCTTTTTTAAAGGGGAGTGTGGTGTGTGGGCGGGGGCGGGGGTTGCGGGGGGAGAGAGATCTCGGAGAAAATACAGGGGCTGTGGGGGGTATCACGGGGGAAGGGGGCAGGAGCCAGCGAGGGGGACCAGAGGGGAAAGGGCTGGAGCAGACTCAGGGCGGTTGCTAGTCGCTGGACCGCTGAATCGCTGGGCGCTGGTCGTTTTTAAGGTTTTAAACCTCGCTAAAGTTTACATTAGATCACCGATCGGAACGAAACTTGGTGCAATTGCAGCGCAGGAGAACGGTTAGCTGGCGAAAAATCATAGCGCTATCGCGTAATGTTTTTGCGCAAATAGAATGACCAGAAGATAACCAGAAGATAACAAAATCAGAGCTTTAGTTATGTATAGATAGATAGATTGCATCATAGAAAATTAATGACACCACAGGAGACCATTCAACCCTTAATGTTTAGACTAGTATAAAAAAGCTGCCCATACCTCGAACACTTCTAGCAAGTGATGTAGAGACCTGTATGTGAAGGCATTTCAAGTACCCATAGAGTTACTTTAGTTTAGTTTAGCGATACAGCGCGGAAACAGGCCCTCAGCCCACCAGCGATCCCCGTACACTAACACTATTCTACACACACTAGGGGCCATTTACAATTATACCATGTCAATTAACCTACAAACCTGTATGTCTTTGGAATGTGGGAGGAAACTGAAGATCTTGAAGAAATCCCACACAGGTCACGGGGAGAATGTACAAACTCCGGACAGACAGCACCCGCAGTCAAGATCGAGCCTGGGTTTCTGGCACTGTAAGGCAGCAACTGCACTGCTACGCCACCGTGCCACCCAGTTACTGTTTAAATGTAGTGAGGAGTTTTGCTTCTTTTACTCTTTGGGTGATGTTATTCCTCCCTCATTTCCCTTCTCATTCTTGAACAAATTACTTTAAAACCTTTATCCTCTCCCTCACATCCCACCACCAACATTATTTTGACACCACAGCTAATGAAGAAAGCTTCCAGTTCACTATATCTGGTTCAGAGGTTGATTAGTAATTATTAATAATTATTAAGTTGTTAAGCCATGATCAGTGTATTAATTAGATATCTTAACTTTCTTTGACTTTCACTGAATAATTAAAGTGCAATGCAGCTACTTTACAAAAATAAAAGAATAGATATAGGAGAGATCTTTTCGAATAAAATACTAGAATGCCCAAATTTGTTTATAATCCTGGAATCTGTGATGATTTGATATTCAAAGACTATCTTTTCCTTATTACGTTCCAGGCTGATTTTACAAAGTTTGAATATTGTTGTGTTTTTCATATAAATTCTGAGAATGTGACATTGTTACTCATTCAATGTATCTTCCTTGTTTTCATGAAGCAGAAGCCTGACTTGATTTTTAATTGTGGTCTGCAAAGCAATTGCATTGAATTGTGACTCTGTGGTAGTCAAAAAGTGGAAATGTACTGCATCTAAGTCTCAGGAAAATATATCGCCAATCATTGTGGGTGCATACAGACATTTACCTTCAGGGCAACCAAAATAATTGAAGGTACACAAAAATGCTGGAGAAACTCAGCGGGTGCAGCAGCATCTATGGAGCGAAGGAAATAGGTAACGTTTCGGGCCGAAACCCTTCTTCAGACAACAAATAATTGAACATTTGTTTCAGTATTCTGAAATAAATTTCAGTTTCTTTATGCACACAAAGTAACCTTGTAAGTGCACTACTGTGGTGTTTTGGGGGTGATGTGAAGGTATCAGGAGCCAGATCTTCAAGCTGTAGGCATTCAGTATCTTTGTTGAAAGAGCATTGGCAAAATGGGCTGAGTCACAATAAGGGAGCTGTAAGTGGAGCCAAAGAGGGTTGGCAGTCAGTTGCATGCTTTCATGCTTAATGATGAAAGAATACTATCCTTTGTGGTGGAGAATTATGCCTCCTGCTAGCCTACCACTTCAAGGACGTGGAGGAATCTGATGGCTGGATAAAAACGGTTATGTGTACTTCACATGATGGGTCCACATATCATATCTTCAAGGAAATAGTCCACGTGATGTTATTCTAAGATACTCTAAAGAGGGAACTGACACACTCCTACAACAGCTTTCTGTATTTCTCAGTACAAGTGTTCAACTACTGTTGTGAAAGCACCAATAATGTATGTAAAAGAGTGCTAGATTCAGAAATGAAAGAGGGTATTTTTTAAGTGGTATTTTGCTCGATTTCAATTATGGGAAATGTTCCTAAATAATTTATACTTGAATCAATATAAAATATTTCATGAAAGTTGTTTGCGAATCAGCAATACAAAGAAATAGCTGTGAACATTAAGTATGGTAATTCTTCCAGTTATGATAATCTGTCTGAATATCCTGGTGTAAAAGAAATAGGAAGTGTAATTATTTCCTTATTGGTGAAAAATGTTGTTTTTATGGAGTTTTGGAAATTCGTTATTTGTATTATTGTCACTCTAATCCTCCAGTAAAACATTCCCTTTTCAAATGTTCTTTAGATGAGGAGTGTGAGGTTGTTTTTTTAATCCCGAAGATTAAGTTGTTTGGAAACGGAGTGGATTGAAAATATTAATTTAAAAAAATCTTTTAAACAGGACCCAAATCTAATTTTGTGTTTTAAGTTTACCATATATTATATTATTTACCATATAATATATTATATACTGGTGGTAAAGTCATGATTTTGTTTAGGTTGCAGGTTGTTAGTTACTGGTGCACTGTCTTATGGAAACTCTGGCTAAGTCATTTTGATTTGTTTTTAACTTCATTTCAGGATCAATTTGAGCTGTACGGACTTTTCAGGGATTTGGAAACTGACTAAATTTATCAATATTCCAAGAATAAAACTTTATTTAGTCTCTCACCTCACTCGGGCAAGTGTTTTGCAGTGCTCGTGCTGCTGTGTGTTTAACCCAGAAGTGATGATTATAGTGTTTGGACCTGAACACGCTCAGGAGGAATTTTTAGGAGAGACTGTTATAATTACAGGGTTTACAATCAGAAGATCACTGGGTTTTGCAAACATTTGTATCCTATTGGATGTCTTGCATCTGCTGACCCAACATTTTCACCTCTAGATTCATTCAGGTCCCTTTGGGAACTTATGCCAGATCTCCAGTTGGCTGCGGGCAGATAGTGGATTTTTATTTTACCAGGACAAGCAATTATGTCCCTAGTTAGAATGATGAGTCATTTGATTTGGCTCATGTGGCTTGGATTCTCAGAAGTTGCATACCATCTATGCAACTATTTAATTCTAAATTATGTACAACGTTAGCCATCTGAATAAATCCTTGGATCCAGGTATTGCTATTAACTGAAAGGAATAGGTGTTCATCAATGCATAACCACTAGCTTCAATGTCTAATTGGTTGCTTCAATTATCCCATATGACACCATATGACTTTCATGCAAGCCTTCAATAAAATCTCTGGTCTTCTTCATTTGGGGGTTGAACATTCCAGCCTCATGGTTTCAAAATATGGCAGAAAGGGTTGGTTCAGAGGGTTGAAGAATACAGAAACAAACGTGACTTTTGTAATGAGTATCGCCTAGGAAGCTGACCAGTACTGCAACCTGGATCATATGATCATCAAATGTGCCATGAAACAGGCCATGAGAGTGCGAAAGGTCTGGAAATGGTATTCAGTGTGCAGCAGCCAGTCTTCAGAATTATGTTTGTATGTTGCCTCCAGAACAACGTTATGTTGCAGAGTCGATTGTCAGAAGAGGAAGATGATGAGGTACCCATGACCAGACCAGCCTTGTATAATGGGGCCGGGGAATGTTGCTATATTGTAAAGTATCAACAAATATTAGACAAAAGAGTGAACTCTATAATCGGGATTTCAACTATTCACAGTATTTATTAAGGAGTTTCCAGGATGGGATGGCCATATGAAGAGGTAGTCAGCATTATTAGTGTTGATGGAGCATAAAATTGTCATGAGATAGGAATAGATTGTGAGGTCATCCATTTTGGATCTGAAATGGTTAAAACAGAATGTTTCCTAATATTTGCAGAGCTCTGCGAGGCAAAGGGATCTGGGTATCCTAATACATGATTTGTAAAACACCAATATGCGGGTACTGCAAGTAATTAGGAAAGCTAATATAATGTTATAATTTATTGTGAAGGAAATTAAGTGTAAAAGTAGGAAGGTTTTCTGGGCCATTTGTGAGCTCACATCTATAGTGTTACGTAGAGTTTTGTAATCCTCATTCAAAGAACAGTGTTAATGCATTGAAAGCCGTTCAGGGAATATTTACTGGACAAGTACCTGGATGAGTGTGTTATCATGGGACAGGTTCGAGAGGCTAGGCTAGTTGTACCTGATGCAGTTGGAAATGGTGAGAGGCAACTTAATTGTAACAAACGAGATTCTGAAAGGTTTTGACTGGATAGAGTTGGAAGAGGACAAGTAATTTACTCTTGTTTCCACTGTAAGTATAAGGGAATGCTGCTTGCCTTATCTAGAGAACAACTATGGGTTCATATTTATGCAGCAGTTGTATGACATTTGGAGTCATTTGAGCAGTTCTGTGCCACCATAAGCAGGATGCATTGGTGATTTATCAGAACAATGCCTGGACTGCAATTGTTGAGAAGAAATTTCCGAGGATTTAGAAGGCCTAAACAATTCAATTTTTCAAGATTAATGAAACAAAGTTAGAATAAAACCTCTGTCAAGACTTTAATAATTGATGATCCAGGTTCGAGCTGCTAGATTGGGGATGTGGGGGTAATAATGGAAATAGCCATTCTTGGGTTTGTGTAGGTACATCTTTAGAAGGAATATGATCCTTTGAAGAATCTTCTTCCTTGATTATCGACAGCACTATCTATGTCCTTCTTAACCCTGGAAGACACGGGGGTAAATAAATTATTTGAGTGTGGCAATGTTCTAATCTTGGCAATTGCAAGCTTAACAAATACTATACCCACATACTCAGTCGTAAATTAAGTAAATGCAGCATATGTGTTTCAGAAATAAACACAGAAAATGCTGAAATATATCTTAAAGAGAAACATTAACTCCAGATTTCCCAGCAATGAAGACTATTTTTTACCTTAAAATAAGGCCCGGAAATTTACCTGCGCTTGGAAGCCGG
This sequence comes from Malacoraja senta, assembly GCA_038087875.1. Taxonomy (NCBI): domain Eukaryota; kingdom Metazoa; phylum Chordata; class Chondrichthyes; order Rajiformes; family Rajidae; genus Malacoraja; species Malacoraja senta. The sequence continues at coordinate 230,599,777 of CM075977.1, forward strand.
AGGTTAGATTGTTAGCCAGGAAAGATAGACTTGGCTATCCCTCAGTACAGCAGCTGTAAAAGGACAGCATCGCTGGGGGGGGGGGGGGGGGGGGGGGAAGGAGAGTTTCTTCCACAGCATGTGGGGAGTTTGGCCCGGATCAGCACGGCTGGGCCACCAGGGGTAAAGTTGCGGGGAGGGTAGGAGCGTTGATTTCAGAATTTCAGAAGACTAGAACTACCAGATGATCTTTGCGATTATGAGGGCCGGGAGCGGAGGGCACGTAATCGCTCACCGTAACTCCTCATAAAATAAAGATCAAACTTCAAACTGGTAAGTTCTCGTTTAACCTTACTATTTTACTTCGGAGTCACGTGAGTGATTCCATGAAGATTTCAAGGCACTGTGATTTTATGCCGTAGAAACAGATCCATACGACACACTGCTTCAGTTGACAGAGGATAAACAAATAATGTATTCAACATAGTTTGAGTTATAATTATTATTATTTTAATAACAAACAGAAAATTACGACACCTCTTTCACAGGGGAATTTATAAAACAGAACCCAAAATGGTGTGCCCAAATCCTGCGGTTGTGAGAACAGGTTTGTTGTAAAAGTTCCTTCATTGGACCATCCTGCGGCCCCGAGGATTTGCTCTAAAGGGACGTCCAGTGCCCTCGCTGTGGATGTTGATGCCGCCCTGGTTGAGTGAGATTTAAACACATCAGTGTCCACTCCAGCACAATCCAAAACCTGTTTCAGCCACCTAGAAATGGTCTGTACCGACACCTTTTAATGAGGTTTTTTGTGGCTGATGAGCATCGTTGTTTCGGAGCCTCTAAGGCTCTTGGTGACCTCAATATACTGACGTAAGTGCGTAACCACACATAGTCGCAGGTCAATGGGGTATGCCATAAAACTGACTTTGATCCCGGATGTCCCTGGCCTGCTTTGTTTGATTAGATCATAAACATAAAATGTAATATTATTTACAGAAGAAACCATGTTGTCCAGTCTTAGCTTTTGTAATGTCTGGACCCGTTGCGCTGTAACGAGCGCCATCAACCTGACCACTTTAAGTGTTAGTTTTTGGAAAGACAGAGATGTAATTGGAGCCCATTGACGAAGTAGTGTGAGAACTATGCTCACATCCCATATTTCCATATATCTAGGTTTAGGAGGGTTCTTGTTAAAAATACCCTTCATAAATCGAGACACCAATGGATGAGATCCGACAGAATGTTGTCCAGATCTCTGCCCTAAATAGGAGGACAATGCACTCCTAGCACTATTAATGGCACTGTAACTTAATTGCTCGTCAAAATGTAATGTGGCAAGGAACTCCAATACATTAGATATGCTTGCAGTATGGTAAGATATATTTGACTGTAAGCAGAACATCTCCCATTTCTTAATATGAGATACATATTGTTTCTTAGTACTATCCCTTCAGGCTGCAGTAATCACATCCACTGTACGACCTGATAGTCTGAGCCCCTGGAACGGTCTTGTCAGAATCTGCAAACCAACAAATTAATACGACCATGTAAAGGGTGACTTTCTCCCTTCATAGGGTGAACCAATAACTTGCTGCATTTGGGAATAACCATAAATGGCTGATTCATTAGTCTCAGAACCAGTGGGAACCATGGTTGTGTGGGCCATTCGGGGACTACCAAAACGCCTGAAGCGGAGTCCTGCTCAATTTTATTGAGACATCGACTGATGAGGCAGAATGGGGGAAAAGCGTAGAAAAACATACCTCCCCATTGTAGCGAGAATGCATCCACCGCTACTGCCCCTGGATCCGGTTCCCAAGAGACATATTTTGGCACCCGGTGATTCAGCCTGGATGCAAATAGATCAATGTCTGGTAACCCAAATTGGGTCACAACTCCTAAAATTTTTGGATTCAGCATCCATTCCGTGTTGTCATTAAATTTCCTTGACCTAGTATCTGCCACCATGTTGTCTCTACCTGGTAAATATATAGCTGAGACCCAGATGTCTCTTGCGATGCACCAATGCCAAATGAGGTTAGCCAGATTATCACATGATAACGACTTAATTCCACCCATGTGATTGATATATGCCACTGCCATGGTGTTATCAATCTGGAGCTGAACATGTAAAAGGGCTGTCTCACTGTGCGAGTTGACCCAGGAGTGACCCCGAGTTTAAAACAAATTTAACTCGTGGTAATCACGTACAATTAACGTAGCGGGAACGTCGGAACTCGTGGACGCAACTTAGCGACTCTTGGCGCTAACGGGAGGTACCCGTGAAACTTGTTAACTCTTGCAAAAGTTCAAACATGTTTGAACTTTTCCACGAGTAAAATGTACTCTTGTGGTTAAAATTTGAAACATTTTAAACTCGTTGTAAGAACGTAGTGGCCCGTGCGTTTAACTTTGTGACTCGTGAGTCTACCGTGGGAACTCTTTTTAGAAAGAATAATCAGGGACAGAAATATCAGTTACTTAGACATTTTAAAGACAAATTCTGCTTAACAAAGTTGAGCAAGTTGTTGATAAGGTGACAGAGTGGGTTGAAAAGAAAAAATTGCTTGAAGTTTATATATAAATTTGTGTTGTGTTGTGTTGAAAAGCTTTTTGCTGATCCGTTTGATTCTCTCTGTTTGTTTACTTCATTGCACAATAAAAGAGAGTTCTTTGCTATCAAGATCAAATTGATGTCTGGAAGTCTTCATTTTAATATCACTACAAAGTCTCATGACTTGAATGTAATATTCCTTTCATCATAAAACACAAAATAGAGGAAGGCAAAATATATTCACATCTTGATTCTCACAATCATTTGTGAGATTTAAGGACTCAGCTGCCTCATATGCTGTGCTTTTTAAATGTTTAAAATTGTCCCCTCTCAGTAGATCAGAAAATAAGACAAAGTCTTATGTGAAACAAATGTCTTGAATGTGAAACAGTCTTTATTCTTGTTCAATATAAAAAACGCTTTTTTGCGCATATTGAGAAATATGCGTAATTTCCTGCAAACCCATATCACGGTGAAGCACCACAGCAAACAACGCAGTGGTCTGAAAAAGGGCTTCTCATACATGAAAATCAACAAATGAAGCACAAATAAAAGTATTTCCACTATATACTAATTCAGCTGAGAAATGCACAAGTCTAAATTCAGGCAATAAAAGATACAATGCAATGCGCTAAATGACAAGTTTTGAGATCTACAATCAGATAAGCAGATGCATGATAACCACGTTTTAAAGGAAAGACAGATGCAATGAAATTACTTTTACACCACAATAAAAAATAAAATCCACACTTAAAGTTAAACAATGAAAAGTCAGCAGGATTTAAACTAGACATGAAATTAACTGGATTTTTCTGCATGTGGGCTCTCCTCATGCAGTGATGTACCTGTGGTCGGCAGCCGCTCAAAATAAGCTGTCCTGCCACGGCACACTGCCCAATTCTGAATTATAGTAGGAGCAGAGATGGTCTCTCTGCTCTTTTGCACTGTTGGTCCCCGTGTTACCTCGAAAACACTGCAGTGGCACCAAAGTCTCGTCGTTTGTAGCACTCCTCCACGCACCTAGTGTTATTCTCCCTGTTTGACTGTCCACTAAGTCACCGTCCTGCATGGCTGTCGCTGATCCTGAAGCTGCACCTCTGATACGGATCAGGTTGTGCAGAACACATGCAGCAAACACAATAGTCTCTACGTTCTTTGGCTGGCATGACATCATTTTTTTAACGTGTGATGATTTTTCAACACTTCGATATACATTGTTGCCTCAAGATTAACGGGAGAGGAACTTGGTACACTCGGGAGACGAACTTGGAACATCGCAGAAATGAGAAGTAAACGGCAAACGTAGACATACCCGTGGGAAGTATGCTTCTAGGCCATAGAATGCTCCCAACATTTCTAAATAGTTGATTCCATGTAACTGGAGGATTACTGCCTCCTGCGCATTCCATCTGCCTCCACAGCTAGAGTTGGTATCAGTGGCTCCCCATCCGAAAGCACTCACATCAGTTTGCAAAACAACGAGGGTTGATTAATCAGAATGTTACTAGAACAACGTGAGACATTTGTTATCCACCACTGTAACTCAGTGATAGCTTCAACTGGCAACTGCATTGGTCTATCGAAATGACCTGCATGTTCTTTCAGTGCTTGTTCCTTGGCTCGTTGCAAATTTTGACAATGTAAAGGCCCAAATTGTACTCCAGGTATGGCCGCCACTAGTTTACCAATAACACTAGCCACTCTTCGGATGGAGGGTTGCTGTTCATCAACCAGATTGCTACAAGCTTCTTTTAATTCTAACCTTTTGGCTCTAGGCAGTGTTACTGACGTGTTAATTGAATCTATGGTGAACCCCAAATAATCAATGTTAGTTGATGGTTTCAACTTGGATTTGGTTGGGCGAATGAAGAACCCCAACCTCTCGAACATCTGTCTGGTGACTGACACAGAAGATTCTGCTTCTTCCTGTGTGTTACCTATAATCAAAACATCATCCAAGTATGTCATTACAATGTGATTCTGTGCCCGGAGAAGTCCCAATACTGGTTTCAACAGTTTTGTAAATAACCTAGGGGCTGACCTTAGGTAAAGCTTTAAGCTGCCACAGTTGTCTCATCCAATTAAATTTCAAATATCTACGGTATTTGTAATGCATTGGTACTGAATAATATGCATCTTTCAGATCTATACTTGCCATATAACATCCTTTAGAAACCAATTGTTTAGCAGTAATGAATGTTTCCATTTTAAAATGTTTATACTGGACATAGGAATTCAGTTGGGTTAGATCAAGAATGACCCGACACCCACCATCCTTCTTTTGCCTGGGAAATATATTAGACACAAACTGCTGAGTACAGTACTGATGTACTGTTTTTTCCATTACCCCTTTGGTGAATAACGTTTCAATTTCATTATTTTTTTTATTTAATTTTTTTTTTTCTTTAATTACTTTTAATTTATTTAAATCTTTTTATTTGAATTTCACAGCAATTTGCATACATACTATGATAACAGACAGTGACAGTCAAGGCATAATTGTGCAACAGTATGTAAGCGACCCTCAAAGCCCTTACCCTTACCCACGTTCAACCCACCCGAATCAGGTCAGAATCAAACGGGGACAAACAACACTCACATACGTACACATCCACACAAATATGGTAAGATAAACGAAACAAAAAGTACTAAAAAAAGATGGGGTCACTATTAACAGTAAATAAGTAAGTAATTAAATAAATAAGTGGGGGGGGGGGGTTAAGGGGAGAGCAGCTGCAGTAGAGCAAAACAATGGTGGAGAGCTCTCAGTCCTCTTCCGAGTCCGGGGACAAGTTGAGAGAGTTGAGAGAGTTAACAAGTTCCAAGAAAGGGTTCCATATATCTAGGAATGTCTTGGTAGAGCCTTTGAGAGAGAACCTAAGTTTTTCAAGCTTTAAATTGTAAAGCACCTCCTTAATCCAACGGGCGTGTGTCGGGGGACAGGTGAGCCTCCAGTTAAGCAAGATCAATCTCTGGGCTAACAAGGTTGTAAAAGCTAGGACCCATTTCACCGCAACAGAGAGGTTGGTGTTGCGAGGGGTACCGAAAATGGCTGACATTGGGTTTGGAGGAATAGTCTGGCCGTAGGCTCTGCTTATCAAGTCGAAAGCACTCCTCCAAAAGGCTGCTCGCTTAGGGCAAGACCAAAACATATGGCTATGGTTGGCAGGGGATTGATTACATCTGTTGCAGGTGTCACTAACAGCTGGGTACATTCTAGCTAATCTTGCATTTGTGTAGTGGACTTTGTGAAGGACTTTGCATTGGATTAGGCCATGATGGGCACATATGGAGGAAGAATGGATCAAATCCAAGGCAGAGTCCCATTGCTGGTCTGTTAGTTTCGTATTCAGCTCACCCTCCCACGCAGCTTTTAATGAGGTATGAGGTTTCAATATAACCGACCCTAGCAAGTTATACAAAATAGAGATGCATTTCTTCCGGTTGGGATCTAGAGCTAAGATGGTATTGGTCAGGGTATCAGGGGAGCGATTTGGGAAATGGGGGAATGTCTTCTTCACAAAATCCCTAATCTGGAAAAAACGAAAAAGGTGGGAGTTTGGGAGGCTGTAGTTGGACGAGAGCTCCGTAAAGGACGAAAAGATGCCATCCTTGTATAGGTTTTTGATACTACTGATACCGTTGCTATGCCAGGTTTTGAATGCGTGGTCTGTACTTGAAGGTTTAAAGATGTGATTTTTAAGCAGTGGGGTCAAGATGGAAGGGCCTTGTAAACCGAAGTTTTTCCTGAGTTGACTACATATCTTGAGCGAGAGGGACGCAATTGGGCCTGCACCCACAGATGTTATAGGAAGGGGGAGTTGGGAGCATAGGACAGACCGCAACGGGAGACGTGAACTCGCCTTTTCCATGTGTACCCAGGTCGGTGGGTGGTCGCAATCATCATTCATCCAATACAGGAGTTTTTGCAAGTTAGCTGCCCAATAGTATCGTCTAAAGTCAGGAAGTGCCAAACCGCCGTCACTCTTAGGAGACTGCAGTATCTCCTTTCGGATTCTAGCCGGTTTGCTACCCCATAAAAATTTAGATATTGTCCTTTCTAATTTATCAAAAAAAGATTTAGTGATAAGTATAGGGATGTGCTGGAAAAGATACAGGAATTTGGGTAGGACGACCATCTTGACCAGATTTATCCGGCCCACGAGGGATAGCGGTAAAACTGACCAGCGGTCAAAATCTCTTTCGGCTTTCTCAACCAGAGGCAGAAAGTTTGTGCGGAACATATCAGATAAGGGTGTTGTGATAAAAACGCCGAGATAGCGAAACCCGTCCTCTGCCCATTTGAATGAGGTTAAAGAGCAAGGGAGCTGCTTAGCCAATGAGTTAATCGGTAATAGCTCACTCTTTTGGTAGTTAAGTTTATAACCAGAATACGCACCAAACCGTTCTAAAATATTTGTAATCACAGGGAGAGAACTGACTGGGTTCGAGATGTACAGGAGCAGGTCATCTGCATACAATGAGACTTTATGAGTTGTGTCGAACCGTGTAATACCTTTAAAGCCCTTCTCTGAGCGTAACCAGACCGTCAGGGGTTCTATTGCGACAGCAAACAGGAGTGGTGATAACGGGCAACCCTGTTTGGTACCTCTCTGAAGGGGGAAGTGGGGCGACAGTGTGCCGTTTGTTTGTACTGAGGCCACCGGGGACGAGTATAATAGACTGACCCAAAGAATAAAACTGTTACCGAGGCCAAACCTGTCCATCGCCTCATATAGGTACCTCCACTCGACCCTGTCGAAAGCTTTTTCGGCGTCGAGGGAGACCACTATCTCCGGGGTCTCACTACTCAGTGAATGGATGATGTTAAGGAGACGCCTAGTATTGTGGGAAGACTGTCGGCCTGGTATGAACCCTGTTTGATCTAACGAGATAATAGAGGGCATCACTCGTTGAAGACGGAGCGCAAGGGCTTTAGAGAGGATTTTGAGGTCCACATTCAGGAGTGAAATTGGTCTATAGCTACTACAAAGCAGGGGATCTTTCTCCTTTTTAAGAATTAGGGAGATAGTAGCCCACGACAAGGTGGGCGGTAGGCGACGATGTAAAAACGCCTCATTGTACATATCTCTCAGGACTGGTGCGAGGAGAGCAGAGAAAGCTTTGTAATATTCTACAGTGAAGCCGTCAGGGCCGGGTGACTTTCCGCTTTGCAGCGATGTGATGGCTGCTTGGACCTCAGCAACAGTTATGGGACCACCCAAGTCTCTTGTGGCTTCATCCTCCCCTCTCTCCTCCCATCTCTCTCTCCCCACCCTCCCTCTCCTCCTCCCCTCCACCCCCTCCCTCTGTCTCTTGCCCTTCTGTCTCTGCCCCTCTCTCTCTGTCTCTCCCCATTCTATCTCTGCCCATTCTCTCTCTGCCCTCACTCTCTACCCCCCTCCCTCTCTTAATAATATTAATATAATATCAAGAGGGGGTAGTTAGCGTGTGTGTAGGGGTGGTTAGTGCGTGTGACGCCGCATGCCGCCCCCCAGCCCCCCCACCCCCCACCGCAACCGAGCGTTGGAGGAACAGACCCAACGGGTCTGCACTTGGTCTAGTTATCTCCTAAAATTGATTCTTGAGATGTGCTTTTCCAAAAAAGTAATGCAGTTTTATGCTGATTTCATAGGCAATAACAATAATGCTGGTGGTAGTGCTAAATATGTCAGAAAAGAGAGGGGAGGGGTTTGTATTCTTTATTTTGCTTGACTTTCCCTCCTGCAAAGTCTCTGGATAATAATTAAGCAGAAAATTGATTTTTTTTTTTAGATTGGTTGATGAAAACTAAGCACCTGGATCTAAATACTCAAGGCTGTCCCTTGAGGAGAAGTAGGGGGAAAAAAGAAAGTCAATGATCTTTATGCAGTCATATCCTATTATTAATTTCCGTAAAGATTATTATGAACATGCTGTGATGGCTCTGTGGTTATTGGGGAAAAAGGAACTTGGAACCATTCATTGCCAAATGAAACTTGAATGTTATTACTAAAGAAATAAGTCATATTATTTGGTATTGTTTTTATAATAGGGAACATAAAACAACATTTACATTTTGCTTAATATCTGGTATAGTGAAATTTACATTTTCACATAAATTGATTCTGCATTAAATTAATCTCTTTTCATTCTTTAGGTGTCCTTGTCAGATATAGGAGGGATGGAAAATGTGAAACTGAAACTCAAGCAAGCAGTTGAGTGGCCACTAAAACACCCGGAATCCTTTGTCAGAATGGGAATTCAGCCTCCTAAAGGAATTCTCCTCTACGGGCCGCCTGGATGCTCCAAGACAATGATAGCAAAAGCTCTGGCCAATGAGAGTGGACTGAATTTCTTAGCAGTGAAGGTAATTCATTACAATTTACAAATACTGCAGCAGATATTGATAGAAATTGTAACAGTAATCATTCTGAATTCTTAAAAAGCTCAATTTTCAAAAATGCAATTTAATTGATTTGAAAACATTTTTGATATTAGCAAAGTTATTGTCCAAGAAGGCCACTTCATCGACTATAGATAGACAACCATAAATTGAATTCATATTTCACTTTTAATATTGTGAAACAAATTAAGATATCTCCTGGACTCAAAGGTTCATGTCCAACACAAAGTGGAAAACAGGATCATTCATTATTATAATATAATCCTCAGTGACAGTTCTTTTTGTACTAATGCTTCTAAGGTTTTCTATTGCTTTTTGCAAAGTGTGTTTTCTGGTAGAGTAGTTCACTTCTTTACCTATGGACAGAGAAATTAGACAGTACATTGAAGGCAGTTCAGTGTCCTAAATTTGGGTTCTGTAGAAATTATTGGACTACGGCTCCCTGCTTTTCCGCCATGAGCCAAACAAGGACACTCGATGAGTGACAGAAGAGAGCTAAGAGTAGCTCCTCCTTGACATTGAAGATAGACACAAAAAGCTGGAGGAACTCAGCGGGACAGGCAGCATCTCTGGAGAGAAGAAATGGGTGATGTTTTGGGTTGAGACCCTTCTTCAGACAGGCCTGACTCTGTTGGGTCTTACTGCTCCCCCCCCCCCCTACAGGGAACCTCAGTAGTGATCGGTCTTCCCCTTCCCCCTCTTTTAACCAGGTTACCCCGACCACACCCCACCCATACAATAGTCCTCACGCCCCCCTCCTCTCTGTCGCTGCTCCTCCTTGACATTGCCTTTATTCAAAATTCTTTAATGCATTAGGGCGTCGTAGAGCAATAAAATCGTACAACATGGCAACGGGCCTTTTGCTCAGCCTTGTCCACACTGACCCTGGTGCCAATCTATGCTAATCCCATTTGACCGCATTAGACCCGTATCCCTCTATACCTTTCCTATCCAAATGCCTTTTAAACATTGCAGTAGTGCCTGCAACTGTCAACTCCTCTAGTAGCTCGTTCCAGATATTCACCGACCAATGTATGGAAGAACTCACTCCTTGATCTCCTTTTAATTTATCCCCTCCCATCTTAAACCTGTCCCCTGCCTTAGGAAAAAGATTCTGACTATCTACCGTATCTATGCCCATCATAATTTTATAAACTTCTCTGAGGTTATGCCTTAGCCTCCCACGTTTCAGTGAGAATAATCCAGCCTGTCCAATCTCTGCTTAGAACTATAGCTCTTCATTCCAGGCAACGTCCTGATGAATCTCTACTGCACTCTCTCTATTACTACCACATCATGCCTGTAGTGTGGAGACCAAAACTATACATAATCCACCAAGTGTGGTCCAATAGTTTCTACAACAGTTCTTCTACTCAATGCATTGCATATCAAATACCCTGTGTACGAAGGAACTGCAGATGCTGATTTAAACTGAAGATTGACACAAAATGCTGGAGTCTGAAGAATGGTCTTGACTCGAAATGTCACATTCCTTTTCTCCAGAGACGCTGCCTACCCCGTTTACTCCAGCATATTGTGTCTATCTTCATACAAAATATCCTTTTTGCTACCATATCCATTCGTATCGCCTCTTTCAGGAAACTATGGACTAGTACCCTCTGGTCTTTCTAAACAGCAATGCACCTTGGGTATTGCCAATTTACTTAATTCGCAGTTGTTTGGATTAAATTCCATCTGCCACTGCTCCGTCCAAATTTCCAGCTGGTCTGCGCTCTACTGCATTCTTAGACAATCTTCTTCGCTATCTTTGACTGACAACTTTCGGAGAGTATGCCAACTTATTAGTCGTCCTACCTTCATTCTGATCCAAGTTCATTTTATATATATTATGAATAACAAAGGTCTCAGCACCAAGCACTGCGATGCACCACTTGTTACAGATTTCCAGTCAGAAAAACACCCTTAAACCACTACTCGGCAAATTATCACTGAGCCAATGTAGGATCCAGTTTACGAATATTTCTTGTGCCTTCACCTTCTGGACAAACTACCACGAGGGATTTGCCAAAAGCCTTACTAAAATTCATGTAAATCACGTCTTCCTGATTCACTCTGCATTCATGAATTTTCTTAGTTACCTCAAAAATCAGATTTGTGAATCTTGTCCCTCAGAATCTTCTCAAAAAACTCCCCCCTACTGATATAAAACTAACTGGCCTGTAGTTCCCTTGAGTATGACCAAAAAGGTCTCCCTGATTAGTAGTGCAACCTCCCCCCTTCTCGTTTTATACCCAACTTTGTTTTATCTGAAGTCCAAAGTTGATTATTGAATTTTGTCAGAAGCATTTCCTGTCTTGCAGTGCTGGGTCCAGTCTGTAATTACGTAAGAAGTATCCAGGGATTGTGACAAAGAAAGGCTTTTTTCTCATTTATGAAATGAAATCTTTGCTGAAAAGGCCGATTCTATGATTTGGACCCAACAATGGTGAAGTTATGTATTGTCTTTTTTACAGCTCTACTCGCTTTTACTGCAATTTAATGTTTGAAATTTTGCCACTGTTGATGACTGCTGTTGGGCTTTTACCAGAGAAAATTTCTGGGCTGGAGAAAGCTGTGTGACCAAAGAGAAGCAGAGAAAGCAGCTTCCATCACGTCGATTAGATGCTGATTAAAGAGTCAAATTATGGAGCAGATGCTGCCAGTCCCCAATTGGACCCACTGAACATGGTGGCCAGGATGTCACCAACCCTGAATGGCCACAGCACTCGCCAAGCCAGTCTAGTACCTGTCCTTGGGGGCAGACTCTCCACACAGAGCCTTGGGCATTTCTTTGCTGCATGAACACCAGTGCAAAGTTGTGCCATGCGATGCTGATTTTATGCCTGCTTCAGAACTCAGTAGAGCTCAAACCTCATAACTGCCCACGTGAGACTAGCTTCTTACCACTGGCCAGGGGTTACTTGTAACTACTAGAATTCTGTTACCAGGTAGTCCAGATGAAACCAAGTTAGAGAACCATTCACAATAGGAATTTCATAATGATGCTCTTTCCTACATTTTCTGTGCTGGATTGAAGAAATGGGTAATAGAGTCACAGAACCATAGGGTGATACAGCGTGGAAACAGGGCGTTCGGCCCAACTTGCCCACACCGGCCAACATGTCCCAGCAACATTAGTCCCATCTGCCTGCATTTGGTCCATACCCCTCCAAACCTGTCCTATCCATGTACTTCTCTAACTGTTATAACTGGGTAATCTGGTTAAGTGTATATTTGGTTAAGGTTTTGATCATAGTCTGCATTTATAAAAGTATGCAGAACCTCTATGAATGTTCGTTGCATTGTTCTATCCTGTAATTTTTGTATGAGAACCATGGTTAAATAACCTTATGCTTCATTTTTAGGGACCAGAACTAATGAGTAAATATGTTGGAGAATCTGAACGGGCTGTGCGAGAGGTAGGTTGGGCAAGGGCAAATATACTTATGTTGCGTTGCTAGCTGCTTGGCTGTACGATATGAAATGATTCTTAATAATAAAATAAGATTGCTCTGCTTTACCTAATTTGCTGCAAAATTATTTATGATAGGCACTGTTGCATTAAAATTAATTTTCAGTCAGCAAAACTTCTCTACAACCTGTATTTCTTGTTGGCCTGCATCCTGCTTCTTTTATCCAGGACCCCACTGCACCTGTCCCTTGCCCCTTATGTCTCCGCTTTCTCTTTTCAACTGGCACAATCATTATCTCCTCCTTAAATTCCTACTTGTTAATTCCGAAGAACTATTCTTGGTTTTTGCCAGAGGCAAAATCACAGAGGATCAAAAACTGAAGTCATAAGTTAATGGTTTTGTATTAAGCTTTGGGAATTTCTCTTTTTAATCATTAGCAAATTAAGGAAAGAGAAAAAGTGAAAATGAGTATTATTAACATTTATGGGCAGATACACTCGCATTGGAGGGGAATGTCACCCTGAGAAGTCATTTAGGAGGTTTACTCCATTGTGTTGAAGATATGCAGTTGAGTAAAGACAGTTACATTTAAATATTTTTTGACACATAATGCTACTTTTGCATGTAATTTCTATGGGAATGGATAGAGTTAAGGATCTGTCCCACTTTCCCGAGCTGCTCACGAATTCTTTCGAGTTTTCCCCTTGATTCAAACTCGGAGATTGTTCGTAACGGGTCCGTAGGAGGCCGTAGGAGCCCGTAGAAATATCGTAGCGGCTCGTTAACCCAGCCGTAGGTACTCGGGGCATTAAATGTTGCAATTTTTCTCCTCCCGGCTCTCTTTTTACTCGTGGACATTTTTTGTCATGCTGGAAAAAACGTCCCGACTTACCTGATGCCCCGAGTACCTACGGCTGACATAACGAGCCAATACGATATATCTACGGACTCCTACGGACCCGTTACGAACATTCTCCGAGTTTGAATCAAGCGGAAAACTCGGGAGAATTCGTGAGCAGCTCGGGAAAGTGAGACAGGCCCTTTAACTGCTTCAAGTTCTTGGGCGTACATATCTTTGAAGATATGTCCTGGTTCCTGCAGATTGATGTAATCACAAAGAAATCTCATCAACACCTCTAGTTCCTTCAAAGATTGAGTTGACTTGGTATCTGGCTCAATACTCTATCAAGGTTTTACAGGTGTATAGTAAAGAGTGCACTGGTTGCATCAGGGCCTGATTCAGTAACTCGAATGCCCAGGAATGAAGGAGACTGCAGAAAGTGGTGGTCATTGCCTACTAATACTCCACCATCAAAGAGATCTACAGGAGGCAATGCTACGAAAAGAGCTAATATTATCAAAGAGCCATACCACCCTGGCCATGCTTTTGTGTCGCCCCTACCAGAAGGTGAAGAAGGTTCGGGATCCTGAAAACCATGACTTCCACATTCAAAAACAGCTTCTTCCCAGCAAGCAGCTGGTTCTTGAACACCATGCAAAACTAACCACTACTTCAGCAACCTTGAATAACAATGGACCTTGTTAGATTGCTCTACAGACTTTGGTTTAGTATCTAGTTACCATGGCCTGTGCATGTGAAAATGAAATACTCTTAAACTCTCTTGATGCCAAATATAACTTAGGGAAATTTCTGGGTTCACACCATTTCCCAGCCTTTTTGTCCTTTTGATCCTTCCAATATATTAAATGCATGTTTGTGGCACGTTATATTTTGGACATATATAAATCTCTACTTTAAGCACTTATTTTCTTGTTTGGGAAGTGCAGCAATGAAGGTTTTATTTTTATTTTTTTAATTCCTCTTATATATAGATCTTCAGGAAGGCCAGGGCTGTAGCACCTTCTATCCTCTTCTTTGATGAAATAGATGCACTGGCTGTTGAGAGAGGGAGGTGAGTACTGAAATTATTATATCTCTTTGTAAAAATACTAGGACATTTAATGTTTGTGTCATTACAATATTAACATGCCGGTTCCTCAACATCAAATCTGCTTTGGTTTTATTAGTTAATTGATGTATGGATTGAGTATTTTTGTGAGGATTGGTGAGAAACAATATGTCAAGAACTATTGTTTGAATGTTAAGAAATGTGTGATTATCGCACTACATGTCCAACCTAGGTTAAGGCAGGATCTGTTCGTGAGCAATGTTTCTAACCGGAACAGTTTGCAAGTTGCAAATACAGCTGTACACTGCAAATACAGTAAACCCTCATTATCATGGACCTCTTTAAAACAGATTTTGGTTATAGCTGACAGAGCATCCTCAGTGATCAGACACCACTGTCTCTTTAAGAACACTGCGAAGGTCACTGAAATTGTCAAACCATAGAAATTGATAAGCAAGGGCTTTGATCGACACTTATGCAATGAAGGACACAAAGTGCTGGAGTAACTCAGCAGGTCAGGCTGAATTCCTGGATAGCATGGATAGGTGAAGTTTCAATCGAGACCCAACCGACCGACACGAGGCCGAGACCCGCAGCAGCATCAGGAGATGCAGCGCCAACATTAACCACTTCCCCGGTCTCTCCGAGGCCGGGACCACTGAAGTCTTCTGGTGCCATCTTGCACCTTTCAAGTATGATGATGCTACTGATTATGATATGCCAATGTACCAGCTAGCAACTGATTTTCTCCATAAAATTTTGGTCTATTGCTAGAAATTGTAATTTATTTACCTATCTGTTACGGACTTACAGCATATAATACAATAATATTAAAGTTCTGATCTTGAGAATATCACGTTTTTGAATTTTCAAGGCAGTCTGGGTGTTTATTACTATTTCCGTCACAACGGTCAATTCTGTAATTAGCTACAATTAGGTGACTAACTAATTATATGCTTTAATTTCATGTCATCCATGTAAGATGTTTTATATTTGTTTCACAATGCTTCAATCTATAATAACTGAAAATTTCATTCAGTTCTCTTAATTTTTAATAAAGTTATGGGCTTTTGACTGTCCTCGATCACAGCTTTTGTGTTAAGTCAATGGAAAAGCAATAGGGAACAAGATGCTAATTTCCGAGTATGAAAATGGCCATAACTTTTTAATACTGAAGATATGAAAGTGAATTAGGTATCAAATTAAACTTCTTTTATACTTTATCTGATGGGATAAATTGCAGACTTGATTTTTAAAATCTCAAAATTTTGTGACATTGCTATAACTTGGCCATAAAAGGCCCATTGTCTCAGCAGTGGCACTGGATTGGAGTTGTGGGATCAGCCTGGCCAGGTGATGTTGACGATGTCCTCCAACTCTCCGTGGTGCTGCAGGCCGTGTCTGGTCTGCATGGTTGGCCTCTTGCAGTGCTGCCCAATCGAATCGAGCCCCAGCCTGTTGCAAGGCCTCCTGCAGCCCACTCCACCAACACACCGACCTGGACATGTTGACCGCGAATGCACCGTTCCACGCCTCAAACGACCTTGGAACACCACTGATGTTGACGGAGTGGGAGGTGAACCCCCAGGTCGCTCACCAGCACCGTTCCTTTCCTCCGTCTGCTGCTATTCCCACAGTTCTCTAAGGTGTAAAGTTTCAGCATTTAGATCAAGGTCAATGAAAGGCATTACATTTCCAGGCAGGTACTCGTGAAACGCGGTAACTCGTGAAGTTTTTTCAACAGTGTGAAAATTTTCCAAGGGTAAAAAAATACTCGTGATGAAGTACTACGAGTTTGATTTTTTTTTAAACTCAAGAGAGCTCTTGGGTAAACTCGCATCGTGGGACAGGGGCTTAACTTGATTGAATGTTAATTGATCTACTGCTTTTATTATTCTTGTAGCCTATTTCAGAGAAGAGATGGGTCTTAATCTTTTTTTCTGGAATGTTCAATTTGTAGTCTGAAAACATAGAATGGGGCAACTTATTCAGCTGGCAAACTTTTATTCGTTATTGATAAAGTTTGTTAATATTTAAAAGATGCATATAAATAATGATCTCACACTTGTATTCCTTTTATTTTTAAAATATTATTCTGTGAGCTATGGTGACCGTTCAGTTTAATATTTAAAATTAATTTTTTTAATATCATAAATGGCAAAAGATGAAATGTGAATAATGCAAATGGCCAAATTTTGAAGAATTGAAAATCATTTTTTAAAGAAGGAAATACTTAAAACTATTTAACAAATAGAATTTAAGGGTAGTTAATTCCTTGATAAGTTTTTGGAATAAAGAAAACATTCTAAAACTTTTCAAGTATTTGTAAACTTTAAGATCCCATCCTAATTTTTGAAGGCCAGCTAACGAGAGCACAATTATTATAAGCACCCTGAGAATCTGAAGTTTCTTTTGAACTCCTGAATGCTATTAATAGGTTTCTGAATTAGATGTCCTCTTGGATTACTGTCATTGGTGATTACTGTAAGAAGATCCGGAGCTTCATTGTCGACAAGAGCCTGCTTGTATGAATGGAATCTGTCAGCTTCCATGTTCAATTTGTATGTTTTTCTGAATGGATGAGTGATCAGGATTGTTATAATAAACTAGCAAAATGCATTGTATGTATGCCACTGTGAAGTAGCAAAGCTATCTATCTACCCATGCTGGCACAAGGAACTGTGGGTACTGGAATCTGCTGCAAAAAATAAATTGCCGGAAATAATCAGCAGGTCAAATAGCATCAATCCTGATGCAGGTTCTTGACCCGAAACATCGACTGACTTTTTCCTCCACAAATGTTGCTTGAATTCAGAATTCTTTACAGCACATTATATTCTGTTCCAATGTACCGATTCTGATGGGCTCTGCTTGCTTTAGACGTGCAACTCTTAAATGTACCTAACACTGATTATTGAGACAGATATACTTTTCAGTCTGAGATTGTTGGATCTTGCTCTTGGTCTATGTGTTTTTTTTACAGACTGGCCTTGCCTTCACTGTCCAAGCCTTGACTGCCAATGCCTGGTGCTGGAAGGCTGGTTCTAAGCACATGGGAGTTTCCCAGGATAGTGTAGTGTAGGACCTCTCTCAGTGGAAATGGCTGGCTGCGCCTACAACTGGTTTGAAAGTCAGCAAGATTCTGTCCCCCTGGCTCATCAGTTACAGAAACTGTCACTAAGATTGAATTTTCTACATGTTAGGGATGTACCTGCTCAAGTGAGATGAAGATGATAGAGGGAGCCATGTGGGGAGGGAAGGATGGTGATAGTGACAAAGGCTGGGAGACAAGAAACGGCTACAGGTTATTGAATCTGATAAGGAGGGAAGGTGATGAGTGAATCAGTTAAGGGAAGAATGGTGCGCAGGTGAGAACAGTTCAGGGGGGAGCAGGAGGCCTTGTGGGTTAAGTGTGTGGGTAATAGGCAGATGGGACAGGTAGTGGAAGGGAAAGAAGCTAGGTTGCGGGTGTTGTGGATGAAGGGAGGGGGTGTTGAGAAGAAAGGTGTGTGTAAGAGGACCTGAATGATCAGATGGGAGAGAGATAAACAGAGAGGAGGCAGATTACCTGAATTTGGACAATTATATATCCATGCCATTAAGTTGTAGGCTAGCAAGGATGTTTTCTTTAGTTTACATTTGTCGTCTCCTTGGTAGTGGAGGAGGACATGGACAGAGACATTGGGAGGCGAGTTCAAATTGCTTGCAACAGGGAACTTAAGAGGGCCATTAGCTTACATGAGTTTACATTGAGCGTGTTTAAACAGTTCAGCAGGTCCAAGGCAGAGGGGTCAAACTGCGATTGGGATAGAGAATTGTAGTGGCAGGCAATTGGAAGCTCTGGATTATTCCAAGGTCTTAAGGAACAGTACCTCCTTTTGAGCAAGCATGTCACACCTCTTATGATTCAACATTGAATTCCATTCTTTTAGCACTATTTTATTTTGGTTAACAGCTGTGTAAAATCTGGGAGGCGAGACATGCTATCATGCCCTGAATTTTTCAGACATTTATGATAAATACAGCCTAACCTAGTGGGGTATTTTGGTGTTCCTTAGCGACAAGTGCCATGTCACCGTGTGTGGGGAGGAAAGATCTGTTTGTGATGGTATTATGAGGTTACTTCCATTCATAAATTCTTATCCCTCAGTATTTTTGACACTGAATGTGAGGAAGGCAGGAAATTGATGAATTTTCAGTGACTTGGGGATGTCTTTGTTAATTGGGTCGACCCATTCTTTCATCATATGTCGGTCCCGCCATCCTGGGAATTAACCTGGTGAACTTTAACATTGTGGAGAGATCTCATGCTCAAAAAATATTCAGCTGATAGCTGATGTGCATCCAAATGTTATGTTTTTTTTATTCATGATTTCTGATAATTGCCATTTTATTTATAGGGTTAATTTACAGCGCAGATTGGATATTTAATTCCTTTGCCAAATATTATGGAAGGTATTCAATGTCAACAAATTACATCTGGACGTATAATTTTCACTCTGCATATTCCCTTGAAATTCAAGAAATACTTTAGTGTAATGACCAGGAGAAAAAGTCTGTCATTGAATTTTTAGAACATTTCGCTGTAAAATATCAGTCCTGTCTAATGTGTAGCCCCCATTAGAGACAAGGTAAAGAATAATGAATTGATATAAACTGGATAATATTCTGATTTTCCTTGGTATGCCAACTAGATTTAGTGGTCTAGGTTTTGCCAATCTAATGATGGAAGTAATGTTAGCATTATGAAACTGTTAGCACTACGCAATGAAACTGACATTGATTTCTGGAGATTGACACAAAAAGCTAAAGAAGAGCTACCCGAAACGTCACATACTCCTTTTCTCCAGAGATGCTGTCTGACCTGCTGAGTTACTCTAGCTTTTTGTGTCTATCTTCGGTTGAAACCAGCATTTGCAGTTCCTTCGTTCATATTGACTTAGAAACATAGAAACATAGAAAATAGGTGCAGGAGGCCATTCGGCCCTTCGAGCTAGCACCGCCATTCATTGTGATCATGGCTGATCGTCCCCAATCAATAACCCGTGCCTGCCTACTCCCCATATCCCTTGATTCCTGTAGCCCCTAGAGCTCTATCTAACTCTCAAATCCATCCAGTGATTTTGCCTCCACTGCCCTCTGTGGCAGGGAATTCCACAAATTCACAACTCTCTGGGTGAAAAAGTTTTCTCACCTCAGTCTTAAATGGCCTCTCCTTTATTCTAAGACTGTGGCCCCTGGTTCTGGATTCACCCTTTTCAATCTTTCCTCATATGACAGTCCCGCCATCCCAGGGATCAATCTCGTGAACCTACGCTGCACTGCCTCAATCACAAGGATGTCCTTCCTCAAATTAGGAGACCAAAACTGTACACAATACTCCAGATGTGGTCGTACCAGAGCCCTATACAACTGCAGAAGAACCCTTTACTCCTATACTGAAATCCTCTTGTTATGAAGGCCAACAATTCCATTAGCTTTCTTCACTGCCTGCTGTACCTGCACGCCAACTTTCAGTGACCGGTGTACAAGGACACCCAGGTCTCGCTGTACCTCCCCCTTACCTAACCTAACCCCATTGAGATAATAATCTGTCCCCTTGTTTTTGCCGCCAAAGTGGATAACCTCACATTTATCTATATTATACTGGAGCTGCCACGCATCTGCCCAGTCACTCAACCTGTCCAGGTCACCCTGCAACCTCCTAACATCCTCTTCACAGTTCACACTGCCACCCAGCTTTGTGTCATCCGCAAACTTGCTAGTGTTGCTCCTAATTCCCTCTTCCAAATCATTAATATATATGGTAAACAGTTGCGGCCCCAACACCGAGCCTTGTGGCACTCCATTCGCCACTGCCTGCCATTCTGAAAAGGACCCGTTCACTCCTGCTCTTTGCTTCCTGTCTGCCAACCAATTTTCTATCCACGTCAACACCCTACCTCCAATACCATGTGCTCTAATTTTAGTCACCAGTCTCCCGTGCAGGACCTTATCAAAGGCTTTCTGAAAGTCTAGATACACTACATTCACTGGCTCCCCTTCATCCATTTTACTTGTCACATCCTCAAAAAATTCCAGAAGATTAGTCAAGCATGACTTTCCTTTCATAACTCCATGCTGACGGACTAATCCTTTTACTGCTATCCAAATGCCCCATTATTACCTCTTTAATAATTGACTCCAGCATCTTTCCCACCACTGAAGACAGGCTAACTGGTCTGTAATTACCCGTTTTCTTTCTCGCGAGTACACACATGCAGTTAGGCATTGGAAATCTGATACTCAACATCAATGTTTCTCTGCCTTTCTACAGAATGTACTGTTTTCCCACCTCTGCTCGCATAATCTCCAGGTATCCATGACTCTGAAAATGCAAGAAACTAATAAACTCTGAAATTATTACATTTTATCTTTTGGTATTTAAGTGAGGTTTTAGTGGTTTATGGCACTGTTGTTACTGGTTCTCCAGCCTTAGAGAATAACTTGTCATTCCTATGGATAAATACTTGTCAAGGATTTTTAAAACTTAAATATTTTAAGTTGTACTGAAATTTGTTCATCTAAAACAATATTTTTGACGAACATTGCACATATTCTGCTAACGTATCATACCTGCCAACATTTGAAAGCGAAAAATCTTACTCTGAGTGTGAGGGTTGACGGAGTGCGAGCGCCGAAGATGCTCGCCCATTACGGGTGGGGTCCAGGGGCCCGCCTTAGCTCCTGGATTTTAAGTGTTTTTTAAATAGTTTGTCGATATCGCGATATATTCAGCTGCCAAGTTTTGTCAGAGCATTTCAGTATTCTAGTACCTGAAAATCAGTATTTTGCTGAGGAAATCAGTATTTTTACACAGTGCCATTTTGCTGAATGTTTTTTTTAAAATTATGTGCGGTCATACCCATGTAAGAGTACAAGAATGCATAACTTGTTTATTGTGTATTTGTAATACAGTTTATTGTGTATTATATATCATATCTGCTTTCGTGCATTTGTCCAGAAGTTTATCATTGAAAGTCATTTGGGAGCAACGTTTCCCCATGGCCTGGGGGAAACGTTAAGCTGGAATCTCTCTATATCTCATTCTCTCCCTCTCCCTCTCCCTCTCCCTCTCCCTCTCCCTCTCCCTCTCCCTCTCCCTCTCCCTCTCCCTCTCCCTCTCCCTCTCCCTCTCCCTCTCCCTCCCTCTCTCCCCCCTTCTCTAACCCCTCTCTCTCCCCTCGGCATTCCCGGAATCATTTGGCGTTTTGCAAAGACAACTGCATCTGCAGTTCCTTCCTATTGAAGAAGAACCCTGGCCCGAAACAACCCCAACAGGCATGATATTCACCTCCAGAAAAAAAAAGTAGGGAGTATTGGCTGGGGGTCCATGAGGCCGGTTAGGCCCCCCCCCCCCCCCACCCCAGTTGGGGTTCCTGCGTTATCAATAAATTGAAAGTGATTCCCAACCTTTCTGCTGGTAGTTTACATAACAGAAGCTTAGAATTTTTCTAACACACAACCAGTAAAATAACCCCCAAAAGATAAATATTTAATGAAAAAAATGACCATACAGCTAAAAAAATCTTTACAAAGAATGTTACCTGAAATGTCTCTTTGCCTAGCACTGTGTGCAAACAGCACAGAAAAGGTGATTTTGGCTGCAGCCATCTTCTGCTTCAGTAAGAGAAGCTGGTCGGTGATTGGCCGCAACGCCCCTCGGAGACAACGTCTGATTGGCCGCCGAGTGACCAGCGCATTATGTCGTTAGGGACACAGTGCCCTTGGAGACAGCGGCTGATTGGACGGGAATTTTAAGGTGAAGCTGGTCGATGATTGGACGCAACCACCTTAGAAACAGTGATTGATTGGCTGTTTTTACCCCCTCATTTCAAAATCGTCCTGTTCCGATTTTGCACACTTTTTAAACTTAAAAATCGGAACAAATACGATAAAATCGGATTACTGCTTGGCTTGTTGTGCAACAATCATCTATCCAGACATAAAAAGCTGGAGTAACTCAGTGGGACAGGCAGCCTCTCTGGTGAGAAGTAATGGGTGACGTTTCGGGTCGAGACCCTTCTTATTCAACCAGCTTATTAACATCACTGTAACTAGATACCAGGCATCCTTTTGAACTAATGCCTAGTAACAACCAACATTGGAAAGGTCTTTTAGGCTATTTTCTTCAAGATCAGGTGTAAATAATGTCCCTTAGATGTGACTGCAGAATCTAAGCCAACTTGAGTTTGGGTTGTCTTTACCAAATCCAAAACTGAATATATTTCAATCCCAGTATAAAAGTAGTTTTAGCTCCATCCGATTTAAATCACTCTTTAATAATATGAATGTCAATGCAGTTAATTTAAGCATAATGTGCATTTCCTTATTTTACTTTAATTCAGTGACATTTCTGTTTAAATTGTCAAATAAAGATACTTATATATAACGTGGTACTTCAATTAAATAACTCCTGCTTATTCTACAAAGTGATATTCTTTAAGAGTATCACCTTTTAGTATAATCACTACAGGATGATTTAACAAAATAGTGCCATTATTTATTCATGACTGTTGATTTGAAGGTTTTAATGCTTAAGAAATATGTTTACCACTTCCTGTTACTAATGAAGGAGGACTGAACACCATAGGAAGCCTTGAACTGTCAAGCGATATTTAACTGGCGTCAGCGAATGGAGGAAATAAAGCAGCATGACAGTTAATTATGATCATGGCAGCAGAATTGAAAAGATTGAGTTGGCAGGAGTGCCTTGCTGACAGTTTTCTACTGTGCAACCTTGACAGAAATGTCAGACTCAATAATACTGTCCAGCCTAAGTGAGCAGCATGACTCTGGGCTGCATGTGAGAGTCTGCAGGAGAACTCTAGGCATTTCAGGAACCTCTGCTCTTATTTGTTGTGCTGCCTCACTCTTATGATCACGTATTGTCTTTCCGCTGACTGGTCAGCACAAAAAAAAAGCTGTTCACTGTACCTCGGCACACGGGACAATAAATTAAACTGAACTGAACTATATTGTAGATGAAGCTCAAGTTCGCGTTTATTGTCACTTAACCAACTAAGATACAGTGAAATTTGAGTTACCATACAGCCATACTTCGTGAAAAGAACACAATACACACATAAAATAATTTAAACATTAACATCCGCCACAGTGGAATCAACATTCCTCACTGTGATGGAAGGCAGTCATCTTCCTCTTTGTTCACCCATGGTCGGGGCCTTGAACCCTCCGCACTTGCCGTTGCCGACGGTCCGATGTCCAAACCCTCTCGTCAGGATGGTTGAAACTCCGGCGTCGGGATGGATTGGAACGCATGGAGCTCCCGAGTCGGCCACTTCTTACTGGAGACCGCGGGCTTCACGGTGTTAAAGTCCACAGGCCCCGCGGTCGGAGCTCTTCTTCTGGTGATCCTCGACAAAGGGTCCCCGGCTCTGCGATTGTAAGTCTGCGCCGCACTCGTGGCTTGAAGCTCCGGGACGGTCTCCAGGAAAGGCCGCACCACTCCACGTTGTTAGGCCGCAAAGGGGGGAGGCGGAGATGCGACACGGAGAAAATCGCATCTCCGTCGAGGTAAGTGACTGAAAAAAGGTTTCCCCCCCATTTCCCCTCCCACTCACCACATCCCACATACACTTAGCAATTCAAACAAACTCTTAGAACATACTTAAAATAATAAAATCAGTAGAAAGGACACAGACTGTTGGCGAGGCTGCCACGACAGTGGCGCAACCCGATGAATGAGGTACTTCAGAAAGTTATGTGATGCAGTTTTTTACCTCAACCTTTTAATGAAAGGTTATATCACAGTTTGAATATTATCTTGAAACTGCATTAAAACAATATGCATATTTAAAAAAAAAATTTAAAGGCAAGAGAAAAGTATTGCTTGGGGCAGAATTTTTTTTTGCTGATTTGCAACGTGGCAGGATATTTAAAAAAAAATTCCATTGTAACTAAATTCCATTGTAACTTTTTGGGTTTAGTTAGATGATTTTTTAGAAAGGTTTTCTGATATTAGCAGTAGAATTTCCATTGGTGTTAAAGATATAATTTAGGATTAGTCATTTCTCACACACACAGACATTTTGGCAATCATATCAAGTTGGTCTTGGTAGTGAACAGAAGCCTAAACTTGGTAGAATGGTTTAGAAGCTATTGATTTATTCCAACTCCAATTGCCACATTCATGGTTCATTTATTGTTAGTTGCTTTATATCCATTTCCACTTAAATTGAAACATTTACACTGGTAAAACAAAGAGGTTGTTCTTTGAGACTGGTCTTCAAGTCTACTTTCAATTGGGGCTAAACATGATTTTTTTTAAATATAGGTTGGAATTCCAGAGTTTTCTGTGGCTTTTACGTGTGGTGGATTGGGCTGAGTGTCATATTTAAGACCTGAGGTTACTTCTGATTTTATTTTTATTATGCTGTGTTGCAGCCAAATGAGACAAAGTGACTTGCAAAAGTCACCTTTTCTTCGCTCCATAGATGCTGCCTCACTCGCTGAGTTTCTCCAGCATTTTTGTCTACCTTCGATTTTCCAGCATCTGCAGTTCCTTCTTAAACAAAGTGACTTGCAAGGTTTTTTCAGAGAGCAGTTAACAATGTTTGACATTGTGATTGGTTTCTTTTGGAAACTTTAATTTGTTGTAGCCAGAAGAAATCATGTTTAGATAGTAACATTTGAAAAGCACCACACTTCGAACCGTGGTTACAGAGGGCTTGCAGAAGTCATCTCTTGCAGAAGTCATAGGACCAAGGTTGATGTGGAACACCTGTTCAACTTTTCTGAGTTGGGGAACTACAGGCCGTTAGTGAAAAAAGATGAAAAGTATATACCAGAACATGAACTTTCTGAGAAGATACCAGCATTTGTGGAAAAGACCTGATGGCATTAAACAAAGCTATGCAGAGAAGTGTGCTATTCTTTGGTCAGTGTTTCTCAGTCAGAGAACAGACCATTATTAACAACA
Organism: Malacoraja senta; assembly: GCA_038087875.1. NCBI lineage: Eukaryota > Metazoa > Chordata > Chondrichthyes > Rajiformes > Rajidae > Malacoraja > Malacoraja senta. The sequence goes on from CM075977.1 coordinate 230,625,002, forward strand.
CAGCTAAAAGAACATGACGCCTCAAAGACAGTTCACCATTTTCAAAGTTTAATTTCGGAATTGAATTATATATAATTGGATGGATGGGTGCATTTGCAACAAAAGCAAGGACACCATCATTTTCAAGAGAGCATATTGGTGTTTGCTACTCCTGTCAATATTACTTACCATATTATTGGTATCTCTAACTCACGATATAATATGTTTGACAATTATACATTGATACTGCTTAGTCTTGGAATTTCTACCAACAGTTGCAAATTTCCCTCCAACTTGCAAACCATTCTGACTGATACAGTGCCCTCCATAATGTTTGGGACAAAGACCCATAATTTATTTATTTGCCTCTGTACTCCACAATTTGAGATTTGTAATAGAAAAAAACACATGTGGTTAAAGTGCACATTGTTAGATTTTAATAAATTCAATTTTATACATTTCATATAACTTTCATATAAACTTTCATATAAACACATATAACACTTTCATATAACACTTTCATATAAACAGCAGTGTTTATACATAGCACCCCATTTCAGGGCACCATAGTGTTTGGGACACAACAATGTCATGTAAATGAAATTAGGCATGTTTAGTATTTTGTTGCATATCCTTTGCATGCAATGACCGCTTGAAGTCTGCGATTCATGGACCACCAGTTGCTGGGTGTCTTCTCTGGTGATGCTCTGCCAGGCCTGTATTGCAGCCATCTTTAGCTTATGCTTGTTTTGGGGGCTAGTCCCCTTCAGTTTTCTCTTCAGCATATAAAAGTAATGTTCAATTGTGTTCAGATCAGGTGATTGACTTGGCCACTCAAGAATTGAGCATTTTTTAGCTTTGAAAAACTCCTTTGTTACTTTAGCAGTATGTTTGGGATCATTGCCTTGCTGTAGAATGAACTGCTGACCAATGAGTTTTGAGGCATTTGTTTGAACTTGAGCACATAGGATGTGTCTATACACTTCAGAATTCATTATGCTACTACCATCAGCGGTTGTATCATCAATGAAGATAAGTGAGCCAGTACCTTCAGCAGCGATACATGCCCAGGCCATAACACCCCCACCACCGTGTTTCACAGTTGAGGTGGTATGGTTTGGATCTTGGGTAGTTCTTTCTCTCCTCCATACTTTGCTCTTGCCATCACTCAGATATAAGTTAATCTTCATCTCATCTGTCCACAAGACCTTTTTCCAGAACTGTGGTTGCTCTTTTAAGTACTTCTTGGCAAACTAACCTGCCCATCCTATTTTTGCAGCTAACCAGTAGTTTGCATCTTGCAGTATAGACTTTGTATTTCAGTTCATGAAGTCTTCTGCGGACAGTGGTCATTGACAAATCCACACCTGACCCCTGAAGAGTGTTTCTGATCTGTCGGACAGGTGTTTGAGGATTTTTCTTTATTATAGAGAGAATTCTTCTGTCATCAGCTGTGGAGGTCTTCCTTGGCCTGCCAGTCCCTTTGCGATTAGTAAGCTCACCAGTGCTCTCTTTCATCTTAATGATGTTCCAAACAATTGAATTTGGTAAGCCTAAGGTTTGGCTGATGTCTCTAACAGTTTTATTCTTGTTTCTCAGTCTCATAATGGTTTCCTCGACTTTCATTGGCACAACTTAATAATAACAGCAATAAAAGTTTCCAAAGTTGATGGAAAGACTAGGAGGCAATTAAACACACCTGAGCAATTAGAAAACCCTGTGAAGCCATGTGTCCCAAACTTTATGGTGCCCTGAAATGGGAAGACTAAGTATAAACACAGCTGTAATTTCTACATGGTGAAACCAAAATGTATAAAAATGGCCTTTAATAAAATCTGACAATGTGCACTTTAACCACATGTGATTTTTTTCTATTACAAATCTCAAATTGTGGAGTGCAGAGGCAAATAAATAAATGATGGGTCTTTGTCCTAAACATTATGGAGGGAAATGTATATTACATTTCCTTTAGTGTCGAAAATTCTGGTATTGCCAATTTACCACTGTAATTTTGATAAGGACTGTAACCATTTATGACCAAGGCTTAGCATATCGCCTGAGGGCAACTGTTTGTGATTTCCCAATAATATACAATAGCAAGTTTTTTTCTTTGGCATAAATGATTGAGCAAATAGGGAAAAGCCTTAATTACCAATGTGAGCATTAGTTTCATCACGGAATCCTTAATCTTAAATTTCCCCCTCTCTGATTCTCAGTTTGATGAAGGGTCTCAAAACGAAACGTCACCTATTCCTTTTCTCCAGAGATGCCAACTGACCTGTTAAACCAGCATCTGCAGTTTGTTCTTACATACCTTCATTTTACAATGTTGACTTGAAATATGCTTTGTTCATTGTGAACTTGGGCATTATGATTAAAGCAGTACTATCAATGTACATTGATGGCTGTCAAGTTCTCTTTTGGGTTATTTAGATAGAAATTGTAGCGTCATTAAAAATAACAGGAACATTTGCACGAATGTGTGAAACATACATAAAGTAGACAGAATTAGACAGAAAAAACAGAGGTAGTCCATCCGGCCTTTAGAAGCTGTTCTCATTCATTCAGCTCGCGGGTAATCTTCCAGCTCACTAACATTTTCAAGTACATCTTTACATCCTTTGATTCCAGAAGAAATTATTGATCATTGTTTGATAGATCAGCCATGATTGAATGTTTAAGAAGAACTGCAGATGCTAGAAAAATCGGTAGACAAAAATGCTGGAGAAACTCAGCGGGTGACGAATTCAGAGTCCTATATGGCCTACCTTTTAATCTAAAGAAGAAAAATAATAGCAGTCTGAAGAAGAGTCTCGACCTAAAACGTCACCTATTCCTTCACCCCATAGATGCTGCCTCACCTGCTGAGTTTCTCCAGCATTTTTGTCTAGCTGTGATTGAATGGCGGAGTAGACTTGATGGGCCGAATGACTTAATTCTTCTATCACTTTTGACCTTATGACCTTGGTTGAACACAATGACTGAACCACCACAACCCTATCCTCTGAGTGAATAATTCAGAGTCCTAAACGGCCTACCTCTTAATCTAAAGAAGAAAAATAATAGCGGTTAAAATAATTCACAATAGGATAAGTGAAAAAATGTTTCCAATGGTAGGATGAAAGAAATTAAGGCTGAGTTAGAGGCCAGAGTTGATGAGAGTTACAGGACTAAAGGAGATCATAGAGAAGGCATGGTCACATAGCAGAGAGCATTGTTGGTTATTAAGTAAAATGTTTTGCATAGGACAGTAATAAGTACAAAGTTTTTTCTTTGGATTAATCAAACATAAGGTATTGCATTGTTTGACAAGAAGATTAAGACTTCTATTTGAAAACAAATTTTAAATGTTGTGATTCAATATTTTAAATTTCATGATTGTTTTTTCTGTTTTTCACAAAGTACTTACAGACTGTATATTTTGACTTAGCTCGTCTGGTGGTGGGAACGTGGGCGATAGAGTACTTGCACAATTGCTCACTGAAATGGATGGTATTGAACAGCTACATAACGTCACGATATTGGCAGCAACCAACCGGCCAGATATGATCGACAAGGTAAGGTCGATAGACTCTCTGGATGTTTATTTTTCTGAGTAATTTAAAGTTTTGCTTAACATGATGTACTGATGGTATAACATTTAGTGTGCACTTGTGCACGTGCAGTACATAACCGATATTTATACTTGCGCTATGATTGTTTCTCTATACATTACTTTTCTTACTGTAGGAGGTAAATATAGCAGCTCCCATTTAAGGGTCTCCGCTAAATACCATTATTTCTATCATGATACATTTTTTAAATGCCTTTTCCCCTGCCACTCCTCAAATACTGAATATGTGTTTGCCTCCAGTGTTGTGCATACTTGATGCAGATAATACTATAAAGGGGTTGGGAGTTGCATTTCATGACTGGGCACAAATGAAATATTTCAGTCATTATGTACAGCAATACAACAATTTTGTTTTTAGTTTCATCTGCACAATTATATGGATTAGGAGCTAATCTGATTGTAATGTCATTTCTGCATTCCTGACTACCTCTAGTAAACTTTCATCTTATTGCTGATCAAATATTGTTCTGATATATGCCGTAAAGATATTTCAGGGACCCTGCTTTCACAGGCCTTGAGGGTGAAAATGAGAAAGATTCATAACCTTCTGAGAAAAAAAACGGTCTCATTTCTGTCTGATATGGGTGACTTATTTGTCTAAATTCCCCCTCCAGAGGAACATCCTCTCCATGTGCAGCATATCTAGACATCTTAGGATCTAGTAGTTTGCATCCCTGAGCCTTCTCTTATCACTAGTTTATCCAACTGCAGCTAGAAGTATTGTAACTGGTTCCAATGCATTAACATTTTTCTATAAAATAGTGTACACAGTTTTCCCAACGTGGGCCTCGTCAATGCTCTAATAACTAAAGCATAGCCTCTCCACATTTACTTTCAATTTACTTCACAATAAACAGTGACATTCTGTTTGCTTTATAAATTACTTATTGAACTTTCACACTAGCCTTTTGCAAATCTTTGACTAGAACAACCAGACACCCTCTGCATCTCTGAGCTCTGCAACATATTTGATATGCATTGTAATAGATGCTGGGAGTATCCAGTACAGATTGTTTAAAAAGAAATCCAGAATTTAAACAGGATAGTTGGCAGGATATGTTCTGCCTTGAAAACTACTTCATTAAACATCATATTCTGAAACACTGAATTGGCTGTTTTCCATTCCTGGGTTCTATTCCATGTTATAATGCAATTGTGGTATAAACTTTCTTTTAATTCTGAGAATCTAAGTAACAGCATTAATGTCACACAGCAGTCTACAGTGCTGAAATCTAACTAGTGACAGATTGTTAGGCGCATAGTCAACAGAAAGTGTGATGTCTTTGATAAACAAAATGAACAAGAATCAGCCTTTAGTGATTTATTGAAACTGATTTTTCTTTTGAAAGAAGGCTAAACATTAAGTGAAGGGGTAACTTGCTCTTAAATGGTTTTAATAGGTACAGGTTGATGCTGGGAAACTAATTCAATCTGAAGAGGCGGGTGTCACTAAATATTTTAAAGAGGTTGAATGCCTGTGTTTTAATGTTTTTGTGCGTTGCTCACTGTCCTTCTTTGCCCCTCATGTCAGAATCCTTGACTTGCCCAAACCCTCGTTCTTTCCCATGTAGGACTTTGCTCTCCTACATTCCACAGCTGGCTCCTTGCTTGACAGATGCCAGGCAGTCAGTCTAGCTGGCTGGAGTAGCAAAGGTTGTTGGGGAAATATTAGAACTGGCCCAGCATTATATTTGGCAGGATCAGTGGGGAACCAATATTTTAATCCTTACCTCCCTACATCTTTCATACTTAAACATTTATCAATGAGATTGGAGCATCAGACTGGATAAGACGAACATTAATAATGGTGGAATGTTAGTATTTGATATAATTTGATATAATTATGTTTATTGCCACATTTTATGTTTGCAAAAAGATTCACGTGTTCAGTGTAAGTGGGATAAATAAAAGTGAATTGTAAATGGGTTGCATATAGCTCTGGAAATCAAAGTAATAAAACTAACTGCTTCAGATTTCCATGTACAAATCTGGTCTAACAAATTCCACATTGTTTCATATTAAACCAGGAGGAAAAAGGGTTCAGTTATGCGACCTATGTAATTTAGAAATGAGGAAATATATTATACACTCAAATGGAGTACTGATGAATTGGTATGTCATGACCCACATTAATATATCAGCCCATTGAACGATAGCTTAATCTCTGTTACAGATTGTAGGTTGGCTTGTACAGGGAATCGAGGGCAGAATAAACCCCAGGGATTTAAGTCATTTCAGCACTGAAGGTTACATGAACAGCTGAAAAATCAGATTATTTTGCCCCCTGCTGTGTCCAATTTGAGTGTCAAATGCATTGGATGTGATGTATTATACAACTGCTGAGTGAAGTACAGGATTACAGTTTAGGTCAGTACCCTGGGGTTTTCTTTTCTAAGCAGCATGACTGTAGCAACTGAGATTGCACCATTGACGAAATGACTACAATTACTATTAAAGCACATTATTGATAAATAAAGGTTTATACGTTATTTTTCATCACGGTTACGATTTAATTGTGAGTTCTAGACTTAATCAGTGCTCGATGTGGAAAGCTGAGAGCATAAACAGACACGGAGCCTTTTGCAATTTTCTGCAGAGAAGTATATCCAACAACTTACATTTAAGTAAAAATTGCAGGCTGCTTCCCAAAAATATAATTGGGCAAAATTCACATTGAGCAACAGGGAATATTAGAAGGAGGTGACTAGAAACGTTGTTAAAAAGGCTTGTTTGATATTATTTAATGATTACCTTTCCTTTGCTCATGTAAGAAAGTATTGCATAGGAATGTTGAAATAACAATGGTTTGTTGTTAATATAGAGATATTGTGGCTGAAGTGCTAAAGAGGTCTGAAGGGCTAACTTGGATTCCAAGAGATCTCTGCACATCAATGCTGTTACATTTTAATGGGGATATTTATCTCGGCAAAGTTCAGAACTACTTTTGCTTCACCAATGTTAACAAACAATAATGTCAAAGGCCATTCAACTGTAGTCAAATAGAATGACGTCTTGTGGAAAAGCGTACTTATTTGAGAAATCATTAAGAATGTATAGATCCACATTTGTGTGTTTATTGGACACACAAGAGGCTGTAGATGCCAGAATATTGAGTAATTAAACTAACTGCTGGAGGATCAGCATCTGTGGAGGGAAATGGACAGACAGTGTTTCGGGACCCTTCTACAACTTTGTGTGTTTATTTATACCTGGTGTCTGAAATTTTAAGAGTTTACATTACAGGACATCTCAATTAAATTTTATTTACATCTATATTTGCCAGTAGAATATGTTATTGCTTGATTATCAATTGCCTGATCGGAAGATCATGATTGGTTTAAATTGGCTAATAAATTTAACAAGACAAATATCTATCCGTTTATATATTTCATTAGACAGGCACAGAAGGATACGGACCTAATGTGGCATAATGGGTTAACTGTAGGTGGGAAAAGGTCATCATTAATCTGGGCCAAAGGGCCCATTTCTCTGCTGGGCAACTCTGACTCTAAAGTATGCATGCACATCCAGCAGCAAATAAGCCTTTATAGAGCACACATAAATTTGAGTAGTTCAAAATCAACTTCTTGGAAACAAGAGTACAGCAGTATCTTCAATAGCTATTTGCCTGGAGGTTCAGTACAGTGAAATGATGGGGACAGTTTGAGAGATTTTTGGCAACTCATTCAGTTCCATTTTCTAAATAAGCAAAGCATGTCAAGCCATGCCTTATCCAATTGAGAAATATGCCATCAGTCTCCAAAGATAGAAATCTAGTATTTTAATTTTATCTTGCATAATTAATTGTTTGCGGAACTCCACAATAGCTGCATTCAGAAAAAGTAAACCTGACCCTGTTCAAGGTTGTTTCCCTGAAGCAATGAATGATCCTTTAATTCCACATTTTACTTTGCTTCTCTCGGCTTGCGTAGATGGAAAAATATTTTTAGTGTAAATTAACATAGATAAAATGGTAAAGAAAGGCTTTTTAATACAATATCTAAACAGCCTGTACCTGATGTTCTAAACTAAATCTAACCCACAGAGGAGCTGAATCATTCAGTGATTTGAGAAGTACTCCAAATAAAACAAAATTATGTGAATTTAAAAAGTAAAAAATATTACAGATTGAGAAGCATTCAAGATCTAACTATTGGTAGTCTGAGAAATGAGGGCTACAAAATGAATATATTCCTTTTTATCTTTTCTCCTAAGGATATGTGGATGTTAGAGGATATCACTATTGTAAGAGAATTGTAAGTTTACTTTCTTAGTTGTTTTTTCATTTTGGAAAAAATGAGCTGATGAGAAAGCACAGATAAACTTGCACCTTACTGATGTGAAAGCTGACATCAGAATCTATGTGTAGGAAGGAACTGCAGATGCTGGTTAACATGGAAGATAAACACAAAAAGTTGGAGTAACTCAGCGGGACAGGCAGCATTTCAGGAGAGAAGGAATGGGTGATGTTTTGGGTCGAGACTCTTCTTCAGACATAATCACTATGTTTAAGAGACATTTAGACAAGTACTTCATTAGACAGGCACCCGAAACATCACCCATTCCTTCTCTCCAGAGAGATGCTGCCTGACTTGTTGAGTTTCTCCAGCACTTTGTGTCCAGTAACTGCAGTTGTTTCTACTACTTATACAATAACCCCTTACTTGGTTATAGCAGACAATCTGCAATACCGGACTTTGTTTTGCCCCTTGTGGTCTGTTATAACGAGGGTTTACTGCGTTTTTCGATGCGTTAAAAGGTGAATCAATGCTATTCTTGGTTTATTTAGTTACAAAGCAGTGCTTGAGCCTAACCCCTGTTACTGAATGTCAGTGATATGTTGTGGCCAATGAGGATTAATAGAAGAAGGGGCTCTTCATCAGCATCCAACATGAATTTGGCACCCCCCAGCCCTTGCTTTCATATGTTCTCATCTGGTGCCGTCTCTGCTGGACGTCCACCTACCAATTGGCTGGAGAGACCATCATAATGCTTGATGTACCCAGCATGTGTCAAGTTCTAAATATCAAACGATAAACCAAATACCATACCATTAAATACATTCAAATCAGATAAATGTAATTAATGAAATAAAACAAAAAAGAAAAGAACTTCTCCCAACAACTTTGATTTAATTGGATGTGCTAACTTGTCACAGGCGTAGTAGGTCAAAATTCCAGCCTTTATGTTGGAAAACCTGACGCGTTCTGCATTGCCCCAATGCAGCGGCAACATCTGGGTATTGGATTTGGCTCAGAATTCCTCAGTGCCAGCTGATTGTCAGCCTTCTGCAATAGCTGAGGCAAGTAAAAGCCAATAGATTTGAATAGATCTGCTGGCTTATGAGTAAAAGGTTGCACCCATTGTAACAAGCATGAGGTCAAAATTATTTTTAGGGATAACCGTGTTTAGTTTACTTTAGAGATGCATCATAGTATCAGGCCCTTCGGCCCACTGAGTCCACGCCAATCATTGGTTGCCCGTTCACATTAGTTCTATGTTAGTCCACTTTCTCATCCACTCCCTACACACTGGGGACAATTTACAGAGGCCAATTAACCTATAAAGCTTATGCTTCACCACTGAGCATACCCTTTAACACTTATTGTTTTCAAATAGGAAAGGAGATTTATTGGAGCTTTTGTAATTTAACGTATATTTCCCATAACAGGGATTTCTAGATTAATATTGGTATAGGTTTATTATTGTCATGTGTATGGAGATGCGGTTAAAAAACATTTGGGTACTATCCAAGTAAATACACACACAAGTAAAGCAGGTACTACAAAAGAAAAAGGAAACAGAGTGCAGAATATAGAAACAGGCAACTACAGATGTTGGTTTACAAAAAAGCTACAAAATGCTGGAGTAACTCAGCCGGTCAGGCAGCATCTCGGGAGAATAGATGTTTTGGGTTGGAACCTTTCTTCAGACTGATTATGGGGTTTAGGGGGTGGTGGGTGAGAAAAGCTGGAAGAGATGATGGGCAGGACAAAGCCTGGAAGGTAATAGGTGAAGGTTTTTTTTAGGCAGATGGTTGGACAAAGGCCAGAGATGAAAAAACAGAAGGTGTGAGACAAAATGAATGAAAAATTGTGATTTGTGAAGCTAAAGGAAGGATTGCAGAGGGAAGTGGAGGTGGAGGGGAGAAATAACTGTGAGTCCAGGTGGGCAGAGAGCGGGGTGACTTGTAGTTATCTACAATTGCAGAATTCAATGTTCATACCGATGGATTGTAAGCTACCCGAGTGGAATATGAGGTGCTGTTCCTCCAGTTGGCGTGTGGCTTCACTCTGTCAGTTGAAGAGGCCAAGGATAGGAAGGTTAGAAAGGGAATGGGAAGAGGAGTTAAAATGGATAGCATCCGGGAGATTCAGTAGTCCTTGGCGGACTGAGCGCACGTATTCATCGAAACAGTTGCCGAGTCTACGCTTGCTCTCACCCATTGTACGGGAGGCCACATCGGAAACACAGAATGCAGTATAGTTTCGCGAATAGAACTAGTGTATGGGTGATTAGGGTTGCTGTGGGCTCGGTGGTCCTGTTTCCGTGTTGTATCTCTAAAACTAAAACTAAAATTTCTGTGTAAAGTTTCACGCACCAGAAAATGTAATCAATGTTTTCTGGACGTGATCCATCGAAGTGTGTGTGTGATTTTTATGGTGACATTTGCGTACACGATGATATAATTTATGTGCATAATGTTCTTTTCCTCAATAACGACAGGCATCAATATATAAAATAGACCACCTATAAGCAACACTTTTCATTCACTATCTGACAAAAAGCAAAGCAGACACCAGATTACCAATCATATGTCAATTAATGTGTCCCCTGGGATGCTGAAGTTCTGTGTTCCCATCTGCCTGAGTGAATGATGACTGATCTGCCTTAGCAGCAGACCAGTTCTGTGTCTGTGAGCTTAAGGCTGCGATTAATGCTTCTTTCCTCAGACTGTATTATAATCCTATGGCTGTCAGTGGTTTGGGGATTCCTAGGGCATGGGAATAGATGCCCGATTGGGGGTGGGTACCAGACAGAATTACATCTAAGATAGACACAAAATGCAGGAGTAACGTCACCCATTCCTTCTCTCCGGAGATGCTGCCTGTTCCGCCGAGTTACTCCACCATTTTGTGTCTATCTTCGGTATAAACCTACTCAGAATTACATCTACATGTTTTCCCTCCTCCTCCTCCTCCTCCTCCCTCCAAGGCAGGCTTGTACTGTGGCAGCATTTTGCTGCTGTTTTTGAAGCAGTCAGCGTTTTAACAAAAAGTGTAAAAAATGATTTGTGGATTTAGTGTTAAGTCAGGTTTCTAATTTTGGTTTATTTTCCAGTGACCCATATTTGTAGGTGTAGTTGTCAGGTGATAGTACAAAAATAGCTGCATTTATAAAAGTCAAAGCTTCTGTGATAAAGAGTAAATATGCAAAGCTATCAATGTTGCAGATATGCACCACTTTTTCTAATTTTGATTTGTTTAAGGACAAGGGTCAGGTTTGAATGATATTGTCTATTATTGACATTTGCTGTAATCTGAAAATTGATTAGTGATATATCAACAAACATGCAACAAGGCATTTGCAGAAGATGGTGTAAAACTGAAAATGCTGTAAACTTTCTGCAGGTTGAGCAGCAGCTGTGGTGAGAGTAATAGTGTTTGTTTTATGTCAAAGACCCTTCATCAGAAATGAGCAGCAGCTGTGGTGAGAGTAATAGTGTTTGTTTTATGTCAAAGACCCTTCATCAGAAATAGAGAAGTGAGAAAACAAATTTGTTTTCTCAGGAATTTATAGTTGCAGAGTGGGGAGAAGATGAGGGAATATTTCATATAAGAAAGGGTTGCTCAAGTAATAAGTTTTAAGTTCTAATTAATAAGTTTTCATTTATAAGATGCAGCATCTTAAATTGAAAAATGTACTGCGACCAGAGTGGGTGTATGTTAAAGGTAAATGCAGATGAAAGTCAAAACATAAATAACTGCACATAAAAAAGTAATGGAGGAAACTTTGTGTACTGTATTGAGAATGTTCGGCAGTTGATACTAATTCTAAACTTATTGAATGGTAAATTGGTCACTTATGGTAGCAATGAGGACAGAGATTGAAATAGATTAAAATTTGGAATTGGTCAAGATTAATTTTGTCATGGGTTTCATTTATAATTGACAGCAATATTATGAGCATCTAATGTATTTAATATGATGAACAAGTAATTAAGGATTAATAGTTGTAGTGGGAATTTCACTAGTTTGTAATGCCTCATTTTTACTAGCGTAACGATTGTTCACACTGAAAATCTGCTTATAGCAAAGTACTGTATATTAAGAACAAGATTTATTAGCAAATCACAGGCCAGGAAGTAAAAATACAGCAAGACTTGTAATTGTATCTCAGGATCACGTTTTTTTTAGAGCTTTAATAGTTAATTCTGGCCACTAGAGGGAAATATAAAGACATTTCCATAATATGTTTATGGTGTTTACATATCGGTTGATGCACAATGAATACTGAGAACTTGATGTTGCTTCTTTAGTTCTATACATGCATATTTCTGTGCAGCCAATGCTAGAAAAGATAATGTACAACTCGCTGTTGTTCTATTCTAGTTAATTTGGCCATTTCAATCTGTAGCTTCCTCTCAGTAATGAGTATGAGTTTAAGCTTCCTCACTGGTTAGGCTCCATCTCTCACTGGGAGTTAGATTTAATTTCATTTGAGATTCTGTGCTGCAAATTCAACTTCAGCTATAATCTGTGCTCCAAAATAATAAAAAAAACATAATTTGTGGTGTGATAAACCGATTTGGCGTATCACTCTCAATTCAAGCTGATGTTATTATTTTCTTGCTGTGTCTGACCTTCAGTCCTTATGCCCACTTGCACCCCCTGTTGTACTTGTGTTTGGCTTGTTTGGACTCGTGCACGATTTGACTGGAAAGCACACAAATACGTTTTCCACAGTATATCGGTACACATTACAATAAGAAACCAATACTAATCCTTAGAACAGGAGAAAAGATGCCTGTTTCATTCTAGTGTGATGACCTATCCATAATAATTCCATTTATGTGCTATTGGCCCAGATGCCTAAATATCATGAGAGGACCTGCCTTCATCACCTTCTTGGCCAGTGCGTTTCATATTGTAAACTCCTCCTGGGTGAAAACATTCTTCCTCGGATCCCTTCTAAACCTCATGCTTCTCATGATAAACCGATGCCCTCTGGTCTTAGTTACCCTGTCTATGCCCCCTCGTCATTTCGTACACCTTTATCAGGTTCATTCTTGGCTTCCACTGCTCCAAGGAAATCAAACCCTATCTCGCCCTCATATTTGAAACATTCCATCTCAGGCAGCATCCTGGTGAATCTTTTCTGCATGCTCTTTAAAGTAATCATGTATTTCCTAAGGTGGAAGACCCTGGTACTGATCGTTGAGGTATGTGTTATTATGATTGACAGTATGTGCCTTCACCACCACCTGGGCCAGTGTGTCGCAGATTTGAAATATCTTCTGGGTGAAAAAAAATCTTCCTCTGATCCCTACCATACCACACTATTCATTAAGTTCCAATCACAATAACGACTCTTCACCTTTACCCTCCGTCTGCTAAAAAAGAGTAATGAACAGCCAGCTAAATCTGAAGATTTTCAGATTGTGACATGGATTATTGGAGCATCTATGCAATTGCGAGAGAACCAAAGGGTCATGAAACAAGAATAGCACCAGCTAGGAACTCAAGGCATAACAACTGTTTAATGTGATGGAATAGGCTGCCATCTAGTGCAATGAATATGGATTTCTTTTGGCGGGTAGATTATTGATTAAATATGCAATGCAAGAACATGAGTTTGCCCAAAAGGCATGAGGGTTCAAAACTGACTGTGGATTTGGTGCCCTACCCTCCAACAATAATAATAATAGACCAACTTATTTTGTCAGATTCCCTCATTATTGTTTAAAAGTTTCCCCCAGATATTTTTCCATGCATTTCCGTGCCATTCTACCCTTGGTGTCTGCCAGCCTAACATACGTCCAAAATTGAACTTGAACACTCAACTTTATAGACAGAATACTTCATCAAGTCACTGCTTTGCCTACTGAGGGGGTAGATATTGCACCTTGTATTTTGGGGGAATGGCTTTTAAAATTGTGCGATAAAATGAAGTTACTGTGCAACATTTTCCAGATTATAGTTACTCGACATAGATTCTTTTAATGATAATACCAGCATTAATTACCAATCCCTAACTGCCCTCGAGACGATGTTGGCCAACTGCCTTCTAAAGTTGTTGGTGAAGGTAATGTCACATAACTGCTCAATAGTAAAATAAAGGAATGGGCATATGCTTCCTAGTCAGGTGGTGATCTTATGAAAGCCCTTGCTGTTCTTGGTGGTAGATTTAGTGGCTTTGGGAGTTGTTGCTGTGGTCGTTTAGTAGCGGGTGTTGGATGGGATGCCAGTCTTGAAGGTTTTTGACCTGGTTAGGATCTTTGTTGGTGCTGTGAGGATGTATTCAACTTGTCAAGTGGAGAGAACGTCATCACATTCTAGTAGATGGTATAAATATCTTGGAGCTTCAGGAGGTGCCACAGTCCTTTTAGGTAAATGTTCTCGGATGTATATCTCAAGATAAGAAGGGTCTGGATTTCCAAGTCAGTTGTGTGGATCAAAGAGGTTCCTAGTCTCCTGCTGCCTTTGTCCATCTTGAGGTTTGGGGGTTTGGGAGGTACTGTCAGAGCAACATGAGTCAGTAACTGATAGTGCACACTACAGCCACTGTGGTGAATGGAATTAAAGTTTGGGGGGTGTACCAATGAAATGGGCTGTTTTGTCCCGAATTGTACTGAGTTGCTTGAACATGGTTGGATCTGTCTTCATTCAGGGGCTTAAAATAAAACGTTCCATCATCACCTTATTTATGCCACGTTGATGGCAGAAAGACTTTGGGAAATTAGATGATTTGTTCATCTCTGGATTCCCTGCCTCTGAACTGCCCTTTTAGCCACAGGAAATGTCTGGAGCAGCTTTTAGTGAAGTTTCTGGTCAGTGGAGACTCCCGGGATGTTGATGCTGGGGGACATAGAGTCATAGAGTCTTACAGTGTGGAAACAGGCCCTTTGGCCCAACTTACCCACACAGGCCAACATGTCTGAAGAAGGGTCTCGACCCGAAAAATTCACCCATTCCTACTCTCCAGAGATGCTGCCTGTCCCGCTGAATTACTCCAGCTTTTTGTGTCTATCTTCAGTTTAAACCAGCATCTGCAGTTCTTTCTATGGGTCAACAATACAGAGATATGTGAGTGCGACTTTGCAGTATTGACTAGATTAAAACAACTTTGTGACGTTGGATTTCGATAAGGGTGATACTGATTTTATTCTTTGTTTCAACATTAATCAATATTACAAATCTTTGTACGAATCAATCACGTTGGTGGTTCTGGAGTCACAAGAGTAAGGATACGAGGTTTCCTGAAAACGTTAGTAAAACTGATGGCAGTTTATCATGATCCAGTGTAGTGGTTTTGTAGTAAGCATTACAAATAATTAGTTGCTTTAAAATTCCAGAGTAATAACTGAATTTAATAGTTATCTTGGTGGGTTTGAACTCTGGTCTATGGATTGGTGGTCTGGTCATTAACTGCTATTCACCACATTTGAAATTATAGAATTTAAGAACCATAAAGGTCTTGATTTGATTTGATTCTACAATTGAGGTTTTTTTTTCTTGCATACCTGGAGGGTATAATGTTTTTTTCAGTTTGTCACTTTTTTTTACTCAACTGGTTGGATATAGAACTTGAGAGCAGGAATCACATTTATTTTAGTCAAGATATACATGTTATAGCAGAATTCGGCTCCTTTTCAGGGTATAGAATAAACTGGAACAAAAGTGAAATTATGTCGATAAAACCTCAAGACCCGACAAACCTTCTAAAATTTCCCTTTAGAATTGCTACGGAAACATTTAAATATCTTGGAGTACACGTGACTAGAAAATACTCTTCTTTATTTCAAGCAAATTTTCCACCATTAATCACCAAATTAAATGCCCTTATTCAATTTTGGAAAACACTTCTGATCTCCCTTATAGGTAGAATAAATGCCATAAAGATGATTTTTCTTCCACAAATCCTGTACCTATTTCAAACTTTTTAAAAAACTCGATTCTGCGATTACAAACTTTATCTGGGATTACAAAACTCACAGAATTCATAAACGACATTTATGCAAACCTAAAGAAATCGGCGGACTGGCTTTCCCTAATTTTTTTTACTATTACTGGGCAATGAACATTAAAAATGTAATTTATTGGATGGACGATACATGCCAACAAGTAAACTGGCTAGAAATGGAGAGGGAAGATTGTTTAACTTTCAATATAGGCGAGATGCTTCTCTCTCCAATAAATCTGAAGAAATCAACGTATGAGAAAAATCCGATAATCCATAGCACCCTACGAATCTGGGAACAGGTGAAATCAACCCTTAAATTGAGAAATTTATCTCTCCTCTTACCAATCGCCAATAATCCCTCGTTTAAACCGTCTACTTTAGACAAGGCTTTTATACAATGGGAAAGCTTAGGAATTAAAAAGCTGGGAGATCTTTATGAGATGGGGACTCTCCTCTCATTTCAAGAATTACAGTCGAAATATCATTTGAAAGGTAGCCAATACTTTAGATATCTTCAAATACGAGACTATGTGAAATCACACACCCAAGACTGTCAATATATGGTTCCAGATATACTAGATGAATGCATGAATAGAAAGTCGGATTCAAATAAGTTAATATCGTACCTTTATAATACCCTTTTAAATTTACAAACTCCATCGTCGGAAATAATTAGGTGAGCTTCGGAAGATGAACTGGGACTAACAATTTTAAAAGATAGTTGGGAGGAAAGCCTTCTATATATGCACACAACTGTTCTCTTAACGTTAGGCACTCGTTAATACAATTTAAAATACTGCACAGACTTTATTACTCAAAGTCTAAATTGAATAAGATCTTCCCAAATGTCTCCCCTATTTGTGATAAATGTCTCCTCCAAGAAGCAACCATAACCCACTCCTTTGCTTCCTGTACAAAATTGCACAACTTCTGGAGGGGAATTTTTGATATCTTTTCTAAAATACTTAAAATAAAATTGGACCCCGACATAAAATTGATCACACTAGGTATGTCAGAAGCCTGTTCTGATCAAACACAATTTCAAAGACGTTTCCTTAACTATGGCCTGATAACGGCAAAAAAACGAATACTTAAATTTTGGAAACAGACAACAGTCCCTACAGTGAAGATGTGGATTACAAACATGTCCGAGACACTACATTTGGAAAACATTAGGCTTGTCTTGGCAGAAAAACCAGATCAATTTCTCAAGACATGGACACCCTTCACCGAATTCTTACAAGAATAGTATGGCGCAACACAAATCTAAATTTAAATCCGATCATGGGTTGGGTGCGGTGGGCGGGGGGGGGGGGGGGGGGGGGGTGGAGATGAGGGGCAGGTATATCTCCACTTTCATTTTTATTTTATTTTTTTTATCTTTATTTTTTTCGGCCACACTACTCTGGTAGTTTAGGGGTCTTTTCTTTGTGCTTTTTCGAACTATCTTTTCACTTCTCACTTTTTCCCTCTCTTGTTCTCTTTTTCTTTTCTTTTTTCATTTTCAGGTTATAAGGTTAAAAATGAAGCTGTACAATAATTGTATAATCTTAGATGCCGAATGTTTTATCTTTGTACAATTGCTTCTAATAAAAATAATTTAAAAAAAAATAAAAAAAAAGATATACATGTTAAATTGTACATTTAATTTGTTGCGAGGAGTTCCATATATGTAATATAAATCTAAACAGTTAACGGTAGTTACCCAATATAAATATAAAATATATAGAAGAATATATAAAAATATCAGTCATAATGAGTCATATTGCCTAGAAGGCATTTGGCTTCCAAGAGACAGTTTTTGGAGTTGTGGAAACATTTTAGAGCCAAGAGGTATGGACTGTGTCATTTTAATAGGAGCCCAGGAGTCTCAAATGTTTGCACAACCAATTTAAAGCATATTGATTGTTGAAAGCAAGTTTGAAAGAATAACTTTTTAAAGTAAAAAAGCACTTTATTTTGGAGGTGGTGCATCAGCTCATTAAGGAATAATACATGAATTCCTCAGTTCCTTTTATATGTAATGTCCTTT
>CM075977.1:230643008-230814410 GCA_038087875.1 Malacoraja senta
GAGTATATTCTACAATCTATATCTTTTCCTTTGCTCTACCTATTATACTTGATTTTGATTTGATTGATTTGACATATTGTATTATCTGATTTGATTGGGTAGTATGCAAAACAAAGTTTTCATTGTACCTCGGTACACATGACAATAATAAACTTAAACCTAAACATGTGGCAGAGTCCCAGATGTTAAAGATAAGTACAGGATTGAATAAAGCATAATGAAGACCAAAGATAGACCAAAAAGCTGGATTAATTCAGCGGGACAGGCAGCATCTCTGGAGAGTAGGAATGGGTGACGTTTCGGGTCGAGACCCTTCTTCAGACTGAGCGTCAGAGGAAAGGGGAACAAGAGATACAGACGGTGATGTGGAGAGATAAAGAACAATGAATGAAAGATATGCAAAAAAGTAACGATGATAAAGGAAACAGGCCTTGTAAGCTGTTTGTGGGGTGAAATGAGAAGCTAGTGCGACTTGGGTGGGGAGAGATGGAGAGAGAGGCAATGCTGGGGCGACCTGAAGTGAGAGAAATTCATATTCATACCACTGTGCTGTAAGCTGCCCAAGCGAAATATGAGATGCTGTTCCTCCAATTTACGTTTAGCCTCACTGACAATGGAGGAGACCGAGGACAGAAAGGTCTGTGTAGGAATGGGAAGTTGTCCCAGAAGTGCCTAATGACACAAATTGGTCAAATTTATTATTCAGTGCTCTAAACAGAGAATTGCATCAGGGGTATCATCATCCCATGTGCAACTGATATAGAAAGTGCATGTAGGTGTGCAAGATTGAAACATGACCAGAAGTCCACTTTTGAATATACGAATAGCATGACTTGACTCTGAAATATTCACCACCATATTTCAAGCCAATTGTGCAAAAGGCGATGAGATCCTGCACTACTACTGCATCTACTTAGGCCCTGAAATCCTGATTGCTTGTAATAAATTATATCTATGTGCCTTATTTATTGTTATTGAAAGAGTATTCGCTGTACAATCATCAGTGTCATCCCTCTGAAATATACAGAGATGGCAAAATGCTTCCATGTCATCAGGAACAAGCAGATAGTTCACCTGGTTAAGCATTATCATGCATGCAGATATTTCCTGCACTGAACTAGTTGCTCTTCCTTAGCTACCTGTTGTGGATAAGATTAATGCAGAACCTTCAGTACTTCTCTTGCAACCCACTTGGGAAGGATGGAAGTCATGTAATTGGAGAGGACACTTCCAATCACAGTTCCCAATAGTGTGTCAGGCACTTTCCTGTCACCGTACATTCACCAATAAGTTATTTCTTTCCTTGAAACTTGAAAGGATACTCTGCTGAGATCAGGAGACCAGGGCAATTTCAAAATTGACTGCAGCCTGCTCCAACAGCTTGCAAAGTTCACAGAGTGTTCCACAATTAACAGTGAGTGTTTTCTCCAGGATTTAGCTACTGCGGTACACAGGCGCCAGTCCATGACAACAGTTCCTGTACCATTAGACTGCAAATGCTGAACGCCAGCTGACCTGAGACTCTGGGCCTCCTGAGATATGTATGTTTGGGCCTGAAGCCGATACTCTGCGTGTAAATGTTATGCTTTGAACTGCACCTCTCTGCTGATCATGCACCCTCTGTGCAGCTGGAGGGAAGTGAGCAGTAACCTACTATAGATCTTATGACACCTGCTCCTGCCGTTGTTCATCCACTGTACAAAGTAAAACAGCATAAGTACTACCTATACTGATATGACAATTCGGACTTCCAAAGTGCAGATCACACAAAGTAACTCTCAAAGTTTAGGAACTGAACTCCAAAGTTTACAGCATCAGCTCCAATGTTTACAAAGTCAGCTCTGACCACAAGTCCACTGAATTAAACCTTTCACAGAAGCACTCACAAACGCATATGAAAGGTTACAGTACTTATTGGCAGATTTACAGTGAGCTCTTTACCCACCTCCCATCTCCCACTACATTAGCGTTGCAGCTAATCCATGTTAAATTAATCCTAACTAAAAAGATTTAGCACATTGAATTTACCAACTCATCCTTTGAGGAGGAAGAAACTGCAGATGCTGATTTAAACCGATGATAGACACAAAATGCTGGAGTAACTCAGCGGTTAAGGCAGCATCTCTGGAGAGAAGCAATTGATGACGTTTCGGGATGAGACCCTTCTTCAGACTGAGAGTCAACCCGAAACGTCGCCTATTCCTTCTCTCCAGAGATGTTGCCTGACCCGCTGAGTTACTCCAGCATTTCTAGGGGGCGCCGTCGTGTGTGGTATGGCTGCCCAGCCTGCAGCTGTCTGTTTTCATTTTTTTTAAATTTTTAGTTAGTTAGTTGTTTTGTTTTTTAGGAGTTCTATTCTTTTTTATGTGGGGGGTGGGGGGGGGGGAAGGGGGGAAACGACTTTCTAGGGTCCCTACCTGGTCGGAGAGGCAGCTTTTCTCCGGGCTGCACCTTCGACCTGTCCTCGCGGCCTACAAGCGGGCCTGGAGCGGCGTTTCCTGAGGGGACCGCCCAGGACCTCGGCTTCAGCGGCAGCGCAGCGCTGGAGCGCTATCGCGGAGCGGAGCGGGCGATGCCTTGCCCGGGTCGCCGCGCTGGAGCTCCGGTGAGCTGAGCCCGCAGCTGACACATCGCGGAGCTGCGGGTCTGCTGGCGGCGGCGCTGAACTTTAACAACGGGAGCCTGGGATCTCTCGCCGAGATCGCCAGTGGTGGAGCTCCATCCAACGCTTCGGAAGCCGCGGTCTCGAGTAAGGAGGCGGCCGTTCCAGGTGTCCCAAGCCGCTGAGAGGGTTCTCCCGACACCGGAGCACCATCACCCGGCGAGAACGGCCTGGAACATCGGGCCTCCGTGAAGGCGACTGTGGAGGCCTCAATAGGCCCGACTATGGGTGGACATGGGATGGGGACCGGACTTTGTGCCTTCCCGGACAGTGGGAACCATTGTGGGGGGATGTTTTTACGTTTTATGTTAAATTTCTTTAATGTTGTGTCTAATTTGTGCTGCATGGCAAGACAAATTTCACTACACCATTTGTTGTATGTGACAATAAATGTCCTTTGTCCTTTGTCCATTTTGTGTCTATCATCTCTTGAGGAGGTTGTTTGACATGCTCTGTTTAGATATGGAAATTGGCATTCTGGGTACAGCTTTCCAAATCACTGCTGATTTTTAATCCTCTTAACTGTTCCCAAACCAGTAAATCAGCCCATTTTTGAAAATACTATGACTGAGATTGAGACACAAGAAACTACAGATGCTGAAATCTTGAGAGCAAAAAAACAAAATGTGGGAGTAACTCAGCAAGTCAGGCAGCATCTGTGGAGGGAATGGACTTAGACAACGTTTGAGGTCGTGACCCTTCTTGAAATTGAGTCAGACCCAAAACGTCATCTGTCCATTTCCTCCTCAGGTGCTGCCTGACCTGCTGAGTTCCTCCTCCAATTTGTTTCTGCTTATGATTAAGATGGTTAAACATCACTTATATATTTCTAATTAATGAAACCAATCAAGACAAATTAATGAAGCATGTTGGTTTTAATTCCAGGAAGGATTTTTCTCCTGGGTTGCTCATGGTTATGTCCAGGATGTTTACTGGATAATTAGTAACGATACCAGACCAAACATAGATGAAAGAAATGCCACTTGATTTTGCAAGACATAAAGCAGCCCAAAGACAATGATGTTGGATTGAATTTTGACAATAGTCTTAACTGAATGTCAAGAAAAACACGATACTAGGGCTGATAAAATGTTAAGATGTGATAATGTTACTTGTAAAGTCTATTTAAAGACTTAAGTTGTATACTTTATTCATGCATGATCTAAGATGTTCGCAGGAAACGTAAGCAACATAGTCTGCGTGGACATTTATTTGCATATTATGTCTCCCATACAAGGATGAAGAATAACTTGCTATCAGTTACTCAACAATTGAAATCACAGAGGGATGTTTTGAAGCTGTTGACTTACAGATATTAGCTTTGATCACAGGGAGTGGTGTCTATGGTTACTTTTCAGATAAGAATGTGGTCTTGCACCATTCTCAGGGTAGCCTCCCTCAGCTGGCATGCTTAGGTTCAAATCTGATATTTTGTTTACAGGTTTGTTTTCAATGGTGTTCTTGATATTGGGGGGGTGGGGGGGGGGGGGGGAAACCCAGTAAACATATCCCAGTTACACAAAACTCCCCTTTTACCCAGGATGCATTTGCCAGCAGCTAGCTATCTGACAGTTAAGGGCCTGTCCCACGAGCATGCGACTGCACGCGGCGAGCGCGACCTAACGTGGTCGCTTGAGCCGTACGGCCTCGCGGGGCCGGTCGCACTTCGATCGCCGGAGCCGTATGGAGTTGTGCGGGGCTGGTCCGTACATCGAGCGGGGCTCCGAAAAACTTACACTGTCCAAAAATCCCGCGCAGCAACGGCCTGTCGGCCCGCAGCCGCATTGAGGCCGTACGCAGCACCTCGACGGGCGTACGCAGCATCTCGACGCCGTAAGCAGCGTCTGGACGGCGTACGCAGCATCTTGACGGCGTACGCCTAGCGCGTGGCGTTGCGCGATGACATCACCGCCCGGCGTGATGTTGCGTGATGACGTAACCGCCCGACGCCGTGCGACGTCCAAATTCAGTCGGCCCGCCTCCTGCCCAGCTGATTGGTGAGTATGATGTCGGGACCAGCTCCATACGGCTCCGCGGTTGGAAGTGGGACAGGCCCCGTGAGGCCGTACGCCTCAAGCCACCACGTTTGGTCGCGCTCGCCGCATGCAGTCGCATGCTGGTGGGACAGGCCCTTAATGCAGGTCCATTGGTTGTGGACAGGATGCTTTCATGCCCATAGCACCTGCTGAAAGAAGCAGTTCAGGCTCAAACATAGAGGATTGTTACCACTCATGGAATAAACACTCCTGGAAAAGACTACTCTTGCCATCAATTGTACTTGATAAAAACAGTTGTTTGATAAAAGTCAAACCGTTAGCAAATTGCTTTGGTTCATCAACTGAAATCAATATTGTGCCATTTCTGACCTCTAGAAGTCGTAAAGGTTTTTATACTCAATTAAAAGTTCCCGTTTTATTGTAAAAAATACAGCAGCCAGTTTGTACATAGCAAGTTCCAAGAATCAAGAGTGTTTTATTGTCATATGTTCTGGAGCAGAACAATGAAATTCTTACTTGCAGCAGCGCAACAGATATGTAAATATAGTACTCTGTAAACACAATATTGACAACAAAAAAGTTCAGTGTATATATTAATAAAACCAAATAAACAAACTGCAATAAAGAATCCTATAAGCAGTGATGTGAAAATGACCATGTGATCTCTTGTTTAGAGGATTAAATTGATTTAGGCATCCAAGATAATTCCTACGCTCATTTCCAAAATAGTGCCCATGAAGGGCAGAATGGAAACCTAAAGTCAATGTCTCACTGGAGACAGAGACTTAATTATTGTGCTAGTCTTTTTGTGATGAAATAAAAAAAAACTATCTTCTAACTAGAATAGAAGAGTATTGGACCATAGCTGAAGCTTACTAAATTGGATGAAACAAGTAATCCTGTTTACCCTCATTGATGAAAAGAATAGGTTAAAATATTTTTATTTTGAAAAGCTGCATTCTTTTCAAGAAAACAATACTGTTTTGACAACCTTAAAATATCCAGAGATATTCTAACAAACTAGGTTCATACATAAACAGATGTAGCAAGTGATGACAGGCAGCAGAAGCATGACTGGATAATTGGACATCACGGCACCAGACAGAGGTGACATTTTGCATCCAGCATGCGGAAGAACACTTGTATACTCACGATGTGACCTTTTAAAGCTGAAATCTGCAGACAGGTACACAGCTGCAGGAAACGGGATTTTTAAGCCATCCTATAATCGCCCAACTGACCCAACGGTCTGTGGGGATGTGACCCCCCCCCCCCCCCCGAACACAAGCGCTGCACCTGAGAGCATTAGGGAGGCCTCCGTTGTCCTGGAAAACGAGGTTGCCAGGGAGACCTTCAGGTATGACAGAAGCATCTGGGCTTGCGATTCCCCGCCCTCCCCACTCTCCCCAGCAATCTTCTGCTCCCCCTGCTCTACTCTCTTTACCCCCATGACTGTGTAGCCAGGCCATCTAAAAAACTTGCTGGCGACACCGCTGTTGTTGGCCAAATCATGGGAGGTGATGAGTCGGCTACCGGGAACACCTGGTTGAGTGGTGCTGCAACAGCAACCTCTTGCTCAACATCAACATAACCAGGAAACTCATTGCTGACTTCAGAAAGGGGAAGTCTGTAGATCATGTGCCAGCTTTCATTGATGGGAGGGCAGTGGAGAGAGGTAGCAGTTTCACATTCCTGGGCATTAACATATCAGATGACTTGTCCTGGACCCAGCACATAGATGTGATTACAAATACTTACGAGATGCACTGCAGAAAATGTCCTAGCTGCATCATGACCTAGTAGAGCAATTCCAATGCACAGGAATGCAAGAGGGCTGCAGAGAGTGGTGGATACAATCCCACACATCATAGGCACTTCCCTCCTCACCATCAAAAGCCATGGGACGTGCTGCCTCAAGAAGGTGACGTCTACCATCAAGGACCCCCACCACCTGAGCTAAGCTGCTCGCTGCTACAATGGGCAGGAAGTATAGAAACCTGAAGCCCCACGCCATCAGCTTCAGGAACAACGACTTTCCTAAGACCACAAGATTATTTTGAACAACGAGCACAAGCCCAATCCTACCTCAGTAAAGGAACACTTACAGACGCTGCTTGCAGTACTATGGACTAGTTTTCTAATTGTTTTTTTTTGCATCACTCTCTTGCTTTTTGCAGTCTTTTCTTTCTCACTGTCTTGTTTCATTTATGTATAATTAATTTTGTGTGTTGCCAGTGTCTACGGGCCTGTGATGATGCTGCAAGCAAGATATTCATTGTATCTATCTTGCCGTATTTGTGCTCATGACAATAAACTTGAACTGAGGTGGAAGTTATACGATAGAACCTACTGGTATCCTACACCGCTATCATCCCATTGTATTATATCGGAATTCAGTGTAATATAATCTAATAAATTTAGTCTATCTAGAGGTTGTAGACAAGGATGCCCGTTATCTCCATTATTATTTGCGCTTGCTATTGAGCCACTTGCAGAAAGAGTCAGGGGGCATCCGGAAATACACGGATATAACACAAAGGATACAGTGAATAAAATTTCATTATACGCAGATGATGTATTAATTTACATTACAAAACCAGAAATTAGTATTCCAAACTTATTAAAGCTAATAACCCAATTTGGTTCACTTTCAGGATACAGAATAAATTGGAATAAAAGTGAAATTATGCCAATAAGGGAACATAACAAACAGATAATACAACAATTTCCATTTAAAATAGTAAAGGAAAAATTTAAATATCTAGGTATTTATATAACTAAGAAATATACATCATTATTTAAAGCAAATTTTCCACCATTACTAAATAAACTACATAAGAATATTCAATACTGGAAAACACTTCCTATCTCAATGGTAGGCAAAATTAATGCCATAAATATGATTTTTTTTACCGCAAATATTATACCTTTTTCAGACAATCCCGATATATCTGGCAAAAACCTTTTTTAAAAAACTGGATTCTATTGTTAATGATTTCATCTGGGATTATAAGAATCATAGGATAAACAAAAGACATTTGTGTAAATCAAAAATGAATGGAGGCTTGGTTTTACCCAACTTTTTGTTTTATTTCTGGGCAGTTAATATTAAAAATATGAATTTCTGGTTGGAAGAAATAGATCATCAGCCAGACTGGTTAAAAATGGAAAAGGAAGACTGTTTACCTTTTGATATCGGTTCGATTTTATTTGCTACGTCTAAATTAAACAAAAAAATTTATAGGGAAAACCCTATAATATTTAGTGCTATACGAATTTGGAAACAATTAAAAAAGACATTAAAATTAGATAATTTATCACTTTTTCTTCCAATTGTGAATAACCCTTTGTTTAAGCCTTCATGGTTGGACGGGGGTTTTACACAATAGAAGAATTATGGAATTAAAAATATGGGACAACTTTACAAGGAAGGCACTTTTCTGACATTTCAGGAGTTGCAACAGACTTACGGACTTCGAGGAAATGATTACTTCAGATATCTTCAACTTAGAGATTATGTAAAATCAAATACTCAAAATTTTCGAATTAGAAATTCAGAAATTCTTGATGAATGTTGGAACAAACATCCTCATACAGAAAAATTAATATCTTATATATATAATATCTTATTAGACAGTGACATTCCATCGACGGACTTACATAGACAAACATGGGAAAAAGAATTAAATCAAATAATAACGAAAGATACTTGGGAAGAAAGTTTGCAACACATACATCAATGTTCATTAAACGCCAGACATTCTCTAATACAATTCAAAGTAATACATAGGTTACATTATTCCAAAACAAAACTACATAAAATTTTTCAACATATCTCACCTATATGTGATAAATGTCAACATTTAGAAGCTACCTTATCTCATATGTTTGCAAACTGTATAAAAATTAAACAATTCTGGGTAAATATTTTCAGTATAATATCTAAAGTAACCAGCACAAAATTGGACCCAGATCCAAAATTAATAATACTTGGAATATTAGAATTAAATCAAACATTTAGAATAACACAAAGAAACTTTATTGATTATAGTTTAATAACAGGAAAAAAATGAATTCTAAAATTTTGGAAAGGCCCTACGACCCCCACAATTAAAATGTGGATTATAGAAATGACGGAGACCTTAAATGTGGAAAGAATCAGACTCTCCCTGTTGGATAAACAGGAATTATTCGTTGGAACATGGTCTCCTTTTATTGACTACCTAAAGGGCCAGAACAGTTCAGCACAGGAACCTGACTAGCACCCGGGCTAAAGAATGGATGAAACGCTATATCTAGAAATGTACGAATATATCTCGAATGAAGTTTTCTATTTTAATAAATTTTTCCATTCTTCTTTAACTATCTTTTTTTCATTTTTTTTTTTTTTTTGTTTTTGTTTTTGTTTTTTGTTTTTGTTTTGTTTTTTTGTTTATTTTTTTTTATTTTTTATTTTTCTTCTCTTTTTTCTCTTTCTTTACTTCACCTTTCTCTTTAGTTCTATTTAGCTTTAAAAAAAAAAAAGCAAAAGGTATTGGAGACATTGTAATAATATTTAACAATATTATCAATTTAATAATGTAAGACTGTAATGATGTAACTAGGTTGTGTACGCATCTCCAATAAAAAAAAATATTTAAAAAAAAAAAAAAATAATAATAATAATAATAATAATAATTATAATGTAGTGAATACTCACTTTGGAATAATGGAAATTGTATCCAACTTTCCAAACAAATAGTACAGAATTTCCAAACATCTATAATTAAATATTTAGCAGCAGTTTCTAACCGCAGTCTAGGATTTTATTGGCAGTCCTTCATATATGGTGTTCAGTTATTCCCACGATGGCCTATTGATCCAAGATGCATCGTGTGCTGTGTTGGCCCTTTACCCTACACAGTGACATTGATCCACATGGATTTAGCTTAAACAGAAGATAGACACAATAGCTGGAGTAACTCAGCGGGACAGGCAGCATCTCTGGAGAGAAGGAATGGGTGACGTTTTGGGTTGAGACCCTTCTTCAGACTGGTTAGGCTTAAGAGAAACGAGAGATATAGATGATGTAGAAAGATAAAGAACAATGCATGAAAGATATGCAAAAAAGTAATGACGATAAAGGAAACAGGATATTGTTAGCTGTTTGTTGGGTATAAATGAGAAGCTAGTGCGACTTGTGTGGGGAGGGATAGAGAGAGAGGGAATCAATATTCTTACCAGTTTAAACAAGTTCTGCCTGAGTTACTCCAGAATTTTATCTCAATCTTCGGTGTAAAGCAGCATCTGCTGTTCCTTCCTACACATTCCTCCTGATTTCCTCCTGGAAAGGAGCAATGGAATTATATCAAAGGGCGTGATGTGTTTTAGGAACCATTTTAGCTAATAAATTTATTCCTACCTCGTGTTCTTGAGGAAGAATTTAAAAGTCAGAATCATTACTGGTTTCATTCCTGTGATCTACTTAAAAAGTGATTAAGTGCAATACCCAGATTTTACGACCTAAAATATTTATTTTTCACGAATGAAGTGTTTATATGTAGACAATGATATTGTATCGTTGTCTTTGTGCGATAACCTTCAATAGCAGGATGCCTATGTGACTTTCAGCAAAGGTAAATAAAGAACAACAAATATTTGGTATTGATTTATTAATGCCACATGTACCGAAAAGCAATGAAAATCTTTGTTTTGTGTGCTATCCAGTCACTTCAAACCATATGCGACCACAAGCAAACCACACATAAGTACAGCAGACAGTGCAAAGAGAAAAATAACCAGAATGTAGAATATAGTACTACAGAGAAAGTGCAGATAAAAAAATGGTACCACAACAAGGTAGGATGGGAGATTGGGAGTATACAATTAGCTTATGAGAGGTCCGTTTAGTAAGCTAATAACGGGAATCTGGTGGCATGTGCTTTCAAGCTTTTGTGTCTTCTGTATCTTCTGACTGACAGGAAAGGGGAGAAGAGGGAATAGCCAAGGTGTAAATGGTCCCTGATTATGTTGGCTGCTTTCCCGAAGCAGAATGAGGTGCAGACGGAGTTGGTGGTGGGAAGCTGGTCTGTGTAATGGACTGGGCTACATCCACAGCTCTGCAATCTCTTGCGGCTTTGGGCAGAGCAGATTCTTTCTACGGTGCAATATTACTGGTGGACATTCTGTCCATCTTCCCTCACCCCTCCTGGATCCACATGTCTATGGTCCGATCAGGGCCGGATTTACGTATAAGCTTGAGAAGCTTAAGCTTAGGGCCTCAAGATCTAGGGGGGCCTCGCAGAGCCGGATTTACCACTAAGCTTCATAGGCTGAAGCCTAGGGCCAAGGCAGGCCACCTGCCGTTCAACTCTGGGCGGGCCCCACTCTCTATCTCTCTCTCTCTGTCTGTCACTCTCCGTCTCCGCCCGCCATCCGTATCCGTGTCCGGGCCGCCGGGTCTCCGCTCTCCGCTCGCTCCTCATCCGCCGGCACGGCAGGCTGCCTTGCACATGTGCACTGCTACGGCCAGCACATCCTCCCCCTGCACATGCGCACAACCACGGTCAGCACATCATCGGCCGCCCTGCGCATGCGCACTGCCACGGCAACTGGTCGGCGCTGGGCACTTTCTCCCTGGCTTTGAATTGTGGGAGATCTGGCTGCCATTGCTGTCCGGTCGCTGCCTCGCCGCGACCGCTGAAAACCAACGCAGAATCACTCGATGACCCTGAATCTGGAGAAACTTCCTGGAGTAACTCTTGCTTCTGGTTTCCTGGTCCTCCATAAATATTCTAAATGGAATTTAAACTGGAGGTGGTGGAGGGCTGAACAATAACAGCCTATTGCATTTATCTGTTTATTTATTGTGTATATATATATGGTTGATGGTATATAGACACACTGAACTTTTATCTCCTGATCTGTATTATGTTTACATATTCTGTTGTGCTGCAGCAAGCAAGAATTTCATTGCCCTATCTGGGACACATGACAATAACACTCTCTTGACTCTTAACTTGGACTTAAGCAAAAAAGGGTTCTTGGTGGAAAAAAGAGGTATCTTAAATTTAGTTGTGTCTGGTTGGGTAACTATGGTAGGGTGAAGACTATTCCATGCTTTAATTGTGCACGGGAATGCCATGGAGCAGCCAGCAACTCTGGATAGAAGAAATTGGGTGACGTTTCGGGTAGAGACTTTAATTAGTTAAATTTAAAGATACAGCGTGGAAACAGGCCCTTCGGCCCACCTAGTCCACGACGACCACCAATCACCCGTACACTCGTTCTATCCCACACATTAGCGGAGTAAGTCAAGAGTCAAGAGTGTTTTATTCTCTCACGTCCCAGTTAGAACAATGAAATCCTTACTTGCAGCAGCACAACAGAATATGTAAACATAGTACTCTGTAAACAATGTTATAAATGAGAAAACAAAATGATGTATATTTATATATGAATATATAACTATATATATATATGTGTGTGTGTGGGTATATAATATATATACCCACACACACACACACACACAATTTCCTTCCTGGGATTAATAAAGTTCTATCGTATAGTATCGTGTGTGTAGGAAGGAACTGTGTGTAGGTTTAATCTGAAGATAG
Source organism: Malacoraja senta (assembly GCA_038087875.1). Taxonomy (NCBI): domain Eukaryota; kingdom Metazoa; phylum Chordata; class Chondrichthyes; order Rajiformes; family Rajidae; genus Malacoraja; species Malacoraja senta. The sequence continues at coordinate 230,655,263 of CM075977.1, forward strand.
ACACAAAAAGCTGGAGTAACTTAACATGTCAGACAGAATCTCTGGACTAAAGGAAAATATTATGTTTTGGTTTGGGTCTGGAAGGAAACAAGAGCACCTGGAGAAAACCCATGCGATCAAAGGGAAAAGGAGCAAACTCCATACAGACAGCACCCATATTCAGGATCAATTCCGGGTCTCTGGCACTTTTAGGCAGCAACTTTATGGCCAATGTACTGCCCCATAGTCTTGAACTTAATTCAAACATACAGTAGCTGTAAAGGGGCCATAGCGTCACTTGGAGATTTAAAACTGAAAATGGATATTTTCATTTTTTTAGTAACCAAAGTTATCAACGTATAATTTTTTGTGATTTGGAAAACAAAATATAGTGGCACAGCTGGTAGACTTGCTGCCACACACGCCAGAGATCTGTGTTCCATCCTGTCCTCGGGCACTGTCTGTGTTGAATTTGCACATTCTCCCTGCAAGCGTGTGGGTTTCCTCCCACATCCCAAAGACGCATTGGCTTTGTAGGTTAACTTGTCTCTGTAAAATTGCCCATAATGTGTAGGGAGTGGGTGAGGAAAGTGGGATAACAGAACTTGTGTGAATGGGTAGACAGAAATGCTGGAGAAACTCAGCGGGTGAGGCAGCATCTATGGAGCGAAGGAAATAGGCGACGATTCGGGTCGAGACCCTTCTTCAGACTGATGTGAGGGTGGGGGGGGGCGGGAAGAAGAAAGGAAGAGGCGGAGACAGTGGGCTGAGGGAGAGCTGGGAAGGGGAGGAGAAAGCAGGGATTACCTGAATTTTGAAGAAGTCAATGTTCATACCGCTGGATGTGTAAACTGCCCAAGCGAAATATGAGGTGCTGCTCCTCCAATTTACAGTGGGCCTCACTCTGGCCATGGAAGAGGCCCAGGACAGAAAGATCGGGTTCGGAATGGGAGGGGGAGTTGAAGTGCTGAGCCACCAGGAGATCAGGTTGGTTATTGCGGACCGAGCGGAGGTGTTGGGCGAAGCGATCGCCAAGCCTACGCTTGGTCTCACCGATGTAGAGCAGCTGACACCTAGAGCAGTGGATGCAATAGATGAGGTTGGAGGAGGTGCAGGTGAACCTCTGCCGCACCTGGAAAGACTGCTTGGGTCCTTGAATGGAGTCAAGTGGGGAGGTAAAGCGACAAGTGTAGCATTTCCTGCGGTTGCAAGGGAAAGTGCCAGGAGAGGGGGTGGTTTGGGTGGGAAGGGACGAATTGACCAGGGAGTTACGAAGGGAGCGGTCTCTGCAGAAAACCAACAGGGGAGGAGATGGGAAGAAGTGGCCAGTGGTGGGATCCCATTGGTAGACAAAAAAGCTGGAGAAAATCAGCGGGTAAGGCAGCATCTATGGAGCGAAGGAATAGACGACGTTTCGGGTCGAGACCCTTCTTCAGATTGATGTCGGGGGGGGGGACACGAAAAATAAAGGAAGAGGTGGAGTCAGTAGGCTGTGGGAGAGCTGGGAATGGGAGGGGAAGGAGGGAGAAAGCAAGGACTACCTGAAATTAGAGAAGCCAATGTTCATACCGCTGGGGTGTAAACTACCCAAGCAAATATGAGGTGCTGCTCCTCCAATATGCGGTGGGCCTCACTCTGGCCATGGAGGAGGCCCAGGACAGAAAGGTCGGATTCGGAATGGGAAGGGGAGATGAAGTGTTGAGCCACCGGGAGATCAGGTTGGTTATTGCGAACTGAGTGTAGGTGTTGTGCGAAGCGATCACCAAACCTGCGCTTGATCTCACCGAGGTTGATCATACGCTGAATAATCCGACCACATTTTTGTTTGGAAGTGGAAAGAAATAATAGAAATTGCATTAATTGCAATGTGTAAAAAGAGTTGAGATACTGTATTATAATTTAGCTGCGTGTCATTGTGGTATATATCATGTCTTGATTGGTGAATATGTTTAGTTTGTGACTTTATTTGAAGCAGAAATAATATGTGAATGCTTCATTGAGCATAATTCCGACTGGTAACTACGCACTTCGTCCGAGCACATTATCGCACGCGTCATGCAAGCCGTCTTTAATGACCACCTAAACTGTCATTTGGCAACTTAAAAAGCTGCCAAGGTTGCCCGGCTGACAACAGAGAAAAAAAATTAAGTGAGAGCCCTGCAAGGTGTATAATATTTTTGACACTGTCATAGGCCTTTCTTACATATGCTGTCACAACGCACTGTAGTCTCTAAACAACCCTTCAGTAATTTTCCTTGCCCTCCATTTCTGAATAATAGTGTTTTAAGCCAATAACTCGACACTAGCACTGGCAATAAATAAATAAATAGCACAGCTTTCCAGCCCCTTATCTCATTGGCCACGCTCAGCTGCAAATCGGTGTCAATCTGGTGGACCATCTTCCTCTAATCATGGGGGTGGGGGATTGGGAGGGGCCTCACAAGTGGAACGGCTTAGGGCCTCTCTTCATCTAAATCCGGTCCTGGGTCCCATTCATCTTTAATCCAACAATCTTCCCATTCCATTCTCAATGCTAATGGAGGGTGTCCTCCCAAGACATCAACACTTAGTTCCCCCCACCCCTCCCAAGATGCTGCTTAACCTGCTGAAATCCTCTAGCAGATGCTGATGAGCCATAGACCAACTGCTTGTTGTAGCAAATGCTAATTGTGAGCAAACATTTGGACTACCTCTGCCTCTCCTCTTGCTGGGATCTGTCCCACGAAGGGTGTATCGAGTGGTCGTTGGCAGATTGTGGCGGATGAGCTAGATGCATTCAATTTGTAATAGAATTCATAGAGCAATGATCAGCTACAAATACTCCAGCTGACTTTTGCGTCCCAAAATTCAATCCTAGCCCTCTAACAGAAGTTAGAGCAGCCTGATTCTGATACCACTAACAAGAGTAAACAGTTCCGTCATGAATGGAATCTGAGGTCTTTGTCGTTTGTATTTCAATAAGATGTTTGAATTATAAGAGCTATAACATTTCTGTCTGTTGCACCTGCTATTCTTATTGTGAAATTATTTTGTTCACCTTAGGATACATCCTTTTGAGCAGTATAACCAAATTAATTTCAACCTCTAATTTCTCAGAATTGCAGAGTACTGCCAATATTGCCACAAATGCTGCTTTGTGGTTACATTTAAGAACCAACATCTTCACATGATCAATGATGGACAATGCATCAGCTATTCTACATAACTCTTCTAATTATGTAGATAACTTGTGCGGGGATTTAGCTTTGTGACTGACATTAAAATGTTCAGAATGAGGGGTTCATTGGGTCACTTTACAACTTTATAGAAGAAAGTGATTAAGTGTTTAAGGTGGAAAACTGATGCAGCAGATAACATTGCTGCAAGATAGCTCCAGCAACTCAGGTTCAGTTGTGACCTCCAGGGCTGACTGTGTGGAGGTTCTCCCTGTGACCAGTGGATTTCTCCCCTGTGCTCTGGCTACTTCTCACGTTCCAAAAACATGTGCGAAGATCAACTGGATTACTGTAAATTGTTTCTAATATCAGTGGGAGGCAGGAGAATTTGGGGGAGTTGATGGGCAAGTGAGATAACAATAGATTGGTAGGAAAACAGAGGGAATGGAATTGGTGGCAATGCTCTGAAGCTGACATAGGCAGAACGGGCTGAATAGCCTCCCCTCTTGTTGTAATATATACGTTACGTATGTCAATTTATGTTTCTTATTCATTTGGTGATTTACATCTTTCAGTTATATATTAAGTGTATCATGGCAATTTATTTTAAAATAAAATTGGACGGAACGGTGGCACAGCGGTAGAGTTGCTGCTTTGCAGCACCAGAGACCCGGGTTTGATCCCGACTACAGGTGCTTATCCATACGGAGTTTGTACGTTCTCCCCGTGACCTTATGGGTTTTCTCCAAGATCTTTGGTTTGCTCACACCAATACCGTACAGGTTTGTAGGTTATTTGCCTTGGTATAAGTGTAAATTGTCCCTAGTGTGTGTAGGATAGTGTTAATGTTTGGGGAACGATGGTCGGTGAGGGCTTGGTGGGCCAACGGGCCTGTTTCCGCGCTATATCTCTAAACTAAACTAAAATGATGAACTGTTTCTGCGGACATATGGGATGGCAACTAGACCATTAATAAAAGTGACAAATTTGGAGATTTTATTTTTCAATTTTGAACAGGATACCATTGGGTCACTGGAGGATACACTCTCATTTTTCCATCAATCACGGTCAACATAGGACCACGACCACAGAGTCAGTCTCTCTGACTGTATAGAATAGATGTTTATCTGTGATTTTGAGGTGAGGAATGGAAAGCACAATGTCTGTCTACCTTGATCTTTCATTTCTTCCTGACTCAGTACTCCACAGAGTCACAAACGTAAGACTGAACAAACAATAGTTTATATGAGCAGAGGGAGGGTCTGGTGCCCTTGAAAGCAGTTCTTGGCCACCTATTGTTTGACCCTAATCCACAAAGTTTGTATAGCCTGTGACTCTCCACCAGTGGAAAGACCAAATAGTTCAGCTCCCCTTCATTAGTATTCTTCACTTCCTGTGGTTAGGGAGCCAAGTGACCCCAGCCTTTGCTTTAAACCACAGGTGAAGCCAGTAGGTCTGGTAGATATTTTTATCTAAAGCCGAGTGTACATTGTGTTTACATTTATACACAAATAGAAAAGTAGTACAGTGAAAGCCTCCAGATTATTCCAGTGTGGGCATGTTTATTAAATAACAGCCCTGTAGCCTGTGAAAATGTGCTGCTTTCATTTCCAAGCATAATAGGTGAAGACAAACATGCCCTCATATGCAGACATATTCTTCAATGCTCTGTATGAAAAGGAAATCCAGGGTCCCAGATGTTCCCTCAGATGTTAAGAGAAATACTGGGCTATTGTTCAAAGTTTGTATGTGTACATTCTTTTGAACCTGAAACCACAAAGCCATGCCTTTGTTACACCTGGATTGAGCTACCTTGTTCAGGTTGACACTCCTTGAAATATGTTCTTAAATAATTGTTTTTTCTCATCCTTCAGCCAGGGAACCAATTTCCCAGACGCTGTATTATCCCAGTAAGGAGTGTTCTGTTTACCTCCGATTCCTGATGCTGCATTCAGCACCCCTGGATGTCCAGAAATTCATAAAACATAAACTGGCACGTGGGTATAGTTTTTATGTCCTCAACGCCTGCGTGTTAATCTGACAGATGGATTGCCTATCAGTTAAAGAATCTACCTGGATTTTTTAATACAGTTTGAATCAATGGAATGCAATCTAGTTTGTTTCTATTGTGATATGAGATTTGTGTGTACAAAGCAGTGAAGATTTAAATAAAAAACACCCTGGAAAATCAGGTTATTTTAAATAGATGAACATTTATTTCACATACACAACTTGCAGTTAATTTTGATAATTTCCAAAGCCGTGGACCTTCCCTTCTGACATATTGGCCTTAATCTTGACATGGATAAAATATGCAATTGCCAGGGGAGGGAGTGATGCACCAGTTTTTTCTCAGTGTTCCCTAGACCTGTGCAAGCAGCATGCTGCACAGAGTTGCTGAGTTTTAGTGAAGAGGATAAATTGCTGAACAATCTGCAGCATGGTGGAGATAGTTCAGGCTAGCTGGTTAACCAGCAGCAAGTGCCAAGGCAAGAGGAAACATCAGAATACTTGATTCTGGAGGTTACAAATGAGTGGGTAATTACTTAATTCAAAGAAAAATATAAATTGGTATCAGCTTTAATAGTAACTCTGCTATTATGGTATTCTGTGGTGTGGCATTGAACCATATGGTCAGGTGAGCCACAGGGCTAAACCTTAGTCTCTGCTAAATCATCTGATCTCAATCCGAGGTCACTATTTCTGGTCATGGAAGGGAAAAATGAAATGTTTCCCAAATGATCTGTTTGAATGAAGACCAGATTGACCTTGGCATCTCTCCAAAATCACTGTTATGGAGTGTAAACCCATATAAACTTGAATCAGCGCCTGATAAAGAAAGGTGAGAATGGCAGAAAGATTAACCACTAAAATCTGTCAGTACTCTTGTTGAGTGCTCTGCACTTTCTGAATGATTGATTGTCTTTCCCCAATCTTCATTTTTTGGCATTTTACTTTTTATTTCTAAATGTGTAATAGAAAGAAAAGCAGAAAAAAAGAACCAGGGGACATAGGTTTAAGGTGAGGGGGGGAAAGATATAATAGCAGGGCTGCCAACTCTCACGCATTGAGCGTGAGACTCACGCATTTGACTAAATTCTCACGCTCTCACGCTGATGACAGAAGTTCTCACGCTCAAAAAAACGTTTTAAATATAAAGAAATAAATAAATAAAGTCACACTCCTCCACACTCACCAATGTGAATAGTTTTCTGTCAGCGGGTTTCCCGTAAAGAACGAGCAAAGCCCATCGCACACTATTTAAATTGGCAATGTAGACAAAAATGCTGGAGAAACTCAGCGGGTGAGGCAGCATCTATGTCTGACCCTTCTTCACACACAAGCATTTCTCCAGCATTTTTGTCTACCGCTCTATTGATGCTGCCTCACCCGCATTCACATTCCCGTGCAGATGGTGTGATAGGTGGTCCCAGCTCCGACCCCCGAGGCACCGCTCACCCCTCCCACCCTCACCTTCGGTGGCTCTGTGTCGGCGGCCGCTCTGTCCACATCCCATGGAGTTTTAACCCCGGAGCCAGGAGCGGACCGGGTTAGTGTGGGCGTCAGTGCCGCCTCCGGAGCCGCAAGGATAAATCTCGGCCTATAGCTCCGCTCCGGTGCCCGACCCCTGGGTCACTGACCCTCACCTCTCCCGGACCCCAGCTGGACACAGAGCACCTGGGCCGGCCCATATTCCAGGGGAGGGCGGATAGAGGGAAATGCTCCCCGGACATCACCAAGTGTCCGCTCACTCCGGGTGTTGTCGCCGCTTCACTGACACACACTCTCACACACAACCTAACACACACCCTTACACACACCCTTACACACACACTGGCACACACAAGGTTTAAAGGGATACGGGCCAAATGTGGATAAATGGGACTAGTTTAGATGGGGCATCTTGATCTGCATGGACAAGTTGGGATGAAGGGCCTGTTTCCATGCCGTAAGACTATGACACACTGTAGAAAGGGCGCAATTGCTCTGGTGAGGATCCAGGGGCGATTTATGAACATATTGGCAGGGCTGGAATTATTTTTTCACTTTGAAGAAAGATTTGATAACTGGGATTGTATTCTCTGCAGCAACTGAGTTGAAGAAAAGACTTAGTTGAGGTGAATAGTATTGTGAGAATAAGACCTGTTTCGCTTAACAAAGAGTGTAGGAAGGAACTGCAGATGGTGGTTTAAACTGAAGATAGACACTAAAAGCTGAACAGGCAGCATCTCTGGAGAGAAAGAATAGGTGATGTTTCGGGTCAAGACCTTCAGACTGAAGAGGTTGAAAACCAGCCATAAAACACAATGACTGGAGATATGTGTTATCCAACTAAGGGCAGAAATCAGAATCATGTGTTCATCTTTATTGACGTGACACCATAATAAATATATTACAGAAAAAAGAATTTAATGAGGTGACACGCTGGTGCAGCCATAGAGTTGCTGCCTTGCAGCACCACAGACCCAGATTTGATCCTGACTACGGGTGCTGTCTGTACAGTATTTGTACATTCTCCTTATTGCACTGTTGAATCAAAACCTTGAATATTTGGATGTTGAATCTTCACACAGTATTTAAATTTGTCCTGGTGATATACACTGCGTAAATCCCCAGTATCTGTTGTCAGCTGACCAGAGACTTCAGTGGAACATTAATTGAGTCCATGTGCTTGGGTCAACAACACCATTTCTTTAAGTATGCAGGATTTCTTATGAATGAAACCTTGCACTTTGTGCACAAATAGAAAAGGATGCCCAGGATTTACTGATAACCCTTAAACGATTCATTGAGATCACTGGCGATCATATAGAATGAACATCAAAATGTCTTTACTTCCTGTTCCACAAGAGAGAAAGCATCACATGATCAGACTAGTGCATACGTAGAAACATAGAAAATAGGTGCAAGAGGAGGCCATTCGGCCCTTCGAGCCAGCACCGCCATTCATTGTGATCATGGCTGATCGTCCCCTATCAATAACCCGTGCCTGCCTTCTCCCCATATCCCTTGACTCCACTAGCCCCTAGAGCTCTATCTAACTCTCTCTTAAATCCATCCAGTGATTTGGCCTCCACTGCCCTCTGTGGCAGGGAATTCCATAAATTCACAACTCTCTGGGTGAAAACGTTTTTTCTCACCTCAGTCTTAAATGACCTCTCCTTTATTCTAAGACTGTGGCCCCTGGTTCTGGACTCGCCCAACATTGGGAACATTTTTCCTGCATCTAGCTTGTCCAGTCATTTTATAATTTTATATGTTTCTATAAGATTCCTCTTCATCCTTCTAAACTTCAGTGACTACAAGCCTAGTCTTTTCAATCTTTCCTCATGTGACAGTCCCGCCATCCCAGGGATCAATCTCGTGAACCTACGCTGCACTGCCTCAATCACAAGGATGTCCTTCCTCAAATTAGTACTGTATTAGTACAAATTAGTACCAAAACTGTACACAATACTCCAGATGTGGTCTCACCAGAGCCCTATACAACTGCAGAAGAACCTCTTTACTCCTATACTGAAATCCTCTTGTTATGAAGGCCAACATTCCATTAGCTTTCTTCACTGCCTGCTGTACCTGCACGCCAACTTTCAGTGACTGGTGCACAAGGACACCCAGGTCTCGCTGCACCTCCCCCTTACCTAACCTAACCCCATTGAGATAATAATCTGCCCCCTTGTTTTTGCTGCCAAAGTGGATAACCTCATATTTATCTATATTATACTGCATCTGCCACGCATCTGCCCACTCACTCAACCTGTCCAGGTCACCCTGCAACCTCCTGACATCCTCTTCACAGTTCACACTGCCACCCAGCTTTGTGTCATTCGCAAACTTGCTAGTGTTGCTCCTAATTCCCTCTTCCAAATCATTAATATATATGGTAAACAGTTGCGGCCCCAACACCGAGCCTTGCGGCACTCCACTCGCCACTGCCTGCCACTGGCACCACTTCATCCATTTTACTTGTCACATCCTCAAAAAATTCCAGAAGATTAGTTAAGCATGATTTCCCTTTCATAAATCCATGTTGACTTGGACTAATCCTTTTACTGCTATCCAAATGCCCCGTTATTACCTCTTTAATAATTGACTCCAGCATACAGACTGAATTAAAATTAATTAATCGCAAAATTAATTTACACTTGTATCATAACAGGTGGTATGCCAGTAGGGTACAGGATAAAAACAATTAAATCAGTCCATGGGACAATATCCTGAATTTTCAGTGGACTGGCTTGCCACCCACAAAACCTGCTGTTGCCTGGATCAAGTTCCCTGGCATGAACTTTGTCAGGTAAGCTGACTCCAAGCTACAAAGCAAGATCCAGAGCAGCAGAGGTCTCCTGAATCCATAAATAATGCACCCCAACAGCTGGTGAAGCCGACATTATTTGATTACTGGGAATTTTATTATCTACATAGATCCCTTTTTGTTGGCACATTATGTGTGACTGGGAATTCTGCAAATAGTGAAGGCAGCTAGAAAAGAATTTTTTTTTTTTTTCAAGTCAGGTTGAGTTTATTGTGGGCACATACGAGTGCAGTGAGGATCAGGTACAATGAAAAATCATGCTTGGAGCAGCGTCACAGGCACAGAAACACAGACAAACACAAAAATAAATGATACATAAGTTACGTAGAATTGTTAAAAGAAAGAAGATTGTGCAAAAAATAACAAGACAAAACACAATTAGCAATTAAAGGTCGACAATTAGCAACCGAAGCAAGAAGTGGACCACAGTATTCCGTTGTCAAGGTTGGATTAGGTTTGTGCAGATTGGTTCAAGAACCTGATAGGTGTAGGAAAGAATATGTTTATGAATATGTTTGGATGCAAGGTGCTTGGAAATCTGCAGAAGTTTCAACTCTGCCACAACGGCATTTCTACAGAAGATGTGGGCTAATAAAGTACCATTCTTTAATGCTTTGTTTAAAGTATTTCTAAGGCTATTTGATAAATACCAAGTCAAGTCAAGAGAGTTTATTGTCATGTGTCCCAAATCGGGCAATTAAATTCTTGCTTACTGCAGCACAAGAGAATATTGTAGGCATAAATACAGATCAGATCAGTGTGTCCATATACCATAGAATATATATATACACACATAAATAAACAGTTAAAGTGCACTAGGCTGATATAGTTCAGAGTTTGTTTGAAGTTGTGTTTAATAGTCTGATGGCTGTGGGGAAGCAGCTGTTCCTGAACCTGGATGTTGCAGATTTCACGCTCATGTACCTTCTACCTGATGGCAGCGGAGTGATGAGTGTGTGGCCAAGATGGTGTGGGTCCTTTTTGAGGCAGCGACTGCGATAGATCCCCTCGATGGTAGGGAGGTCAGAGCCGATGATGGACTGGGCAGTGTTTACAACTTTTTGCAGCCTTTTCCGCTCCTGGACGCTCAGGTTGCCGTACCAAGCCACGATGCAACAGGTCAGCATGCTCTCTACTGTGCACCTGTAGACGTTCGAGAGAGTCCTCCTTGACATACCGACTCTCCATAATCTTCTCAGGAAGTAGAGGCGCTGATGTGCTTTCTTTATGATTGCATCAGTGTTCTGGGACCAGGAGAGATTTTCTAAATATGCACGCCCAGGAATTTGAAGTTCTTGACCCTTTCTACCATCGACCCATTAATATAAACGGGACTGTGGGTCCCCATCCTACCCCTTCCGAAGTCCACAATCAGTTCCTTGGTTTTGCTGGTGTTGAGAGCCAGGTTATTGTGCTGGCACCATTTGGTCAATCGGTAGATCTCACTTCTATACTCTGGCTCGTCCCCATCAGTGATACGTCCCACAACAGTGGTGTCGTCGGCGAACTTAATAGATACATAGATACATAGAAAATAGGTGCAGGCGTAGGCCATTCGGCCCTTCGAGCCTGCACCGCCATTCAATATGATCATGGCTGATCATCCAACTCAGTATCCCGTACGTGCCTTCTCTCCATACCCCCTGATCCCTTTAGCCACAAGGGCCACATCTAACTCCCTCTTAAATATAGCCAATGAACTGGCCTCAACTACCCTCTGTGGCAGAGAGTTCCAGAGATTCACCACTCTCTGTGTGAAAAAGTTTTTCCTCATCTCGGTCTTAAAGGATTTCCCCCTTATCCTTAAGCTGTGACCCCTTGTCCTGGACTTCCCCAACATCGGGAACAATCTTCCTGCATCTAGCCTGTCCAACCCCATAAGAATTTTGTACGTTTCTATAAGATCCCCTCTCAATCTCCTAAATACTAGCGAGTATAAGCCAAGTCTATCCAGTCTTTCTTCATATGAAAGTCCTGACATCCCAGGAATCAGTCTGGTGAACCTTCTTTGCACTCCCTCTATGGCTATAATGTCCTTCCTCAGATTTGGAGACCAAAACTGTACGCAATACTCCAGGTGTGGTCTCACCAAGACCCTGTACAACTGCAGTAGAACCTCCCTGCTCCTATACTCAAATCCTCTTGCTATGAAGGCCAACATACCATTCGCTTTCTTCACTGCCTGCTGCACCTGCATGCCTACTTTCTATGACTGGTGTACCATGACACCCAGGTCTCGCTGCATCTCCCCATTTCCTAATCGGCCACCATTTAGATAATAGTCTGCCTTCCCGTTTTTGCCACCAAAGTGGATAACCTCACATTTATCCACATTATACTGCATCTGCCAAACATTTGCCCACTCACCCAGCCTATCCAAGTCACCTTGCAGTCTCCTAGCATCCTCCTCACAGCTAACACTGCCCCCCAGCTTAGTGTCATCCGCAAACTTGGAGATGTTGCTTTCAATTCCCTCGTCCAGATCATTAATATAAATTGTAAATAGCTGGGGTCCCAGCACTGAGCCTTGCGGTACCCCACTAGTCACTGCCTGCCATTGTGAAAAGGACCCGTTTACTCCTACTCTTTGCTTCCTGTTTGCCAGCCAGTTCTCTATCCACATCAATACTGAACCCCCAATACCGTGTGATTTAAGTTTGTATCCTAATCTCTTATGTGGTACCTTGTCGAAAGCCTTCTGAAAGTCCAGATACAACACATCCACTGGTTCTCCCCTATCCACTCTACTAGTTACATCCTCGAAAAATTCTATAAGATTCGTCAGACACGATTTACCTTTCGTAAATCCATGCTGACTTTGTCCAATGATTTCACCACTTTCCAAATGTGCTGCTATCCCATCTTTAATAACTGACTCTAGCAGTTTCCCCACTACCGATGTTAGACTAACTGGTCTGTAATTCCCCGTTTTCTCTCTCCCTCCCTTCTTAAAAAGTGGGGTTACGTTTGCTACCCTCTAATCCTCAGGAACTACTCCAGAATCTAAAGAGTTTTGAAAAATTATCACTAATGCATCCACTATTTCTGGAGCTACTTCCTTAAGTACTCTGGGATGCAGCCTATCTGGCCCTGGTGATTTATCGGCCTTTAATCCATTCAATTTACCCAACACCACTTCCCGACTAACCTGGATTTCACTCAGTTCCTCCATCTCCTTTCACCCGCGGCCCCCTGCTATTTCCGGCAGATTATTTATGTCTTCCTTAGTGAAGACGGAACCAAAGTAGTTATTCAATTGGTCCGCCATATCCTTGTTCCCCATGATCAATTCACCTGTTTCTGACTGCAAGGGACCTACATTTGTTTTAACTAATCTCTTTCTCTTCACATATCTATAAAAACTTTTGCAGTCAGTTTTTATGTTCCCTGCCAGTTTCCTTTCATAATCTATTTTCCCTTTCCTAATTAAGCCCTTTGTCCTCTTCTGCTGGAGTTCGCACTATGTCCGGCTATGCAGTCATGAGTATAGAGTGAGTATAGCAGGGGGCTGAGCACGCAGCCTAGAGGTGCTCCTGTGCTGATTGTTATCGAGAATGACACATTTCCACCAATACGGACAGACTGTGGTCTGAATGTATACCAGTATATTCAATAAGGTGTATCGGGTCGAGACCCTTCTTCAGACTGAAGAAGGGTCTCGACCCGAAACATCACCTATTCCTTCGCTCCATAGATGCTGCCTCACCCGCTGAGTTTCTCCAGCATTTTTGTCTACCTTCGATTTTTCCAGCATCTGCAGTTCTTTCTTAAACAAGTATATTCAATAAAATATTTTCATGATATAGCTTTGTCTGTGAGTCAGTTATCACATGCAATTATTGATTTATACTTGTAGTAACAGCTTTCTAATAATTCAATGTTGTGGATGTTGGGGAATTCAAGGATGGTGCTGTCGTTCAATGTCATGAGCACTCTTTTGCTGCAGCTTGACATTGCCACCCACTTGCGTGGGGTGTATGTCAAGTTCTACATCGGCCTACACCAAGTCTTGTTGCATGTTGGCCTGAGATAGTTCATTATCTGAGGCTGAAAATCTAAGGGATTATTGCCTGACCTGAGTGTTTTCTGCAATTTTTGTTTTTTATTTCATTAGCTGTGTTGTGCATGAAATAAGCCACTAGCAGATATCCTATTCTGGGTTATATTGGATAGATTGTGTTATTTCCATCCACTGTGTTAACAAGATTGAATGCAGAATCTAACCATTGCTATACTCAAATGGTTCGATGTCTTGGTGTGTCTTACCCTATACAGCCTTCACCAACAGTATATGAAATTAAAATAATAAAAAACTGCAGATTCTGAAAGTCTGAAATAAAAATAAAATGCAGAAATGGCAACAGACTCAAATTGTTGACTGTTTCCCAACATATAGATGCAACCTGAGCTGCTTTGTTTTTCCAATATTTTCTGTTTTTATTTTGACCTTCACCAACATTGTGCTCCAACATGTTGAACATTACGGCACAGAGTAGTGCACCTCTCTCATCCTCCCAACACCACCCTCACAGGTGGCTGCTCCGCAATGAGTCATGACGTGATTTGTTTCTGTATTCATGCCAGGTTCCTGGTATGGCAGCTCCATCAGTAACAGATCTCTCTCTATGTAAGGCTAACGTTTCTCTCTATATAAGGCCTCTCTATATAAGGCTACCGTTTATTGCTGATTCCTATTGGAATCAACAATAAAATGTATTGAAAGCAATAAAAGGAAACTTCCTGGGAATGCATTCTGTGTACTAAGCGAAGTACCAGTGCAAACTTGTTTTTTAAATTATCTCGCACTTTCACATCTTTTCTGTGGAATATGGTCTAAAAATCTTGAAATGCATGAATGATCTAAGATTAAATAAGGACCTAGTCACATGGCTAAATTGGACAGCATCTAAAATCCAATGCAGGGATCAAAAAGTTCCATTAATCTGCACTTGTCTGCAGTGCAGGCAACATGCCAACTTTGTGCTGCAAAATGTTTTCATAATTTCTGTCCTCAATAACAGAGCCATTATTTGTTTGCATCCATCAGTAGAGGCCAAAATAAACATTTATACGACTGCTCCTCTTAAAGTGAGTTTGAACAGCAAAAAATAAGATGCACAGTGCCTGACACCATCTGCAGAAGCCATGCAGGAAGTTAACCTGATCTGGGAAACACTAAAGAATGGCAATGCTTGAAGGAGAGCTGAACAGGACTTTCAGATATGCACTGGAGGCTGTGGTGAAAGATCTTAGATCTGCAAAGCGTGCGGCAATTTGATGTTGGATCTGTAGATTTCTTGATAAAGAAGGCATATTGGAATTCACCATTCAGGCTATTGAATATAGACACAAAATGCTGGAGTTCCTCAGCAGGACAGACAGCATTTCTGGGGAGAAGGAATGAGTCACCCATTCCTTTTCTCCATAGATGCTGCCTGTCCCGCTGAGTTACTCCAGCATTTTGTGTCTATCGTCCAGCGTCTGCAGTTCCTTCCTGTTCATATTGAATACAGACGGTGGGACATTATGTTATAGTTATACAAGAGGTTGGCCACACTTGGAGTACGGTGTTCAGTTTTGGTCATCCCTGCTATAAGAGAGATGTCATTAAGTTTTATAGTGAGCAGAGAAGATTTACGAAGGTGTAGCCAAGTCTCGAGAGCTTGAACATAAGGAGACATTAGGCAGGCTAGGACTTTATCCTTTGTATAAAATCATGAGGGGGATAGATTGGGTGAATGCCCAGTCATGCCTTGATATGTGTGAGTTGATGCACTTCTGAAAAACTAATCATACACATTGAAAGGCAGGGCCTTAGGGAATATTGAGTAACAGAAAAACCTTGATACTGTATATAATTCCAAGGACCCCTGAATGTAGCAGTTTACACACATATGATGGTGAGAAAGACATATGAGGCACTTGCCTTCATTAACTGGGGCATGGACTTTAAAAGCAGCGAGATTGTGGTACAACCTTATAAGGTTAGACCTCAGGTGGAGTACTCTGGTTGCCACACTGGAGCAAAGGATTGATCTGGAGATGACGCAACAGAGATTCATCAGGATGTTGTTGGGATGGAGAGTTTCAGTTCTGAGGAGAGACTGGATAGGTATCTTTTATTTTCTTGGAGTGAGGAGGATGTGAGGGAAGACACGATAAAGGAAAACAATATCAGCAGGGCCTAATAGAGTAAGATAGTCAAAAACCATTTGCCCAAGCTGTTGATATTGATAACTAGAGGGCATGTGTTTAGAGTAAGGGTAAGAGGTTTAGGGGGTTTGGGAATTTGCATGACACTGGTTGAATGAGTGGTAGAAGCAAGTACTCACATTGGAAGAAGCATCTAGCTAGCACATGAATTATCAAAGCATAAATGGCCACAGTCCAAGTGTTGGTAAATAGGATTAGTACAGATGGGTACTTGGTCAGCATGGACATGGTGGACTGAAGGGCCTGCATCTGTGCTTTATGACTTGATTCCATGTCTATTTTTGTGAGAGAAAACTGACATTCCTGAGCAAAACCCACACGGTCACAAGAAGAGCTTGCAAACTCCACGCAAACAGCACGGGGTCACAAAATTTGCAACAATAGCGCAACAGAAGGAAACTTATCTCCTTAAACATCAACCCTGAACATGAAAATTACCCAGCAATAGAAACTTATCCTAGTTGGACAGGAAAGCAACCTAAACCAGAAGGAGTGCTCGTTAATTCTTTAATCGAATAAATTCCATAAAGAAATTAAAATTTTAATATAGTTGTGCTCCCCTAGTAAGTCATAGACACGTCCTGAGAACTATCTCACGAACACAGTTTTACTGTATGTATTTGGGTGTTATCATTTGAAAACACAATTTTATAAAACAGCAAAGAAACATTACTTACTTACTTACTGCCTATTATGCCTCCTAGCATGTAGGGCAGCAACGAAGGTCCTCCACTCCTGTCTGTTCTGGGCTAGCTTCTGGACACTACCCCAGGTCAGATCCATTGTTTTCATTTCCTCCTCTACAGTTCGACGCCAGGTGGTTTTGGGTCTCCCTCTTTTCCTTTTCCCTTCCAGTGTCCAGTGCAGGGCTATTCTTGAGATGCTGTCTGGTTCTTGACATTCATCCTAGCATCTGTCACTAGCCCTGGAAATCCATCACGCCCAGTAGTGTTGATTCCTTCAGTTGCTGTTTCCATAACATATTTGTTTTACGAGACAGGGTTGTTAGCCCTGTGCTCAACCTCCAACCTGGAGGACCAGTGGATCGCTCTTCATCTCGCCTCTACCCTTCGACCTATCCAGCATGGGAGACCCTAACAGGGGACGAATCTCCCGCTGGCATAGCTCTAGGGGTCACTGAGACACACACGCTCCCCGACCACGACAAGGTTGCAATCCAACGGGGAGAAAGAAACGTTAAAGGAATCAAAAATATGTAATTTAGTGTATGTTTAAAATATTTCCCGATATATGACTGAGAGTGCTATAGACTGGATGTGAATTGTCCAGAAGTATGTGGTTACTTTGTTATCCGCTTTGCTAAACCTTTGATTCTCTGAAATTGCTTTCATGTTTGGCCTAAGCAAAACGTTATTTCTTTTGGCATGTCTGTACTGCAACAGAGACTTCCTTTTTTTCTTTAGTGGAAGAAACATTTCACTCCCGGTAGGCTTGAGCCTGACATTTGATTTATACATGATTTAATTTCCTCCAGAAAATTGGAACCAGGGCTTTCTGGAATGGAATCAATATTTTTCATTTGCTTAAGAACTCTTTTTTAGAGCCAACGTAACTAACAGTAGTAGATGTCAAATTGATTAGATTTTACTGAAATGATGTAGCACAAGCAAAACATGATTTTACAAGATAGAAGATGACAGAGTTTAGAGGTAGCATGCGTATCCATAAATAGCAATATGATAAGGTATTAGTTTTGAATCTAACCTTCTTGCCCCATTATTTTTTTCCAATTCCTGAAACTGCAGATCCATGCTTTGGTACAATTCCACTTGTGAGGAAGTGACTGACTTGTCTTCCTTTGCTATCAAGCTTATTAAGTATCTGTAAGGTTTTCTACTACAGGGGAGATTTCATTCACTCATGATTCTCTCCTATTCTGGCAAATTTTAAATGTGTGCAGTGAACAGTAATCCCCCAAAAACCTAATGACACCGAGCCAGTTGCAGTGTAATTGATAGATTTTTGTTATAGGTAATGGTATTTAGAGTTATGGAACTAAGGAGGGTAATTAAGATGCATATCAGCCTTGGGTAATTGAATAGTGGAGCAAGCTCCTGTTCTCCTGTTCCGATGTTCTTAATTGGTATTTTCCTGTTCAGCTCAAGGGTATGAAAGCCATTTATAATGATTTTGCTGCCAGCTCAGTTGACTCAGATAACACTTTCCATATTATGCTTCAAACATGAGTCCTTCATGGTGTTCATAGTTTAGTTCTACAAAAACTACTCAATTTTCTTTCTTGGTTTTGGTTTTACATCTGAACTGTGGTGTCCATGGGGTGTTATGTATACTTTTTAAAATGCAGCTCAAACAATATATGGCAAACCACTAATTCTGCCAATCACATATATTTTACCCTTGCAATGTTTGGTTTATTTATAGCGCCTCTTTTATTGACAAAATTAAAGAAACATTTTGAGGATTAAGCTGTTTTTACCTTTGGTCTTAGAATTGTTAATAAAGGAGTTGGGCATCTCCATTGTCTCTAATTATTTCCCCATTGTGATTCTAAATGTTGACTGTTGACCCATGCATCCCCTGAAAGACATTGGAAAAGTTGATGTTTATACAGAAGCAAACTAATGTGGATTAATGTACATATGCAATCTCAATCAGATTTAAGGTTAATTTACTACTCAGGATTGCACCTAGCATTGTGGAGGAACGTGTCTTGTTAAAAATATTATGTTATACATTGAATTGCCATATTATTGTATGTGCATACAATGAAGCACACTGCTCAGATCAGAGTTTCTCCACAAATGTCAATGTGAGTTTGTAAACATTATTGGACAATGAAAAGCAGCACAATAAAAGCTGGGCATTTCTCCAAAGGAAGCATTCAAACATCAGAACATCAATCTAGATACATTGTAACATTTTAACAATACTGGCATTGGCAAAGGCGTGATGCTTTCTGAACTGTGAACTGCAAGATGAACTAGATGTTCACGACACCAAGATGTTGTTCTTATTTTAAAGTACTTATAGCATCTTATTGTGTATCTCAGAAATGTTCCAGGCATTTTCCATACAAAGAAGTTCTTCAAAATGGTGTAATGTCAAACATCACAGCAATTTGAGTATATTGTGGTTGCACAAAAAACAATGATTTGAAAAATATTACCTAGGAAAGCTCAGAAGAGGGCTTGGTCCAAAGATAGGAAGGTTGCCTCAGAATCTTAGAAGTGGACTTACGACAAAGATTGAAGGCTGCCCCAGGAGATTGGTGGAGGGGTAATCTTGGAGGTTATCTGACAGAGATTGATAGGTCAGCAGGGTGGGGGAATGGTTGTTGACAGATGGGTAATCAGGAAGGCTTGGATTGGCTAATCTATAATTGGGGCTCTCCACCTAGGCTGGCTTCCCAGCGCTAGACTCCTTGGGTTGTGACATACTCAGGCAAGTTTATAACTAAAGGTGAAACAAGCGTCAGATGTTCCAGAAGACGCCCTTTTTCTGCATATGTAGTCCACATCTTCACATATACCTGGTCAAAAATGCCCAAAAGGGTATTCATAATACTGAATGCCACTGTGTAAGTTTGGGTGGCTCCACAATTTGTTCGGTCAAAGACTCAGAAGATGCGGAAGGAAAATTGCGGATTTGAGAAAATCCAATTTTCTGTATATTTTATTTTACATTGAGATTGACTTTATGTTGATGCATGGGACACAAAAATCATCTATAATATTGTCTGAAGCTGATTCTGAACAGCAGGTTTAAGGAGTAAACCATGGAGAAAGATTATTTCCATCCCTGATACAATAAAAGCTTTGTTGGTATTTTATTATAAACCACAGAGTGAAAACATTCAAAGTGCATTAATTCATCAAAAGTTTTGATGCAGTGGTGGACTGAAATATTGTGAAGTCATAATTTCCTGGCCAGGAAAATGAATTAAATGACTAAAATAGAAAAGTAATCTCCATACATATTTGCAAACCTCCTTCCTGCCATCTAAGTTGCATCAAACCCACATCAGCTACATCCTGTTTACTTTAATCATTAACCCTGCTGTCATTGGTTCCATGTCTTTTAGTACACAATTAAAAGTCTTCCTGCAGTCTTATTTGCAGAATGTTCCATCATTCTCATCGCTTATATCTCTGAACTCTCTGGTCTGACTTGTGCTTTTTGATAAACTTGCTCTCATCCCCCTGTCTACGACGACACAATAGTTGCATTCCCAAGAAAACTCACGTTATACAAAATCACATTGGAAAAACATTACTTTAGTTTAGAGATACAGCGCGGAAACAGGCCCTTCTGCCCTCCGTGTCCGCACCGACCAGCGATCCCCGCACATTAACACGATCCTACGCACACTAGGGACAATTTACACATTCACCAAGCTAATTAACCTACATGTTGTTTTATGGGAAGGACGTAGAAGAGAAATGGAGGACATTTAAAGGTGAAATTTTAAGAGTACAGAATCTTTATGTCCCTGTTCGGTTGAAAGGAAATAGTCAAAATTGGAAAGAGCCATGGTTTTCACGGGAAATTGGACACTTGGTTCGGAAAAAGAGAGAGATCTACAATAATTATAGGCAGCATGGAGTAAATGAGGTGCTTGAGGAGTATAAAGAATGTAAAAAGAATATTAAGAAAGAAACTAGAAAAGCTAAAAGAAGATATGAGGTTGCTTTGGCAAGTAAGGTGAAAGTAAATCCAAAGGGTTTCTACAGCTATATTAATAGCAAAAGGATAACAATGAATAAAATTGGTCCATTAGAGAGTCAGAGTGGACAGCTATCTGCAGAGCCAAAAGAGATGGGGGAGATATTGAACAATTTCTTTTCTTCGGTATTCACCAAGGAGAAGGATATGGAATTATGTGAGGCAAGGGAAACAAGCAGAGTAGCAATGGAAACTATGAGATTCAAAGAAGAGGAGGTGCGGACACTTTTGAAAAATATGAAAACGGATAAGTCTCCAGGTCCTGACAGGATATTCCCTAGGACATTGAGGGAAGTTAGTGTAGAAATAGCAGGGGCTATGACAGAAATATTTCAAATGTCATTAGAAACGGGAATAGTGCCGGAGGATTGGCGTACTGCGCATGTTGTTCCGTTGTTTAAAAAGGGTTCTAAGAGTAAACCTAGCAATTATAGACCTGTTAGTTTGACGTCAGTGGTGGGCAAATTAATGGAAAGGATACAGAGATAATATATATAAGCATCTGGATAAGCAGGGTCTGATTAGGAACAATCAACATGGATTTGTGCCTGGAAGGTCATGTTTGACAAATCTTCTTGAATTTTTCGAAGAGGTTACTAGGGAAATTGATGAGGGTAAAGCAGTGGATGTTGTCTATATGGACTTCAGTAAGGCCTTTGACAAGGTTCCTCATGGAAGGTTGGTTAAGAAGATTCAATTGTTGGGTATTAATGGTGGAGTAGCAAGATGGATTCAACAGTAGCTGAATGGGAGATGCCAGAGAGTAATGGTGGATGGCTGTTTGTCAGGTTGGAGGCCGGTGACTAGTGGGGTGCCTCAGGAGTCTGTGTTGGGTCCACTGTTGTTTGTCATGTACATCAATGATCTGGATGATGGTGTGGAAAATTGGATTAGTAAGTATGCAGATGATACTAAGATAGGTGGTGTTGTGGATAATGAAGTAGATTTTCAAAGTCTACAGAGAGATTTAGGCCATTTGGAAGAGTGGGCTGAAAGATGGCAGATGGAGTTTAATGCTGATAAATGTGAGGTGCTACATCTCGGCAGGACAAATCAAAATAGGACGTACATGGTAAATGATAGCGAATTGAGGAATACAGTTGAACAGAGGGATCTAGGAATAACTGTGCATAGTTCCCTGAAGGTGGAACCTCATGTAGATAGGTTGGTAAAGAAAGCTTTTGGTGTGCTGGCCTTTATAAATCAGAGCATTGAATATAGAAGTTGGGATGTAATGTTAAAATTGTACAAGGCATTGGTGAGGCCAATTCTGGAGTATGGAGTACAATTTTGGTCGCCTAATTATAGGAAGGATGCAGGTAGATGAGACTAGGGGGAAGTAATTATAAAAAAAAATATTATAATAAATAAATAAATAAAGTGTTCGGCACGGACTTGAAGGGCCGAGATGGCCTGTTTCCGTGCTGTAATTGTTATATGGTTATACATACCTGTACGTCTTTGGAGTGGGAGGAGACCGAAGATCTCGGAGAAAACTCACGCAGTCACGGGGAGAACATACAAACTCCGTACAGACAGCACCCTTAGTCGGAATTGAACCTAGGTCTCCGGCGCTGCAAGCGCTGTAAGGCAGCAACTCTACCGCTGTGCACCTTGCCACCCACAGTGGGAACCGTGGCTGCCCAATTTGTGTTTTTAGTGAGTTCCCCTTTTGTCCATCTGCATTAAAATGGGACTTGGTATAGGTTCTCAATGTACAACATTGGTGTCCTGCAGTTTTTGTGGTATGAAGGTATTGTGGACCTAAAGTAAATTCTAGGGCCTGAGATGATTTATGACCATGCTTTGCTTGGCAATCATTATGAGGAAGAGGGGAAACCCTGAACTACAGTTACTAAATTATCTTTAAGTCCCTCTGTGCCACACACTCTAGCATTGCCAAGATGGCCTTAATACCAGTCCGGTTGGCAGCTGGGGTTCTGGAATAAATTAGGCAGGATGATCTCTTTTCTAGTTCTTTGCTTGACAAAGTAAAACAAGCAATTACTATACACTGAATGCATCATGCATCGATTGTAGGCTATGGATCCGTATTTTTATCACTCCTTCATTGAATGATCTATGTGAAGACATACCAGTAATATTGATATAACCATATAACCATAACAGCACAGAAACAGGCCATCTCGGCCCTTCAAGTCCGTGCCGTATATATATTTACATTTTGATGTAACCATGCCAAATTACAAAGACTTTGTGATCAATTTTGTTTTGACTCGACCAGCTTATCGCCTTCTTAACATTTACCTTAATACTGGATGAGCAGAAGGGGATAGATTTATATCTTTCGGGCATGTTCCAGTTCCAGGAATTATTTTCTTACAACTATTTTCTCCTGAATTTGCTCATTTCTGTTGAGGTCCAGGCCCACATGGATTAGCAACCAGTGCATACATTTATTCAACTGTCCATTGTTCATTTGTGACTGGATATTGTGCATATCATAGTCATAGAGTCATACAGCACAGAAACAGGCCCTTGGGCCCCATAATATCCAAGAGTGCAGAAAAGATTTACAAGGATTTTGCCAGGACTTGAGAGACAAAGTGATATCGAGAGGGTGGGCAGGTCAGGACTTTATTTCTTGGAGCATAGGAGACTGAAGGGTGATCTTATGGAAGTGTATAAAATTACGAAAAGCACAGATAGGATGAATGCACACTATTTTTTTTTTCCTAGGGTTGTGAAATCAAGAACTCAAAAGCATTAGGTGTAAGGTGAGAGGAGACATTTTGAATAGGAACCTGGGGGGCAAATTTTTCACACAGAGGGTGGTAGGTCTATAAAATCAGCTGCCAGAGCAACTGGCTGAGGCAAGTACAAAAACAACATTCAAAACACATATGCATAGGTACATGAATAGGAACAGTCTAGAGGGCTATGGGTCGTACACAGGCAAATGGGACTAGCATAGATGGGCATTTTGCTTGGCATGGGTAAGTTGGGCCAAAGTGTCTTTTACTGTGTTGTATTACTCTATGCCTATGTGCCCATGCTTACCAGCAAGTACCTTTCTGTCCTAATCCCATGTACCAGCACGTGGCCCAAAGTCTATACCAGGCAACTTACCACAATGGTGCCATAGCTGAGGCAAATCTTACTATCCTATTGCATATACATACAGTGGCTTGCAAAAGTTTTCATACCCCTTGAACTTTTCCACATTTTGTCACGTTACAACCACAAAGGTAAATGTATTTTATTGGGATTTTATGTGATAGACCAACACAAAGTGGTGCATAATTGTGAAGTGGAAGGAAAATGATACATGGTTTTCAAATTTTTTTACAAATAAAAAACTGAAAAGTGTCGCGTGCAAAAGTATTCAGCCCCCCTGAGTCAATACTTTGTAGAACCACCTTTCGCTGCAATTACAGCTGCAAGTCTTTTGGGGTATGTCTCTACCAGCTTTGCACATCTAGAGACTGAAATTTTTGCCCATTCTTCTTTGCAAAATAGCTCAAGCTCAGTCAGATTGGATGGAGAGCGTCCGTGAACAGCAATTTTCAAGTCTTGCCAGAGATTCTCAATTGGATTTAGGTCTGGACTTTGACTGGGCCATTCTAACACATGAATATGCTTTGATCTAAACCATTCCATTGTAGCTCTGGCTGTATGTTTAGGGTCGTTGTCCTGCTGGAAGGTGAACCTCCGCCCCAGTCTCAAGTCTTTTGCAGACTCTAACAGGTTTTCTTCCAAGATTGCCCTGTATTTTGCTCCATCCATCTTCCCATCAACTCTGACCAGCTTCCCTGTCCCTGCTGAAGAAAAGCATCCCCACAGCATGATGCTGCCACCACCATGTTTCACAGTGGGGATTGTGTGTTCAGGGTGATGTGCAGTGTTAGGTTTCCGCCACACATAGCGTTTTGCATTTAGGCCAAAAACTTCAATTTTGGTCTCATCTGACCAGAGCACCTTCCTCCACATGTTTGCTGTGTCCCCCACATGGCTTGTGGCAAACTGCAAACAGGACTTCTTATGGCTTTTTTTCAACAATGGCTTTCTTCTTGCCACTCTTCCATAAAGGCCCGATTTGTGGAGTGCACGACTAATAGTTGTCCTGTGGACAGATTCTCTCACCTGAGCTGTGGATCTCTGCAGCTCCTCCAGAATTACCATGGCTGCTTCTCTGATCAATGCTCTCCTTGCCCGGCCTGTCAGTTTAGGTGGACGGCCATGTCTTGGTAGGTTTGCAGTTGTGCCATACTCTTTCCATTTTCGGATGATGGATTGAACAGTGCTCCGTGAGATGTTCAAAGCTTGGGATATTTTCTTATAACCTAACCCTGCTTTAAACTTCTCCACAACTTTATCCCTGACCTGTCTGGTGTGTTCCTTGGGCTTCATGATGCTGTTTGTTCACTAATGTTCTCTAACAAACCTCTGAGGCCTTCACAGAACAGCTGTATTTATACTGAGATTAGATTACACACAAGTGGACTCTATTTACTAATTAGGTGACTTCTGAAGGCAATTGGTTGCACTGGATTTTATTTAGGGGTATCAGAGTAAAGGGGGCTGAATTATTTTGCACGCGACACTTTTCAGTTTTTTATTTGTAAAAAAATTTGAAAACCATGTATCATTTTCCTTCCACTTCACAATTATGCGCCACTTTGTGTTGGTCTATCACATAAAATCCCAATAAAATACATTTACGTTTGTGGTTGTAACGTGACAAAATGTGGAAAAGTTCAAGGGGTATGAATACTTTTGCAAGCCACTGTATATATTTTCTAGCAGGAAACATTTTTTTCCATTTTTGTGGCCCTACCGACTCTCAGTTATATGGACTACACTCCCCGCAACCCTGCCCCTTGCAAAGATGCTCTTCCCTACTCTCAATTCCTCCACCTCCGCCGCATCTGCTCCCAAGATGTATCTCTCCATTCTAAGCCATCTGAGAGGTCCTCTTTCTTTAATAAATGTGGTTTCCCTCCTTCGGTCATAGATGGACCCCTCACTCATGTCTCCTCTGTGTCCCGTAGTTCTGCTCTTGGTCACCTTTCCCCCAGATGGAACAAAAATAGTGTTCCCCTGGTCCTTGACTTTCACCCCACCAACCGCCACATCCAAAACATCCTAGTCGGACATTCCCAGCAATGTGATCCCACCGCTATACTTCTTCTATACATTCTCCCATCTCCACCTGTTTCTG
This sequence comes from Malacoraja senta, assembly GCA_038087875.1. Lineage (NCBI taxonomy): Eukaryota > Metazoa > Chordata > Chondrichthyes > Rajiformes > Rajidae > Malacoraja > Malacoraja senta. The sequence goes on from CM075977.1 coordinate 230,680,812, forward strand.
CCTTCCACGGAGACTGCTTCCTCTCCAACCCCTTGATTCACTCACCCCTTCCCACCCAAACCACACCCTCCCAGGTACTTTCCTCTGCAACTGCAGGAGATGCCACACCTGTCCTTAAACCACCTCCCTGCCTCCATCAAGGGATCCAGCATTCCTTCCAGGTGAGATAGAAGTTCACGTGCACCTCCTCTAACCTCATCTACTGCATCCATGTTCCCGAGGTGACCTCCTCCTGTATATCGGCGAGACCAAATATAGACGGAGATAATGTCACTGAACACTTACACGGTCTGCCAAGACGCACTGGATCTCCAGGTTGCTAACATTTTAACTCCCCTTTCCATTCCCACACTGACCTTTCTGTCCTCCATTGCCAGAGTGAGGCCACATGCAAACTGGAGTAACAGCATTTCATATTCTGCTTGAGTAGCTTACAACCCAGTGGTATGAACATTGAATTCTACAATTGTAGATAAACTAACTAACCCTCCCCCCTCCCTTTCACCCCACCTCCTTCCCTCCTTTATGCCCCACCTGGGCTCCCACCTATTTCTCCCCTTCACCTACCCCCTCCTGCTACTTTCCTCCCTCTGGCTTTGCAATCCACAACTCTTCAAACCTGTCTCACACCATCAGTTCTTATCAAGGTCTTTGTTCCAATCATCTGCTATCAAAACCGCCCTCGCCTATGTCGACCTATTACCTGTCAGGCTTTGTCCTGCCTCTCCTCACTCCCAGCTTTCTTCTCTCTTCCCCCCCCCATCAACAATCAGTCTGAAGAAGGGTCTCAACCCGAAGCATCACCTATCCATATCCTACAAGGATGCTGCCTGTCCTGCTGAGTTACTCCAGCACTTTCTGTCCTTTTATACTTTCTAGCAGGACTCATCTGATAGGGAACAAGAATAGGAACTATATTTTCAGTGCTCCTTAACCCTTGAGCTGAATACATTTGCAGTGCCCATACTTTCTCTCTGGCAGTCAGCCAGTGTAGATCTAGACAGACATTCAAAATGAATGTTTATGCTTTTATTCATTCAGGGCGCTCAGGCTAGTATGCGTTTCTCATCCATAATTGGCCTTGAGCTGAGTGGCTTGTTGGGCCATTTCAGGAAATTAGTGAGGAACTTTTATATTGAATTTAAATTACCCAGGTGACATGGTGGGATTTGAACTCATAATACCGGACCATTACTGCTGGCCTCTGAATTATTTATTCAGTTATGCAACGATCTTACTACCAATGAGCCCAAAGCTGAGCCGCCAGGATAAGTCTGAGACTGCCAGCGCTTCGTCTCGAGGCAAGGGTGAACTGCAGGGAGAAGACTGAGATCAGCACGCCTCCTCCTTCGAGACCAGGACTGAGCTGCCGGGACAAGCCCGAGATCGTCAGCACCACCGCACATGTGCCCTGATGACAAGGGACAGCGCCCCCATGTGGTCCTCGACTATCTTACCACTTACCACATATCACGTGAGTTCACCCTACTGCGAGTGTTTGTGTGGTCACTGCCAAACCTGGCATCATCCCCCTACCCCACACTGTATAAAACTTTGGATGGGTCCCATTTGGATTATTGTGCGCAGTTCTGATCGGCACATGATGATGATGATGATGATGATAGATACTTTATTACTCCCCTCAGGGAAATTCAGATGTCCAGTAGCCAACACAGTCATAACATAAAGCAGACAATACATAAAATATGGACAATACATAAAAGCAATAAATACTTAAAAATAACCCAATAAGTAACTATTAAAAGTGCAATGCATCCCCATACAGCTTAACGGTCAGTATTATAAAATCTAATGGCTGCAGGGGTGAAGGATCTCTGTTCTACAGCGCAGGGAGAGGAGCCGGTTGTTGTTCCGTGTGCTCCTCTGACCCTCCAGAGTTTCATGGAGGGGGTGCCCAGAGTTTCATGGAGGGGGTGCCCAGAGTTGTTGAGGATGACCAGCACCTTGCTCCTCATACGCCTCTCAAGCACATCCATCACAGAGTCCACTCTCCCCCCCAGCACTGAGCTAGCTCTTTTGACCAGCTTGTCCAGCTTCTTGTTGTTTTTATCAGTGATGTTGTTACCCCAGCAGACAACAGCGTAGAAGATAACACTTGCAACAACAATATGGTAAAACAAGTACAGCATTTCATTGCACACATTGAAGGATCTCAGCCTTCTGAGGAAAAAGAGACTGCTCTGTCCATTTTTGTAGAGGGCATCAGTGTTGACAGACCAGTCCAGTTTGTTATCGAGGTGCACTCCCAGATATTTGTATGTCTGCACCACCTCACTGTCCACCCATGCAGTTACAATTACAATTACAAGAAAGATGTAGAGGCTATGGAGAGGATGCAGAAGAGGTTCCCCAAGATGTCTGGATTAGAAACTATTAACTGTAAGGAGAAATTGGACAAACTTGGATTGTTTTCGTTGAAGCATCAGAGACTGAGGGGTGATCTGGGTAAAGTACATGAACCTAGGAGAGGCATGGATTAGATAGATACAGTTTTTCTTCCCAGGGTTTGAATGCCAAATACTAGAGGAAATAACTTTAAACTGAGAGGTGGATGTTTAAGGTAGATTATGAGGTAACTTTTTACACAGAGAGTGGTAGGTGCTAGAACACAGTGCCAGGCGTGGAGGCAGAAGCAGATACAATAATAATGTTTGAGAGGCAAATAGACAGGTACATGGACAGGCAGGGAATGGGAGGACGTAGGCCATGTGCGGGAAGATGGATTTGTTTAAATTTGCATCAAGGTCAGCACGGACATTGTGAGTTGAAGGGCCTGCTCCTGTGTTGTCCTGTTCCATGTAAATTCAATCAGGATTTCCCTGCCAGCTCTACTGAAATGTGATTCTCTGTATTTATGTTTGGATGCTAATGGAGATCAAGCTTAGCTGTGATGGCCACCCACAGATAAATAAAATAAAGAGTTTACTGCTTACTCATGGAAATTGCTGCTAGTGTAGGCTACAGGAGGACGGCCACTGCCCATGTGACTATATACAAGAATGGGTCTTGTTACCAGAAGATGACCAGCCATCTAAAAAAATGCTGATGAGATTCTAGAGTATGAAATGTACTGTCTCTGTATGCCTATTTCCTTTCAAATCCATGTTAACTAACTACCTTTTCAAAGCTTTTGCAAAATTCAATTTTCCATGTCAGAACAAATAGATCATTATCTTCATATATCATTTGTTCATTGTTTTCAGTATCATTAATCTTTTCACTTTGCAATCACCTGATATTATGTGATGAGCTGCTGGCCACTGTCATTGCTTTATCAATGTTCTACAAGCCATTGGAAAATCCAGCAAAAATTGGTTTTATTGGTTGGAGACAGACTGATATACGTGTTCTAGGTCAGCTCATTCCTGCACAGAATATGCCATGGCCCAACCAATCCAAGACTATGAGTATACCCAACCCAACAATTTTCTTTAAAGTCTCAAGTGACTATCGCTGATAAACAGATCACAAGTTGATGCAGCAGACAGTGAGTCCATCTGTTGCATCTAGTTCTACATCCTGATACTATAAATGTCAATAATCAAAAATATCACTTGGGGGATTGTTAAGTCAGGCTTCAGTGTTCAATTAGAAATAGCAGAAGAATTGTTGGTACTGTTTGTAACTATACATAACAAATACAGCTTCTTTGCATTTAAAGTTTAATTGGTAGTAACAAATTGTGATCATCACTTTTTAATATAAAATTAAGATTGGGAAGAACTAACTTGTATTGTTCCTGCAAAAAATAGAAAACAATTTGACCTGATTGAATATATAAATGTAAAACAATAATATATATACATTTTATCTTTATTGATACTGTGGATAATGTTTCCAATTTCTAAAATCCACACCATTATTAATTTCTAAGCATATCTAATCTACGAAGCAATAGTGATCAATGCATATTGGCCTAAAATCAGGTCTGGGTTATGAAGGAAGTTGTACTTTCAAGGTCCATTTTTTTTTTTGCAAATTAAAAAAGATAACTGAAATTTGAACTATTGAAAATACCAAAGAAAATTACTTTCTCTGAAGTCTGGACAAACACTCTTGATCATATTGTGCAGGACAGTAACTTCTTTAAAAATGGAAAGCTATTGTTATCAAAAAGGATCAAATAATTGTTTTAGTGCACAGCACTGCCACTGCATTCAATACTGTGGATATTTGTGGTACTCCCTGTTAAGGTGATACTCCTGTCTGTGGTCAGCTTCTTTTAAGAAACAAGTGACGTTATCCGTAATCAGTTGATGAGTACAACTGTACTTGGAACTTCAGGAACCACCAAGTAATGCTGGTGGTAAGAATTGGAAAGGCAATCTTGGGAAGAATAACCATCATGCTTGTTGAGTTCCTCCAGCACTTTTGTTTTGCTCAAGATTCCAACATCTGCTGTCTCTTGTGTTTCTCTTTATGGTTACCGTGCACCTTGGGCACCAATAGATAAACTAAAGGCTTAGTGTCACATTAAAGAGGGAACCAATATTTAATGCACAAAAACACTTAGAATATTGAATTTTACTTCGGAGTCACGTGAGTGACTACGTGAAGAAGACCCGTCAGGGCGCATGCGCGTCATTACGTCAGACGCATTGGCGCGAACGGACGTGAGGAGCAGCGCTCCTCTAGTGGAAATTTTGAACTACAAGGTAAGAGAAAAAAAAATTACAGAAGTTTCCGGGTCCGTTTGCTGTGGGTCTGTGGGGATTTTTTCCACAGGCACCATGGAAAAAACGGGCAAGGGGAAGAGGCGAGCGGCAAAGCCAGTGGAAAGTCGCAAGATTGCGGTCGGCGAACAGCTGCCTCAGACCCCTGTACAGTCGCCGGCTGGGAGCATCGCGACTGTGGACTTGGGTCTTAAAAGAATATAGTCAGCGCCAGTGGGGCGCAAGGCTAAGTTCAAGTCCGTCAGGCCCACGGAGGAAGAGTTCGATCAGGAGGATTCGACTCCAGGGCTGTTGAGCGGATTTCTCAAATGGAGAGCATGTTACACAGGTTACTCAAGCAAAGCACACTCAGGGAAGAGTGTAGCTAAAGCCAGGCTCCAGAAGCCAGGTCAGCAGCACCCAGCAAAGGGCTGTTTGAGAGCACCCTCATTGATGAGGTGCGTGCACAGGGTCAGCAGAGTTTTCCGATACAAGCGAAGCCGGCAGCTGCCAGATGTTCTATTTCTGGCAATACGATTCGCTGCTCTGTGAGCGTTCTGACCCTGAGTCTGACGGTGAGGCCGATACAAGCGAAGACGGCAGCTGCCAGATGATTTACTCCTGGCAGTACGATTCGCTGCCCCGTCAGAGTCAGGAGAGCCACTGGGAGAGGAAGTGGCCTCTACGATCAACTATAATGTCTTCCATCAGCTCCAGTAGCTTACGATGGATGAAAATGCCAAAAAAGCACGAGACCCCAAGGAACTGCGTATTGCTGAAAGTACTAGCAGTGAACCAAGATATAAGGGGTCAGATGGGCAAGACATGTGAGCCTAAGAAAAGTAAACTGCAGAGTACACTTCATCACCACAGGCACTAACGCCTGTGGTGATGAAGTGCTTTGAGAGGTTGATCATGACGCAGATCAACTCCTACCTCGACAAAAACCTGGACCCACTGCAGTTCGCTTACCGCCACAACAGATCAACGGTGGATGCGATCTCGCTGGCCCTCCACTCCGCTCTGGACCACTTGGACAACAAAAACTCATATGTCAGGCTGTTATTCATTGATTACAGCTCGGCATTTAACACAATCATCCCCTCCAAGCTGGTTACCAAACACGCAGAACTGGGTCTCTGCGCATCCCTCTGCAATTGGATCCTCGACTTCCTCACTCTCAGACCACAGTCTGTTCGTATTGGTGGAAATGTGTCAGACTCGATAACAATTAGCACGGGAGCACCTCAAGGCTGCGTGCTCAGTCCCCTGCTGTACTCACTCTATACTCATGACTGCGTAGCCGGACATAGTGCGAACTCCATCATCAAGTTCGCTGATGACACCACTGTTGTGGGACGTATCACTGATGGGGATGAGTCAGAGTATAGAAGAGAGATCGAGCAACTGTCCATATGGTGCCAGCACAACAACCTGGCCCTCAACACCAGCAAAACCAAGGAACTGATTGTGGACTTTGGAAGGAGTAGGATGGGGACCCACAGTCCCGTTTATATCAACGGGTCGATGGTTGAAAGGGTCAAGAGCTTCAAATTCCTGGGCGTGCACATCTCTGAAGATCTTTCCTGGTCCGAGAACAATGATGCCATTATTAAGAAAGCACATCAGTGCCTCTACTTCCTGAGAAGATTACGGAGAGTCGGTTTGTCAAGGAGGACTCTCTCTAACTTCTACAGGTGCACAGTAGAGAGCATGCTGACCGGTTGCATCGTGGCTTGGTTCGGCAACTTGAGTGCCCTGGAGAGGAAAAGACTACAAAAAGTAGTAAACACTGCCCAGTACATCATCGGCTCTGACCTCCCTTCCATCGAGGGGATCTACCACAGTCGCTGCCTCAAAAAGGCTGGCAGCATCATCAAGGACCCACACCATCCTGGCCACACACTCATCTCCCTACTACCTTCAGGTAGAAGGTACAGGAGCCTGAAGACTGCAACGACCAGGTTCAGGAACAGCTACTTCCCCACAGCCATCAGGCTATTAAACCTGGCTCGGACATAACACTGAACTTTACTAGCCAATACTGTTATTTGCACTTTATCAGTATATTGACCATTGTGTATATATTTATAGAATGCCTTGTAGTAAATGCCTACTATGTTCTGTTGTGCTCAAGCAAAGCAAGAATTTCATTGTCCTACCAGGGACACATGACAATAAACTCACTTGACTTGACTTGACTTGACTTGAAGCTGCTGGTTTGAGGAACAACTGCAATTTTGCAAGAACAATGGATGGAGGCCAGGGATGGAGGTGCATCAAGTGGCACTAGGGTTGCTATGTAGCGTCCACTTCGAGATGAATTGTTTCAGGAAGTATGCCATTTGGCCCACCATCAACCCCAAGTTGCAGCAACTCTGTAAAGCCCAGCAATGTGCAGTCATTCAACTTACTCTTCAGAGAAAAAACCTCACGAAATGTGGGAAAGAGTTGGATGATGAGGCAAAAACAGCAAGGTTGATCAAAACATCAATGGTCGGCAAGGCTGTGAAGAGGAGGTATCCTTTCAGACATCATACAAAATCCTGGGCCTACACCAGGAACAAGTCGACCATTGAAGCAGGAGCGCAGTTGGTGTCCTGCAGCGGGAACACGAAAAATCGTGGGTTTTTCCTGCCAGGAGCCAGGGACCACATGTCACTCAGGTGACAAAGGAGGTAGGTGGACCTGGTTCTCATGGGAACATATTAAGGCAAAAACAGCCAAATATTGGAAGCAAATTACTTCAGATTTATTATTCTGAGTATTATTCAAAGGTTTCGAATTGATTCGATCCAAATAGTGATTTGTCATCCAGCATGTTCCTAGCAGAACACTCCAATTTCACAAAAAGAAGTGATGGAGGCTCAAGCTGAATTTGAAAACTTGTCTATAAACAAGTAATAGAAAGGTTGGTTTATCAAAACCACCAAATTGTGTTTAAAATTTCTCGACCTAAAAAGGTGAGGAGTATTTTAGATCTGACAAGCCTTTAACATTTTGTGAAGTATAGACACTTCAAAATGGAGACTTTGAGACTGCCAAACAACTTATTTCAAAAGATGTTATATGGCACCTATAGATCTGAAAGATGTATATTACTTAATGTCTGTTCATTGGTAAGATAAAAATATTTGAAATTTATCTGAATGAACAATTATGCAATTCAAAATTCTGTCTAATGGGTTAACTTCAGTTCCTAGAATTTCACTAAATTGGTAAAACCAATTTTTGGGGCTAATTAGAGTCCAAGGACAGATGTTGATGGCTTACCTGGATGATGTCCTAATTAGGACGAACAAGAGAATTAGTGAGTTATCTCTCTCAATTCTTCAATCCACTTTTGAAAGTTTTGGGTTTAATTCATCCAGAGAGAAATTAAGGTTAACGCCACTTACAACAATTGATTATTTTAATTTCACAATTGATTCAATTGACAGGGTAGTAATTTTACCCAGGGTAAAGGGTAGTGCTGATTGATGGTTGCATTAAGCTGTTGAAAAAGCAACAATCTTCAATTAAGACAGGTGGCCAGCAATACAATATGGGCCATTGTACTACCAGCAGTTACAGATGGCAAAAATAAAAGGCACTAAGATGCATGGTGGCCATTTTTGATAGGCCATGCAGTTAAACAACAAATGCTGCTTCTGATTTGCAGTGGTGGATTTAACATGTCTCCAGTAGTTCAAGCAAGATACTGATTGAACAGCCTTCCATGGTCTTACAGACTGATGTCAGTGCACTAAGATTGGTGCCACTGAAAAGGTATCCATCTGTGGACAGATGGAATATGGAAGAGGCATTATTTTTGCAGACATGGAGAATCGACAGTTTACAGCTATTGGAAGGCTTATGAGCTCCAAGCTTGTTGTTAATACAACTAATTTGCACGTTCAGCTTCAAATTAACAATACTACAGCAATGGCATGTATTAATTGTATGGGTGGAATTAAGTTGGTGTCATGTGACAAATTGGCTAATCAAATCTGGACTTGGTGTGTTGACAAATATTAGGTTTCAGCTATTTATCTAAAAGGTAGATTCAATATAGTAGCAGACACCAGGTTACGGGAATTTCCATGATAACAAAGAATGGATATTGAACCTTAAGATTTTAATGATATAGTAGTCAGATTTGGGAAAGCCAGATACGACTTGTTTCCATCCAGATTCAATCACCAGTTACAGGGATATGTGTTATGGGAACTACATCGGGAGACAGTAGCGATTGATGTTTTCTCGCTACATTAGGGTGGTATGTTTTTATATGCATTTTCCATCATTCTGTCTCATAAACCGGTGTCTGCTTAAAATGAAGCAGGATGCTGACCAGTCCAGTACTGGTGGTACCGGACTGGTCTACGCAGCCATGGTTCCCTTTGATATTGGAATTAATGACACAGTTTCTGATAAAGGTTCCCAAAAGAAGGGATTTACTGGTGTATCCTATAATTGGAGAGTAATATCTGTTATATGCCTGTATGGATCTGTTAATTTACAGGTTTTAAAAAGAGGATTGTCTGGGCATACTGTGGACATGCTTACAGCAGTCGGGCGGAAGAGCACTCAAAAGCAGTACATTTGCGAATCTGAGTTTGTGACTGTAAATGCTGCTTTCCCATTATGTAAAGAATGGGGGAAAATTTTCTGTGTACAAAAGAATATGGAATGTTGTACGGCACATGTCTCCAATGTCTTAGGTTTTCTCAACATTCTATTTGAGGGGTTGAGTTATAGTGCGATTTATTCAGCCAGAAGTACATTGTCCTTGTATTTTATTGATGGGGTCGGAAAGACATCCTGTTGAGTCTCGTTCTTTCATTTCCAGATTAATGAAAGGAATTTTAATTCCAGATCTTCTAAACCTAGGTATGGTAATCTGGAATATAGAGTGGTTTTAAGCTACTTATCAATGGACTCTTGGTACGATTCTGATTTGGCCAAATTCAGCATGAAGGTAGTCATGCTTATGACACTTGTAACAAGCACAGAGAGTGCAGACATTACAAAGGTTACAGATACACAGGATGGAAGTACCTCAGGATTATGTTATGTTTTACATTTTATGACCTACTCAAATGAAGTAGGGTCAGGTGTGACAGGATTCAAGAGTGTTTTATTAGCATATTCCATGGATCCATATCTATGTGTTAAGACATATTTGTTGTAATACATTGAGGCTGCAAAGGTCTTATGAAATATGAAAACAAGATTGTTTATCATTCACGAAAAACCATACAAGATAGTGTCAGTTCAGACTATTTCAAGATGGTTAAAACAAGTCTTGGTTGCTGCAGGTGTGAACGGTGATGTTTTTACATACCATTCGATTTAGCAGCAACATTGGCGGCAAGGGCAAAGGACGTCCCGTCGACCATAATTTCACAGCCGCCGGGTGATCTAATAAGTTGGTGTTTCAACACTTTTACCATCGGCCTATTGCCAATACGGGGCTGTTTGCAGATACTATATTAAGTTCTGCTTAAATTCCCCTGGGTTAAAGGGGATACTGTTAATTCTATTATTAAAATAAATGAATTACTGCATTTGTCATGCAAATGTCATTATTAATGCATTATTGATTATTTCTCGTTCCGAGTCAATCAATGCAGTGAGAAGTCGGGATTTGTATCTGCGGCATGAAATCACAAAGCTTTAAAATCTTCACGTAGTCACTCACGTGACTCCGAAGTAAAATAGTAAGATTAAACGAGAACTTACCAGTTTGAAGTTTGATCTTTATTTTATGAGGAGTTACGTTGGTGATTACGTGCCCACCACGCCCAACCCTCTTTCATAAAGGTCAGATGGAAGTTCTAAATTTACTCGTTTTTACTATGTTACTATATTACTTCGTTCTTGTTGTTTGTGATTTCACACCGCTGCTTTGAAGATTGACGCGCAGGCGCCCTGACGGGTCTTCTTCACGTAATCACCAACGTAACTCCTCATAAAATAAAGATCAAACTTCAAACTGGTAAGTTCTCGTTTAATCTTACTATTCTGCCTACTTAGTGTTTTGCCTACTTAGTGCACAGTTCTAAAAAGACTGGCAAAGGTAAGAAGAAACGATAAGTTGAGAGATGATTAGGTAATGGCAACATCGGGTTTCAAAGTAGGTTGAAAGAGGACGAAAGGATTGAGAGAAAGAAGTTGTAAAAGTGTGCTGAGAGTGAAGAGTGGGAAAAAAGATATGGTAGTGTGCAATTGGCAGCACGGGTACTTTGGTTGTTGGGGAGAGGGGGGAGCTTTAGTTTAGAACCCTCTGACTGGATAATTCTGTGTTTGTTTGTTTGTACGTTCATTTGTTCCGGTGAAGGTGCTGTGCACAAGGCAGCCGCCAACAGTCGCTTGTCTTTTTCTTTTTGTTTTCACTTTTAATTTGAAGTTTTTGTGGACCTTGTGGGTTGTGACTGTCGGCAGACCAATTTCCCTCCGGGGATGGAATAAAGTCTTATCGTATCAGATTGTATCGAAAGTGTCTTTACAGTTCCAAGTTGACATTCACTCTATGCATACACATTGTGTGTTGAACTGCGCTTAAAGTTACATTGGTGAAGGCATTAATGTCTTGGTATGTATTCTTTGACTTTTGAAAGAATGAGGAGTGACCTTATTCAAACATCAGATCATAAGGGGGCTTGACGGGGTAGATGTTGGGATATTTTCACGTGGAAGAGTCATGGACAAGGGGACAGGGTTGTAAGATAAGGAGACATGGGGAATCTCCGGGAATTCTCTATCCCAGAGGGACGGGGTCTAGGTCATTAGAAATATTTGAAGTGGTGAAAGATAAATATCTGAAAGATGGAGGGGTAGGCACAGATGAGGAAATAAAACCAGCATAGGTCAGCCATTTTTCTATTGATTAGCTAGGCAGGTATGAGAGCAGTGGTAGCCTACTTTTGCTTCTGTTTTCTTATGTTATTTTCATGAATGTACAACTGGAAAGCAAGCATATATGATACGTCCTCATTTGATCATGCTTTGATGTGATTGCTGTTCTTTTGGAGCTCAGTGATCTTGGGCTTTCTACATCTTGCGTGGCTGAAGACATACCAGAAGGGAGCATCCTCAACCAGTTCTTGGACCTGAAACATTAACTCTGTGCAGGAAGGAATAGCAGATACTGGTTTAAACCAAAGATAGACACAAAAAGCTGGAGTAACTCAGCGGAACAGGCAGCATCTCTGGAGAGAAGGAATGGGTGATATTTTGGGTCGAGAAGAAGGGTCCCAACCTGAAACGTCGCCCACTCCTTCTCTCCAGAGATGCTGCCTGTCCCACTGAGTTACTCCAGTTTGTGCGTCTATCTTCTGTTTAAACTAAATCCATGTGGATCAATGTCACTGTGTAGGGTAAAGTGCCAACACAGCACACGATGCATCTTGTCTATCTTCACATTAACTCTGTTTCTCTTTCCACAGAGGCTGCCAAATCTGCTGAGATTTTTCAGTATTTTCGGTTTTCTTTTAAGATTTTCAGCATCTGGAGATTTAAAAAAAAAATGTAATCGTCAATCAATGCTGGTTTTCCCAGGCAATTGCTGTGCATCTACAGGTGCCTAATATTCTCCATAGCTGTTTCAAGATGCAGAAGGGTACAGGGAGTGGTGTTACAGGTGCTGAAGGAATTTATGCTGACTTCAAAGCTTCTGCACAAACCTGTTTCTCCTCAGTGTCGTTGTTGAATTAGGGATTCCCCTTGCAAACAGTATGACTCACAGAATGGGCAGAGGTTGCTCGGGGTAAGACGAATGACTGGAGGGAGGAGGTGAAAAAGGATACTTTTTCAAGGTAATTTTTTTTCACACAAAGGGTGGTGGGTGTATGGAACAAGCTGCCAGAGGAGGTAGTTGAGGCTGGGACTATCCCATCATTTAAGAAACAGTTAGACAGGTTCATGGATAGGACAGGTTTGGAGGAATATGGACCAAGCACAGGCAAGTGGGACTAGTGTAACTGGGACATTGCTGGCCGGTGTGGGCAAGTTGGGCCGAAGGGCCTGTTTCCACACTGTATCACTATAACTCTATGACAAAAGGAACCTCAAGCCACAAAGTGTTCTGGTAACAATTTTCCGAGTGGAATCTCAAAAAAGAAGATGTGTGAGATAGTTGTGCCTGCTAAATATGTCCATGCTACATCCACAACTGCAACTGCCAAAGTGACTATGAACTTCAATGTGTAGGAAGGAACTGCAGATGCTGTCTTAAACCAAAGATAAACACAAAATGCTGGAGTAACTCAGTCGGACAGGCAGCATCTCAGGTGAGAAGGAATGGGTGATGTTTCGGGTCGAGACCCTTCTTCAGACTTCAATGTGTCTAGTTCCTTGCATGAATATTTTCAGTGTTAGCCGTCCTCTGTTGTATAAGGGAAGCACCCGATTTTCAGTTGAGTGAGATCCAAATGTATTCAAGATTTAAAATGCTGAACAAAAATCATAGATGCTGGAAACCTGAAAACATCCAGAAAATGTTAGAAATACTCAGCAGGTCCAGGAGCATCTTTGGAGAGAAAAACGGGCCAACATTTAATCAGAATATGTTCCGTTCTTGCTTGTGGGAACACGGACCTGTAGATGCTGCTTAATACACAAAAGGACACAAAGTGCTGACATAGCTCAGCAAGTCAGGCAGCATCTCTGGAGAACATGGGTAGGACGTTTCGGATAGAGACCCCTCTCAGACTCGGTCTGAAGATGGGTTTCAATCCAAAAGACCCAGGAGCATCTTTGGGTCACATATCCATGTTCTCCAGAGATGCTGCCTGACCTGCTGAGCTATGCCAGCACTTTGTGTCCTTCCATTGTCAGAGACCAGCAGGTAGAAAAAACAGATGACTATGTTTGCAGTCTTCACTGTAGGGCAGTATACCATTACCTACACGCATGTCACATTGCATCTGTCATCTGTGCTATGCACTGGGACAAAAAGCACTTCCATTCTGTCAATATCTGGCTGGTTTGTGATCTTGGGCAGTGAGTGTATCATGCAAGTTGATAACTGAGATATCTGTGTTGTACAGAAATATGGAATTTCCAGGCTGCGGTTGCGATACCTAATTATCAGCAGCATTCAGCCATACCAGCTAAACCTGAGCTATCACAAATCAAAGGGGAGATGCTGGGTGCCAAGGGATATCCACTGATCACTTGGCTAATGCCTCCCTTATCTATGCTCACAGCAAACAAACAATGTTATCCATGATGTCACACAAAATCTGATTAGAGCACTGAGTTCCACAGCACTGGCCCCTCCACCTGAATCTTTGGAAAGGAATGCTGCAATATTCAGCAGAGTGCTTTTCAGAGAGAGGTGTGGTGATCTAAGAGCTGCGTGCTGCACAATCTCTCCATCATGAGAAGACCACACAGGGTCCTTGTCACAAACTAAATAGTGTGCAGATGAAGATCAGAAGCATGAGGAGGGGGAAGGGACAGAAGCATGGAGTGGAAGATCTGTCTTCTGCCCAGTTGTCTACAGGAAACTTAAGGGCCTGTCCCACTTACTCAATTTTTTTCGGCAACTTGCCGGCACCCGTCATAGTCGCAGCAGGTCGCCAAAAAATTTCAAAATGTTGAAAATCCAGCGGCGACCAGAAAAAGGTACAACTCTTCGGGCGACTACACACCACCAAACAGGTGTCACCCTGCGACATTTGAAAGTGTCCGCCACGGTGGTGCAGGAAACGTGCCTTGGATGACTCGGGTGGGTTCCTGGTTCCGCAACAGGCGGGAGAGCCAGGCCTGCTGTCGAAGTATGGCCACAGCAGGCCAGGAGATTCTGCTGCCCCACGCCGCTGTCCGGGAGCTGTCCGGGTTTCAGTTGTCCTTTCCCAGGATTACAGCATTCATGCCACCCCACCCCTCATCTCCCTACCCCCCCCCCCCCCACTACAACCTTGTTGCTCTGCCAGTGACCTTGTTGCTCTGCCAATGGACATTGTGAAAGCCTATACTGAAGCATTGAAATCCACAGCTGTTGCTGACTATCATTCATATATCTTAATTCATAAAATAAAGGTTCATAATTCTAACCAAAATTTCAAGGTTCAAACCAAAATTTTAAATGAAATCATGCTGTTACCTATAGAAAAGTTGAATATTATGCCTTTACTATACCTTTGACTGCCTTAATCGTCTCCTACACATCGCTATCCCAGTAGCAGTGGCAAGCCGATGGAAATGGCTGGCTTTCACTGGAGTGGATAGGAGATCATCTTGGCAGATGAACTTAAACACCCAACCTAGAAGGCCCAGTTTTAGATTTCAATGAATTGCCATTACTTCAACAATCTAAGCCATTTAGTTCAGAAACAATAATATGGACACTTGCACAGCACTCTCTGATTGGGGAGAAGTTGGAGTGGTGGTGGGGAGGGGGGTGGAAGCAGGCTGGCCTTACATGACATTGGTCTGAGTTTATTTTACAGCACCCAAACCTGCTAGTGCTGCAATGAATGAAGTTACAACATCAACCATTTGACACTGAATCAAAGCAGTGTTCACAATTGTACAGAGTTGGATTTTGCTTCCATGATGGAAAGGGTGGGCTCGAAAATCTGTACTTCCTTACGTTCGTTGACAACTGAATGGTGTTTTCCCAATGCATTTCCCAGTGCTTTCATCGTACTAACCCAAAGCTGCATTTCCTATCTGCACTGTCCAAGTAGTCTGCAGAAGAACTCCTGGGCGACCACACGTTCTGATGAACTGACAGCTGCTCTGAACTTGCCCCCTGCTCTGGCTGCAAACTCGTGCTTCATGTGTTGCCACATATAGATATCAGATGTTAACCATTCACTGTGTAAAATATATATTTCCTTGTGTTATCTTTGCTTCTTTAACCAATCAATTTGAAACTACTCCTGTAGTTTTCAACCCTGCCACTGGCTGTAAATCTCTCTACTTTACACTTTAGAGATACAGCGCGGAAACAGGCCCTTCGGACCGAGTCCACGCCGTCCAGCGATTCCCGTACACTAGCACTATTCTACACACTAGGGACAATTTATAAGTTTACTGAAGCCAATTAACCTACAGAAACCTGTATGTCTTTGGAGTGTGGGAGGAGACCGGAGCACCTGGAGAAAACCCACATGGTCACAGGGAGAACGTACAAATTCCGTACAGACAGCACCCATATTCAGGATCAAACCTGCGTCTCTGGAGGTGTAAGGCAGCAACTCGACCGCTGTTCATCTGCAACAAACCTCCACACGTCTTTGATGTTCATCACAGTACTCCTAACCATTAACTATTCTTCCAAGTATTATGACATCTGCAGATTTTATAATTGAGTACACTACAGCCAATAACGTCATCACTTTAGTGTCTAGGCAATGATGCAGCCTTGCTTGGAACTGGTCTTCACTCTGCAAATTCCCCCAAATCCACAGGAAGGATAAGTGAACCGACATAAGGGTGACACAGTGGCACGGCTGGTAGAGCTGCTGCCTCACAACGCCAGACACCAGGCTTAGACCTTGACCTTGGATGCTGTCTGTGTGGAGTTTACACATTCTCTCTGTGACCGCGTGGGTTTCCTTCAGGTGTTCCGGTTTCCCCCAACATCCCAAAGATGTGTTGGTTTGTAGGTTAATTGGCCTCTGGAAATTGCCCCCAGCTTGTACGGTGTGGGAAAGTGGAATAACATAGAATTAGTGTGAATGGATGATCGATTGATGGCATGGACTGGGTGGGCCGAAGGGCCTGTTTCCACACTGTGTCTTATATATTTAATGAATTTTATTTTTATTTAAAAACTTGCATTGCTATTAATACTCTCATTTTTTAATACTTTTAAATATCTCTGATGCCAGAGATATTATAAAAGAAGCAGCAACCTTCTTTTGCCTGATTCTTCATGGCCTTCCTTGCTCCAAAGTAGCACCTGAAAACCTGGAGAAATGTGGGACATAAATGGGCATTAATTCTTCTCCCCATTTTGCGCTCTTTATGATTTATCTGGTATCCACACTTAATGACCAAAGCATCCAGAAAAAAGTCACCGGGAGAATGTACAAACTCTGTACGGACAGCACCCATAGTCAGAATCTAACCTGGGTGTCTAACGCTGTAAGGCAGCAACTCCACCGCTGCGCCACCGTGTCGCCCGCATAGGAAATTAATAAAATCAATGCACGAATTATTGATTTTTCTTAAGATTATGTCACAAAAGCAAACATGCTTCAAGCAATTGAATTTGCATTTTGTCATTTATACAATATTAAAAATATAGATATACCCAAAGGGCCATCACCAATATGCTAAAATTTAAACACAAAAGGCTTTGCACTGAGGTTTTTCTTTAAGAATTGGATGCAGATCAGGGGCAAACTGCAAACACAATTCTTGAGCAGCTGCTGACGCATGATCTTTCTTGGGGGAGGGAGGTGAGAGGGTGCCAGTTTGTATTCTTTTCAAGATGTCACGCAGCTTAAAAAAAAACTATTCTCAAGCACTTCTGCACTATGTACTTCCCAGACTTCCCCCTTTGCCCTCAATGAACCTGTCATTGCCTCTCAATTCCAGCTCCACCTTTCCCACCATTACTTTCTAATTCCTTTCTGTGGATTCCTCAGTCATTATAGTGCACCTTCACCTCCGTTCAACCCAACTGACAGTGTTGCATGTTACAGTGCTGGTTTCCCCAAAGTGGGCAGTGCAATCCCTTCCTTCCTTCCTCATATGATTGTCTCCAGTATGCCTCGCGGCTACATCCTCAGTGCCCACCATTTCCTCGCTTGCAAGCTGCTCTTCACTGACACCATTCATAAGCAGAAAGTTAACCTCCATTTCCGTACTAATAAAGCCTAGCTTTACATGCTATGTTGAAAAATCATTCACGTAGGTGTGATTATTAATTAGTTACGGACTTCATTCTCAACAGTTAATTGGGATAAAGGAACCAAATATTTGACAAAAACTGATTAACAGGATCATCTGTTGAAAAAGCTAATTTGAATAATAATTAACAAGGCTTCTACTCACACTTGCATGCAAATCTCATTAGCAAAACAGAGAAGCAGCTGATTGAACTGCTCATATCATTGGATAATGTTTGCTGTCATTGTGTACTTTGATTGCACTATACTTCTGTAGCTTGATATCACTCCCTGCTTTCTTGTTTCACAATCCTTGCATGGCAGCAATGACGGGAGAGCAAAGTTGATTAAGATAATGTTTATTATTTTTTCCTTATTTTCACCTATGGTTGGTTGCAAAGTACAAGCCAAAAACAAATAGGGAATCCACAACTTACAGTGAACCATGAAAAAAAGCTATTTGAACTGTTTGTGGTCCCAGGTCAACTATTGAATAGCATTTTCTGCACAACACATTGAATAAATAGAACAAGATGTGTTTTGTCCCTTTGAAAGAATGTGAAGTTTGTGTGTTTGTTTCTACTCATGTGGAAGGCACTTGCTGTGACCATTGCAAGAACCGGACTACACCAGCAAACTGCATTAGTGTTCCAGTTGAATGTTATGCATTCTGTCCAGTTAAGTTAAATTGTGAATATTAGGAGTGCGAGAAGTGGAAGATGTGGAGGCAATGATCAGAAGAACGAACAGTAAATTCCTGTTGCACCTCCTCAATTCCAAACACGGTGGCTGGTAAATCCACAGCTTCTGGTTTGCACATGTTTCATAAGTTGGTTTGATACTAATTATTTTATTTAATAAGCTCATTAAAAAAATGATATCATTACCTTTAAATGCAATCCAGGAACCATCATTAAGTTAGACACAAAATGCTGGAGTAACTCAGCGGGACAGACAGCATCTCTGGAGAGAAGGAATGGGTGATGTTTCGGGTCCAACTAAATAATAGCTTATTTCCCCAAAAATAAACTTTATTCAAAATAAAACATAAACCAAGATCAGTGCAAAAACTCTACGCCATACTCAACATTTATGTATTCATTAGTGTTATATTCGGTAGTGTTCGCAAACTATCCATATACCAAGTACCCTTGCCACTCATGTGCCCCCCCTGGGTTGATGTCTCTTCCCTTGTTGTATCTCCACTGTACTCTGCCCCCTTTCAACTTAACTTTGTTCTACGAATCAAGGAATGAGGTAAATTTCCCACGTGTTCTGATATGTAATCTGCAGCTTTATCCAGTAATGTTTCTACCAATTCCCAGTATTGTGTGTTAATTGAATGTATCTGATGTGGGAAGTTAGTAGAATAACTGGAAAACAGCAACATATTTGAGGTCAGGTGTTCAACTCTTTTCCAAAACTGTGATTTATTGATATGAATCTGACGGGTGAGTTGAAAAAACAGTCTACTTTTAACGACAAAAGTGTTTCTGCACGTTGTCTGTGATCAGCTTATCTGTGCTTTGTTTCTATCATTCTGAGGCTGACAGTGAGGTTTGAGTAAGAAATAATTCAATTTCTTTTGCAATGATTTTGAGGTTCTTGCTTTCTTACTTCCACAAGGAGCTTACCCTGAGGAAAAAATACTCTGCTCATTGGAATCTTCATTCACATGTTCCCTGGCATTGACCCCAGTACCTTTGTGTCCTGTAAATATTTCAAGATCAAGCTTTCACCCTGCTTCTGCAGCTTCTGTACCATTAACATCTTCTCCTTGCGTTTGAGGCAGCAGAAATCTGCAGCAGGGTGATGCCATCTGGTTCGACATCCGTAGGTGCCCGCCCTAAAAAGGGCACATGCTCCGGGTTGGCACCAAGCTGCGGCACTGCTGCTGTCTCTGTTTGTTGTCGTTCGCCTGACTGAGGTCAGTTGACAGGGCTCACCACGGGGAGGTTGACAACATGAGCCCCACCATTGACATACAATGTATTTATAGCAGAAACGTCTGTTATTTCAGAAATATACTTTATTCATAATATATACACCAAATACATTTGGCATCTCTGCATTTATTGTACCATCAACTCCATACATTCTCTTACAATGGATCAACATCGCTCATGTTTCCTCCTTAATCAATGAAGCATTAGCGAGGCTTTTACTCAGGATCCACCCCCCCTCTCTCGGTGTTCAGTGACAGCAGGACCCTAGACTGGTCTTTCCCCACAAAAGCTTTGTGGTGGTTGCACCGAACTTCAGTGTGCCCCCCCTGTGCCTACGCTGCACCATGGAGTGTACCAGTTAGCAGCATTCACTTGCAAATATCTCCTCACACTGGAAGACCAACAAGTTTCAGACAGACCAAAGTGCATCTTTCACAAGTTAATGATCTTCCAGCAGTAGTTGATGTTTGCCTCAGTATGCACCCCCTGGTAATAGCCCATAGATGACAAAGCCCTCTGTTACACAGTTGCTCGGAAGAATCTTGACAAGGACTGCCGTATCCTGTTCCAGACTTTGGCAGATTCACAGACCATGACCATGATTATGGGCAAATGTCTCATCTTCAGCTCTGCCATCTTGATGGAACTGCTGCCTATGCATTAAGCATTAAGTAACTGTCTATGCATTAAATAACTGATGGGGAGAGTGCATCTCACTGTCATCCAAGTGAGGTCTTAGTGCTTGTTTGTGAATTCTGGCAATGAGCCCTTTGGTCAAGTCCTTGAGCTCAGACTTCGTTCAAGTCTGCGGGGAAAGCCATTCCAGTGGGTCCACCATCTCTACCTGCTGGCGTGTACCTTGCTGACCACTGCGTGAAACACAGGTATGCGGCTAGGTTCAACTGAAAGCAACCTTGTATGGCATCGAGACCAGTCCCATCTTTTGCAACACATGGGACAGTTAGAACATCAGATCGGAGTGACACTTAATGTTTGCACACTCAGTCTCTCTGCACAGTTTAATGTGGCCACGTAATTGGATGAGGGCTACGTAAGGTATATTTTCCCTCACTCTCCCTGTAGATCTTTGCACAGTTAACTGACAGACACAATCCATTCCAGATGAAATGGTAGATGGCTCTGGTGAATGCTGCAGAGAAGCAGCACAAACTCAAAAGAATGGCATCAATCATATGTTGTTCACCAAACGACAAATTTAGATATGCCCTGTGTCCTCCTTGCATATGCACATCATATACATGGATGATGGTGATTGAATTCCATGAGCACATTCTGTACTCACAACGTTACATAAATCGGTTTCAGTGGTGTAGTACATAAACATCTTGCTGTGTGATAGAATCTCAAGTTCACTCGCCTTCAGATTATTAATGAAGCACAGTCCTGCCTATTTTACCAAATATATATAAGCAATCCCAAGACCAGTCATAGAAAAGCTGGGTAATTCCACCAGTTTCCTGAATCGAGGATCAGAGGATATAGGTTCAAGGTGAAGGGGGAAAGATTTAATAGGAATCCGAGGGGTAACTTTTTCACACAAAGGGTGGTGGGTGTATGGAACAAGCTGCCAGAGGAGGTAGTTGAGGCTGGGACTATCCCAATGTTTAAGAAACAGTTAGATAGGTACATGGATAGGGAGGGATATAGACCAAATGTAGGCAGGTGCGACTAGTGTAGCTGGGGCATGTTGGCCGGTGTGGGCAAGTTGGGCCGAGGGCTTGTTTCCACACCATGACTCTAAAACAGGCCTGGTTTGGCCTGTGCAAGTTCAGCTTGGTCTCTTTGGGATAAAATGGCTCTCAGAGAGCATCACAGAACAAGAATGTTTTCATCAGCTTCAACTAAATTCTTTGTTCGTATTGAATTTCATGGAGTGTAATAGCAGGAACTGGGTTATACAAAATGTTTCATAGACAGTGTATTAGAGCTGTCAAATGCAGGAAGCTACTGATCCTCTCATCATTATGCTGTCAGAAAAAAAATCACAATTGCTAAAGAGAATGCTTTAAGTATTAACGGCATGAAGATTCTGTTATAGGTAGGAACTGGTTTAAACAGTAGACACAAAATGCGGGAGTAACTCAGTGGGACAGGCAGTATCGCCGGATAGAAAGAAATGGATGATGTTTTGGGTTGAGACCCTTCTTCAGACCGATGTAAACCAGCATCTGCAGTTCCTTCCTACACATAATATATTTCCATGCACTCTGGGGGAGTAAATATACGGCAACTCAAAATCGGAAGCACAAAATAATTCCCCTGTTGGATGTTTTTATATCACATATTCTCAGACTTTTACCATGTTTTATTGAAGTGATACTGACAAGATTTGCTGAATACCCCAACTGTTAGCAAAAGTGTATCAATCTGCTGTTCTTGCAATTTTGCAACAATAACAGAATCTTCAATAGACACAAAATGCTGGAACAATTCAGTGGGACAGGCAGCATCTCTGGATAGAAGGAATGGGTGACGTTTCAGGTCGAGACCAGAATATGACATATTTTCTAAATCATGCTGTTTTCGCAAACTCTCGGATTCTGTCTCTCCTTTGAGATACTGCAAATTAAGGTTTATGCCTCAGATATGTTCTTGGTGACATTAAAAAGAGATAATCTGGCAAGTAGTCTGAGGCCCACTGTTCCAGGGATGTTCTCTGAATGCCAGTACCTCATTGTTGCATAACCTAATGATGCCTCAACAGCGCTTCCTTGTGATCTGAACCGTGTCTTTCACACAGGCCTCCTCTGCATTCAATTCAAAAGCAGAATGTGAACTGATGGGTGAGGAGAGGGCAGATGCAAATCATTAAACTGGTTTATTTTACCAGCAAATTAACATATAGAATCGTTGCAATTGAACTTACTTAGTTTAGTTTAGAGATACAGTGCGAAAACAGGACCTTCGGCCCGCCGGGTCCGCGCCAACCAAAGATCCCCGCATATTAACACTATCCTACACACACTAAGGACAATTTTTAAACACCAAGCCAATTTACCTACAAACCTGTACCTTTGTAGTCTGGGAGGAAACCGAAGATCTTGGAGAAAACCCACGCAGGACACGGGGAGAACATATAAACTCCGTACAGACAGCACCCGTAGTCGGGATCGAACGCGGATCTCCACCGGTGCAAGCGCCGCAAGGCAGCTAATCTACCGCTGCGCCACCATGCCGCCCATTAAATGAATCCCATTCAGTTCAATGAATACAATGAACCTTTGGTTTCTAATACAAACTAATGATCTCGCAATCCATCATGGATTGTTTCCCTATCTTAATGAAAAGAGCTTGTGGCCATGCTCTTGCATTACAACATACTGATAACCATAACAACGCTCTCACGGTTTCTATGTAAAAACCAAACTCTGTCTTGCTCGCTCTGCAACCCACGGGAAAGATTTTTGCAATGGAATTCCTATCAAGGATCTTGGATCAAGGTCTCTGGGTATAATGGGAGGAAGGTGTTCACTGATAACTAACACAACAAAGTTAAAAAACAAATCTCTGCGGATGCTGGAAAACTGACATTTTAAAACATTGCTCTCGCCCCCTCTCCTCCTGGTCAGAGCAAGTGTAGCCTTTACCTATCCTTACCTTTCACCCCATTAGTCCTTGCATTCAACAGATTATCCTTCTCAACGTCTACAGGTGGAATCAACAAACCCCATCATCTTTCTTTCCTTCCCCCTTTCAGCATTTTGAAGGGACCATTCCATTTGCAACTCCTTCTTCCACTCTTCTGTCCCCACCAACCAGCCCCTTCTTACGGCACTTCTCCATGCAACCACAGGAAATGCAATACCAGATCTTCCATCTCTTCTCTTCCCACTATCCATGAGCTCATAGTTTTCCCAGTTGACTCAACTATTCACTTCCAGTTCTTCCAACCTTGTGCCACTGCATTCAGAGTTCACAATGTTCTCTCATCTACTTCGGAGAAACCAAATGCAGATTCAATGAACACGTTCGAGGACACCTGTAAAAACCACCTTCAGTTTCCCATAGTCTTCCACTCTACTTCTCTATCCCATTACCATTCCAACCTATCTGCATGTGTCCTTGTGCACTGTTATGTAGGCTTGAGAAATAAATCTCATCCTTTGTCTGGGTATGTTGTGGCTTTCTGAATTCAATATCAAATTCTGCAATTCAAGTAGCGCACTTTGATGCAATTCAGTATCAGAACTGGCTGTTTTTCCTGTAAAGGACCTGTCCCACACGATTTTTTCGGCGACTGCCGGCACCCGTCATAGTCGCAACAGGTCGCCGAAAATTGTCAAAAGCTTGAAAATCCAGCGGCGACCAGACAAAGGTACGACTCTTTGGGCGACTACTCACCCGTTACATGTGACAGCTGTATGTAGCAATGTTACAAAATTTTGAGATTTAAAAAATAAAGTCTGCAATTTATCCCATCAGATAAAGCATAAAAAGAAGTTTAATTTGACACTTAAGTCACTTTCATATCTTCAGTATTAAAGAAGTTATGGCCATTATCATACTCAGAAATTAGCATCTAGTTCCCTATTGCTTTTCCATTGACTTAACACAAAAGCTGTGATCGAGGACAGTTAAAAGCCCATAACTTTCTTAAAAATTATGATAACTGAAAGAAATTTTCAGTTATTATAGATTGAAGCATTCTGAAACAAATATGAAACAATCTTACTTCGAAGACATGAAAGTAAAGCATATAATTAGTTAGTTACCTAATTGTAGCTAATTACAAAATTCAATTACTAGATCTAAACATCTATCAATTTCTTAAGAATAGATTAACATTTTTAAATAGCCTAAGTGTCCAAATAACATTCACACAATAATTCACAATATAACATAATTTTTAAATCTAATTTTCATGAATTTACAGGCCAAATGGAAGGAATTGAATGTTTAATACCTGTAAATTAATGGGGATTTAATTCATCTTGCGAGTGAGGATTTCTGGAACGCGATCTTTTGGAACGTTCATTTGCGGTGAATATAACCCCGTATTGGCATGAAAAATACTGCCGTTAATTCGGGGAATAAAATCACCGTGTCGCATGTAAAAATGTGAATTAAAGGCCTCTTAAGGAGAACGTTTATACATTAAAATGAAGCACTTTCGTTTACCTTTCCCGTGTGTGAAATCCGTCCCCGTTGTTGGCGTTGACGCTTCAGAAGATGATTTTAAAATGATTCCAACGCTGAACTTGTTGGGAGATTTTTAAAACAAACTACGCAAAACGGCACTCGGAACGCTTCTTCCACAGAAGCTGGTACTCCAACAAAGTATAATTCAGGACAAGGGAGGAGAAACCCGCGCTTTAACCCCGCCCCCCCTTAAAGGCGCCAAAATCGCGCACACGGCCAGTGACAAAATTACAGCGCCGCTGAAGGCAAGTATTGTAACATACCTACTGTATGGTCCTGAGTAGTCGCCCAAAGAGTCGTACCTTTTTCTGGTCGCCGCTGGATTTTCAACATTTTGAACATTTTCGGCGACCTGCTGCGACTATGACGGGTGCCGGCAGTCACCAAAAAAATCGTGTAAGTGGGACAGGCCCTTGTCATCCATCTGGTTGGTTTTTCTCTCACCATCAGCACTTCCTGATGTGCGGGGCATGTCTGTCTACCCTGCAACTTGCACCTTTTCACATTCCTTTGTTGTTGTTCTTAACCCCATTAACCCAATGACTCAACAAGGTTCACCAGACTGATTCCTGGGATGTCAGGACTTTCATATGAAGAAAGACTGGATAGACTCGGCTTGTACTCGCTAGAATTTAGAAGATTGAGGGGGTATCTTATAGAAACTTACAAAGTTCTTAAGGGGTTGGACAGGCTAGATGCAGGAAGATTGTTCCCGATGTTGGGGAAGTCCAGGACAAGGGGTCACAGTTTAAGGATTAAGGGGAAATCCTTTAGGACCGAGATGAGAAAAACATTTATCACACAGAGAGTGGTGAATCTCTGGAACTCTCTGCCACAGAAGGTAGTTGAGGCCAGTTCATTGGCTATATTTAAGAGGGAGTTAGATGTGGCCCTTGTGGCTAAAGGGATCAGGGGGTATGGAGAGAAGGCAGGTACAGGATACTGAGTTGGATGATCAGCCATGATCATATTGAATGGCGGTGCAGGCTCGAAGGGCCAAATGGCCTACTCCTGCACCTATTTTCTATGTTTCTATCTTAACAACTGGGCGGCACAGTGGCGCAGCGGTAGAGTTGCTGCCTAACAGCACCATTGACCCCGGTTCGATTCTGACTACAGGTGGTGTCAGTACGGAGTTTATACGTTCTCCCTGTGACTGCGTGGCGTTTTTTCCGGGTTCCCCCAGTCCAAAGAAATGCAGGTTTGTAGGTTAATTGGCTACTGTAAATTGTCCTTTGTGTATAGGATAGAACTGGTGTAGGAATGATCGGCGTTGATTTTTGCAGTTCTGATGAAAGCTTATTGAACTAAAATATTGACTGTTTGCACACATGCTGCCTGAGTATCCTAAACATTTCTGAATTAAAGTGCTGAAAACAATTAGTAGGCCATGCAACATTTGTGCAAAGAAAAAACGAGTAGAAATTGCAGGTCAAAGACTCTCATAAGAACCAGGTGCCACACTTTAGTTTAGTTTAATTTAATTTGGAAATACAGCGTGGAAACAGTCCCCTCTGCCCACCAAGTCCACACCGACCAGAGATTCCCGCACATTAACACTATTCTAGACACACTAGGGACAATTTACATGTATATCAAGCCAATAAATCTACAAACCTGTACGTCTTGAGTGTGGGAGGAAACCGAAGATCTCGGAGAAAACCCATGCAGGTCACAGGGAGAACATACAAACTCCGTACAGACAGCACCCGTAGTTGGGATTGAACCCGGGTCTTTGGCGCTGCAAGCGCTGTAAGGCAGCAACTCTACCGCTGTGCCACCGTGCCGTGAATTAATGTTAAAGATGAATGATATTACATCAGAACAGGTCAGTTCTGACACGAACAGGAAATTCTGGTTATCAGAAACCTATTATTTACTTTTGTGCTGGAACCTGCGGGAAAGTGTCATCAATTCTCCAGTAATTTAGCCCCAGTAATTGCCAATAATTGAAGCACTCTCACACAAATTCAGAGGTCCCAAATTTGTTCCCTGGACTCCCAACCGGACTTTCTTGACAGCATTCCAACACTGAATTTTATGAACTTGCTGAATTCTCATGCACTGACCCTTTCTCTATGCTAATAACTTTTCGAAGTTGTAAATGTTCATAAACGAAGTTGTAAACGTTATTTGTAACCTTGGCTGGTTTGACACCCGGCAATCTTGGGTCAACTGTCGAAGTTTATTGCAGCCATTTTGCGGCAAAGCTTGTTGTGCACAACTCCAACCCCACCAACCTCTCATGGTATTGTGTTGTGTAAAGCACTGTGTAGAACCGTGCCATTTTGTTGTCCAGGTCTCAGCATCACTTTGGCATTGGGGATTCAGCGACAAGCTGGTGCGGTTGTTTCCCCTTTCTTAAAGATGTATCTGACAGCCTTGAGGTGGCAGAATGCTTTAGCCCAGTGTCATCTGTGTGCCCCATTTGGACTCGCACCTATTTCTCCCCAGCCCCCCCCCCCCTCCCCCATCCTGCATTCCTTCTTCTGGCTTTACAATTTGCAACTCTTCAATCAGCCTGTCTCACACCTTCTGCTTTAATCTCTAGCCTTTGTTCCAACCATATGCCTGTCAAAACCCCCCTCGCATGTGTCCACCTATTACCTGCCACGCTTTGTCCTGCCTTTCCTCTCTTCCAGCTTACTCCCCCAAACCCCTTATGATCAGTCTGAAGAAGGGACCCGACCCAAAATGTCACCTATCCATGTTCTGCAGAGATGCTACCTGACCCACTGAGTTACTCCCTGACCCGCTGAGTTACTCCAGCACTGTGTCGTTTTGTGTAAACCAGCATCTGCAGTTCTCTATTTCTACTTTAAATGTATCTTCTTGTTTTCTAAAAGGTGACAAACAAAGTCAGACTAGCAGTAGGTCACCAGTGGAATATCTTTGCATTTACTATAAGTTCTGTATAATTTGTAACAATCGCAGGGCACCAGGGATTCTACTGAGAAAATAACTTGAAACTTTGCCTGCATAATCACAAGAATTGACCAAGGAAAATGATTATGTTGAAAAATCACTATATTGTTTCAAACCTCATTCCACTGAGCTATGGATTTCAGATGCAGTCTGTTGTATTGTGATAAATCAAAATCCATGTTTAAGAAAGAATTGCAAATGCTTGGAAAAATCAAAGGTAGACAAAAATGTTGGAGAAAGTGAGTGCGGCAGCATCTATGGAGTGAAGGAATCAAAATCCACGGATCAGCTGAGCAAATGTTTCAAGGTTCACTTTACTGTTTCACCTTAGTGAGCTAACCTCAGCCTGAAAGTGAGACATGTGGTGTAGAATTAGCCTCTGGACCTTCAGACTAAAGTGAAAAATTACCCATGGTTTTCAGTGCTGCCTGGTGCTCTTTTGAAAGTGTGAATTTGCAGTGTGCTTATAGTTGTGGTAAATATTTAGAGTAGTGGATGGAGTGCCAATTAAGCAGACTTAGGGAGAATGTGCAAACTCCAAACAGACAGCACCCGTGTTCAGGATCGAACATGGGTCTCTGGTGCTGTGAGGGAGCAGCTCTACAAGCTGCGCCACTGTGCCGCATGAAGCCATTTATCTGCCCATGCCCACGCTCTTGCTGGGTGTGGGCTTGGGTTGTTTCATTATCTAAGAAACTGTGAATATGTGAGCATTTTTCCTACCTGAGTTGAAAGATACTCATGAAACGTTGCCCTTGTGTTGGAAAAGGGAGAGAGGTAACATACTCAATAGCATCCTGGGGAGTGTTTCACTTTCAGTTTATAACAATATACTGATTTAGCCATAGTCTCACAGTGGTTTATAGTTGAGAAGAGAAGGGAAACATCCAGACATAGTCCAAAGGTTCAAAGCAATAGAGTCACAGCATGGAAATAGGCTCTTCAGCCCAACTTGCCCACACCGGCCAACATGTCCCAGCTACACTAGTCCCACCTGCCCGCGTTTGGTCCATATCTCTCCAAACCTGTCCTATCCATCTACATGTCTAACTGTTTCTTAAATATTGGGATAGTACCAGCCTTAACTACCTCCTCTGGCACCTTGTTCCATACACACACCACCCTTTGTGTGAAAAAGTTACCCCTCAGATTCCTATTAAATCTTATCCCCTTCACCTTAAACCTACCTTCTGAACCTTCTGAATTTTGTGGTCGGCAGGGCAGTCCTCTGCATATCGCCAACTTGGACAATTTTACTTTTTTTTATCAAGCCAATTAATCAAGCCAATTAACCTACAAACCTGTACGTCTTTGGAGTGTGGGAGGAAACCGAAGATCTCGGAGAAAACCCACGCAGATCACGGGGAGAACGTACAAACTCCATACAGACAGCACCCGTAGTCGGGATTGAACCCGGGTCTCTGGCACTGCATTTTGCTGTAAGGCAGCAACTCTACCGCTGTGCCATCGTGACTGTACTGTATGTCCTCTGGTCCTCGATTCACCTTTGCTGGGCAAGAGACTCTGCATCTACCCGATCTATTATTCTCATGATTTTATACACCTCTATAAGATCAACCCTCATCCTCCTGCGCTCCAAGGTATAGAGTCATCTAAGTATTAGATAAGGACAGGTTCAGGATTATGTAATGTCCCTATTGATGAAGTAACCATGCTTCTATTGCCCAAACCCTCACAAGGCAAAAGGACAATGGAACGATCAGAGTGCAGCTGGTAGCTCAATGGTTTGAGCCATAGCTTTGTGGAGGGGAAAGTAGAAAAGTTTCACATTCATATCACATCAAAATAAGAACAATTTAATATTTTCAGCATGTTTTAACCTAGTTTTCTTGTGTTCTAGTTTTGGATTATCATCCTTTAAATCATAGCTTTATTTATGGTCAATCTTTTTCAGATCGTTGCCCTTTGCAGGGAAGCTGCACTCTTGGCTCTTCAAGAAAATCTGCAGGCCAAGATAATTACGGAAAAGCACTTTGAACAGTCATTTGAAATTGTCACTCCAAGAATCCCTCAGAAACTTATGGACTTTTATTTAAATTACCAGCAACAAAGTGGATTGCATACGCTGTAAGACGATCAGGATCATTTATTGAAGATGTCAAACTCCTGATGAAAATATAAATAAATTTACATTTTCCAAAAAGTGGCAATTTCATGCATCCATGTTTCATAGTAAGTCTGTTTAAATTGTATTTTGATCTTGCTTTTTGTTTTTCTTACATTCCTAAAAATGCTAAACGTGCAAGATTCTGAAAATACATTCAGTGGCAGGGTTTAGACAGGTACATTCAGATTATCCCCTGCCATTTTGTGCAGATCCCTATTTCTCTGACATTTCACCTGGTCTTGATAGTATTATCTAGGCATGAGGCCAGGCTCATTTAACTTGGCAAACCACTATCTATGTTAACTACGCTGCCTATTTCTTACCAGGGACATTTAATGGCTCTCCCCTCATTGTGGTAACGTAGAGAAATCCAAGGTCCAGTTGTAGGCTTTCTTCTGACCTCTCACCCTCTCTGCATTGGATGTGGCTCAGAGATATTCTTGTATCTTAAGGAAAATGTTGTTACTATTACAAATTGCAGACTGCAAGATTTCTCAGGAAAGCGCACGTTGTCAAAGTGACAGTGGAAAAGCCAGGTGGACACGGTCTGCTTTAAGATTAAAATTCCTCTCTACACTTTTCCGTCAACATTGCAACCTCACAATTTTGTTTTTTTTCGCCTTGCTACATATGCACCCACGGACTTTATCCCTCTATTGGAAACTATGCCCCAATAATAGAATTCTTCCTGATTGTTTTTAGACCTTCTTCAAGATCATGATTACACATACCTCATTGATCAATATTTTGGCCGCCTCTCCTAATGATTCCACCTTTGGCATCCTTTAATATTCAGCATATATGACAGAATTACATATCCTTCCCCATCTAAAGCTACTGTTATTAAAAACAGTGCATAGTTTGATACTGAACTAGACACTTCAGAAGTTTCCATGTTCAACCCATTGCCTGAGAAAGGGTAGGCGATTTCAGCTGAATTTGGCCTAATAGGGTAATGGGCAAGAAGGGTGAAACTACAATGTTGATGGCCCTATAAACCTGCATTTGTTTATACCAGGGCGTGCAGTGTAAAAGCAATTGATTACATTCCAACACTCTACAGTTGAAAATCCCACTTCCATTAACTTTTTAGTTCTCACACATGTATACCTAATGTGCAGAAAATGTTCCTTCATAGTCGTCATCGATGTTTGGCCCGCCATCTGTAGGAGCTGTGATGGTGAAAATATTGAAGGGGAGGAACGAAGAACTCTTTGGTGTGTATTTTTATTCTAAGGTCTGTGTGGCAAGAAGTAGTGGATTACATTACCTGAATGATATCATCCATGGATGGTTTGAGTTATTTTTTGACAATCATGTTAGTGAGAAGGTTGTCCATATTTCAAATGGTGCCTGAAAGTTCACCCAATTGGAATGCAAAATTTCCGATGGCAGGGTATTCATTTAAAGAGTGACTCAGAAGTAATCTTTTAACTTATGGAAATTTTTGTTACTATTTGCAAATTGCAGTCTGCAAGATTTCTCAGGCACGCACGCCAAGTCAAAGAGGCAGCAGAAAAGCCAGGAGGACAGGTCTGTGAAAGAATAGTGCGGTTGAAGCAAAAAACACATTTTTCCTGTGCCAACTTCTGGAAAATCTCTGGTTGGATGAATCGCAAACATGTTGCATTGATGTAGAATATAGAGTATAGAACAGTACAACACGGTAATAGGCCTGATGACCCATGATATATGTGCTGAACATGATGTCAAATTAAACTAACCCTCTTCTGGCGGCTTGTGATCTGTATTTCTCCATTCTCTACATATTCATGAGTCTATCTAAAAAGCCTCTTAAGCGCCACTATCATGCCTACTCCAACCACCATTTCCGGCAGTGTGCTCCAGTCACTTACCACTTTGTGTAAAAAAACTATCCCCACACATCTTCTATAAACTTTTCTCCAAAGAACTTAAAGCTATGCCTTCTAGTATTTTGACATTTCCACCCTAGGAAAATAATTCTGATTGTATAGCCTATCTATACTTCTCATAATTTTATAAACATCTATCAGGTCTCCCCTCAGCCTCCGAAACTCTGGAGAAAACAATCCAAGTTTGGCCAACCTCTCCTTATACCCGCTAATCCTGATAAACATCTTCTGGCGGCAGCAGATGCCTTCAGGCGGTGCTGCGGGTGCTGCTGAGAAGCTGAGGCCAGAGCCTCGCGGGCCGGAACCTCGTGAGTCGGAGCCCTGGCGTCATGAACCTCGTGAGTCGGAGCTAGGGCCTCGCGAGTTAGAGCCCTGGCCTCATGGTCGGGAACCTCACGGGCCGCAGGTGGAGCCTCGTGGGTTGACGAAGCCCGCGACCATTGGTGCATGGGTCGACGGAGACTGAGGCTGGGGCCTGGGTCGGCCCCACAGAGGCGTCCGGAGAGTACCCGGCAATGATAGCGGAGAGGTTGGTGCCGACCGACGGACGAGGATGGACATGTGGTGTGAGGGAGCTGTTGCCAGGGGAAGGAACAAAGGAGGACCCGGCATGGGGGGGGTGTTGTGAGGGAGGGGGGAGGGAGCGGGTAAGAACAGAGGGAACTGGCGCGGGTTGGGGGGGGATTTGTAACTTTGTAAGTGCCCTTTATGGGCGACTATTTGCATACCTTGGCAAAATATGCAAGCAAAGAGTTTCACAGTGATTTGTCACATGTGACAATAAAGTATTCAATTCAATTCAAACTCTTCTGCACTATCTCCAAAAGCCACCACATCCTTTCTGTAATGGGGCAACCAGATTTGAGCTGGTGCAGGTAGATGACATTTTAAATGGAATTTACCAGTGCCATTTAATACCGGTATTATACAGTAAAACTGGCTAAACTCAGCATAATGCATGATTTATCCAATAAAAATGGTATCAGCGTCACATTGTCATCAGAGGCTCAGATTTAAATATAATAATAATAATAATAATAATAACTTTATTTATAGAGCACTTTAAAAACAACCACAGTTGCAACAAAGTGCTGTACATGACTAATCATGGACAAGAAATTATTACATAACAATTAAAACATTAAACGAAAGAGTAAAAACAATAAAATTAAAAACATTAAAAGCACTAAAAACAGGAGCAAAGTCTCAAGCAGTGTCAAAAGCCAAGGAATATAAATGTGTTTTAATACTGGTTTTGAAGATGGACAGTGAGGGGGCTTGTCTGATGTGCAACGGCAGGGTGTTCCATAGTGCCGGAGCAGCAACAGAGAAGGCTCTATCCCCTCTGAGCTTCCGCTTAGACCTCGGTACCTCCAGGAGCAGCTGATCAGCTGACCTGAGGCACCGGGCAGGAGCGTATGGATGGAGCAGTTCAGAGAGGTAAGGCGGGGCGAGCCCATTTAGAACCTTCTGAACCTTCACATGAACCTTCACAATAGTTTAGTAAGACCCCAGTCTGCGACAGGTGCCAAGATTGCCTTCATGAAGGCCTCAAATAGTATTGAATGGTGATGAACTGCAGTGCATTGCGCTGATATTATTCATCTACATAAATGATTAACATCTGGAAAAAATCCTGCAGATGCTTCTTTCCTTTAGTCAGAAATGAGTTTTTTCTTCCCAGAAATATGCCGGTGACGTACCTCAGCTCTTTCTCTCATCTTGGCTTAAGTCACATTGAAGCTGTTCCCACAAGCGTGTGGGAGAAAACCTCTTGAATAGTACACTGTCTGTCTTTTGGCCTGAAACCAGGAGTTTCAGTCATTTCCAATAAAACCTTTTTTTAAAGGCTCTTAACAAAATGTAGGAAATAAATGTGAACTGAAGCCAGCTTTTGACATTAAAATGTGCATGAAATAAAGGAAGGCTTCTCCTGCCTTGTTGGCCCTGACTCTGCATTTCACTTACTCATTGTGCACATTTAGTCACATAGCAGGTCACAGCTTTGGCTTGAGGAAATGAGGTGGCAAATTTATGAGCCTATAACCAATGCTGCAACTAGTCACCATGTTTTCAATTATATATCGTAAGAAGATCTTCCTCCACCATCACCACATGCCCATTGACATT
Organism: Malacoraja senta; assembly: GCA_038087875.1. Taxonomy (NCBI): domain Eukaryota; kingdom Metazoa; phylum Chordata; class Chondrichthyes; order Rajiformes; family Rajidae; genus Malacoraja; species Malacoraja senta. The sequence continues at coordinate 230,714,481 of CM075977.1, forward strand.
GAGAAGATGTTACTGAGTCACAGAGTAAAGAACATTTCTTAATAACCAACACATCTTGCAAAATAATAATGTCATGAAGTCCTCATAACATGCAGAAAATTTAATTCTCTGCCCATATTGGGTTATTTTACTGTCCAATGAATTTGAGTTTAGTTTATTGTCACGTACACTGGGGTACAGTGAAGAGCTTTTGTTGCATGCTTACCAGTCAATGGAAAGACAATACATGATTACGATCGAGCCATCCACAGTGTACAGATACATGCTAAAGGGAATAACATGGATCGAGCTTTGGAGCAATCAGTCAAGTCAAGTCAAGTCAAGAGAGTTTATTGTCATGTGTCCCAGATAGGACAATGAAATTCTTGCTTGCTGCCGCACAACAGAATATTGTAAGCATAAATATAGATCAGATCAGTGTGACCATATACCATAGAATATATATATACACACATAAATAAACAGATAAATTGTAATAGGCTGTTATAGCTCAGAGTTTGTTTGAAGTGTTTAATAGTCTGATGGCTGTGGGGAAGTAGCTGTTCCTGAACCTGGATGTTGCAGATTTCAGGCTCTTGTACCTTCTACATGATGGAAGCGGGGAGATGAGTGTGTGGCCAGGATGGTGTGGGTCCTTGATGATGCTGCCAGCCTTTTTGAGGCAGCACCTGCAATAGATCCCCTCGATGGAAGGGAGGTCAGAGCCGATGATGGACTGGGCAGTGTTTACAACTTTTAGCAGCCTTTTCCGCTCCTGGACGCTCAGGTTGCCGTACCAAGCCACGATGCAACCGGTCAGCATGCTCTCTACTGTGCACCTGTAGAAGTTCAGGTGAGATCAGGTGAGTCGTTTGGATGAAATAGGAGTTTAGGAAAATTATTATCACCTAGATACAAGTGAGCACCAGCTGGAGGGAGAGATCCTCAATACATTTATAAACTACCTGGATGAGGATTAAAAAGTATCTGTCCACTCTTATCTGCAGGGTTACAGACCAACTGATAAGAGGTACAACTGTCTTAATTACCTTTTACAGTCAGCACAAATACATTGAACTAAATGAATTCAATGGTGCCTTCCTAGACTCCACATTTTTGTCATCCGTTACTTTCAATGTTATACTCTCATTACACCTATGGTTTCCATAGTGAATGATAACTTTTATGCCCACTGTGAAGATGGACACAAAATTTTAGCTTAACATATTTGCCATTTCATTACTTCTCATCGTGATTCCACTTGCAGGTCCAAGAAACCACAAAGGGAAGATGTGAACGGGAGCAACCCCTACAGGGATGCCCCAAGGTCCTGCGTGCATTGTGGGAAGAAGTTTAACGACCTCACCTATGCAGTTATAATGAATATTGAAACAAATGTCACCTGCCAATGCCAGCACTACTACCGCCACGTGATCCAACGCATCCGCACATACTACTCTCCAGCACAGGCTGAAGCTGCCCTTCGTAGGATTCACTGCTGCACTAGGATTTCTGACTAGCTATTTAGACTCCTACTGCTACCATTATTATTCTGGATTCAAAATTCCCAGAGATGTCAGGGCACTCCAGTAGACTGCTAGGCTAGCTAACTGAGTCATGTATCTGAGTCATGTAGTCTTCTCTCAGGATTATAATAACATAAGACATAGGAGCAAAATTAGGCCACAGCCCATCGTGTTTACTCCACCATTCGATCATGGCTGATCTATTTTTCCCTCTCAACCCCATTCTCCTGTCTTCTCCCCGTAACCATCTGCAGCATTGAATTTCACAGATTCACTACCCTCTGGCTAAAGTTATCTGCAAACTCTTCCACACAAAGAGAGCGACCTTTGCCAACCTGGCTGTAGGTTTGAGAGAAAGCTGAGATAGGAGTAGTTTGGCAAGCAAAGATATCTGGAAACCAGTATTGAGGGAATTGTATACTTTACTAGATCTATCCTACACACTAAGGGCAATTTGCAAAAGCCAATTAATCTACACACTTGCAAATCTTTAGAATGTGGGAGGAAACCGAAGTACCCGGAGGAAACACAAACTGTGCACAGACAGCGCCTGAGGCTAGGATTGAACCCGTGACCTCGGCCCTGCATGGCAGCAGCTCCACCGCTGTGCAATGTGCACCGTGCAGTACCTGTGGAGCAATAGTTAGTCTACGAGGTCAGTCTATGGTCTCTTCATTAGACCCTCTCCACCAACGATTCCTTGCTGGGTGAGTATTTGTTTTAATTTTAGATTTGATTCAGTACTGATTTTCCACGTCCCTTTGCTTGACCTACTACATAAGAATCCTTATTGTTTTATTTTGAATGGCAACATGGGAAAAGCACCACAAGAGGATTTTAGTTTCTCTTTATTGGAAGATGTAGTTGTGACCAGGAATTTAACACGTTTTACTTATTATTATTCAGGGAGGTGGGAACAAAATTGGTTGCCCTGCTGCAGTGGCTGTAAGGGGATTCCAAACACTGTTATTTTGGCAGCAACTCCAATAAGTGACGAGTTAAGGGCCTGTCCTACTTAGGCGATTTTATAGGCGACCACAGGCTACTAGGCTGTCGCCTTATGGTTGCCGGGGTGTCGCCTGTATGGTCATGAGTAGTCTCCTCAGTCGCCCAAAGAGTCGTAGCGTTTTTCTGGTTGCCGCTAAATTTTTCGGCGACAGTCGGCCTGACGCCAATTTGTAAATTGTGCATACTGCAGTCACTATACACATGCTCAACAGTCTTTGGGATGACAATCATTACATGAGTTTCTGAGATGCACGGCGTTGACGATGATGATTCTTATCGGTCCATACATGCCATCCACACATTCATAGAGTGACACTCTTTGTGCCATAAATGATCTAGAAAGCTAGTGAATCATTGAACCAGACCCGAGAATGTATTTCCTATAACCTAGTAGAATGAGGGGGGACCTCATTGAAACATACAGAATAGTGAAAGGCTTGGATTGAGTGGATGTGGAGAGGATGTTTCCACTAGTGGGAGAGTTTAGGACTAGAGGTTATAGCCTCAGAATTAAAGGACATTCTTTTAGGAAGGAGATGAGGAGAAATCTGTTTAGTCAGAGGTTGGTGAATCTGTGGAAATATTTGCCATAGAAGGCTGTGGAGGCCGTCAGTTGATATTTTCATAGACAGATAGATAGATTTTTGATTAGTACAGGTCAGAGGTTATGGGGAGAAGGCAGGAGAATGGGGTTAGGAGGGAGAGATAGATCAGCCATGATTGAATAGCAAAGTAGACTAAGATGGGCAGAATGGCCTAATTCTACTCCTATCACTTATGACCTTATGACCTAATCCATTTACATTATATCTGGCTGAGCAATTTCACATTTATTAAGTTCTCTAATCGCTTATATATCATATTCTATATCCTGAAACTCAACAACATGGAACTTCTTCCACCATTATCCCACTCCCATTGATAACTGCGGGACCTTGGACACTGCCCTGAAGAAGTCATGCAGCAATGTCTGAGGGATGAGATGAATGGTCTCAAACCGAAACCACTAAATGCAACAACCTGGAGCTCAATGCTCTTAAAACAGTGGAATTAAGACTTTAGGAGAATCCCCCTCCCCCCCACTCACCATCAACAACACCACAGTCAAATCTGTGGAGTCTTTTAAGTTTCTAGGAACCATCATCTCCAAGGACCTTAAATGGGGGGCCACCATCGACTCCACAGTCAAAAAGGCATAACAGAGGATGTACTTCCTGTGGCAGCTGAGGAAGCACATTCTGCCACAGGCAATGACGGTCCAATTCTATACGCCCATCGTAGAGTCTGTCCTCACCTTCTCCATCATGGTCTGGTTTGGCTCAGCCACCAAGCACGACATCCGGAGGGTGCAGCGAATCGTCCAATTAGCTGAGAAGGTTATTGGCAACAACCTTCCCTCCATTGATGAACTGTACACTGCAAGGGCCAGGAAGCGAGCGGGTAAGATCATCTCTGACCCCTCTCACCCTGGCCACAAACTCTTTGAATCACTTCCCTCTGGAAGGCGACTCCAGACTGTCAAAGCTGCAACAGCCAGACATAAAAAAAGCTTTTTTCCACAAGTAGTAGCTCTACTCAATAACCAAAAATCTGTAGCCTCCTTTTGCTCTGGTATTTTATTTCATTCACATGTTTAATCAATAATGTTTTATTCGTTTCGAGTGACTGCCGATGATGATGATGAATATTATGGTTTAATGTTTTATGTGTCATTCCTAACTCTCACTGTATATCATGTTGTCACTTGCAGGGGGAGCACCAAGGCAAATTCCTTGCATGTGAATACTTAGCCAATAAACCTATTCATTCATTCATTCATTTCTTTGGGTTAGGTATGCCTCGTGACAGAGGAGGGTTTTCTCACTGCTTTTCCTATCGATCCTTTAGACTTTAGAGATACAGCGCTGAACAGGCCCTTCAGCCCACCAAGTCTGCACCGACCAGCAATCAACCCCGTCCACTAACACTCTCTTACACACTAGGGACAGTTTACAATTTTACCAAAGCCAATTAACCTACAAAACTGTACATCTTTGGAGTGTGGGAGGAAACGGGAGCACCCAGAGAAATCCCACGCGGCCACCGGAAGAAGGTACAAACTCTGTACAGACAGCATCCATATTAAGGATCAAACCCAGGTCTCTGGCGCTGTATGACAGCAACTCAACTGTGCCACCCCCAAAATTCGAAATTTCATTGCACTACTTGATGCCATGCTTGGTTAAATGGTACCATGAGTATAGCCCATCATAATCCCTTCCCTCTCTCCTCTGTTGATTGAGATTGGGTGGATAGGATGGTAATTGATCAGACTGGATTTCATGTTGCTTTTGTGGAGAATCATGATATTCCCAGATCTGTAAATTGAGCACGGTGTTGAATAAGGGTCTATTTCTGACCATTCATTTCGGCCTTTAATTGATTCAACCTAATATGTTCACATATTTTTCCTTAAATGTTTTAGTATTTTCTCAGTCTAAATTCTTCCGAATTACGAAATTAACATTAAAAAGGTCAGTCTCATGCCTTTAGGCTGTGTTAGTGATGAGTAAATTGATAAATCAATCGCATCATATCTGTCAATCAAAATAATCATATCTGGCCCCTACCACTCCATTTTTCTATTGCATGGAAAAGACATCCTGATACTTGCATTAGTCATCCAGTCATTACTTGGTAGTGCCATAGTAATACAGTATAGTATGCAATAGAATGCACATTAGATTCATGATAATTGTGCACTTAGTTGAATGACCTCACAAAATATTTCAGCATCATTTTTAAAGTACTATTTCCTCTTTTGACAATCCTGATGATTGAGGTTAATGTAATTTACACAACAGTTGTAGGGTAATTGCCAATTTTTCCTTTAATGCTGTGAAAATATGCATCTTGATTAATATCCACTACTGTTAATCTCCATATGCAGATTACCTCATTCAATGGAGAATTTATTTAATATGGGAAGGCCTTGATTCATTTTGTAAGTTTATTAATAGTCACAACACCATGTTACTGATCTGCACCTGACAATAAAACAGTAATGGAGAATAAAATCAAGGAGGAGGTTAGACCCTGTGTTTAGGAAGGAACTGCAGATGCTGGAAAATCGAAGGTAGACAAAAATGCTGTTCCCTCAGTGGGTTGTGGAGATGTGAGGAAGGCAAGATCAACTCACAAAGCATTATCATATCAGAGATAAACTAAATTACATTAGCAATGTATATCAGTACACTACTTTGTCCCAAACCACCTTGTACCGTCTACAGTTCCTTGTTTCTACCATGCAACTTTTTTCATTTCTTGGTAAATTACTTTGTCAGAGTTTTGTATCCCTGCAGGATGGGAATGAAATGTGAAAGTGTTAGCGTGTGACAACAGTGGACAATGGTGCAGACACAGTAAAGGGATATCAGATGGGAAGTTCAAGGACTAATGGAACCAGGCTTGTGTTCATTACCCTGATATTTCTTCCTCAGTTTGCAGGTTGATGTGGGTATTTGTCGAAGATGGAGCACCTTAACCACTTCAAATGCATTTAGCAGGAATACTCAATCCAGTTTTTCTGGAACTGTTAAAGGTAAGACATTTCATGGGATGGCCTTTTTCAGCTGTTTTTCGTTACCTGATGGATCAACCCATTTTTCTTTAACCTGATGATTCCCATTAATGTTTTCTGTCTTTCTTAGGGTGCATTTTAATGTTACCAGTGATACTGCTCAGGATTTGAGTAGGTGATAAAAGAATGAATAATAATGTGCTCACTAGGATTTTCCAATGCAACATAATTTTAAATTATTTTCATGGTATAATGGGAGAGACAAGATTGTTTTTTTCCAGATAATGTGCAAATCGTACTTCAACTTTTAACATAATCCAACCTTATAGAAAAAAAATAGTGTTCTCCCTGTCAGGTCAATAAAAACAAGGGTCAACAGGTGTACCCTTTAAATGTCTTCCCAAACTAATATTTGTCCTTTCATTCAAAGTCAAAATTCTTGAAGCAAATACACTGAAAACAGTTTGTTAGAAAACTCTTGGTATAACATTGCAGCAAAACTTTGATGAATACCAGCTATTTAAATTTGAGTGCTTTATTTGGATTTAGAGAGATAAGGCAAGGAGCTTCCATCTCGGTAGCTTTTAGCAGTTCAGTTGCTATAGTGTGCACTTCATGCCAGTTAGCTTTAGGTTCTTTACCTTGGAACATCAGCAGCTCACAATGGTCGAACTAGTAAGTGGATTGCAGCATCAATGATCATCAGTGACCTGGTGAACTAAATAAGATTTACTAAGGCTTCCTTTTGTTGGTCAGGATTGTGTCTTTAATCTGAGTTATTCATACCAAAGAAGGCAATTTTCAGTTACAGAAACATTGCCTTGTCATGGTTAATTTTAAGTCCAATATTTATTAACAGTTGCACCGGTTCGTAAAAAAGACGTATAGGTTTATCACAGATTCCAGTTACAAGAAACTAACCATTAAATCCTGAAACAAACTGTTATTGTTAACTCCAGTGATTCATATAACATAAATAATGGGTCAATCATAAAATCCCTGTGCCAATAAAACCCAACTAAACCATTTTTCCCAAAGTGAAAATAAAATGATATCAAGCCAGCCTCTTTACAGAAATACTCCCAACTCAACTGGGATACTTACTGCCAAGAACATTTCTTTCCTTGGTATTTCCTGAATGGGATTGAGATTTATGAGAAAGTCAGAAGGAGGCTTCAAGGCAATTTGGGCAAACAAAATGAAAGAACAAATACATGACCAATGCAATATGGTGCGGATAAATGCAGTTATCCACTTCAGTAGGAAATACAGCAAGGGAGAGTATTCTGTAAAAGGTGATAGACTGGGAAATGTTGATGTGGAAAGGGACCTGAGTACCCTTGTACACCAAACTCTGAAAGCAACTATGCAGGTACACAAGGAGCAGGAGCAGGGATGGCTCACAACTATACACAAGAAAATAGGAACAGGAGTCGGCCAGCAGGCCTGTCCAGCCTGCTCCTCCACTCAGATATAATGTGGCTGGTGTATGCTGGCCTCACCTCCCCTCCGAACAATTTACCATATCCCTCAACAGACCACACCTGGAGTATCCTAGGCTACTTTGCCCTAGAAAGGATATACTTGCCAAAGAAGAGGTGCAGGAGGTCATCTGAGAAGAGATAGGGTTCACTAGACCTGCATTCACTTGAATTTAAAGGAATAAGCAGGGAATCTCATTGAAACTTGCAATATTCTGACAGGGCTAGACACTCTGAGTATTGAGAGGATGTTTTACCTAGGTGGAAATAAGGTGTCACAATCTCAGTATATGGGGTAAGTAACCTTCCATATAGTACTGATACGAGAAGACTTTTTTCACCCTGAGAACATAATAGAGTACAGCAAGGAACAGGCCCACAATGTCTGTGCCGACCATGATACCAAGTAAAGCTAATCCGTTTTGCCTGCACATCCCACAATACCATACAATAATACAATACAACACAATAATACTTTATTAGCCAAGTATGTTTTGCAACATACGAGGAATTTCATTTGCCAAGTCACTCATACAAATAAAAAGCAACGGAACACACCAAATACATTTTAACATAAACATCCACCACAGTGACTCCTCCACATTCCTCTGTGATGGAAGGCGAAAAAAAGTTAAATCTCTTCCCTTCATTGTTCTCCCGCAGTCGGGGGCCTCAAGCCTTCCGTTGACAGGCCGATCTTGACTCCCATAGCCGGCGGCGTTTGGGCCCTCCGCGTGGGGGCGATCAGCTCCTACATTGGGGGGATGTCAGCTCCCCCGCACCGGGTGATTAAACAAACTTTTTAAACGAACTAAAAATAACAAAAAAAGACGAGAAAACAGACAGACTGTTGGCGGGGCTGTCAATCGTGCGGCACCCTGGTGGGAAACCTAGTGGCTTAGTATTCATTTGTGGGGCTCATGGTCAAGTGGTAGGTATGAGGAGCTGTGCGAGAAAATCTAAAGTAGGGTCCCGCTTAAGATTCCAGCATCTGCATTCTCTTGTGTTTCGTGGTAGGTTGATTTGATTTAAAAAAATTCTGGAACCCATTTTCTAAAAGAGTAGTCGGCATATTTAATATGCACTGAATGGGCTTTTGATGAGCTGTATCTGCATGTGTGCAGATCAAATGCAGCAAAATAGTCAGAAACTCTTTTTCTACTAGCATGGACAAGGTGGCCATTACTTTACATTTCAATCTTTCGATTAACTTCTTCTGTTATGGGCCACAATTGGCAACATCAGAAACAGTGAGATGATCTTTAATGCATCACTGGTGGCATCTGGCCATGTGTAATTGGGAGTTGATAGTTGCACCCAACTGCAGATTTATTCACCCGTTGAGTTATTATTAGCTGTCCCAATTGTGGTTTTAATAAGGTAACTTACAATCATTCCATTAAACCCATATTTATATCCCTGATCATAATAAGACCGTAAACCATAGGAGAAGAATTAGGTCATTCAGCCCAACGAGTCTGCTCTGCCATTCGATCATGGCTGATCTATTTTTCCCTCTCAGCCCTGTTCTCCTGCCTTCTCTGCGTAACCTTTGATACATAGATACATAGATACATAGAAAACATTAGGTGCAGGAGTAGGCCATTCGGCCCTTCGAGCCTGCACCGCCATTCAATACGATCATGGCTGATCATCCAACTCAGTATCCCGTACCTGCCTTCTCTCCATACACCCTGATCCCTTTAGCCACAAGGGCCACATCTAACTCCCTCTTAAATATAGCCAATGAACTGGCCTCAACTACCCTCTGTGGCAGAGAGTTCCAGAGATTCACCACTCTCTGTGTGAAAAAGTTTTTCCTCATCTCGGTCTTAAAGGATTTCCCCCTTATCCTTAAGCTGTGACCCCTTGTCCTGGACTTCCCCAACATCGGGAACAATCTTCCTGCATCTAGCCTGTCCAACCCCATAAGAATTGTGTACGTTTCTATAAGATCCCCTCTCAATCTCCTAAATTCTAGCGAGTATAAGCCAAGTCTATCCAGTCTTTCTTCATATGAAAGTCCTGACATCCCAGGAATCAGTCTGGTGAACCTTCTCTGCACTCCCTCTATGGCTATAATGTCCTTCCTCAGATTTGGAGACCAAAACTGTACCCAATACTCCAGGTGTGGTCTCACCAAGACCCTGTACAACTGCAGTAGAACCTCCCTGCTCCTATACTCAAATCCTCTTGCTATGAAGGCCAACATACCATTCGCTTTCTTCACTGCCTGCTGCACCTGCATGCCTACTTTCAATGACTGGTGTACCATGACACCCAGGTCTCGCTGCACCTCCCCATTTCCTAATCGGCCACCATTTAGATAATAGTCTGCCTTCCCGTTTTTGCCACCAAAGTGGATAACCTCACATTTATCCACATTATACCACATTTGACGCCCATGCTAATCAAGAATCCATCGATCTCCACTTAAAAAATCGCCAATAACTTGGCCTCTACCGCAGGCTTTGGAAATGAATTCTACAGATTCACTGGCTAAATAATGGTCAGAGCTGAGGCTGCAAAATTCTGTCCCAAATGATCAGATGTCTGGTAGTGGTAGCTTTTCACTGTACCTTGGTACACGTGACAATAATAAACCTAAAATCCATTTATTTTTGTCCTGCATTTAATCAGTGATTTGATTCTCCACAGCCCCCCTTGGGAGAAGAATTCTTCAGTTAAAATTGTTGAAAATGTATTTTTTGTTGAACTGACATTCCTCACCTTATTGTAAACAAATATTCATCAAAAAATATAATTTTAAGAACCAATCTGTGGTAAACATTGAATAAGACCTCAGGTTGGCTCCATTCGGTCATAATCCATATGAATACATTCCAGATTCCAGGAGCATGTGCAGGAATTTAAATTTGACCACTTCTGGTGGGCACATAGGTGCGTATCCATGGCTTACTGAATGATTACTGAGTGTTGGGGGAAGGGGGAGCATGAAATTGTGCTCCTGCCTTGCCTTTGCACTCAGGATATGCACAGATGTCTCCCTCTAAAAGTGGTCAAGTTTAAATTCCTGCATGTGTAAGGTTGAGTGAAACAGGAAGGATTTGGTTGAAGGACAGAATCTGGCAACACAACCAGGCCTTGTAGCCCGATCCATTTAGGATTTAAATGTTTCTTCTGATTATTTACGTGATTGTATTCAGTTTAAGATTTAATCTAAGGCTATCTGATGTCAATTTCCTCTCAATGACATTTATGAAGCTACAATTAAATTTAATGTATCCTGGAAATAGTGGAGCAACTTTCCAGTAAAAGACTCCATATTACAGAATCAATTATGTAAGGGATAATAATTAATGAATGAGGAGGCAAAAAGACAGATATAATATGATAATAGAAGAGGAAATGGCAATTACCTGCACTTATCAGTTAGGTATATACCAGGCATTTGAAATTATACAAAGAAATTATAAGGAGCAAAGCGATGTGCTATCATGCCACCAGCAATGACAGTGATATTCATTTAAGGTTAAGGATGAATTACAGTGAATGGAGTGAAATCTCAATAAGTGTATATTATAAGGTTGTCAATATTTTGCTTCCTTATGATTAATGAATAATTTATTGATTTTACACTCTTACTTTAATTCCCACAAATAATAAGGATATAAATTGCTCTCTTGCTTCCTGTCTGCAATTTATTCCCTTCCAACACAGTGGTCCTCTTTCAATAAATTAACAGGATTACAAGCAGTGACAGCAAAATGATATTGTCACGTGGGGCCAGTTTTGGTCAGTGGGTATCCTAAAGGCATGTCGTGCATTAATGGGGTGAATCTGCCAGGTCTGAGGATCCGGTGCATTTACTACCTTTCATTTGCATTGTCTTGGAAGGTTCTAACTTCAAGCCCATCCCATCATTGGCTCTAAATCAAAAACCTGAGGAGAAAATCAATGTACAGTTTCACAGCTGCACGTTGTCTTTCGGCTGCTACTCGAGCACTGGAGCTAGAATTTTTTTCTCATGAATGAGGAGGAAAGGAGAGTTCAGAGAAAGTCTAATTCTTGCCGGAACAATATTCTTCTTATCACTGGATTTGATACAGACTCTGCGACCATTGGGAGATTTCAGCCAGGTCTTTGTACCAGCTTTCTTCAGCTTCTTCCACACACTGTGGTTTTCAATTAAAATATTTATTGAAAAATTTAGAGGCTGGGTCCAACTCTCTCCCACATCATTATTTCCAGATTCAAGTACAAGTAAACATACTGGAGAGTAGAGATAACCAAATTACAGCTGCTGGGGAGAGCCAAGAATATCGAGGGCAGTGGGGTCAGAGATCTACTATAAAGGACTCAGCAGTATTTTCATCTGAACTACCTTTGAAGAAAACTATTTTTCCAGGTGCATTGAAGGTGAAAGTAGTACTAGAAAGTCTACAAGGTGTTGATTACGTGCTGCTGAAAGCACCAGGACTAAAATGGATAGGGCTGAAAAAGTGCAGAAGGACTGCAATGCATGATGATGGATGCAGATTAAATTCATGTTGCCAATTTTTCAGTATCAATTACATTGATTATTGTGTAGGAAGGAACTGTAAATGCTGGTTTAAATCGAAGATAGACATAAAATGCTGGAGTAACTCAGTGGGACAGGCAGCATCTCTGGAGAGAAGAAATGGGTGTTTTGTGTCGAGACCCTTCTTCAGTCTGAAGAAGGATCTCGACCCGAAATGTCACCCATTCCTTCTCTCCAGAGATGTTGCCTATCCCGCTGAGTTACTCCAGCATTTTATGTCTACATTGATTATTGCCTTTAACTCATCTTTGCTGATCAGGTGATATTTGGACAATTTTCTGGCCACATGATAAAGCTGTGGTGGAAGGAGACAGTGATTGCAATCAATGTACGTATCAAGCCCTAAGGTCAGGAATGCAGTGTCACATGAAGTTTAATGAACTCATATGTGTAGTCATGGTCTGTGATAACATCAAATTCCATATGCTAACAGCTACATTACATACAACTAGGTGCCCAATACGCCATCTATCAATAACCAATAATCTATCAATCAAGACTAGAAAAAACATTTTTACCTCCCCTTCATGTTCTTATGTTTACCACTTCTCCAAACCTCACATCCATGTCAAGCATCTTTCACACACTGCTTGTTATTCAACCATCCAGTGAAACTACACAAGCACATTGCACACCACTTCTCTCTTGCAGGAAAGTTATCATCTAGGCAACCGTTATGTGACCCAAAACGTTACCTATCCATGTTCTCCAGGGATGCTGCCTGACCCAGAGTTACTCCTGCCCTTATTTGTAAACCAGCATCTGCAGTTCCTTGTTTCGACCATTCTGCGGCATTTGTTGGCCAATGACAGAGCTTCCTATTGCTGCACCAGCAAAAGCCATCCAGTATACGAGTGCTGCAATGGAAACTCAGATATCTGGAGAGGAATGGATGACCCTTTGAAGTCTGATAGTTCCTCATAGCATTGTACATTAAGACTCACAAAGACCAGAGAGGGGCTAAACTGGAAAATGGCCCTGAAACCACATAGTGCAGATCTGCTACCTTGTCTCAGGGTGACAGGAGTTATAATCCGATGGCACCATTGCGCCTGTTATTGTCTATCTGTCGGTCATTCCATTAACCCAGAAACACAAGAAATTGCAGATGCTGAATCTTGAGTAAAAAACAAATTACATCAGTGTGAAGAAAGGTCTTCACCTGAAACATTCAGCTGCACAGTGGCACAGTAGCTGCCTTACAGCGCCAGAGACCCGGATTCGACCCTGACCACGTGTGCTGTCTGTACGGAGTTTGTAAGTTCTCCCTGGGTTTTCTCCTGCTGCTCCGGTTTCCTCCCACACTCCAAAGACATACGGGTTTGCAAGTTAATTTGGCTCTGGTAAACATTGCAAATTGTCCCTAGTGTGTAGGGTAGTGCTAGTGTACAGAGATGATCAAATTCATCTCAACTTTGTCAGACTGACATTTTAGTCTCCAGTCAATTGAATGAACTAAACTTAAATGAAATATTTTAGTTTAAAATTAATTGAACAAATTATGGGTGTAACTCATTATGACTTGAAATGTGTGGTCGCAATATGTGTGGAAACAGATTTTCAAGAGAGAATTGGTTATATCCATGAAAAAGAGCAAATTATAGCGTCATGGGAAAAAGCAGAGAATAGCACAAACACAATGGGCCAAATGGCCTCCTGCGTTTTATGATTTGGGGGGGACGATGATCCATTAAAATGGAATGAAAATAATTTCATTGGGAAAACGAGGAAAACAAGGGATTTTCAAACCAGAAGAAAGTTTTAATTAGAGACTCTTATTGAGGATTGTTTACACAATTACTTGAAAGCAATTCTTGTGAATTGAACAGCCGGGATTACCGAAAAGTCATAATAGGCTGTTTGATTTGAGATTAGTTCCTGTCGGCAGAACATTTACAATTATAGTTAATTTAATATATAGTGTGTTTGAATCCTCCAGTTAGAAACATGCTAAACAGCCCCAAGGTTGTTTCCGCGGGTCCGACGCGCCTGTTGTATCACAGAGGCAGGTTTTGGCAGCTGCCGCAATTGGACAGGCAATGGGTGCTTATCTGTAGCCTAGCTTTCACCCACCTTTTCCATCGGAGAGGAACAAATCTGGGGTTGTTTAAGAATCACTTACATTGAGAGGCTGAAGCGAAAGCCTTCTCCCATTCGTGACCTGCTGTGACTTTTACATTCCTATTGTTTACAGGTGAAGACACAGTGAATAGCTTGTAAGCAGTTACGATGACAGGGTGGTATTTTATGACTTGCTAGTGGAGGGGCGGCTCGATTACCTTCAATATGCGTGTGAGTGCAATTTTGGACAGGATGTCCGACCAAAGAGTGGCTTTCAAAGTCCTCGACATGGGTCTCTTGCAAGAAACATTGCGTGCGTGATACAATTATACCGTTAGAGGCTTCCGCGTTTGCAATCGCAAGTATGCATCGTTTAAAATGCTGAGAGAAAGAACAGGGCAGGGCAGGGGGAAGGGACGTTTTAAGTAGAACAGTTTCGGTATATTAAGTTTAAAATAAGACAGCGAACTGTTGCGCCCTTGCAGACTACCAATCCATTGCACGGGGTCAGATCCCTAGATAGATAGAAAGCCTTCGTTTATCCGAGCGGAAAGGGCGTTCTACCGTCAAATCCAATTGTTCCTGAAATGATTCCAGCGCTTTCATCTCCTCTGCTTCACCGAGACACCCGCCCGCACCTGGACTGCTTGCTCTTTGTGTGAGAAGCTTCCTGACTTCAGTCTGCCCTCTGCCAGCTTTTTACTGTTTTTTTGTCGTGGTCGAGTCTGAAGTATTGACGCAACTTACATTCTCGAAAATCGCTTGTGATTGTTGTTCTTTTGTTAACAAGTTACACTCAGTATGTGCTGCGGTTTACAAAGCAGATAGTGCTAATGGGAGAGTTGCTCGGACGGAGGAACTGGGAAAGAATGAAAACAGAAATCATAGCTTTGAACTTCCTTTGGTAGATAAAGTGTAATCTCCTCCTTATCAGTGGTGGAGACGCGAATGGTGGCGAATGTCCCAGCCTTCCGGATCCGCAGAATGTTCCCCTTTTGGTTAGTGCGGTGGGAAGTTCATTGACAATGGTGCAGTGAACATTGAATTCTCCAAAGACAGACACAATGTCTGTTCAGACAGTCTGAAGAAGGGTTCCGATCTGAAACAGTACCTCTTCCTTCTCTCCAGAAATGCCGCCCGAACGGCTGAGTTGCTCCAGTATTTTGTGCCTATCTTGAGTATGAACCAGCAACTGCAGCTCCTTCCTCCATGTTGGGTGAGCACGCGGTTTTAACCATGTCACATATTGTACCGAGTGGAGTCCACTGCCCACACTTCCTGCATGGATTCCCTATTGCCTCACTTCAGATCTGGAAGAAAGCCGCTGGACTTGATGGTCCCGATCCTCGACAACCAGGGTCTCATATGATGCTACCTGTTTAAGGGCCAGAACAGACCCGTCCTACCAAATGGCAGAGATCATCTCCTATCCCCAGCTTTGCCTTCTGGTAAAGGTGTCCTGGTATTAGATGTTTATGAAATCGATGACGTATTCAAAAACTATTTGTAACAATTATAAAATATTAAAATGATTAAACCATTCAAGATACCAAAACACCCAAAAGCACGCTGCAGTATAACATAGCCCAAAAAATTGAATTAAAACAAATAATAGGTAACCCATTAATAACATCCCCACACATCCCCACTTTTATTTACTCTCCATCCCCTTCCCTTGTGCCCCACTTAGACACTAAACTATCCCACCCCCTCTCCCCCTCTACTTTCCTTCCTCTAATTTCACAATTCTTCATTGTAGTCTCACACCTTCTGCTTTTATTTCTGGCCTTTGTTCCACCCCCCCCCCCCACCTCCCTGTGTGTGGCCACTTATTACCTGCTACACTTGTCCATCTTCCCGCTTTTTTCTCCCTCCTACGATCAGTCTGAAGAACGGTCTCGACCCAAACCTATCTATGTTCTCCAGAGATGCTGCTGCCCTGACTCACCGAGTTAGTGCAGAACTTTGTGTTCTTTTGCATGGTAACAGCATCTAAAGTTCCTTGTTTTTACTAGTGAGCAAGCCCAGCTTGCTGTGCATATGCCACCTCTTGCCCGGTCACCTGCTTGAGTATGATTTGTAACTTTGTCTCTGGCCACCAGATATGGAATCTTCAGGAGCAAATGTGTCCTGATTTTGGGAATAAAAAGGAGGTGGCAATAGTGGAAAAATGTCCCTGCTGGTGATCAGAGGTTCTCTCAGGAGCCACCTTTTCCGAGCTGCAGTTAAGTTGAACAGTGGGTCTTGCGCTGCCCCTGTTGACATTTAACATTCTGCCACTCTGCTTCCTTACTCATGAAAACCCAGACCTCCTTCCGTACGCTGTGAAGCAGTGAACTTTGAGAGTCCAAGTAGCTGCACCCAGACTCTCAGATATAGTCAATACTGACTCTTGCTCTTTTCCCAAGATTTAGCAGGGATTATAAAAACATGAATCAGTATTGTGCTGAAGTTTGACTCCCAGTAAAGACATCTCCCAGTGATCTGAAGGTAGACAAAAAATGCTGGAGAAACTCAGCAGGTGAGGCAGCATCTATGGAGAGAAGGAATAGGTGATGTTTCGGGTCGAGACCCTCCTCTCCCAGTGATCCGAGATGGGCCATGACATTTAAATCAACCAAATGGCTAGAACCATCTTTATGCCAGTCCAATCTCGTTATTCCTGCCAATGCATGGACGATTTCACGAGATCCATCTTTCTACACAATTGATTGAGTAACATTGTGATGGAAAACCAATGTTGCCACGGATGTCAATTCTATGATTCCAAATCAGAGCTGGTTCAATCTCTACATTATCCAAAAATAAACATAAAAAATGGAGTAACTCAGCGGGACAGAGCGTATCTCTGGAGAGGAGGAATGAGACCCTTCTTCAGACATCTCGACCCGAAACATCACCCATTCCTTCCCTCCAGAGAGGCTGCCTGTCCCACTGAGTTACTCTAGCTTTTTGTGTCTAGTGTATAAAGCAGCATCTCCAGTTCCTTCCTACACATTTCCTTCTTTTTCCTTTGCTGTGCCTTTCCTCCCAACATATGGACAGAGATTTAAACCATGTTTATTCCAATTCCCATCCTTTCGCTCTCTTTGCTTTCCTCTCGTGTAGAACAAGGATATTGCGCCCTTTGTATTCAGCTTCCATCCTACCGTGCTTTGCATTCAACAGATCATCCTCCATAGTTCCCAGCATCTTCAATGTGATGCCATCCTCAGACACATCTTCACCTCTACATTCAACATTGGATGGGCCCATTCCTTCCTGACTCCATGGTCCATTTCAGTTTAGTTTATTGTGCAATTAAATTCCTTGTTCACATGAAGCTGACAGAGTAAGCAATATACAAACAGAAATGATAAATGCAGCAAAATAATACAATGTCAGGTGCAAAACAATGAAATAGTGCAAGATTGTAGTGCTAAAAAATCCAACAGTGCAAAGAAATTAGTGTTTTACTTGGCCTTACAGTTGTGGGTGAACAGGGAGTAGAGCAAGGGACTGAGCCCACAGCCCTAAGGGGCAACAGCCTTGAAAGTTGGGGTGGAGATAATGTTATGTGAAATTCTAAACAACTCCGATCTGCTGGTCAAGAAATCCAGAAGCCAGTTACAGATGGCAGTACTACGACCAAAGCCCAGGAATTTAGAGACGAGCTTATGATTCCAATTGGTCTGCAAATGTGACTCTGGGCTTCCAGTTCCTGTCACCATAATTCTATATTCCTCTTCTCACTTTGACCTCTCTGCTTTTGGCCTCTTACAGTTCCATAAAAAGCCCAATGTAAGCTTGACGGACTGCATCTGAACCTCTGCCAAGCCTGGTACATCCCCTAGCACTCAACATTGAATTTTACAATTTCAGATGTCCAGCCTTTCCAATTGGTCAATCAGCCCGACCTGTTCTGATAGAGGGCTTCAACTTCTGACATTAACTCAGTTTTTCTCTCTTTCCACAGATGCTGCCTGGTTATTTCCAGCATGATCTTTAATTTCAGATTTCCGGAAACTGCATTGTTTTATGTCTCATATTTCTAGCATTATTGTTCTTTCTCCACAGTCCTCATTTGTCTTCTTCTATTTACATCTCCTCCAGACAAATGACCTGTGATTAATAAATATTCACCATCTTCTGTCAGCTGACACCAGTAACCTTTGAGTCATTTGGCCTCTCTTGTTCTCCACCTTTTCACAGACTATTCCTTTGACTTCTCCATCCTCCTCTCCAATTTAAAACATGGCTGATTTCTAGCTTTTCCCTGTTCTGATTAAGGGTGATGGACCTGAAACTCTAGCACTTTTTCTTTGTGCACAGAAGCTTCCTGACCAACTGAGTACTTGTGGCATTTTCTGATTTTATTTCAAATCTACACTCTCATCCTCAGCAGTAGAAATGGAAACAATTGTTATGGTAGATTGTTATATTGCACCTAATGCTATTGAATAAAGCAATTTGTCACCTCTTCCAGATGTCCTTTGATTGCAGATGTTATCTTGCACAAATATCTGGTGCAGAGAATTACTTAGGCATCATCCATATTTGGTGGATAAGCTGCATTCAAAATGTAATGCTCAACACTGCTGATTCAGCCATGTATTCATAACCAGTGTACAGGAATTCCCAGCGTAACTGGTTGGCATGAAAAAACGATCACATTGCATAATGTTTATATGTGTTATCCTATTGGATTTGTAACATAAAATGGATTGCTGAACATATGTATTCCTCACACAAGCTATATGGTGACGCAGCGGTAGAGTTGCTGCTTTACAGCGTCAGCAACCTGGGTTTGATCCTGACTATGAGTGCTGTCTGTACGGAGTTTGTACGTTCTCCCTGTGACCTGCATGGGTTTTCTCCGGGAGTTCTGCTTTCCTCCCACACTCCAAATATGTACAGGTTTGCAGGTTAATTGGCTTGGTATCATTGTAAATTGTCCCAAGTGTGTAGTATAGTGTTAGTGTGTGAGGATTGCTCTATGGTGCGGACTCGGTGGGCCGAAAAGCCTGTTTTAGCACTATCTCTAAACTAAACTAAGATCCTCTCTGCATCAGAGATGTTAATAGGGAAGATGGTCAGATGTGTATAGGGGTGTATAATAGAATTTGCAAATTTGGGTGTCATTTCCAGGCAATTTAGTCACACACTCTTAGTCCACATGAAGTGGATATTAAGAGTAAACATGAAGTCTGCTCTAATGTTATTTCCAGTGGACCTTCCTGAGTGGGTGTCAGCCTGTGGTTTCTAGACTTGCAAATTGGTGCGTTTAGATGCTCTCAAAGTTAGAATTTGTCTCTCTGTGTAGACCTTCCTCGAACTCTCCAACATCTGTTTGTGACCGTGACACCTCCCATCACCACCTATGATGCCAACCCATTTCACCCACCTAACCTATTGTTCTGACCTGACACTCATTATCATGAAGTCATGGAATCCTGCAGCACAGAAACAGGTCATTCAGCCTATGTTAACCATCAAATACCCATCTCTATCCGACTACATGGATCCCACTTGCATTCACTTGCTGTTACAACACTGAAACAGACTGCAGCTTTGGAAATTCCACTTGTTCTGAAATCTAAAGTAGATTGGCAGTGATTCTAATCCCTTCCATAGGTTGTGCTCTTTGGGAGATTTCAACAATAATCAAGAGAGATTATTGAATTGGTGAAATGGTGGGTTCTTTCCAATCTATTCTCACCATACAGGAACCCCACAATCTTTGGCTAAGCATGGTGCGGCCAAAATTTCCTGGAAGAACACTCCACAATTATTGTTCAACCAACTGCCAGGCCCTAAATAGTAGATTATTGTTTATTTTAATTTTTTTTGTGGCTATATTATACTTTGGGTGCTTTGGCACCTTGAATGGTTTAATCACTTTCAATATTTTAGAATTTATACAAATAGTTTTTGAATACGTCATGAATTTCAGAAACATCTAAAAACCAGGACAGCTTTACCAGAAGGCAATGCTGGGGATGGGAGATTATCTCTGCCATTTGGTGGGACGGGTCCTGGCCCTTAAGCATAAGCAGGTAGCATCATATGAGACCCTGGCTGTAGCGGATCTGGACCATCAAGTCCAGTCGGCTATCTTCCAGATCTGATGTGAGGCATATGGGAATCCATGCAGGAAGTGTGGGCAGTGGACTCCACTCGGTACAATAGGAGACTTGGTTAAAACTGCATGCTCACCCAACGTGAAGGAAGGAGCTGCAGGTACTGGTTTATACTGAAGTCTGAAGAATGGTTCTGACCTGAAACCACGTATTCCTTTACCCCAGAGATGCTGCCTTTAATGAGGTCCCACATAGGGGATTAGTGGGCAAAATTAGAACACATGGTATTGGGGGTAGTGTACTGACATGGATAGAAAATTGGTTGGCAGACAGGAAACAAAGAGTAGCGATCAATGGGTCCCTTTCAGAATGGCAGGCAGTGACTAGTGGGGTACCGCAAGGCTCGGTGCTGGGACCGCAGCTATTTACAATATACATGAATAATTTAGATGAAGGGATTAAAAGTAACATTAGCTAATTTGCAGATGACACAAAGCTGGGTGGCAGTGTGAACTGTGGGGAGGATGCTATGAGGGTGCAGGGTGACTTGCACAGGTTGGGTGAGTGGGCAGTTGCATGGCAGATGCAGTTTAATATGGATAAATGTGAGGTTATCCACTTTGGTGACAAGAACAGGAAAGCAGATTATTATCTGAATGGTGTCAAATTAGGAAAAGGGGAAGTACAACGAGATCTGGGTGTCCTTGTTCGTCAGTCTATGAAAGTAAATATGCAGGTACAGCAGGCAGTGAAAAAAGCTCATGGCATGTTGGCCTTCATAACAAGAGGAGTTGAGTATAGGAGCAAAGAGGTTGCTGTTGTATAGGGCCCTAGTGAGACCACACCTGGAGCAGTTTTGGTCTCCAAATTTGAGGAAGGACATTCTTGTTATTGAGGGAGTGCAGCGTAGGTTCACGAGGTTAATGTCCAGGATGGTGGGACTGTCATATGTTGAAAGAATGGAACATCTGGGCTTGTATACACTGGAATTTAGAAGGATGAGAGGGTATCTTATTGAAACAAATCAGATTAGTAAGGGATTGGATACGCTGGAGGCAGGAAACATGTTCCCGATGTTGGGGGAGTCCAGAACAGGGGCCACAGTTTAAGAATAAGGGGTAGGCCATTTAGAACGGAGATGAGGAAAAACTTTTTTACCCAGAGAGTTGTGAATCTGTGGAATTTTCTGCCTCAAAAGGCAGTGGAGGCCAATTCTCTGGATGCTTTCAAGATAGAGCTCTTAAAGATAGCGGAGTCAAGGGATATGTGGAGAAGGCAGGAACGGGGTACTGATTGTGGATGATCAGCCATAATCACAGTGAATGGCGGTGCTGGCTCAAAGGGCCGAATGGTCTACTCCTGCACCTATTGTCTAGTGTCTATTGTCTGCCTGACCCGCTGAGTTACTCCAGCATTTTGTGCCCACCCCAATGCTGTTATAACTCAACATGCACTGATTCTACAGACTGCCATGATATTGAGCTAGGCACAAAATGTTGGAGTAACTCAGCGGGACAGCATCTCTGGAGAGAAGGAATGGGTGAAGTTTCGGGTCGAGAGCCGTCTTTCCAGCATTTTGTGTCTACCTTCGATTTAAACCAGCATCTGCAGTTCTTTCCTACACATGATATTGAGCCATGTGGGATGGATAATCCCTCATTCCATCTTGTGATTTAATTTAATTTTAGTGAAGATCAGCAGTCACATGGTTGAAGGTGGGCAAAAATGCTGGAGAAACTCAGCGGGTGAGGCAGCATCTATGGAGCGAAGGAATAAGTGACGTTTCGGGTCGAGACCCTTCTTCAGACCCGAAACGTCACCTATGCCTTCGCTCCATAGATGCTGCCTCACCCGCTGAGTTTCTCCAGCATTTTTGTCTACCTTTGATTTTTCCAGCATCTGCAGTTCATTCTTAGTCACATGGTTGAACTCATTCTTGGAGAGTAATGCAAAATAGATGATAGTGGAAAGACAGTCCATTTTACATGAGGTTCCAACCTGAAACGTCACTTAAGGGCCTATCCCACTACGGCGACCTAATTGGCGAGTTTAGAAGAGTTTGCCCTCGACTCATATTTGCAGCATGGTCGACACGAGGTCCTTGGTGGTCTTTATAACTCTCCTGCATGCTCGAGAGTAGTCCCCGCGTACTCGAGGCCACAGTTAGGCTGAAAAATGCCCGCGAGTAAAAAAAGGTCACCAGAAAGACGCTACGACTCTTTGGAGACCTCTCACGACCATAGGAGACCTCTCACGACCACACAGGCGACCCCTGGCGACATGTTGCAGGTGACCTCTCACGACCATAGGAACCTCTCACGACCATACAGCCTATGGTCGTGAGAGGTCTCCAAAGAGTCGTAGCATCCTTCTGGTCGCCGCTGAATTTTCAACATTTTGAACATTTCGACGACGTATAACGTGTGCCGGCAGTCGCCTGTAAAGGTCGCGTAAATGAGACAGGCCCTTAAGGTTCTAGACTTAAAACATTAATCTGTCTTTTCCCCTCTCTGTGTTGATATAATCATTTAGGTAGCTTCAGTACTGAAGCAAATGAAGAGAATTCATTAGTAAACCCAATATGGCCATGTAAAAGGCTAATTAATTACAGCATGGGTAAGCATGATGAATTATATTGTATTTTGTTAAGAGAAAAAATAATTACTTGGGGGGGGGGGGGAGTGGGTAGGTGGCCAGGGGTGATAAGAGATGGCGGGCAGAAAAAACAAGTGGGGGGAAGGCATGGTGAAGGTGAAGGTGAAGTTCGAGGCTGGAGAGTTATGAATTGGGAGACAAAGGCTACAAGTGCTGCAATTTGATATGTAATGACGGTGATGATCAGAAACTTTCAAGGCTTCAAGGGTGATATGGGCAGATGGAATCAGATGGGAAGTTTGTCATTGGTAATTGGATAGAACCTGAATGGGAAGGGGGCAAAAATCAGTGATGAGTGAGATGGTGACGATGAACTGGAGAGGGATATAGATAAGGCAACACAAATGGTAGGACCAGCAGTGAATTGGAAGGAGAGAAGCGAATACAGAGAGTAGACACAAAATGCTGGAGTAACTCAGCAGGACAGGCAGCATCTCTGGAGAGAAGGAATGGGTGATGTTTCGGGTCAAGACCCTCTTCAGACGAGAGAGGGTAAGGGTTTCCTGAAATTGGAAAATCTGGACGGAGTTCATACCATTAGGATTTAAACTATCGAGGTGGAATACGAAGTATTCTTCTTCTAATTAAAAGCTCATCGTTTTCAACGAACCCTTTATGTAAAGTTCTGGTGTAAGATTTCCTTGGCATAACTTTGTATCTGCTTCCCTCTCAGGTATTGCCTACTGAATACCGCTCTGTTTTTACTTTGTGCAAAAAGATAGGGACGAGTGGGGTGGTGGACGGGATGAAGCGTGAGATCAACTCGGACCGAAATTTGTAGGAAGGAACTGCATGCAGATGCCGGTTGTAACACCGAAGATAGACACACCCAAAGATCATATAGCGGAGCTTTGGACACAATAGGATCTTTGGACACAACATGCTGGAATAACTCAGAGGGACAGGCAGCATCTCGGGATAGAAGGAATGGGTGACGTTTCGGGTCGAGACCCTTCTTCAGAAATGTATTCAGTTTATGATTATGACTGTAGCCTCTTGATATGGCTTTAACACAGAACGTGGATTTTCTTTTGCGTGTCTGATTTAGCTGGAGAGTAGATAGGTCGGAGCCTATCGTTTCATTAGAGCAGCAATGGTGTCTCTTTAAATCCGATCCGCAGTTCCTGTAGAACTTGGCGTTGTCTTTTATAACCTTTGAAGCCCTATTTGGTGAGTTCCTTCGCCTCGGGCCCTGACATCTTCTCGCCTGATGAAATCCGTGATAACTGGTTTGGAAGAGATGATGGGCTAACAGATAAATCCCTTAATTTCTTTAAACGGGTCTTCAGCCGTTCCGGTGTGAAAGAGCGGCTTAATGATCAGTCAGACTACAGATGAAAGGGAAGCCAGAGGGTTAATGAATGAGCGATTTCCTGCACAAATGAAACCAGCCAAAGAGCCACAGATCGCCTCAAAGAAACACTCAACGGGCAGAGCAACAACAAAGGAAGCGTCTGCTTTTAATAATGTACATCTACTGTATTCAATGTGAAGGGCTAGTATGTTCTACCAGACTATTAAATATATTATTATTAAACATAATTTTGCGTGGGCGTGTTCCTTCTAACTGTTTATCTCCTATCTATAAAACAGGAATTATTTAACATTACACATAAATTATACGTGGAGACACTCGTTGTCGGCTCCCCGCCCCGTACAGAAGGCTACATGGATTGACATTAACATTCTCCGCATGTGTTCAGTGACAGGAGACGGTTGTTTAGGTGCATTCAGATGACTGGAACAACAACAAAAGAGTGGTTTAGGATGTCGGGTTTTCCCCCGGTGCAATCTCAGGATAAAGGCATCACCCAGAAGAAGACTGGAGACTGCTGAAACCATTCAGGTCCTTATCACCTGGATCCCTTACTATTCTAATGAGCGGAAATTTGGTAAGTGTAGATTGGTGGTGGGGGGGGGGGGGGGGGGGGGACATACGAAGTTCAGAAGTTTTAAAGTTTATGCTTATGACCCTGGGATGCGAGGTTTAGACGATTTTTTAATGAATGTTTTCTCTGGCCTTCTTTGAGTAAACCACATTCGTTTTTCCCATCTGAAAGCTTTTATAATGTAAACCAGCAGGATGTGATAGAGGAAGAATTGCGCTAGATTCCGGTCTGCGGTTTATTTTACAAATGAATAATAAAACCACTGACGGCCCAAGGCATTGAACGACTCTGATGCCTTTCCTCCAAGGGCTCATTGAACATTTCGAATATATTTTTTCTCATGGTAGCATATGAAAGTTACGCGTGTGAGCTTAGGGACTAGTGTACGTCGACACCAGAAATGTTTTAAATAGGAAGAAAATGTAAACGTTCTTAAAATGTAATTAAAAGAGGATGCAACCTATTAAAATGTGGTTTATATATAGCTAACTTCCCAATAACAACACAAAATGCTGGAGTAACTCAGCGGGTCAGGCAGCAGTGGAGAAAAAGAATAGTTGACGTTCCGCGTCTTCAGGAGTTTGAAGAAGGGTCTCAACCCGAAATGTCACCTATTCCTTTTTTCTATCTATCTTCGGTGTAAACCAGCACATGTAGTTCATTCCTTCACAAGTGCTGGAGTAACAGCGGGTCAGGCGGCATCTCTGGAGAACATTGGATAGGTGACGTTTCGGGTCGAGAACCTGGTTTCGTTTCTCGTCCCGAAATGTCACCTATCCATATTATCCGGAGATGCCGCCTGACCCGCTGAGGTACTCTAGCACTTTGTGTACTTTGTGTATTGTGTCCTTATGCCTCAGAAGGCAGCGGATCGCCAATTCTCTGGATGCTTTTAAAGAGAGAGTTAGATAGAGCTCTTAAAAATAGCGGAGTCAGAGGATATAGTGAGAAGGCAGGAACGGGGTACTGAATCAGCCATGATCACAGTGAATGGCGGTGCTGGCTCGGAGCCGAATGGCCTACTCCTGCACCTATTGTCTATTGTCCATTGTCTATTATATGCAGTTCTTTGTTTCTATATTTTAACTTTCCAAAGTTGTCTTCGTTTTGTGTATACTGCAATTAAATTAAACTGAGCAAACTTGCCAAGGGAATATAAATGGTTTTAAAGTGTATTGGGTTAATGTTGGCAATTTTGAGCTGTCAGATTGACATCTGAGTGAAAGCAGACCAATGGATTTGGATGATGGACACAAAAAGCTGGAGTAATTTAGCGGGTCAGACAGCATCCCTGGAGAAAAGGGATAGGTGACGTTTCGGATCGAGACTCTTCTTCAGACTGAGAGTCAGGCGAGAGGGAAACTAGAGGTATGAAAAGGTACGGAACAAATCGGAACCGGCACCGATGGCCAAGGAGCCCACAATGGTCAATTGTTGGCTGTGGAGGAGGTGAAAAATTAAGGGATATGAACATTGTCTGTATAACTCGTTCAAAACCTAACCCACAGCCAACAATGGGTCGTTTCCTTGATCATCGTTACTTTTCTGCATATTCTTTCATTAGTTTGTTCTATATCTCTCTCTACATCACCGTCAATATCTCTCGTTTCCCCTTTCCCCTGACTCTCAGTCTGAAGAAAGGGTCTCGACCCGAAACGTCACCCATTCCTTCTCTCCAGAGATTCTGCCCGCCCTGCTGAGTTACGCCAGCTTTTTTGTGTCTATTTTCGGGTGTAAACCGTCATCTGTAGTTCCTTCCTACACAATGGATGAAGAATCCAGCCTTGTAGAGCTGTAGTGCGATGAGCAAGTGGCCGGATGCACCGCTTCCTCCCCTCCAAGGAGAAGGGTGTAATCCTCCCAGACTGGCTTCCAGCATTTCACACGCATTCCCCACTCCACCAAAGGTAGACACAAAATGCTGGAGTAACCCAACGAGACAGGCAGCGGGCAATCCTTCTCTGCAGAGACGCTGCCTGTCCCGCTGAGTTACTCCAGCATTTTGTTGTCTATCTTCGGTTTAAACCAGCATCTGCAGTTCTTTCCTACACATTCCCCACTCCACCAATCCGCTTTCCCGCAAACAGCGTGTATCTCCCCGCTCCTCCAATGGGAGCGCGGCGTGCCCCGGCGCGACCAATCAGCGTCGGCCGGATATGTAGCATCCTCTTTATTTCCGCTCCCGGGGACGCGGGGGACCAATGGGCGAGGGTGGAATGCCGGCAGCCAGCCAATGGGCGTGTGTGGAATGCCAAGGGGCGGCCAATGGGAGCGAGGGGAATGTGGTGTGTGTGTGTGTGTGTTGGGCTGGTCGGCGGCGGCGCCACAACAATCCCGGGAGCAGCAGCGGGACACGGGCTGGCAGACAGAGCACAGCACAGCAGTGCTCGTCCCGTCCTGTCCCGTCCCCGGAGCAGCACTGCAAACCCTGCACACACCGACTGACATCGCACGGCCGTCCCAAACACACGCAGCACACGGCCGTGAAGTCTGCAAACCCCAAGCGCAATCTTCCGCGCCAAGAGACTCGCGATATACATACAAACCTATGCAGCCACATAGCGCGCCGCTGACAGCTTCGCCCTGGGAAGGCAGCTAAACAGGCGGGAGACCGCCGTGCACAACGCTCGCCGCGTCCCGTGGAGAGAGAGGATCTCGCAGGGAAAATGGGAAGCAGCCCGCTGACAAGCTGCGGCGCGATGCGGTGTGGAGAGCGCCGGTGAGGAAATATCCACAGGCTGTTTTGGACATTCTGGTGGATAGGCACTGTGTGAAGGTGACGGGAGCTTGCTCCGGTGCGCAGCAGACCAGGGAGTCCCACTTCCACGGGCAGGGGTACTCGTGTGTCTCTGGGCTCGCACGTTGCTGTTACTGAGTCCACTCTCCACTTGTTTCGTCCCGATGTCTTAACGCGGTGACTATTGATCGTTTTTTAAAAACAAGACTTAAGACTGGGCCCATCTTCTGGAATAGACTATATCGCATAATAACATGGATTTGCATTTGGTGGATATATGGAAATAGGTAAGATTCCTCGAGATTAAATAATTGAACTATTGTTTCAATGATTTTACAAGAGCTTGAATATTCATTGAGCAAATATTATTTTAAAATATTTTCATCAATGAAAGCATAAAGCAAACTTTTTTTAAAATCTTGCCGACGACATATGTTCTTCGGAACGAATCCACTTCCATTTGTAAAAATGCCAATGTTGTTTAATGACCCCAGTGTTGTCACTTGGAAAGTCCGCCCTCGTGTGGTGTTCTCTGAGCGCTGGCCTGCTGTTGCTCTGCCGGGTTCATTCATAATTTCTCCCCCTCCCCCGTCTCTCTCTCTCTCTCTCTTCCTTCCTCTCTCTCTCCCCCCCTTCCCCTCCCTCCCTCTTCACCACCAATTTCCTGCACTCGGTAAACGATCGATTAACCAAGGTTTAACCGCACTCCGAGAGGGCGCTGCTGATTGCACTCACCGACATTGGGCTTTAGGCTTCCGCTGTGTTCTTTTCCGAGTGATTTTAATGAAACTAATCATCCGGACCCACCAACAAGGCGGGAGGAATCGAGGGAGACGTGTCTTGCTGAGTGTCGGCACAGCGGCTGCTGTTTGCAACAAGGTGATCGGGGGTAATCACGTCTGTCGGTCTGTGTCTGGCTGCTGCAGGGGACATTCTGATGCAGGCTGTGTCGACCTGTGGTATTTGTTTTACAACATTGTCAAGATACTTCTTTGCAAGCTGAGGGTCGACTTCTTCGAGTTGGTGAACGGTGCAGAGTTGTTGCAGGACAGGAGGCGTTTCCTACGCCCCTTCCCTGCAGCTGCCGAGCGCGGTTGCCTGCGCTGTGCTTGCTGCTCCGTGCGGTGCGTGGCCCGGCCGCTCTCGGGCACGATCGGCGGCTGCCGGTGGGTTCAGCGGGACCCGGCAGCGACCCGCACCTCCCTTTTCTGGTCAGTCTTGGAGTTTCAACGAGGCGATTTATAATCCTAAAACGTGGCTTGATTTTTGTTGTTGGAAAAAGTACGTGACGGTGGCTTTTGTATCATTTTGTTCTGTACAAGGGTCGCACCCTCCCTTCCCCTAGCCCGGGGCGTCTTCAGAATGGAGATTCACAAACATAAATCTGTTTTGTTCTGCAACTCATTGCTGACATGGGCAGCGCAGGTCAGGCAGCAATGTCAAGTGCCAAGGTCAGGATTTGTATGTGTTGGGACCGACGGCGGGGGTCCACGGATTTCTTTCCACTGCAAGGAATTGCAAGGAAAGATTAGTCTGAATTGTACGTGGGCAAGAGTTTTGCTGGGTGCAGTCCGGGGTCAGCATTGGAAAATTTCTGGGCGCATGTTCAAGATCATGAAACCCGAACCCGGGCTTTTCATTTCCTAAACGAGTTCTCTGTATGTTTGTCGCTCTCTTTACAAACACGTCCAGCGGGGAGAGTTAAAACATACACGTTCCACTGTTTTTATTTTTTTATCAAAAGCAACGCGAAGGATCATTTGCTTTGCAAATCGCAGGTGCTCGTCGACTTGTGTCCGGTAACTTGCAAAAGTTAGGAAGGTTTTGTACTGAGTGATTGCTGGTAGACCCGTCTAAAAATGTCCAGCGCCTAATGTCTCTCCTGGGAGCCGTTTTCCAGCGCGACAAAAAAAATCAACATTGTAAGTCATTGACAAAAATTGGAGAATTGGTCTTCTTCCGACGAGGGTCTGATATTTAGACGGCAGTTGTTCTTCACAATGTCGTACCCGACTTTTCTCTACACACGAGCCCAAACAACGATGAAACGGATGGGAAGTGACTATAACAGTAAGCTTTGAGTTATGGTCCTATCATTACTTATTCCCATTGCACCTACAGAAAAAATGCATTTGTTTTCCCATTGCCTGTCACCATGGATTATTTGTTTTACATTAGTTTACTCAAACTAAATGCCATGGTAATTAAGTTTGCTTCGGATGTCAGAATGCCGCGGTGTTACAGTGAAGCCACAGGAAGCATTCTAATGAAAGAATCATACACAACTGCACCTGACCGCACCATTAGCCATTGTTACCCCCCTCATTCATCCAGATATAGTCAAACATTTTGATATCGTTTTGAGAAACACTGGCTGAGGTCGTGGGAGACAGCTCCCCCCCCCCCCACCTCAAAAATTGTGGGATTTGTGAGAGTTTATTACATTAATAGCTGCATAATCATGGAAACGATAACACGTGTCTTTGGCACGTTTAATGAAATTTGAAGTCTCGTTTTAGAAATGTCAAAATCTATTGTAGCAGTCATTCTCTATTCTCCTGGGATCCCAAATAAAATGTTGATACTCCATCGTTACTCTCATGCATTTTATCCTTGTAATACTTTTTTTTCATGTCTCACTCCCACTTTCACTCTTTCACTCACTCCCTTACTCTCTCAACCCACTCACCCTCTCTCTTCTCTTGCCCTCCCCACTCTCTCTTCCCCCCACTCTCTCTTTCCCCCCACTCTCTCTTCCATCTTCCCCCCCATTCTCTTCCCCTCGCTCTCTCTTCCCCCCCACTCTCTCTTCCCTCTTCCCCCTCGCTCCCTCGTATACTTGCAAAATAAAATCTTTGATTTTGTTGTGGAGTGGGTGAGAAAATGCTTATAATCTAACTTTTATAAATGAATTATTTGACAGTGATTTTTCAAACTATTTTATGCAACTAAGAGCTTAACTAAGTTTATTAACCTTACCCTATTATTCATAGTATTAAAAGCCAAGAATGGCTGTTGCACAAAGTAAGACTAGTGAATGACTTGTCGAAGCTCCTTAATTAAAACTGTACTGTATACACCATTGGCAAAAGTTGCTTCATTCCATCCTCTATAGTACTTCTGGATCCAGTGAATCATTATCAGCATAATCTTTCTGTGTGGAAGCTTAATACTGGGCGTTAAGGCAATCCTGGCAACTCTGCACAAGGCCGTTGTTTTAACCCATTCCTGTCTACAACCTTCACCGGATGATACATGCAGCAGTCCAGAATTCAATTTTTGAAAATAATAATCAATTTTATTTCGGGGTTTATGAGGAGTGGGAGAGACTATCTGGAGGCGTTGTTATATAGTTATAATGTTGAACTATGTTCCAGAGCTACTTTATTGCAATGATTATGCATTTAGCACAGTTGGGTTTTGATGTTCTATCAGACGGCTTCAGGAAGGATATTATTTGGAGAGAGCATGGTAGTGTAGAGCAGAGTTGCACTTTGGAGGAGGACAGGGAGGAGACGCCATGAAATATGTTAGCTGGAGTATTTACAGAAATTTGTGGCATGAGCATGGAACATTGTTTATGGAACATTCCCCTCCTGTTGATGTTGTGCTTAAGAAACCGTACCTTAACAATCGCTAACTTCATTTTACACGACTTCCAGCACTTAACATTGAATAAATGCTAACTAACTTTAATTTAAAATACTTTACTTATATAAAGAAAAAATTAAGTACACATGACTTGGACCATTGTCAGGATAAGTCATTATTTTTTCCACTTTAAAACCCACTGGATCTTCTTGGAACCATAAGTTGTGCCTTTCATTTTTCATGGTAACATGAAACAATAACACAGTTGTTTGCATTATATTATGCCATTATATATTTCTGATACATTTCTGAGTATTTCCACGTAAACAAACACATCCACATCCTTAAAAAAAAAATGACCTCCCTCTCAACTAAAGGAAATACATGATTTCCTTTTCCAGGCACATTTTTTGCTCCGCGTGTGGAATGTTGGCCTATGGACAACATTATGGTTCCTGTTGATTTCTGGTGAATATTATTCAATGGCATGTATGGCTTGAAGTGATTGATCTTTGACTAATGGTCCTTTTGCCCCTTCCCTTTCTTTCATTCCTTTTAAGATCCTATAATTGTGAGCAAACCCAATCACCTGAGGCAGGTGAGGTCAGGGGAACTAATATGTTTTCAGCAGGACTTGAACTGTGACGAGGCATTTTGGACGGTATTGAAACTGTCTGGTTGTGTTTCTACTTTAATCCCTGCACCCATAGAACATGGAACATAGAATATAGAACAGCACAACACAGGAACATGCCCTTTGCACCACTATCTATGTGCTGACCATAATGCCAAGATAAACTTATCTCATCTGCCTGCTCAAGATCCATATCACTCCAGTGTCTGCATATCCATTAAAAGGCTCTTAAATGCCACTATTATATCTGCCTCACCACCACCCCTGCCAGTGTGTTCCAAGCACCCACCATCCTCTGGGTAAAAAATAACACAGTTTGCTCCTCTCTTTAAACTTTAAGTTATACCCTCTAGTCTTTGACATTTCCCCCATGGGGAAAAGGTTCTGACTGACTTTCCTAACTATGCCTCTCATAATTTTAATATACTTCTAACAGGTCTACCCTCAATTTCTGATGTTCCAGAGAAAACCATCCAAGTTTGTCCCGCCTCTCTTTGTAAGTAATACCCTCTATCTAATGCAGGCAACATTCTGGTAAACCTCTTCTCCACCCTCTCCAAAACTCCACATCCTTCCTGTAATGGGGTGACCAGAACTGCACACAATACTTAAAATGTGGCCACACCAGAGTCTTATAGAGCTAGAACATGATTTCCTGACTCCTGCCCTGACTGCTGAAAGAAAGCATACCGTACACCTTCGTGATCACTTATCGATTTGTATTGCCACTTTTACGGAGCTATGGACTTGGACCTTAAGATTCCTTTGGACATTAATGGTGTTAAGGATATTGCCATTAACTGTATACTTTCCCCTTACCTTCGATCTCCCAATACCTGTTGACTTTATGTTCGCTTCCAAATTTACTTATCTATTATATTGCAGACTGTTGCACTTGTTTATATTGTGAAGCATAGAAAATGATCTATAGAGCTTGTGTTTGACAGTGTTAATTTAGATTTTGTAAGATGTCTTTATTCTTCTTCTTTCGTGTGGCGTGCACAGCCTAATGTTGGACAACTTGTTCTATTTGATCTTCTGTTTGTGCACGTCGAGTTGATTGCATTAGTCGAAACAGGGCGGACCACGTGAAGGTTGCAATCTTCCACCCCAGATGTCTTTATTGACTGTTGATTAATAATTTAACTTGAACACCTCAGATATTATGGTCCTAATAATTAATATTTTTCATTCTGGTTTAGGCGATGGTAGTTTATCTCTTGGAATTGCTTACAGACCTGAAATACTTGTGTATCCTCCACACATAATCTGTGCAAATCGGAATCACAGAACAGTTACAATACAAAATTAGGTTATTCTGCCCATCAAGTCTTTTCTGGCTCTATATAAGAGTAATCCAGATAGTTTCACTCCCCTGCCCTCTCCCTATAGCCTACAAAATCTTCCCTTTCAGATAGTTATCTGGCACATTTTAAACACTGCAGTATCTGCTTCCACTACTAGGCCAGGCAGTGCATTCCAAACTTTAACTAACCACTTGTGTAAAAAAAAGGTCTTCCTCATAAACCACTGTTGGTTCTTTTGTGTATCACATTCTTTCTTTGTCGGCTAGTTCTTGATTACTCAACCAACACCAACTACTTTTTGTCCAGTCGGTATCATGTTAAATATCTCCATCTGAATCTCTTCTCTGTTTGAGAAGAAGAAAAGATTGGAAGAAAGAATATGAAATAATGGTTTTTGTCTTGGCAATATTGTGCTTTTATCCAGAATTTGTGGAAAATAGATATGATTTCATCAAAAAAAAAGAAAGGTTTTGTGGTTCTGTGCTGCAATGTGGCCTCAGAAGCTGTATTATTAATTTGTGTATATTGGGAGTTCCAACATGGCTACAACATGTCTGCTATCCAAAGATAAAGAAAGATCCAACTCAGTACGCTGACTTTTCCTCACAAACTCCTCGCTGTTAGCTCAAGAAGAGTCCCACTGAAAGCTATACTTGGGGGCGTTTATGGGGGCATAAGAGAGGACACGTTTAAAGAGATGGAGGGAATGTTATAATAAGTAACAATGCGCATCACCATTCAGGGATAGCATGATCACCAATTGCTTGGGGGCAAAACAATGGATATGGAACCTCATGGCGAAAACCCCCATGGACTGAAGTGGGTGTTGGGAGACATGGTGCAGCAACAAGGTGGAGTGTGTTTCAGCACCAATTTCTGTTGGAAATTTTCCTGGAAATGCTTTTCCCTGCAATATTCTCTAATGTTGAGTATTGTGAACTAGCCATCACCTTTTAACACCCAGGACATTGAGCATTACGTAATGTTTTATGGCTTGTCTTTCTATATCAGACTGGGCACAAGGCTTCATCCTCAGTTACCCTACAACTTCTTATTGTGCCTGCTTCAGGGGTAATAGCGAATAGATTAGCTTCAATTTCCATGTGCCTCTTGCCCCTAGACATCCTACATTTTCATGTATGCTGTCCAACCACCAGTCAAAAATGTGTGGAACTCCCCCCAGCTAAATATCAGTAGCGCTGTAAGGCAGCAACTTTACCGCTGCACCACCGCGCTGCCCATGTTGTCTCCGCGGTTGTTGAAATTTTCCAATTTTATTTCAGATTGAAATTGGAAGAAGACCTATGTTTGTTCAGTTGCCACTAGTAATGATGACAGACTTTTTAAATCTTGATTTTAATGATCTATATCATGGCGTGTGTCGTAAATCAGCTTTTGATCGATAGCCTCAGTTTTTGGATACTAGTCATTATTGTCTGGGCAGTGGTCTGGTTGGGGAAATCTCCCGAGTTCCAGATGAAATTGTGTGTTGTTCTAAGAGGGCTCATGGTTCCACACCACCAGAGTAGAAAGCTGGCAGGGAGAATATAAGTTATCTGTTACATGCAGTATTGCTGCTCTTGCTACTTTTTTTTATAGACAATGGAAAAGTTATCGTTAATACAGCAGAAAGAACGTAATCCTAATAGCAGCACTTAAAGAACATGTTCGTCTTTTTAAAAACATCAGATAGTGGAGTGTTTAATGCTTTACTTGCCAAAATATCAAGTCTGGAGGTGCATGAACATCACGTCCGTGACCTGAGCACACCATGTACCACATACAACATGTGATGCACGCACATTTATGGACCTGGTTAACATTGGGACCTTTCACAGTATTTTTCTTCAAATTGTGGGGCATGTTATTTATTTTGAAAATTATCGCATGGAAATGTTCATTTTTTTATTCATGGAAAGTGGGAAACATGCATATAAAGGAATCCACCACCCAGACAATATTACATTTTGCTCCTCAGAATCGCCACTCACACCTACAGAATATCGACTTCAAAACCTTTTCTTCATTTGTAATTTTATTCATTGTCTTTAACCCTTCTGCTGCTCTCTGTATAAACTGGCTCTTTGCTCGTTTTGAATCTGGATGATTCCAGATTCTGTACACATCATCATCCGTCTATCATCATTTGTGCAAAGCCTCTGCTGCTGTGACCTTCTGTTTGAAATAGTGCCGCTAAACCCCCACACATTGCTCATCTCCCCCCCCCCCCCTTCTCCTACTTTCATCAAAGTATTTAGGCTGACACAGTGATACAACGATAGAGCTGCTGCCTAACAACGCCAGAGCACCAGGTTCAGTGCTGACTGTGGGTGCTGTCTGTACGGAGTTTGTACGTTCTCCCTGTGACTCTGTGGGTTTTCTCCTTGTGCTCCTGTTTCCTCCCACGCTCCAAAGACATGCAGATTTGTAGGTTAATTGGTTTTTGTAAATTGTCTGTAGCGTGTAGGATATTGCTAGTGTACGGGGTGATCGCTGGTCGGTGCGAACTCAGTGGGCCAAAGAACCTGTTTCCATGCTGTATCTCTGAAGTCTAAAGGGCCTGTCCCACTTTGGCCGTCACTTCCGCGACAGGCCGGTAGTGACGGTCGCGCGAGAGTCGCTCGCGTCATCATGCGTCCGCACAGCCGTCTGGAGCGCGTGACGTCATTTGAAGATGGACACAAAATGCAGGAGTATCTCAGCGGGACCGGCAGCATCTCTGGAGAGAAGGAATGGATGATGTTTTGGGTCGAGACCCTTCTTCAGACTGACAGAAGGGTCTTGACCCGAAACGTCACCCATTGCTTCTCTCCAGAGATGCTGCCGGTCCCGCTGAGTTACTCCAGCATTTTGTGTCTATCTCCAATCGTCTTAGCCCTGCTCTGGGAGTAGGAGTGGGGGCGGATCCGGATCCGCAACGGCCGTGAGCCCCAGGCCGAGCTCGGCGATCGTTTGCCTGCTTCTGCTGCTGTTGGAGGTGAGCCGTTGCATCGCGCCAGGGTCTTGGGCCTGTCCCACTTTGGCCGTCAGTTACGCGACAGGCCGGTGGCGCGCAAAGATTACGTGCAGGACAAAGTCCCCACTCCACACTCCTCCACACCACTCCATGCGCCCATCCTGCGCTACCCACATGCTAGCAGGTCGCGTAAATGGCGCGCGAAAGACAGCCAAGTGGGACAGGCCCTTAACAAAGTAAAGTCTAAACCACTACTTTGTGTGACACCAGTGCTTACCTGTGCAAAGTTCTCAAATTCCGACTACAATATTCCACGAAAAAGAATCATTCCTGCCCCTCTCAATTTCCACTGCTAACATACTTTGCCCTAAGGAACATTAAGGCTCATGCAGTGGGTGCAAAATTCGACTGGGGAAGTCTGAAACCAGCCCCTTTCTGAAAAATCAAACAACCTCACTAAGAGATAATGAAACCTTTCCATGGCAAAACATGGAGTTCAAACCACTGTTGGTTGTTAAGCACGATCAGGCCCAATGTGAAAATAATTTTACTGTCCACAAGACTGCCCCATGCATGTACAAGTAATCTTTATAGTGGCCTCTGTGGCCGCAACCAGTACTGTTTAACAAGTGTATGTGTTTACAGTGGGCTGGGATCCTTGTGATCATATAAATTACATCTGTGACCCTAATATACTTTCTCCTCTCTACTTGTTCCAGCAGACATTCAGATGCATGCCAAGTCCACAGTGAATGCTGGAAGTTGTGATCACCACAGATGGAGGCCCGTATTCCACATGGTGGCGGTGGTTCAATGGTTGTGATCCAGCAACCCTCTCTTGACAGCAGACAGAGACTCGACTATGAACGGGAACTGCAGCACACTGCCATTTTATCCCTCGATCAGATTAAAGTAATCAGGACAAGCAACGAGTACACAGAAGGTCCGGCCACTGCAAAGAAAGCTGGTACAATCAGTAGCAGCCGAACCACACAGAGGCATGACAAACACGAAAGGACTCACGAAGTGATACCGATCAATGTGAATAATAACTATGAACATCGGTCCTCTCACCACACACATGGTGGTCACCATTCCTCCACCAGGATGCCTGTCTTGAGCAGGTCAACCAGCACGGGTAGTGCTGCTAGTTCAGGCAGTAACAGTAGTGCATCATCTGAGCAAGGACTTTTGGGACGATCTCCACCCACGCGGTTAACATCCAGCCACCACAGACCAGAGAGGACAATTAGAATACAACCCAAATCATCTGCCAGTACAACGGATGAGTTGAAGTGCTTAGGAAAAGAGGATTTGGCAAAACATAGGTTTATATGTGAGCAATGTGGGAAATGCAAGTGCAGAGAATGCACAGCACCAAAGACGCTACCTTCATGTTTGGCTTGTAACAAGCAATGCCTGTGCTCAGTAGAGAGTGCGGTGGAGTACGGTACATGCATGTGCTTGGTAAAGGGAATCTTCTACCACTGCTCCAATGACGATGAGGACTCTTGTGCAGATAATCCTTGCTCTTGCACCCATTCGCACTGCTGCTCCAGGTTCTTGTTCATGGGTTTAATGTCCTTATTTATGCCCTGTTTACTCTGCTACCTTCCAGCCAAAGGCTGCATCAAACTTTGCCAGGGGTGCTACGATCGTTTAAACAGGCCTGGATGCCGTTGCAAGAACTCAAATACAGTGTATTGTAAACTTAAAAGCTGTCCCACTCAAGGGGAGGATAAACCCTCTTGATCGCAGGCAGCAGAGCTCTTTAACATTTTTATTTTAATCATTTTGAAATCATGCTTGTATGTTTACCTGCTTCAACCTTGGACTGGATATCAACTAAAACATAGCAACCTTTCTAACAACCCATTCTACACTAGAAAGATGGCTGCTATTTACCAACATGGCCTAAGATTGTGAATGTTGCTAAAATCTATAGGTGAAGAGGCACATCAGGGGTTTATACCATTGTTTTCTTGGCTACAAATGCCCCCCCTTAACTAATTTAATTGATCACAATATTTTTTCATCTGTGGCAAAATAAACTACTTTTTTCCTCCAATCATTAAAACCATTAGCATTTTGGAATTAATCAACCCGATTGCAAGAGGACCTTGTCCCATTTGATATATGGATGTCACAATACAATTCCTGATTCAAAAAAAGCCAATTGGGAACAATCACTGGTATTACAATCAAAATGTTCTGGGTTGCACCAAGCTGTTTGCATCCAGTTATCACCATTCAAAGAACCAAT
The DNA here is from genome assembly GCA_038087875.1 of Malacoraja senta. Lineage (NCBI taxonomy): Eukaryota > Metazoa > Chordata > Chondrichthyes > Rajiformes > Rajidae > Malacoraja > Malacoraja senta. The sequence continues at coordinate 230,752,729 of CM075977.1, forward strand.
TTCGGTAAAATTTTATTAGTGAAATAATATGTTAACTGACATTTCTTATTATTTGTAAAATTTGCTGTCTAACATTTCTAATATATGCAAAACTACTTGTGAAATAATCAAAGCCATATATTTTCCTGTTTGCAATTTATAGCAAGAAAACAATTGTGAGAAGTAATTTAATCCCAGCATTTTGTAGTATGTTAATGGAGGCAAATAAATTGTTAGTGTACTCTTGGATTTGTGTTTTGCCACATTTGGACAACATTGGAAATTTGCACGTCAGTACTTGGGGAACTTTATAAATGTAGATCATGACCACATTCTCTAAGCATACAATCATCTCTTTCGCTCCCCCCCCCCTACCCCATCCCCTTCCACCCGTATCAGTCCCTTCAGCTTTACATTTCATTTTGTCTCTCCTTCTCTTATATGACACTATTCTGTCACACTCACCACCCCACTGCTAATTACTACCCCCCCAACCCCTTCATGTGTATCCACCTATCGGTTGCTTGGGTTTGTCTCATGCCCACCTCTCTTGTCCAGCTATCTTCCCCCCACTCCAATCATTGAAACAAGGTCCAGACTGGAAATGTTGTCTGTCCATTCTCTCCATAGACGCTGCCTGACTTCCTGAGATGCTCCAGCACGCTTTTTTTTTGTTCAAGATTCCAGCATCTGCGGTCTCCTGTCTCCGTAATCTCCATTGTGGGATGCACTGAATTAATGTGCCTTCAAATTTTATAGTGTAACCATGGGACAGGTTCTTAACATGTCTTTATGTGTGAGAAAATTAGATGCTGAAAAAGAAACACAATAATCACCAGTCAAATGTCGTTCCAGTCTAAACAACAAATACATTTCAATTCTGAAGAGAGATCAGCACATTATATACTCTTTACTTTAAAGGGTAAGTTTCTGCTGATTTAAAATTTCAACCGGATTGGGCATTGAATGTGGAAGTTGATTTATTACTGAATTTCATGCAAATGAACACAATTATCTTTAGAAACACAGTAAATAGATATCAGATTAATTGGCAAAATGCAGATAAGCTCTTGATATGTATACTGATTATTTTTTATTGTGACATCTATAATTAAATGTTGGGTTGCCTTTTAAAATAATACGATTATATTCTGGTTTATCTGGTCAACTTTGCCCCGTTGAGCTCTCTATGCTTCAGTCTTGCCAAATCCTGGCTCTCTTTGTGTATATATTTTATGTTAAAAAAAAAAGTTTTGAGGAATCTTGACCGTTTTTAAAATTCTCAAAACTTCTTTTGTTGTAAAGAGTATTTATTATGTGAAGCTCTATTATTTTATGGTATTTATTTTGAAAAGCTGTCTGAAAATTTACTCATTTCTGAATATAACAAATATCATTACTTACTGAGAAAAATTAAGGGTGACACAAAAGAAAATACATATGTTAACTATAAGGCAGAAATATATAAATTAATGAAAATATCACCTTGTCTGTGTCTTATTTTGGATTTCCATGTCAGGCTCTTAAAATCTGTATTTACAGTGTATTATTAGATTTTTTCTTTCAAAAGTACCTCAGAACTGCTTTTAGTCTGCTATCCAGCAAATGAGCATTGATAATGTAGAAGCCATCAAATGTAGATATTTGAACCACTGCATCCAATTGTAGCTTGATGAAAACAATATACTTAATGGGTGAAGGTGCTATGTTGGTGCACTATTGAACTCTACATAGTAGGTAAAAATCCAGCCTGTTCCCATGGGTTAGCAGTTTGTGCTTGAAGTTGGTTGATCTGATTTACAGAAGCACATAGCTGTTACATTGCATGTTTACCACAAATGGCTGAAATAAAATTCTACCTCCTGGTTTCTTAGAAAATATAAACTGTTGTCTGTAGATGAAATGTGATGGTGGTGAATCTGAGTTAAATTAGGAGTTTTCTAAATTATTTATTGGATCAGAATTTCCTTAAATAGAGTGAGAAGTGCATTGGTATGTCAGAATTTTGTTGTTAAATTGGGCATGTGTTTAGCCTGAGTTGATTATTAAGCCAAAGATTTCAATAAAGATCCTATTTTACTCAGGTCCTGGTAATGATTCCAACATGTTGAAACAAGGATTGTCACTAGATGGTGTGTATAATGTAGTGCCATAAACCTGCTTTGAATAATGTACCAAGAATAAATTAAAATCACACACTAGGTCACTATGCAATGTGATTAGGTGTTTTTCCCATCCAGCAGAGGACGGTAAATCACTTGTGGCCTATGGACTTTCACACTTATGAAGGAATATTAGTGTTGCAAAACTCTAATTTGACTTGAGCCGAATTTAGAAGACTTCCAGCTGTTTAATGTTTTTTTCTCATAATGATTTCAAAACTGATGTTTAAAACAGGCATTAATTCTTTGCACCCTTTCTCCTACCAATTTTTGTTCTTTAATTAAGACTGAGTGTTGTTGGCTACTGTTCAATATATCATCCAGATTACTGGACATTCATGACGTGCAAGAATGGACAATGACTGTACAAGAGTATTTAAGTATGAAGCACGTGGCTGATTCTAGTCATGTACCAAGTTTGACCATCCAGGAGGAGTCACTTTATTTACTTTGCATCTACTGAACAAAAATGTCTTTAAACCACTGCCAATCAATGGTATGTTCAAGCTTAATATTAGCTGAGTTTATTTTTCTATATCCTTAGCCATCTCAATAAAAAGCAAACTAGAGATTGCAGTCATATAATACTTTTAATATCCCTCAATGATAAAAACGCTATAGCTTAAAAATATTCAATTGGTGCAGTGACTGGTGATCCTACAAACAAAATCCCACAATCAGAAGCAAAATATATGGCCAGTTATCCGGCGTTTGATGATGGTGGATGAGGGAGACGTAGCCAGAAATCAGGAAGAACACCCTGGAGTTCGTCAGCTCGACCAATATAATGTTCAGATGGGAATTTGACTCAGTGCTTCTTTTTGCTGGGCAGAGCGAAAATAAAAACAAGCAGAATGAGTTTTCATTAGATTTGGGGCTTCAAAGATGGTAAAATATTTAACAAAAGTAGGTAGATGCATTGAAAAGGGAGTTCAGTTCTTGAAATTACAGTATACTTGAAATTATAAAGAGTCCAATACACTGAATGTTGATCTATTGTTACTTCACTGTGGAGGGAAAGACATATTTAAGAAAACAAGATCTTACAACAGGGACACAACAATTATATGGTAAGGGAAGTTTTCTTAATATTATGGAAATATAAAGCGGTGGGACCAACTAAAGTCAGAGCTTGACCAAAAGCATGCTACGGAAGTAAAATCACAAAGCTAAATTCCTCCCATTCATATATATATTTTCAGTTTAGTAGTCAAGGAAAAGTTCAGGGGAAATATCTTTATGTCAAAGCTTAATGGATTGTCAAATGCTTGTCTCTGAATAATTAATGCTAGGAGTACTGACACATTCTAATAGAAAAGTTGCTAAATAATTTAAATTAAGGAAGATGGAATGCTGGAATTTTAAGTATGCAACAATGAGATTAATGCTGGAAGAGATGCATTTTGGATTGAACCTCCAAAAAGACCAGACACACAAAAACAAATTGTTTCTTCCATGCTTTAAACTTTTACAGTTCAATTCTGATCTTGACGAAGAGCAAACCTGCTTAGGAAAAGGAATATCCACTTTCTATGAGCTATCTCATCTACTTCATCAGTCTAACGAAGGGTCCTGACCCAAAACATAGTCTATCCATTTCCCTCCACAGATGCTGCCTGATCTGCTGAATTCCTCCAACAGTTGGTTTTATGGATATGATCCTCCCTAGTCCATGTGACTAGATTCTTCCCAGTCTATCACAAATGGACTCTAAGAAATACAGGATTGAAACAGGCCTTTGGCTCAACAAGTCTAAGCTGACCATTGATAACTTATTCACACTTGTTCTATGTTATCCCACTTTCTTGTCCACCCCTTACATACTTGGGAGATTTTTACAGTCCAATTAAAGTGCAAATCTGCATGTCTTTGGGATGTAGGAGGAAACCAGAGCACCCGGAGGAAATCCTCATGGACACAAGAGACTATGTAAACTCCACACAGACACCTCACGAGGTCAGGATCAAACCCATGTCTCTGGTGCTGTGAGGCAGCCCTTCTACCAGCTGCTCCGTGGAGTAACACAGACACATAATTTACTTTTTAATTAATGATTCTTTGGGCCATAGAATCAGTTCGTATGTAAGGAATCCTCACTCAAAGTCACAATGATTTCCTTGTATTTATCATACTCACTTTCCCATAATATAAATACTTTAAATTTCCCAGCTAAATTGCCCTTCAACATTTTAACAACAGTTAGTGTGAAAATGATGAGAAGCTGATATTGTTTATATATTTTTTCAAGATTTCTTCCAAGATCTGTTTAGATGAACAGTGCCTTTGCTTAAAATTGGAATAGTTGGGCTTTGTGAAATGATTATCTGACTCATCTGGTCACTGAAGCAATTCATCTGTCTAATCTGTTTTAATGTTACCAGGAGGTCACCAGCACTTCCAATAGGAAAATTGATAGGTCTGGATTTTCAGAAGGCACTTGATCACACAGAATGGGTGAGAAAATGAACTGGAGGTTATTTTGTCAAATGGTATTTTGTTTGGTTGAATGTGATCAATTGTAGTTCCTCAGAAATATGTATTTGTGCCTGGCATTTTTATTATATATCCTAATGACTTGGATCAAAGAGTAAAGGGTTCTGAGTCCAAATTTACAAATAACATTAAAATTAAGAGACACATAAAACGGAGTCTCCTGGAGGTCATAAAGAAACATAAATTGACTGAGTTATGGTAAACTGAACTTCCAGCTTAGGGCTATGGAAGAAAATTAGAATATTAGAGTAATATAGTGAAAATCTAAGAGCTGTGCAGAAGCAAGGGAATTAAAATATCCCTGTTCACAATTCACCAAAAGCTGGCGTATACAGATACAAAAACCTAAGCAATATTTGGCTTTATTTCAAGATGATTGGAATCACATGTGAGGAAATAATACTTTGGTAGTACAGAGCCTTGACAGTCCACATATGGAGTACGGTGTTATGTTTTAAGTACTACAACGTAGGAAATATATATTGACTTTGGAAAGGCTATAACGCATGTTCATAGAATGATGGAACTTAAAGGTTGTATAAACTTGTAAACCCTTGGGTTTAGATGATTGAGAGGCATTTGGGGTAAGATACTTAAAATATTAAAGTGATTGAAATATACTTAAAATGTAAACGTGGTAGATATAAGAAAACCATTTCCTTTGGTGAGGCGAGACCTTTTAAGAGTAAAGATTGTAAATCTTATTTAATGAAAAGGACATTGGGAATCTGGAAGCTTATATATGAAATGTTGAAGTCAGAAACTAAAAGACATTTATTGGCTAAGATTATCAAGCTCTATGGAACAAAGGTGAACAAATGAACTTTTGAGTTGAAGGTCGTGTAAGATCTAACAGAATGCCAAAACAGGATCAAAGGTCTGATTAGTTTAATACATTTTATTATTTTTCTTCACTTTCTGTCAGAATATGAAGCTTGTTTCCATATATTGAGGTATTGATTCTGAGGTAAATATGGTCAAGTAAATGAAGATGGATTAACTTAGACCAGTTCTGGTTTACTACCTATACTTCTGTTTTGATTCTTTGTGCACCAACTCCAGCTCATATATGCCAGATGTCTCTGGCATATTGTATCAGCAATTCAAAAGGCATCATGTCTTATGGCTGGGAGTTAACAAAATAAAAATCATGCTGAGGCTTCAACTAATCAATGTTTTACATATTTTCTTGAGTAAGATACATAACAGGATAATGTCAATGGAAAGTATACAATTAATGGCAAGACCCTTAACAACATTGATGTGCAGACGAAGCTTGGGTCCATAGTTTTCTGAATGTGGCATCACAAATAGATGGAACGGTAAAAAGGTCGTTGCAGGCCGCTGAAAATTTCCAACATGTTGAAAATCCAGCGGTGACCAGAACAAGACACGACTCTTTGGCGACTACTCACGACCATGCAGGCTTCACCCCGCGACATGTCGCCAGGGTGTTGCCTGTATGGTCGTGAGTAGTCTCATCAATCACCCAAAGAGTCGTAGCGTCTTTCTGGTCGGCGTTGGATTTTCAACATATTGAAATTTTTCGGCAACCTGCAACGACCTATGACGGGTGCCGGCAGTCGCCGAAAAAGTTGCGTAAGTGCGCCAGGCCCATTACAGTGCTTGCAGCACCAGAGACCCGGATTAGATCCCGACTACGGGTGCTGTCCGTACGGAGTTTGTACGTTCTCCCCGTGTGCATGGGTTTTCTCTGAGATCTTCGGTTTCCTCCCACACTCCAAAGATGTGCAGGTTTGTAGTGAAAATGGCTTTGTGTATGTGTAAATTGTCCTTATTGTGTGTAGGATAGTGTTAATGTCTGGGAATCGCTGGTCGGCGAGGACTCTGGGCCGAAGGGCCTGTTTTTGCGCTGTATCTCTAAACTGAACTAAAGCCATGCTGCAGCTTTATAAAACTTGGATTAGTTTGCATTTGGAGTATTGTGTGCTTTTCCAGTCACCCCATTACAGGAAGGATGTGGAGGCTTTTGAGAGGGTGCAGAAGAGGTTTACTAGAGTGCTGCCTGGATTAGTGGAAATTAGCCACACGGAGAGGTCAGTCAAACCTGTAGTTTTCTTTGGAGTGTCGGAAGTTTTATGGGAACCTGATGGAAGTATATAAAATTATGAGCGTCGTAGATAATCAGAAACTTTTCCCTAGGGTTATAATGTCAAAGATTTGAGAGCATAGCTTTCAGCTTAGAGGGGGGAAGTTTATAAGGGATGTGCAGGGCAGAGGAGTGGTGGGTGCCTGGAACATAGTGCTGGGGTGGTGGTGGAAGCAGACACAATAGTGAAATTTTGGAGGCTTTTGGAAACGCCCATAAATATGGAGGCATATGAATCATGTGCAGGCAGAGGAAATTAGTTTAACATGGCATCAAGATTGATGCAAACGTGGGCCGAAACCCTGTTCCTGTGCTGCACTATTCCATGTTCTATAAATTACACTCACAGGAATGTAGATTGAGAATTGTCTTACGATAAACCAAAAATGTTGTTTCAGTTCATAGGAAGTTTAGGTCAAGAGCTAATTGCCCATGAATGGCAACTATCAGCAATGCACCCACAATCCTATTTAACCACCTGTAGCGTAACAATTCCTTTGCATTTCGTTACATATTTTCAAAAAGAGCTTTAAAAAGGGTTGTGCACATAAACAAAACCTTATTTATTCTTGTGAATTTTTGTCATTATGAATTCCAATGCCACATTTTTCATGGAAATAACCTGTGAAAAACTATCATGGCCTATTCCAACAGTGGCACTGCATTATCTCATCTCCCTGTACCATAAAACTGTGCTCCAATCCAGATCTATGACTGTCATTAAGTTTCATTGTTTAACTATAAATTAAAATATAAATTTGAGTACTATTTAAGACATTACAAACTATCCCAGCATATTAAAACATATAAGATTATTAAGGGTTTGGACACACTAGAGGCAGGAAACATGTTCCCGATGTTGGGGGAGTCCAGAACCAGGGGCCACAGTTTAAGAATAAGGGGTAAGCCATTTAGAACGGAGACGAGGAAACACTTTTTCTCACAGAGAGTTGTGAGTCTGTGGAATTCTCTGCCTCAGAGGGCGGTGGAGGCCGGTTCTCTGGATACTTTCAAGAGAGAGCTAGATAGGGTTCTTAAAGATAGCGGAGTCAGGGGATAGGGGGAGAAGGCAAGAACGGTGTACTGATTCGGGATGATCAGCCATGATCACATTGAATGGTGGTGCTGGCTCGAAGGGCCGAATGGCCTACTTCTGCACCTATTGTCTATTGTCAATTGTCTATTATATTGGGCTACGTGGACCCAATGAGTGACCCATAAATAAAACTTAAATTGGTCCACCAACACCTAATGGAACAGATGCCTTACACAATTGAATGATCCTTTCCATGTGAAGATAGAAATCTGATGTCTCTTCCAAATATTACTCTTAAATGTGGTTACCACAGAACAGCAATCATTGACAACATGCCCAGCATGGTACGATGTGTAACCTTAGCTTAATTATGACCACTGCAGGTATTTGCTGTCTGGCTTTGCTCAGAGAGTACTCACAAAAAATTGGAGGTAAATCAGCAAGTTATAGGGCAAGGAATAAGAATGCAAAGCAATGAAAAAGGGAGGCGTGGGTATCAGGTGAATAGTTAAAAGCAATTTTATTACCTTATCCTCTTTTGAAATGCAATTATTCGAGCATTAGTGTGTTAAATTTCCTGTTTTACATCTACTTTTCCACCCAAAATCTTATCTCCTTCAGCTGAATAGCCTTGTATAAACCTAGTGGATTATTAATCCCCTCCGTGCTTCAAGAGCTGAAATTTGAGGCCATTACATGTTGTTCGTACACAAAGAAAATAATGGCTGCATTTAGATTCCATTTTAGGATACTGAAGAATGAGGAAATGTTATGTTTTGTGAGTAATCACCAGTGGAAGCTACTTACAGTAACTTGGATCTGCAGCAGAATTTCAGTGAAATGAAAAGAGATGTATAGTCATGTCAATGGGTTTTAGATGAATGCCATTCAGGGGAGCTCCCATGGGTCAGCTCGTGACTGTTGATCCACATCCCCTTACTTTGTACGTTCAAGGTAGGAGCCTTGGAAAGTGGATGCAGCTGAGGGGCAGAGGCAGGCTGCGGTTGATATTAGTTTGGTGTGGAGGAAGATGAACTAATCCTTCCTTTCTAAGCCTGAATATATTAAAATGTTCGTAGAAGCTACACTGGCAGTAACAGTCATCTGAAGAAAGTAATCAAAGTAAGCGCACAAGATATGGCATGCCATTCAAAGCTGCCAAGAACCACAGTGAGAAACCACAGCTTGGCTGAAAATATTGCCCTTTAAATAGGATGTTAAACCAAGGCCTAGCCTGTCCTTTGATTCAATCAGATGAACGCTGAAAATTCTTGATTCTACATTCTATGGTAATCTGAAGAAAAACTAGGAGTTCTTCTGAACTACCAATACTATATTCTTTTTGGCAAAACATTTATTGCAGCTTGGAACATTTGCTCCACTCTAAAGGTTGCCTCAATCTCAACTGCACAGTACTCCCAAAGATAATTTAAATGGGTTACATTCTGAAATGTGTGTAGACAATAAGTTAAACACAAGCAGTCTTGCATAAAATGAACATTCACGTTGTTTATTGTTGCTTTGTCATGTGGCTCAATAGCTTTTCAGGACATGCAACAAGATCGAAAGCTTTATATCCCCTGTTATGTGCAATGCAAAGTCTCTTTTTAGCTCAAACATTTCTGGCAAATATTTGAGGCAAATGAATTCCTGCAATACTTAGTGAATAAAAATCAAAGGAAAGACCTTTAAAGAAAAATATATAATTTTTGAAAGGCAAAGTGGGTGAAGCTAAAGTGTCCTAAGGTTTTCCCCATGCCAAATTCATTTTGGAATCAGGTAGCATCTAAACTTTGCATTGACATGGAAGTTTTGTAATATCTGGCCAAAAAAACACCTTCCTTTTACCTGAAGAACCACAGCGATGATACATATCTTTAAAACACAGTTATAGATAATCCTCTACCCTTATGACTCACTTACAGCACTCTTTCCTGACAGTCAATAAAAGCAGGAATGTTGGAAAAACCTCTTCCAGTCCGATAGTACCTGTACCATTGTAATGCTGACCACTGGTTTTAATCATAACACCATTGGTAAATGTGCTTTCAGCTTTTCTATCTGTAAGATCAGGCAGTCTCTCTATAAATTGAAACACATGGAACTGCCGATGCTGGAACATTGAGCAAAATACAAAGTGCTGGAGTATCTCAATAGGTCTGGCAGCATGTGTGGAGGGAATGGATAGGCGACATCTTGGGCCTGAAACCTTGCCGATTCATTCCCTCAACAGATTCTGCCTGTGCCGTTGAGTTACTCCAGCACTTCGTATTATTCTCTCTATAAACCTCACTACACAGTTTCACTCACTTACGACACACGTTTCCACCTTGATCACGTTTATTGCCATCTCCTCAAACATTTCTTGGTGTCACGTTTTGTTTGAGAAATCTGTAAAGCACCGTAGAATATTTTCTGCACTATGGCACAGCAGTAAAGTTGCTACCTTACAGTGCTAGAGACCCGGGTTCGATCCTAAATACGGGGGCTGTATGTTGACCAAGTGGGTTTCTCCGGGTGCTCTGGTTTCCTCCCACATTCCAAAGTTGTGTGTGTTTGTAGGTTAATTGGCTTCTGTAAATGGTCCCTAGTGTGTAGGATAGAACTTGTGTATGGGGTGTTTGCTGGTCAGTGCGGACTCGTTGCGCTGAAGGGCCTGTTTCTACCCTGTATCTCTAAACTAAACTAAATTTTACTGAATTAAAGGTAGCACATGAATGTAAGTTAATGTGCTGTTCGTGAATTACCAGCTGCATTTCCTAATTTCCAGCAGTGAGTACAAAACATCATTAGCTGTAAAACCTTTGGTTCTACCTGAGGTTGAGAACTATGTTATGTAAGTGTTTAGCTTTCCTGTCCTTCCCAAAACTACTCGCTATTAATTTGTGCTCATTTCAGACCTGGATTGTTAAATTTAGTTTGACTAGTTGGAACTTGTGAAAACTTCCAAGAATGTTCCATTTGTATAACTGGAAAGAGCAGGAGTGCATCTTGTAGCTTTATAAAACAGGCTGCTGCCTGTCCTTGCCTCCCATTCAATCCCCAGACTTACCCAGAGGCCATGGTGCAGGGTAAAATTGGTTTGGTCCTGTCAGGCAGGCTGCAGAAATTTGACTGAATTATCAGGATGATGCCTCAACATAAGTTTCGTTTGAACCTTGGGTCTCTCTGTTCTGGTCTGTTTTTGATCCATGTTTCACACTTAGGGTGCAATGAAGCGTGGCACTAATAACTTTGCAATAAACTATCAGCAAGTTTCCTCTAGATCAATTAAAACCATATGAATGATGCCTCTATGATTGAGGACATCTTTCTCCACACACTTTATGCTGAATATACTGTATATATGTGACATTGAATAACTGGAATATCTTCACACTTTTTGATGTTGGACATGGATGGGCAATAATTTTTGTCCGGTGCCTACTCCATTTCCCAAACTTCCTGTAACCACACCACCTCCCTCTGAATAGATATGGGCCAATGCTGTGAGACAGACACTATCCCACTTTCCTTGATGGATGTGGATGAATGACACAATTTCACTCTCCCATCCCTAGTCTCCCTCAGCCCATCATACCAGACGAGCAAGGTCAAGAGTCAAGAGTGCTTGATTGTCATATGGCATGAAATGGAACAATGACATTTTTACTTGCAGCAGCAAAACAGCTATGTAAACATCTACACACACATATATATATATATATCTGCACACTCGTATATATCTACACACTCATATGTATCTACACATATAAGCACACTCACACACACATGTGTGTGTATGTATTTATATATGTATGTATATGTGTATATGTGTGTATATATATGACAACAATGAAACAGAAGGGTCTCGACCCAAAACATCACCCATTCATTCTCTCCAGAGATGCTGCCTGTCCCTCTAAGTTACTGCAGCATTTAGTGTCTATCTTCGGTTTAAACCAGCATCTGCAGTTCCTTCCTACACAATAGTCAGAAGTGGGGGCAAATTAGATAAAAATGATTTGTCTGTTAGTAATTGAATATTAAAAAGCTGGCAATTTGAATCAAATACTTAGGCTCTGTGTGATTTAGCTTTGGCCTGGTGATGAACACAACACACTGGGTACAAATATGGTTCAGTCATATAAATTGTCCATCTCCTACTTGTACCTCAGTAGAATTACCTCTTGCTGTTGACATCCTCTGCTGGTGATCCCTTGGAGTACTGGCAGTGATCCCAACTTCCTTCCATCCATAGAGTCACGTGTAAAATTCAGTATTTAAATAATTAGACCTTTAGAGCTCTTAACTGGAAATATAAAATACCAAGATATTTTGATGAATCTTCATAGCAACAAGAGATGTTGATGTAATCTTAAGCAAAGAAAAATGTAATTGAAGTACCAAACCCAGAATGAAATCAAAGCAAAGGTATGCTTCTGTGGATGTAGGAGGTATTTAACAATAAAATAGGCCTTCATCTTGAATACAATCTCCAAGCAGTGAATAGAAGGAATTCAAATACACTAATTAAGAAAATTACCCTGAGATCTTTTGTTTCTGCCCTGCTAACCTCAAGGTTTAGAAAAAGTACCTGCTATGAGAGGAATTTTCTCACAAATTTCCTTAAAGAACTTTTATAATACTAAGGCACTATAAAGACTAGTATAGATTACATTTTAAATTCAGCTATTCCATGGCACTTGTGTGAATCTATGGTTTACAGTTTAAGGTGAGAGGGGAAAGATTTAGTGTGAAACTGAGGGGCAACTTTTTTGCTCAGAGGGTGGTGGGTATATGGAACAAGCTGCCAAAGTAGGTAGCTGAGGCAGCATTTAAAAGACATTTGGACAGGTACTTGGATAGGAAATGTTTAGAGGGATATGTGCCGAACACAGGCAAATGGGGACCAGCTTAGATGGGGCATCTTAGATACAGACCAACCCCTTAGATGGGGCATCTTTGGTTGGCATGGACTGTTAGGCCAAAGGGGTGTTTTCTGTGCTGTATGACACTATGAGATTGACGAACAGGAGACACAAGAACAGAAGAAGATTGGAGCAGGATTAGATCCATGAGGCCCTTCAAGCCTGTCATTCAATATGAACATGTCTGATCTATACTGGCCTCAACTCTTCTGTGCCATTTCTCCATACCCCTCGATTCCCCCACCAATCAAATATTTATCCACATCCTCTTTAAAGACTTCTAATGATTCAGCTTCCACCACCTGGCGGGATAGTACGTGGCTCTGGCCATTCCCACCATTAGCACAGTATCTGTATATTTGTTATTTTTGCAATGCAGGATATTTTTCAATATGTCTTATTTTATAGGGAATGCCTCCTTCTTTCCTCTTTATTCATTATTCTGGATGTGGACATTACTAAGCCAGTATTTATTGCTAATCCCCGTTTAGTCTTGCAAAGCGGTAGTGATTCACCTTTTTGTATCACACAGTCCTTTCGGTGAAGGTGCAGCCACAATGCTGCTGTGTAGAGGCTGCCAGGATTTAAATCCATCAATGATTAAGGACTGGTGATATATTTCCAAGTCAGGATGATGTGCAACTTTGAGGCAAACCTGAACGAGGTGGTGATCCCAGGCAGTTGCTGCCTTTGTTCTTCTTGGTTGTAGAGGTCATGGATTTTGGAGAGTAATTCAAGTGAGTTATGGGCCTGTCCCACTTAGGCGTCTTTTTAGGCGACTGCAGGAGACTATGCAGTCGCCACGTGGTCGCCACATGTTCGCGGGTGGTTGCCGGGGAGTCGCCTTCATGGTCGTGAGGAGTTCCCGCATTCTGAGAACTAGTCACGGCCTCATTATGTATGGTCGCCGCAAATTTTTCAACATGTTGGAAAATTAGTGGCGACCAGAATGAAGCCACCATGGAGAGTAGCGAGAATTCTCGTGCCATAGATGGGTCGCCAGGAGGTCCGAGTGGTTTGCCAGGAGGTCGAAGGTTCTCGTAGGTTGTAGCCGGTGCTGACCGGTGAATTTCATAGGCTCATTGGGAAAAAAAAACGTAAGCAGTAGTTTTCAGAACTAAGGATAACCGACCGGTAATGTTAAATGTCCGCCGAACTTCACAGCCGTGTATCTCTGGCTTCTTAAATGTTGTCTCCACTCCTTCTTCTCCCCCCCTCTCCCCCCCTCTTTTAAAGGACTTACCGTAGTCTGTGCTTTCACCGTCTTAATTACAGCGCCAACTTTCCTGTTCATCACGGTCTGTGTCTGTATCACCTTGGCTTTGCACCGTTTGAATTTCACTCAGACAGCACTCCCCCCGCTTGCCCTGTCCCCCGCCTGCATATCGGGCTGGTGAAGGAAGCGATGTGTGTGTGTGTTCCACTCTGACAGTCGCTGTTCCAGTTGCTGTTTTTTCAGGTGACTAAGTGGGACAGGCCCATAACTGCAGTGCATTTTGTAGATGCTGCACGGTGCAAATATTTTCTACTGATTGCTGGGTCAGTGTCCCAGTATTCCCAATCTGGCCATTGCAAAGACACCAATGTTGCCATAGTTCCAGTCAACTCCCAACATCCTGGGGCATTAAGGGCGGCACATTGGGCAGCTGGTAGAGACCCAGGTTCGAACCCGACCTCGGGTGTTTTCTGTGTGGAGTTTGCACATTCTCACTGTGACCTCGTGGGTTTCCTCCAGCCGCTCTGGTTTCCTCCCACATCCCAAAGATGTGTGTATGTTTGTAGATTAATTTCCTCTAGCGTGTAGGAAGTGGGATAACATCGAACTAGTGTGAGTAGGTGATCGATGGTCGGTGTTGACTTTTTTCAAGCTGCATCTTTCAATCAGTCAATCAAACCAACAATGGCCAATGAATGAATCCTCACCAATTTCACCCACCCTGGGAAGAAACCAGGCATGAAACTTTGCAATGGCAGATGAAACGCACCATCTCCCTATTTGCATGAAATCTGTAAAGCCATTTTTACCAATATAACCTCCAACTTCTTCTTTTACTTTTGCAGTCTCACAGGAACCAAGCTGACTTGATTCAACTCCAGTTTTGTGGGTTCCTAGATGACTGCTAAGGTCAATGTGGGGATCACTAACTCCACCACAAATGGGGCAGGAGTTGTTTGATGAGCAGGGTTGCTTGGTGGTATGAGGCTTGTCTAACCCTGGTCATTCCTTTTTTTCCCTGCTCGCATGCAGCAAAATGTACTGAAGCTTGAAAGCTTGTACTACCAGATGCAAAAACAGATTTTCCCCTCCATTATTAGGCTTCTGAACAGTCCTTCCATAAGCTAGGGTATTGTTCAATTCATCTCTACCCCACTTAGGACATTGGACTTTGTCTAATGAATGAATGCACTACAATGCGTTACAATGCTGAGAACTATATTCTGCACTCTGTATCTTCCTCTTTGCTCTACCTATTGTACTCGAGTTTGAACTGATTATATTTATGCATAGAATTTCTGATCTGTTTTGATAGCATGCAAAACAAAGCTTTTCACTGTACTGCGGTACATGTGATAATATTAAACCTAAAGCTAATTAGTCAAAACACAAAGTGCTTGAGGAACTCCGTAGGATAGGCAGCATCTGTGCAGATACAATCCCTCCACAGAATCTGCTTGAGGGACCAAGTGGCCTACACTCACTCTACTGGGTGGCACAGTAGCACAGCGTTAGAGTTGCTGCCTTACTGCGCCAGAGACCAGGATTCGATCCTGACTATGGGTGCTGTCTGCACGGAGTTTGTACGTTTTCTCTGTGACCCAGTGGGTTTTCTCCGGGTGCCCCGGTTTCCTCCCACACTCCAAAGATGTACAGGTTTGTAGGTTCATTGACTTCTGTAAATTATAACTTGTCCCTAGGGTGTGGGGTAGTGCTAGTGTACAGGGTGATTGCTGGTCAGTGTGAACTCAGTTGGCCGAAGGGCCTGTTTCCACGCTGTATCTCTAAAATCTAAAGTCTGAAGATCTGGAATGGGATGCTGTGATGTGGAATTGGTTCTCTTCAGCTTCTATTTTCAGCCTGATAAACAGAAAGTGAAGCGGGCTCATTTATTTCATTGACAGCAAGCAACCCAACAGATAAGAGCATTCTTCAAAAATGAAGACAGAAAATGTTGGAAACACTGACCAGTAGCATCAATGGAGAGAAACCGTAGAACTACCATTTCAGCTTCATGACCTTGAGTCAGAACAAGGGAACGTAAGAAAACAAGCATGTTTCAAATTGCAGAGAGGGGGAGGGGTGGAACTTAAGGCATGTTTGATTTCTAACTATTCCCATTTTTGCAGCATTAACCCTGTTTCTCCCCGACGCCTACTGTGTATTGTGGTTCCAATACACGTTTTTCAGATTTCTGTAATTTATGGATTTGTTGCTTTTCAAGAGTGCTTTATTAATGCCTCAAGGAAGTTATTGGTAAAACCATAGATTAACAAAGGGAATCATTCTACTGTGAACAAAGTATTGCCAAAGCTTCAATCTCCCGAGTCCCCTCACCAAGAATTAAAAAAACTAGGACACAGTTAAAGAAACAGCAACTGTAAATCTAATTCTCCTTCTGATCCTTAGACTGATACACACGTTGTGTCTTTGCTGCTACAGATGGGCCAGCTTTCATCACCTTCACAGACATTTCCATTATCAGAGACTGTGAAGATAGATGCACCCCAGCCACCAAGCTGGTCATGGTCATCTGATATGCATCTTCGCCCTTTTCTTGAATGGCCACTATTTGAACCAGACTGTTTCCGTGGGCCCTATTGAGTCTCTCTCTCTCTCTCTCACTCTCTCTCTTTTTCCCTCAGAACAAACTGTGCAGCTCAGGGACAGATGGTTCCCGTCTGCTGGCTTTCTTAAATGCATTTCCTCCCGCAGACAAGAGCAAAGCACCCCACCTCCCCCCCCCCCCCCCCCCCCACCGCCTGTTCCTTTTACTCTGCGGATGAAAATAATCTTTTATTGGCCAGTTGTTCGGAAGTGGCCTATTGCCCTTGATTAGATACCACTAGGCTCTATCAGAGGATTGCTGTTGTGCTGGCAGCTAGTTTTTTTCCGCTTGGTGATCCAGTGTCATGAGAACAATGAGAGGCTTTGCAGAGTTAGAGGGCTGGGAAGTCGCAGCTGGGTGTTTGGTAAGAGAAATTTGCCTATAGCTTGAAAAGATTTACAATCCTTTGTTCTTTTATGTCAGCTCACACAGGCTACAGTTATTCAACATTAATAGGAATGCATCAAAGCAGATTTATGCAGGGTTTTTTTTTCAAGTAATCCATGTGAAATTAAAGAGTAATATATTTAATGTGGAAGCAAAGACTGTGCAAACTTCCACAGAATTACCACTTTACAATTCCCCAGATCTTAAGCACAGTCTCTATTCCCCCACAATCTCTGCTTCCCCAGATTAATAGACCAACAGAGACAAAGCATGGATAATCTAAAAATCAATTCATAATCAATGTCTGTGAGGCTTCCGGGAGCAGATCTTGTCTTCCTAGCGTGAAGTGACTTTCTGTCGCACTTCTAACTAAATTACAAGGAAGCTCCGAGGAAAATCTTTTTTTTTTTTTAAATTATATTTTTATTAGAAGCAGTGTACAGTAGTATAAACCGCGGCATATGACAAAATACATTTATTGTACATCTTCCATTTTAATTTTGACAAAAATGAAATAGAAAAAGAGAAAAAGAGCAAGAAAGGTAGAGTGAAAGAGCTAGTGAATGTGTAAACCCCTAAACTACCAAAGAGTGTAGTCGCAGAGTGAATAAGTAAAAACTTACAAAAAAAATAAAAAGACAAAAACGAAAAATAATAAAAAGAAAAAAAGGTCCAAAACGTGTTGATATACCTACTTTGTTTCTCACCACACCCATCACCCTGTCCGTAAATCGGTTTAATTCCGAAGTTGTGTTGCACCATACTATGCTTGTAATGAATCAATGAAAGGAGACCATATCTTTAAAAATTTGCTCTGATATTCCTGCTAAGACGAGTCTCATATCTTCAAGATGTAGCGTCTCAGACATGCTTGTGATCCACATTTTAAGAGTTGGGGTGGGTGCATTTTTCCAAAATGTAAGTATGTTTTTTTGCCATTATCAGGCCATAATTGAGGAAACGTCTTTGAAATATTGATAGCAGGAAATCATGATCAGCGTAGTTTGAGTTTCTTCAAAGCTCTTTTTGAGGTACCAGCTGTCTCCTTCTCTTCCAAAAAGACAATTTCACAGGTATTTGAACTCTATCCCATACAGACCCACCCCTTTATTCTATCTTTCCTGTTTTCCCTAACTTTGTATTTGCTGCCTTAGGAAATGTATACTGCATTGAAACAAATAGCTGAAATAGCATTGCGTGGGGCAGTCACGTTCGTTTTTTGGTGGACCACAGGGGGACAATTTCCCTTGTGAGTAATGCGCAAGGAGTTGTTCATGTAGATAGCTTAGTGTAGTTTATGTTGTTTATAATTGTCACGTGTACCGAGGTACAGCGAAAAGCTTTTTGTTGCGTTCTATCCAGTCAATGAAAAGACTATACATGATTACAATCAAGCCGTCCACAGTGTTAAGGAACAGGATAAAGAGTATGACATTTAGTGCATGATAAAGTCCGATAAAATCCGATTAAAGATTGTTCAAAGGTCTCTCTGACATGTTTATGTGCAATAACTGTTCATTATTTACAAAGTCACATCAGATGCTAACCTTAAAGCACAATCTACCGACTTGCCCTGAGTTCTGTGGATAATGATTCTTGATGACAATCGAAGCTTCAAGTAATGAAGTGGACATAGGTCTGCCTGGCTTAGAATATCGGTTTGGAGATGAATGCGGATGAATTCGAACAATATATTGTGATATATTGATAGGGACATCAGAAAACAAGGTCCCTCCTCACTCCCAGAAGAAAGTAGTGGGCCATATCTGAAACATTGTGGATGTCTCATAATTCATGGAAGATCTGATGGTTATTTCTTTCAGTGGCAGCTTTAGTAGGGATGGGCTCTTTATCGTGGCAATAAAGAACTGCAGATGCTAGTTTATACCACAGATAGACACAAAGTGATGGAGTAACGCAGCGAGTTGCGCAGCATCTCTGGAGAAAAAGGATAGGTGACATTTCGTGTTGGGTCTGAAGAAGGGACCTGACCCGAAACGTCACCTATCATTTTTCTCCAGGGAGGCTGCAGGCCCGCTGAGTTACTCCAGCTTTTTGTGCCTATCTTTGGCCTCCTTAATCTCTGCTGCACTGAAATATTGATCAAATCCAGCTCTTCCAGTTATAAGCCCATAATGGGCCTGTCCCACTTAGGCAATTTTACAGGCGACTGCTGGCGACTGTCAGAGTGGAACAGACACACACATCGCTTCCTTCACCAGCCCGCTATGCAGACGGGGGACAGGGCAAGCGGGGGGTGCGCTGCCTGAGTGATATGCACACGGTGCAAAGCCAAGGTGATACAGACACACATCGCGATGAACAGGGAGGTTGGCACTGTAATTAAGATGGCTAAAGCACAGTGTATGGTAAGTCCTTTAAAAGAGGGGGGTAGAGGAGGAGGGCGAAGGAGTGGAGACAACGTTTAAGAAACCAGACAAATTTTAAGAAGCCTGAAATACACGGTTGTGAAGTTCGGCGGACATTTAACATTACCGGTCGGTTATCCTTGTTTCTGAAAACTACTGCTTATGTTTTTTTTCCCCAATGAGCCAATGAAATTCACCGGTCAGCACCGGCTACAACCGACAAGAAGCTACGAGAACTTTCGACTTCCTGGCAACCCACTAGGACCTCCTGGCGACCCACCTACGGCACGAGAATTCTCGCTACTCTCCATGGCGGTTTCATTCTAGTCGCCGCTAATTTTTCAACATGTTGAAAAATTCACGGCAACCATAATGAGGCCGCGACTAGTTCCCAGAATGCAGGAACACCTCACGACCATGAAGGTGACTCCCCGGCAACCACCCGCGAACATGTGCCGACTGCATAGTCTCCTGCAGTCGCCTAAGTGGGACAGGCCCATTACCAATCAAGAATCTATCAATCACAAAACTTGTGCCAGGGGGTATCATTTCTAGCCCACTGTATCCTTAACTTTTTTTCCCAGATCTCACTGACCTAAAACATTAACACCACTGAGATTTTACTCTCATTTTATCCTTACAAAGCTACCTTGTCAGAACTGGAGAAAGCTATTCTCCAAAGGCATTCTGTGTGCAAAATCTTCAATCTAAGGACATTTTTTTGGTGAAAGGACACATTAGACAAATTTGAAAATGGTTTTCATACAAGTTGAAAAGTTTAGAACACTAGGTGTTGTTGTGTACATTTTTCATTTGCATTTCAATGAAACCTGCTTGTTGACTTGGTGCCCAGTGCTGCTGTGGATATATCAGAATACGCCTTTGTTGGTTTTAGCTCTAGTTGAGTCCACTATTTTCAGCAGGGGGGAGGTGCTTTTAGTTTGCTTAGTCAGGCATAACACTGAACAGGAAGGAAGGAAGAAGTGATTCTCTTTAGTTCTATTGTCCAGAAACACAGCTTAAGCAGTCAAATGATTGTCCATGGGGTACTCTGGTCCCAGACCAGTTCTCAGGATGAGAAGAGAGAGGGAGCAGAGGTGCAGAGAGATGCTTCATCAGCCCATCTATCAGAATTATAATTCATCACTTTCTTTTCCCTTGCCAGTTTGTTTTAACCCTTATAATTCCAAGTCAGGTTTAGATTAGACCTTATCAGGAAATATTTCACAGCCACTGGATGACTTTTAGATTGCTAAATCTGACAAAGAGAAAGATAGTTAAAGATTCTGCAATCAATTCTGTGATTTCTGGTTTGTAAACCGGGAAAATAAAAATTTATAAACTTCATTGAATTTGATGGCATTAACTGGAAAACATTTGACTTGGTCAAAAATGAAACACAACCATTTAATTCATTCCAGAAATGCCGACTTAATGTGTCCCAGAAGTGAAATGTTCAAACAAAAGTTATTTGGTTAGATTTACCTTTTTAAACAGGGTGCAAAGAAGATTAGCGAGGATGTTGCCAGGACTCGAGGGCCTGAGCTATAGGGAGAGGTTGAGCAAGCTGGGACTATTCCTTGGAACACAGGAGGATGAGGGATGATCTTATAGGGGTGTATAGAATCGTGGTAGATGCACAGGGTCTCTTGACCAGAGTAGGTGATTCGAGAAACAGAGGACAAAGGTAAGGAAAGAAAGATTTAATAGGAATCTGAGGGATACAATTTTCATGCAAAGGCTGGTAGGTGTATGGAATGAGCTGCCAGAGGATGTAGTTGAGGCAGGAACTATCGCAATGTTTAAGAAACATTTAGACAGATACATGGATAGGACAGGTTTAGAGGGATATGGGCGAAACGCAGGTGGGTGGGACTAGTGTTGATAGGAAAGTTGGCCGGTGTGAGCAGTGACTCTGTGAAGACCGAACCTGAAGGTGGTACTCCAAGTAGAATCACTAGTGTCTTGTAAGATTACATCAAAACTTCACTGTTTTTCTAATTCTTACCTCTTGCAATAAAGGTTAGTATTCCATGAGATGTCTTGATTACTTACAATATCTATACATGTTGTGCTTCCTGCACCGAGACGTTGTTGTGCTTCCTGCACCGAGACGTTTTTAAAGGCACACTTTGGAGTCTCACTCAATTTAAATAATAAATTGCTTTTTCATTCTTCATTCCAAAGTGAATAACCTCGTAATTTCCCATATTGTACTCTATTTTATCAACTTATTGCCCATTGTATATGTATAACCAATGTCTATCCTTTTGCAGGCTTTTTGTGTTCTCCCCACCACCTCCTAATCTACCCACTTCTATATCATCAAAAAATGTGGTCACAGTACACTGTCCTTCCATCCAAATGATCACTTGGGATTATGAATATCTGAGGTCCCAATACTGATTCATGTGGTGCCCATTAGTTAATGATTGCCAATCTAAAATTGACTCTTTTATCCCAATTCTCTGTTCTTGTTGGTCAGCCATTCCCTTATCCATGCTAGTGTATTAGCTATAAATTCATGTTCATTAGTTATAGAAGCAGAATGATGCCATTCAGCCCATCAAGTCTATGCCATTCAATCATGGGTAATCTATCTTTCCCTCTCAACCCCATTCTTCTGCCTTCTCACCATAACCCCAGACACCCTTACTAATCAAGAATCTATCAATCTATGCCTTAAAAATACCCAATTACCTGGCCTCCGCAGCTGCCTGTGGCAATGATTTCCACAGATTCACCACCCTCTGGGTAAAGAAATTCCTCGTCATCTCTTTTCTTATGGTAGTCTTTTAATCCTGAGGCAATGGCCTCTGGTCCTAGACTCTCCCACTATATATCCAGCATTTCCAAAATGACAGATACACTACCTGTTTTCTGGTTCTTACTTTTTTAAAATATCAGTATTATGTTTGTCGATTTTTCAATTTCCACTTCAGCCCAAGTCTAAATATGGTCCCCAAGTTGCCTTTTAACTCTTTGCCTGGGCAAGTAGTTTGTTCAGTTGGAATTTTGAGAGCACCTCCAGGCATTGAGAATTGCCCTGATAGTACGTTTGGAGAGGGCCTCCTTCTATGACTCTCTGTGGCACTCTTCACCTGCTCTGACTCCTTTTCCTCCTCCTCAGTCTCTTCCATCTCCACCTTCTTTATCTCCTCCTGCAAGAGGACCTTCTGATAATGAATTAATGGAGAGCAGAGCACCAGAGTTACTATCTGTGGTAACTTTCTGATTCCCCAGCAATTGTCAAACGGCAGCACACAGAACACCAAAATAGGGGACAAGAGGCTGATTAAACCTTTAAATTGCACAGCAACAATGAATGGCACCTATGAAGATATGACTTTCCGTGAATGGCCAAACATTTACAGAAAGTAGAAACAAGGGCCCAATTTCATGACTCCAAAGAAGCATTGTCTACCCCTGTATTATCAGACCTCTGAATGGTCCTTCCATAAGCGAGGGTACAGTCTTGTTTCTCCAACCTACCTTATTGCGAACATTTGGATCTTTTCTCTGGAACTGTTGCGCTACAATGGTGAGAACTATATTCTGCACTCTGGTATCTTTCTCTTCACTACCTTTTGTACTTGGGTTTATCTTGATTCCATTCGCATATAGGATTATCCGATTAGAGTGGAAAGCATACAAACAAAAGCTTTTCACTGTACCTCGATACATGTGAAAATAATAAACCGAAAGGTAAACCTAATTTAGTGCATGTTTGAACACTGCCAACTGTGGTATCAAATTGAATTTCACAAGTTATGTGATTTATGCAGAACAATTTTGTTTCAATGATTTAAGCATTAACTCATTACAACTCAAACACACAGTGCTGAAACACAGCATTATGCGATCCAAATTACAAACATAGTTAGTTACCTTGTTAAGAATTTTGTAATTTTGTTCTCACGGCCCAACCAGGATGGAAAGCACATGCTGGGAATTCAGGGTGGTTTTCATCCATTTAAATGCCCTTTTGGAATCTGTAAGCAGTTGTTCATGGCATCAACATTGATATTACTTGCTCTGGTGGTATCACAACATACTAAGTACTTCATCTTTGGAGATGGCCTAGTCCTTTCTTTGCTCCTCTTGTTTATTTTCCTCATTGCTCGAGGCTGCGTGTCCATCATTAGAACCGAAGGACAGAAAGTTGAGAGCAGGAAGTGTGCAGTCGTGTGGTTTGCACTTCTGGCAAATGATGGGAGAACGGCATAGGCAAATGTTAATCTCCAAATGGTGTGCTGGTCTTCTGCGACTGCTCCAATGTGAGCACGAAGAGAAGGAAGTGGTGAAAAGAAACTCAGCCAGACCTTTTAAACCTTGTACGATACTTTCATCTTCAGAATAATCTTGTGCAAAAATAAATGAAGTTTAATAATATTAACCACAGCAGAAGTGTAGCCAGTGTGAAACTATTGCACCTTGTTAAATAGAATAACATACATCACAGATCATACATACTCAGAACTATTCCAGGATTAAGGCCGCTACTTTGCTCTGATTGCCTTATATTTTTAAGCTAACATAGAAAAAATGTTGGCAAGTTTTAAAGTGGAAACAGCCTATCTTCATAGGACAAAAAGCCTTTCAACAAGTTTGCTATTAGTTCGATATTTTTAACCAAAATGCTGTTTACTCCCTCTTTTCTGCCAGACATTCATAGTTCACCAGCAGCTAGAAGCCTTGTGCTCAAAAGGTTTTAATTGGTTTGAATAGAACACTGCGTCTAACAAGAAATTGTATATGGCTCACCTGAATTCAGCTTAAATATAACCTGCTGAAGTCTTAGTCTTTTCAACAACAGGCCCTTAGCATAATTGTTATGTGAGTGTCTTAACAAAGACAAATGCTTCATTGCTTCAGGTCTTTATAATGTGACAATCATAAGAGACAAAAAACAAAACCTAGGGCTTAGCACGCAAGACATAATGTTAAGTGCAGACTTTTGCACATGTATTTTCCATTCTGAACTGTAAGGTATTTTTATCTTATTGGAATGCAGCCAATGGCAATGATCATGATCTCTGACCATCGGATGCATTCCATCATATAAAAGCTACCAGCACAGGGAATCAACTGTGTTGTAAATTAAGAATGCATCTTGATTAAATATGACACATATAGGAAACTAGATGTTTGGATACTAGTATATCACTTATTTATATTGTTTCCTACTAGCTTTTTGTGATCATTAGTCTCTCCTTTTGTGTTGATACCAAATCTTACCTGATAATAGTCTTGTGAAGCTCTTTGAATTACATAAAAGTTGCACAGTAAATTTACATTGAGCAGGAAAATCTACCTTCTAACCTTTGGAGTCTTCCTGACTCTGATCATCCTGCTATAATCATTCACTGAGTAAACAGTGGCTGCACACAAATCTATGATTTTGGTGGCCAGGCACAAGAAGGAAAAATAATACTTTATTGTTGTTTTAGAGAATAGTGTAAGGCGTTCAGTTACTTTGCATTTTGCCAATAACAAAGTTGTAATTGAAGCAAACCAAAGGGCCAAGTTGCATAGGTCATACACTTGTGCTTACTTTACAGCAATCTTACAAAGTTTGGCAAAATGACTTTACAAGGGATGCCAGATCACTTACTCTTATTTCCGTCAGGCTATCCAACTGAAAGTATTATCAGTCCCCATGACTCTGCCAATGCTTCTCTTTAATCATTTTATTATAAAATGCACTTCATTGTAATATATCTCTCTGATAAATTTTAACTATGAATGACTATGGTGACATTGAATGAATGAATATTAGCAGAGATATAGAACTGGTGACAATCAATATCCATTGTCTTGGGTATTATGTATCAGCCAAAGTCAAAATCATCTCTGTTCACTCTTTATATATCTCTAATTTCTCTTGCATAATACCTGCATAATACTTGCATAATGCATTGGGTCTTCATCAGAGCTGTGTTGGAATGGGAATTCATTTTGTGCAAATCTACAGTGGAATCTACATCTTGTACCTAATTTCATTTATAATTGGTGAAGCTTATTTTGTCACATCATTAGTTGAAAAGGATATTTTAAGGAAAGAACAATAACCACCATGTTTATGAAACAAAAAATGTTCAAACAAGCCTAATGTTCTTACTGATAATAATGGGAGGGTTTCCTTGTGCATCGTACTGTTATAAAACTCAATAGAAAATGACAGAATGGCAAAGGCATTTGCAGCATAACATTACTTTTTTTTCTTTTTCTTTACCTTCTCTAATTAACAACACATACATTTTATGACTATAGGATCCTGTGGGGCTCAGGTCAGCCATCACATGCAAAGTATTTAATTACTATGTAAAGCCTCAGGCCACAGGTTTTCCTCAAAGAGGATCTTAAATATGAATGTGCTTCTTGGATTTTCGGCAAAATGACAAGATTATTTGAAACCAATGAGGTTGCAAAATCAGTAAATGCTGTTAAATCAGTAAACATGAGGAAGGAAGGAATAAACATGAAATTTATAACAGTCTCTATGAAACCCCCACAATAGAAAAGCAGAGATACAAAGAGTTTGCAGATCCTGGAATCTAAAGCAGCAATCTGTTAGTGGATATCAGTGGATTGAAATTTACCCGTTGAGGAAAGGAATTGAACAGGTATCAGGTCCAAACCATGTATCAAATAGATGATTTTAGATAATGTCAAAAAACATTTTCTCTTTCCTCATCTTTCTCTTCAGGTGCCATGTCTTACTCTTTGTGCTTGTTTGGAAAGAGATGACGGCATATGGATTTGCTGATGGTACCACTGAATCATTTACCAGAAACGATATATATATATATATCGTTTGTGCCACAGGGGTAGGATGGGTCCACTGGTCTTTTGCTGTCATTTTTGTACAACTCTGCAAATGTCCTACTCTTCTATATCCCTTTCTTTGGTCCCTTTTCCATTGGTCTCCAGCATTGTACTGCCAAATGTGAAAGCATCAGTTTTCAGGCACCTGCGTAATGGGTTGGAGACACTGATTTTTACTTGGTAGATCTGCAGAGAATGATGTCTGCTTTTCCAGCCAGCTGCAATGCATATGTTTGTGGCTCTTGATTTATGCATCTGCGCAAAGCAGTGTGGGAGTATGGACTGGGTTGGAGGTCAGATGATGGTACATATGACTTCCACTCAATCCTCAGTCTAGCAGTGGGTCCACAACGTAATCAACTGGGAACCCAGTGAAACCTCTTAACCTGCCCATCCCGATTGCAGCCCCGTTCATTTGAATGGGACTGACAACCTTTTACAAGAATTTTGTCAGGACTTGAGGGCCTGATTTATAGGGAGAGGTTGGGCAGGGGTTAGGACTTTATTCCTTGGAGCGCAGGAGGATGAGGGCTGATCTTTTAGAGGTGTATAAGACCATGAGGTGAATTAATAGCGTAGATGAACAGAGTCTTTTACCCAGAGAAGGGGAATAAAGAACCAGAAGACAGGTTTGAGGTGAGAGGGGAAAGAAGATAGAAAAGTTAGAAAACACATATCACCAGATTCAGGAGCAACATCTTCCCATTGCTATCGGACTACTGAACAGACCTCTCGTAAGTTAAGGATGTAGTCCTGATCTCCTAACCTAACTCACTGTGGCCTTGTACTTTTTAAAATCTGCACTTTCCCTGTATCTGTAATGCTATGAAGACATATGGTATACTTACCTTCATTGGGTGGGCATTGAGTATAAGAGTCAGGAAGTGATGATGCAGCTTTATATGACTTTGGTTAGACCACATTTGGAGTATTGCATGCAGTTCTGGTCGCCCCATGACAGGTAGGATGTAGAGCGTTTGGAAAGTGTGCAGAGGAGGAGGTTTACCGGAATGATGCCTGGATTAGAGGGTATTAGCTACAGGGAAAGATTGGACAGACTTGGATTGCTTTCCTGGAACATTCAAGGTCGAGGGGAGACCTGATAGAAGTATATAAAATTATGAGAGGCATAGGTAAGGTAAATAGGCTAAAACCTGTTTTCCAGGATGGAAATATCAAATACAAGAGAGCACAGGTTTAAGGTGAGAGGGACAGAGGTTAAATGAAATGTGTGGGGCAAATATTTTTATACAGAGGGTGCTTGAAATGCGCCGCTGGGAGAAGTGGTCTAGGGAGATATGATAATGATATTTAATAGACTTTTGGATAGGCGGATGGACATGCACGGAATGGAGGGATATGGATCATGTGGAGGCAGATAATAATTGGTCATGGAATCATGTGCAGCACAGACATTGTGAGCCAATGGGCCGGTTCTTGTGCTATACTGTTCCATGTTCTCTGTTCTAAAACACAGTAACTTATTATTTGCACTCTGGTATTTTTCTCTTTGCATTACCTATTGTACTTGTCTGTAGGTTTATTGAACTCGTGTAAGTATGATTCGATTGAACAGCACACAAAATTGCTCATCGTATCTTGGTACACATTACAAATGTACCAATACCAATGATGCTTCCTGGCCATTCATGGACTGCTCAGGGAACTGCTGGAGCAGTGAAGCTGCCACAATGCTGGAGCCAGCACAGTGGCAGAAACTGTGACAATGCTGGGAGCCCCATGGGAGGTAATTGTGAAAAACAAGGTCAAATATGTTTTTCTTCTGTGTGATGATGCCAAATTTTGTTTCACCACATTGCTATAAAGTGCATTTGGAAGCTTTGTTGCATTAAAGGCAATATCTAAATGGATATTATTGTAATCTCATTTTGAAATGGCCCTGCCTTGAGGTTTCAGACCATCAAGCAAACAATAATTAACATATCCTTCTGCAGTTGTACAGGGCCCTGGTGAGACCACACCTGGAGTATTGTGTGCAGTTTTGGTCTCCTAATTTGAGGAAGGGCATTCTTGCTATTGAAGGAGTGCAGCGTAGGTTCACGATATTAATTCCCGGGATGGCGGGATTGTCATATGATGAAAGAATGGAGCGACTGGGCTTGTATTCACAGGAATTTAAGATGAGAGGGGATCTTATAGAAACATATAAAATTATTAAAGGATTGTACACGCTAGATGCAGGAAACATGTTCCCGATGTTGGGGGTGTCCAGAACCAGGGGCCACAGTTTAAGAATACGAGGTAGGCCATTTAGAACGGAGATGAGGAAAATCTTTTTCACACAGAGAGTTGTGAATTTGTGGAATTCTCTGCCTCAGAAGGCAGTGGAGGCCAATTCACTGGATGCATTCAAAAGAGAGTTAGATGGAGCTCTTACGGCTAGCGGAATCAAGCGGTATGGGGAGAAGGCAGGAACGGGGTACTGATTGTGGATGATCTACATGATCACATTGAATGGCTCAAAGGGCCGAATGGTCTACTGCACCTATTGCCTATGTAAGTATGTATATTATTTTGAGATCTATGCACTATCTGAAATACGAAATGGGTGAATTTGTCAATCAATGAACCTTTCTTTCAAATCTAATTTATTGATTATTTTTATGTCCACCTGCTTTTGAATTTTTAGAGCACTTTTTGTAATTTCAGGATATCCCAAGGGCTTCACTGCCGATAATTTCTGATCTGCTGTAATCATTTTGTAATAGGAAGAAAATGGCAGTCAGCTTTCATATTGAGGTCCCACTATTAGCATTTGGTTGCACTGTTGTGATGGTATTTGTTGAAGATTTAAGAGTGACCAGGCTATTGATCCTGCTCAAAATAGTGCCTGGCGATTTTTATTCCCATCTGTGTGAGGAGGTGGAACCTCAGATTAAGATCTGCAATAGGTGGCTGTCTGGATGCAATCAGAAAGGTTAAATTGTACCCAGGTTTCAGTGCACACCAGTTAACATTCAAGATTCAAGAGAGTTTATTGTCATGTGTCCCTGATAGGACAATCAAATTCTTGCTTTGCTTCAGCACAACAGAACATAGTAGGCATGACTACAGAACAGATCAGTGTGTCCATATACCATTATATAAATATATACGCACGTGAATAAATAAACTGATAAAGTGCAAATAACAGATAATGGGCTATTTAACTTCGGAGTCACGTTAGTAACTACGTGAAGAAGACCTGTCAGGGCGCATGCGCATCATTACATCATTCGCATTGGCGCACGAACAGCGGGAGGACAGAGCTCCTCCCGTGGTAAGTACTTTTAGAGTAATTTTAAAGAGTTTTAAAGTGAGAAACTTAGCTGGAGTAAAAAAGTATTTTTTTTGTGGTGCTCTGTTTTTTTATTATTACAGGCAGCACCATGATGAAGATGACCAGGGGGAGGGCAGTAGCAGGTAAAGCATAGGAGAGCCACGGGAATGCGGTCTGTCAGCGGCTGCCTCGTACCCCTGCACAGTCGGCGACCGGGAGCGGGGCGACTTCAGACTGAGTGCTAAAAAGCACCAAAGCCAACGCCTGTCGGGCGTAAGGCACGGGGAAGTCTGGGAGGCCTTCGGACTCAATTGAGTCGGGCCACAATGAGCCTGTACGGGGCTGGAGACATTTTTAAACGGTTTTCCCAAATGGAGCACCTCATCCAGAAACGCACACTCCGGGGAGGAGTCGTGTGGGCGGTAGGCTGCAGAAAGGCCATGCCGGCAGCACCTGGTAGAGGGCTGCTTAAAGCACCCTCATGCACGAGGTGAGTGCAGAGGGTCAGCTAAGTTCTGACCCCGACTCTGACGGACACTTTGTTGAATAGCAAAGAACGGCCGTCGTCAGAGGTCCATTCTCTGGCAGCACGATTCGCTGTCCCGTCAGAGTATGGAATGCCACTGGGAAAGTGAAGACGGCCGTTGTCAGAGTTCCCATCTCTGGCAGTACGATTCGCTGTCCAGTCAGAGTCTGGAATCACCAAGAGACGGGGTAACTGCGAGTTGCTGAAGGTGCCAGCAGTGAACCGGGTGATATGGAGCCAGATGGGCGTGGGCGTGCAGTGCCCAGGAGATGAAGCTGCAGAGAATCCTGAAATTACTTGGCTCAGGAATCACGGCGTTTGCGAGAATGGTGGATGGAGGGCATGTGTCGGAGACGCAGCATGACGTACTAGGGTTGCTTTGTAGCACCCATTTTTGAGATAAATTGTCTCAGGGAAAGTGCCATTCGGCCCACCATTAATTCCAAGATTGCAGTATTTTTCCAGCCTAGCAACATACAGCCGGCAAACCTACTCTTCGGAGAGGACCTCGCCAAGAGTGTCAAGGACATGGATGACGAGGCAAAGACGGTGGGCTTGATCAAGCCACCCGCAGTCGACAAGTTTCCAAAAAAGAAAGTACCCCGACAAACGAAGCGGGAACATGGTCAAACATTGGCTTTCCCGCCAAGGAGCCGGGGACAACGTCATCCACCAGGTACCAAGGAGGTAGGTGGGCCTGGTTCTCAGGTGCACATATCAAATGTGACACAACTTAAATCTGGGGTACATTACATCTGTTTCTGGGATGAATGGAAGCAAATTACCTTAGCTCTGTTTATACAGAGTGTTATTCAAAGGTTTCGAATGGATTTCAATCCAAATTGTGATTTGCACATTCAGCATGTTCTTGGGAGAAATATTCAGTTTTCATTAACAGAACAGATGGATGTTCAGACTGCGCTTGCAAGCTTATGTGATAAAGGTGTAATGGTAAAGTTGGTTCACCAACCCCATCAATTTATGTCTAATATTTTCCCAGGCCAAAAAAGGATGGGGGATGTAGTATAGACATTGTAAGATGGAATTGTCACTGCCAAACAACTGGGTCAAGAGGATGCTATATGGCGACTATAGACCTTAAAGATGCGCATTACTCAATGTCTGTTTATTTGCAGGATAAGGATATTTGAAATTCACCTGGATGGATCAACTATGGCAACAAAATTGTTAAAACCTATAATAGGCATGCTGAGAGGCCAGGGTCAGGTGCTCATGGCTTATCTCGATGATATCTTGATCACAGGGGTATCCAAGAGAACAGCTGAAGTAACAGGTGGTAGTTGTTAAATCCAATTTTCAAAGATTGGGCATTATTCATCCAGAGGAATCCGAATTAACACCTGACTATTTGGGTCACAATTCATTCAATTAAGTGACTCTGCCCAGGGAAAAAAGGGTAGAGCTAATTGACAGGTGTATCAAGCTAATGGAGGCATTA
This sequence comes from Malacoraja senta, assembly GCA_038087875.1. Lineage (NCBI taxonomy): Eukaryota > Metazoa > Chordata > Chondrichthyes > Rajiformes > Rajidae > Malacoraja > Malacoraja senta. The sequence goes on from CM075977.1 coordinate 230,784,092, forward strand.
AGGTTACGTTCGGGTCATTATAATAGACCTATGCAGTTATCAGTAAAGGCTATTTCTGATTTGCAATGGTGGATTCACCATGTGTCCAGAAGTTATAGCAAGGTAATGCTTGACCAGCCTTCCATGATTTTGCAGATGAATGTCAGTGCACTCTGGTGGGGTGTCACGGATACGAGTTTCAGCTGTGGAGGCAGATGGACTGAGCAAGAGGCATCGCTTCTGCAGACATGGGCAATTAACTATTAAGAGGCTTATTGCTCTAACAATTGTAATCTGCATGTTCAGTTTTCAGATTGACAATACTACGCAAGTGGCATATATATTAATCACATTGGTGGAATCAAGTCGGTATTTTGTGACAGATTGGCTAATCAAATTTGGGTCTGGTGCATTGAAAAATATATTTCAGCTATTTATCTACCAGGTAGATTCTACATAGTAGCAGACGCCAAGTCACGAATTTTCCATGACAACATAGATTGGATGTTGAACCAGGAGGTGTTCAATAGTATAGTACTTATATATGAATGCCAGATATCGATTTGTTTTGCATCAAGGTTCAACCATCAGCAGCCTAAATAGGTTTCATGGGAACCAGACCAGGTGGCAGTTGCAATTGATACTTTGACGTTACATTGGGGTGGTATGTTTTATATATTTTCCTACCATTTTGCCTAATAGGTCGGAGTCTGCAAGAAATCAAGCACGATGCCGCTTTGGGGGTGCTTGTAATACCTAATTGGCCGAATCAAGCATGGTTCCCTTTGATGTTACAGTTAGGGATCCAACCTCTTTTTGGTGGTTCCCAAGCGTAGGAATTGACTGGAGCACCTGCTAACACGGGAAAATCATCTGTTATGTGATAGTATTGACTTGTTAATTTGCAGGTTTTAAGAAGGCCATACCTGGAGCAAGGACTGTCTGGGTGAACAGTGGACATGCTCACTGTAGCCTGGAGAAAGAGTACTCAAAAGGGGTATATTACTTATGTAAAAAAAAAATTTAAAAATGGGAGCAATATTGTGTACAAAATAATATTGACTATAGTACTGCAGGTATTGTGGATATTTTAGAGTTCCTGTTGACTACGATGATGAGGGGCTCAGTTATAGCACCATTAATACAGGTTTAAGTGCTTTGTCCTTGTATGGTTTTGATGGGGTCAGGAAAGATCCTATTGGGTTTCATCATATCAGAGCTGGATTGATGAAAGGAATTTCAACTGTAAACCTCCTAAACGCAGGTATATGACGATCTGGGATGTAAGTGTGGTCCTCAAGATGCTTCGACAGTAGGTTCCTGTCATGTCTCTGAATTTGCCAAACTAATCATGAAAGTGGTTATGCTCATGGCATTGGTTCAGCATAGCAAGTGCAGAGTTTGCAAAAGCTTCTGCTAGACAGGATGGAAGTTGCTGAAGAGAATGTTATGTTATATATTTGCGTCCTGCTCAAACAGAGCAGGCCAGGTGTCACAGGTTTGTTAAAATTGTGTTTCAGCATAATCTACTGATCTATGTTTATGTGTGATGGCACATTTATTTTCATTATATTGAAGCTATAAAGACCTTAAGAAATGTGGAAACAGCATTGTTTATTAGTTACATGTAGCCACATAGGAGAATGTCAGTGCAGACTATCTCAAGGTGGTTTAAAGCAAATGTTGATTCAGGCAGGTATTAACACTGAAGTGTATATATCCTTTTCCACTAGTGCAGCAGCAACGTCGTCGGCTAGGGCGATGGATGTTCTCATCGGCCATATTTTTACAGGTGCCGGGTGGTGAAATGAATTGTTTACATTTTTTTTACTATCGGCTGATTGCCGATCGGCGAGAGGCTGTTTGCAAATTCAGGATTAAGTCCTGTTTAGTTTCCCCTGGGATAGAGGGGTTACTGGTTGATTTGATTATTCAAATCAATTGTTACTGCATGATATTCACATTTCATGTTTAACGCATTATTTATATTTTCTCATCGAAAGTCAATCAATGCAGTGAGAAGCCGGGATTTGGATCTGCGGCATAAAATCACAGAGCTTTGAACCCTTCACGTAGTCACTAACGTGACTCCGACGTAAAATAGTAAGATTAAACGAGAACTTACCAAGTTTGAAGTTTGATCTTTATTTTATGAGGAGTTACGTTGGTGATTACGTGCCCGCCACGCCCAACCCTCTCTCATAAAAATGGTCATATGGTAGTTCTCATGTTGCTCATCTTAATATGTTACTTCAAATATTGTGTTATCTGTGATTTCATACCGCTGCTTTGAAGATTGACGCGCATGCGCCCTGACGGGTCTTCTTCACGTAATCACTAACGTAACTCCTCATAAAATAAAGATCAAACTTCAAACTTGGTAAGTTCTCGTTTAATCTTACTATTAATGTTCAGAGTTTTGTCCGAGCCAAGTTTAATAACCTGATGGCTGTGGGGAAGTAGCTATTCCTGGACCTGGTCGTTGCAGTCTTCAGGCTCCTGTATCTTCTATCTGAAGGTAGCGGGGAGATGTGTGTGTGGCCAGGATGGTGTGGGTCCTTGATGATGCTGGCAGACTTTTTGAGGCAGCGACTGCGATAGATCACCTTGATGGAAGGGAGGTCAGAGCCGATGATGGACTGGGCAGTGTTTACTACTTTTTGTAGTCTATTCCTCTCCAGGGCGCTCAAGTTGCCGAACCAAGCCATGATGCAACCGGTCAGCATGCTCTCTACTGTGCACCTGTAGAAGTTCGAGAAAGTCCTTCTTGACAAACCGACTCTCCGTAATCTTCTCAGGAAGTAGAGGCGCTGATGTGCTTTCTTAATAATAGCATCAGTGTTCTCGGACCAGGAAAGATCTTCAGAGATGTTGATATAAACGGGACTGTGGGTCCCCATCCTACTCCTTCCAAAGTCCACAATCAGTTCCTTGGTTTTGCTGGTGTTGAGGGCCAGGTTATTGTGCTGGCACCATATGGACAGTCGCTCGATCTCTCTTCTATACTCTGACTCATCCCCATCAGTGATACGTCCCACAACAGTGGTGTCGTCAGCGAACTTGATGATGGAGTTCGCACTATGACTGGCTACGCAGTCATGAGTATAGAGTGAGTACAGCAGGGGGCTGAGCATGCAGCCTTGAGGTGCTCCCATGCTGGTTGTTATCGAGGCTGACACATTTCCACCAATACGAACAGACTGTGGTCTGTGAATGAGGAAGTCAAGGATCTAATTGCAGAGGGATGCGCAGAGACCCAGTTCTGCGAGTTTGGTAACCAGTTTGGAGGGGAAGATTGTATTAAATGCCGAGCTGTAATCAATGAATAACAGCCTGACATATGAGTTTTTGTTGTCCAAGTGGTCCAGAGCGGAGTGGAGGGCCAGCGAGATCGCATCCACCGTTGATCTGTTGTGGCGGAATGCAAACTGCAGTGGGTCCAGGTTTTTGTCGAGGTAGGAGTTGATTTGCGCCATGATCAACCTCTCAAAGCACTTCATCACCACAGGCGTTAGTGCCACTGGTCGATAGTCATAAGCCTGAATGCCTCATCTCCTGTGAATCAGCTCTACCAGCAAGTTAAATTGGAATGTAATTAGAACAGAACCAACTGGGCCTCGAGTTGTCAATTTGCATAAAAAAAGTATTCCCCTTCAGCGTCAGGCTGGAGACAATAAGGTATGTAGCTATTATGTATGTAGCAATAAGGTATGTAGCTATTATATTAAAATAACTTTGTAAATTTACATTACTTCTGCCAGCTTCATTTGAGGGCACATGATTGGATATCTGCCCTTCTTGTACTCCAACCTTGCAAATTCTTGCCATGAGCAACATATCACAATTACAAGCTGAAGCCCCACTTTGGAGGAATTGAAGGCGATGAGTGAAGAGTAAAAGGTTGCTTGAGGAAAGTTAGCATAAATTTGTGATGTGGAAGTCTCTTACTAATTTGATTGACGTTTTGAAGGAGGTGACCAGGTGGAGGGAATATAATTGATGTAGCCTACCTGAATTTCAATAAGGACTTTGAGAAGGTTCAATATGGGAGATCAGTTCACAAGGCTAGAGCCCATAGGATCCAGGGCAATCTGGCAACTTGGATGCTGCCCGGCCAGTGAGCTACTCCAGCACTTTGTTTTGTTCTGGTTCCTTGTGTTTTTAGTTGGTGTGACATTAGGAAATAGGATGATGGTGGGAGGAAAAGTATAAAGGTTATTTTTGTAATTGCAAACCTGTTGCCAGTGATGTACATAGGGATTGGTGTTGAAATCCCTGCTGTTTGTTATATACATTTTAGAATCTGGATGTGAATGTAGGTGGCATGAATAACTGAGAAAACACCATACTGCAGCATCCTTAGTCAGGATAGAACCAGGGTCTTTGGCGCTGCAAGGCAGCAATTGTACCATTGTGCCACTGTGCTGCCCTTTAAAGGAAACACATCTACACTGAATAGGTGGGCACTAACAAGTTCAGAAGAACAGAGGGACATTAGTGCGCAACTATCCTTGGGTAGATAAAGTGGCAAGAAGGCACATGGAATACATGCCTTCATGAGCGTGTCCATGAATATAAGCAAAACAAAGTGCTGGAATAATTCACCGGGTCAGGCTGCTCTAGAGAGAACCGACTGAACTGCTACCATCTTTGCCCCTTTGAAATGTCTGAGAATTTTTTTTTGTAACCTAGGAGTTGCACTTTCTGAGCAGAGCTGTGGAGGCAGAGACTGGCACAACTATGCCTATAGTCCATCATTGCCATCCCATGAACTGTCCCTCTTCAACCGAGCTTCATCACCTGCCAAATGTTGTAGCTCAAGGATCCTTGATGGATTTTAAAATGGTTCCCCACGATTTATGCAATGGGTCAAGGGCATAGACGTTTAAGGTCTTGCTAATGCTTATCCTCCTTTCATGGCTCTGCAACTTGTGGACTGAAGCTTGAGATCACTTTCCAGCAATTTGTAGGTGGCCAGTAATGTCCTTGGTGAATCAGAATTGGCAGACAACCAGCTCCAAAAATGTAATTTATTTTTAACCTTTCACAATCTGTCACAGGATACTCATGTACAGGGTGTTGTCTTTTCATGTGGCATTTAATTCCTTGTTATTTTATTCTCCTGGTCATAATTGTAGACTCTATCCTTCTCCTCCAGCATTGGAAAGGTCAGCGGCACAGATCCAAGATAATCTCCGGCTCTTTCCAAATATCGTTATCTTTCTGGTCAGGTTTGAGGATTCATTTAACAGATCATCAACTTGATTTGTTGATGGATGTTCTCTCTACAGATGCTGCCTGACCTGACTATCTCCAGGAATCTTTGCTTTTATTTGAGACTTGGTTTATCGTTCATCAATGGGTTTGTGCTGGACATGTGAACATTGGTCAAGTCTTCCATGAGACTTGGTCACAATATGAGATCCCCTTGAAAAAAGTTCCATTGATGGGCGGATGTGTCTTTTAGCATTGAATGTCTAGCCTATTTTGAAGGTTGTGGATTATTTGGATGCCTAGTTAATAGATGGAGTTAACAGATCAGGAGACTTGTCCTTTGATGTAAAGACTGTAACCTACTTACACCCAAATATCCACGATGGTTGTTTGTACCCAGGTCATAAATTTATTTGACCACAAGTTGAGTGAGCCATTCCTCAATTGTGCGCTGAAGCAGCAGCTACTTTAGGGCTGCATCGAGGTGACTCCGGTAGATGGTTTCCACATGTATTCCCTGGACATGTGCTGTTAATTCAGGTTGAGCCAAGTGACCCATGTTGGTGCAACATTCTCTCTACTCCACCACTGGATTTTATGTGGGGTGTGGCACTGAAGATCTGCCTCTGATGTCTAGGTTAGTCAGACCTAAGGTAGGATTCAGATTAATTCATATGAATGGGACTTACCAACCTAAAGAATTGGTAGAAAATTATAAGGGTTGGGAGCCAGAAGTTGTTGTGCATGTGGGCACAAACAATGTCGGGAAGAAGAGGAATGAGGTTCTGCAACATGAGTTCAGAGAGTTAGGAAAAGGCCGAAAAGCAGGACTTCTAGGGTGGTTATCTCTGGTTTGCTTCCAGTACCTCGTGCTGGTGAGGGCAGGAACAGGGAGATAGGGGATCTGAATGTGTGGCTGAGGGGCTGGAGCAGGGAGCAGGGATTTAGATCTATAGACCACTGGGATCTCTTCTGGGGTAGGGGTGACCTGTTCAAAAGGGATGGGTTACACCTCAATGGGAGGAGGATCAACATTCTGGCAGGCAGGATTGCTAGTGCTGCACAGGTGGGTTTAAACTAAAAAGCAGGAGGAGTTGACAAATTGGGAGTATAAGGATGGAGTTAAAGGGACAGAGAGTACAGGAAAGGTTTACGAAGGACACCCGAATTAATGGGACGGAAGGTTCAAGAAGGGATAAGAGAGTAAGGTCAGGTGAAATAGGAACCGGTGTGAGAGGGAAGGTGAATATCGAAGTTAAAGTGTTGTATATGAATGAGCGAAGTATAAGAAATAAAGTGGATGAGCTTGAGGCTCAGTTCAAAATTGGTAAGTATGACGTTGTGGGAATTGCAGAGACATGGCTGCAAGAGGATCGGAGCTGAGAACTGAATATTCAGGGGTATACGTCCTATCAAAAACACACAGGTGGGCAGAGGGGGTGGGGTGACTCTGTTGGTAAGGAATGAAATTCAGTTCCTTGCGAGGGGCGACATAGAATCAGAAGATGTAGAGTCATTGTGGATAGAACTGAGACATTGTAAGGGTAAAAGACCCTAATGGGAGTTATCTGCAGGCCCCCAAACAGTAGCCTGGAGATAGGGTGCAAGTTGCATCAGGAAATAAAATTAGCATGTAACAAAGGTAATGCTATAGCGGTTATGGGAGATTTCAACATGCAGGTAGACTGGGAAAATCAGGTTGGTACTGGACCCCAAGAAAGGGAGTTTGTAGAGTGCCTCCAAGATGGTTTCCTAGAGCAGTTTGTACTGGAGCCTACCAGGGAGAAGGCAATTCTGGATTTAGTGTTGTGTAATGAACCGGATTTGATAAGGGAACTCAGGATAAAGGAACCATTATGAGGTAGTGACCATAATATGATAAGCTTTAATCTGCAATTTGGAGGGAGAAGGTAAAATCAGAAGTGTCAGTATTACAGTTGAACAAAGGGGACTATGGAGGCATGAGAGAGGAGCTGGCCAAAGTTGACTGGAAAGAGACCCTAGCAGGGATGACAGTGGAACAACAATGGCAGGTATTTCTGGGAATAATACAGAAGGTGCAGGATCAGTTCATTCCAAAGAGGAAGAAAGATTCTAAGGGGAGTTAGAGGTGACTGTGGCTGACAAGGCAAGTCAAGGACAGTATAAAAATAAAAGAGAAAACGTATAACATAGTAAAGATGAGTGGGAAGCCAGAGAATTGGGAAACTTTTAAAGAACAACATAAGTAACTAAAAAGGCAATACGGGGAGAAAAGATGAAGCATGAAGGTAAGTTAGCCAAGAACATAAAGGAGGATAGTAAAAGCTTCTTTAGGTATGTGAAGACAAAAATCTTATTTAAGACAAATTTGTGTCCCTTGAAGAGAGAAACAGGTGAATTTATTATGGGGGAACAAGGAAATGGCAGAAGAGTTGAACAGGTACTTTGGTTCTGTCTTCACTAAGGAAGACACAAACAAGCTCCCAAATGTACTAGAGGACAGAGGACCTAGGATGATGGAGGAACTGAAGGAAATGGTGTTGGGTAGACTGATGGGACTGAAGGCTGATAAATCCCCAGGGCCTGATGGTCTGCATCCCAGGATACTCAAGGAGGTGGCTCTAAAAATCGTGGACGCATTGGTGATCATTTTCCAATGTTCTATATATTCTGGACCAGTTCCTATAGATTGGAGGGTAGCTAATGTTATCCCACCTTTCAAGGAAGGAGGGAGAGAGAAAGCAGGGAATTATAGACCAGTTAGCCTGACATCGGTGGTGGGGATGATGCTGGAGTTGATTATCAAAGATGTAATAGAGGAGCATTTGGATAGCAGTAACAGGATCGGTCCGAGTCAGCATGGATTTACGAAGGGGAAATCATGCTTGACAAATCTTCTGGAATTTTTTGAGGATGTAACAAGTAAAATGGACAAGTAGAGCCAGTGGATGTAGTGTACCTGGACTTTCAGAAAGCCTTTGATAACGTACCACACAGGAGATTAGTAGGCAACATTTGAGCACATGGTATTGGGGGTAGGGTATTGACATGGATAGAATATTGGTTGGCATACAGGAAACAAAGAGTAGGGATTAACGGGTCACTTTCAGAATGGCAGGCAGTGAGTAGTGTGGTACTGCAAGGCTCAGTGCTGGGACCGCAGATATTTACAATATACATTAATGATTTAGATGAAGGAATTAAAAGTGACATTAACAAATTTGCAGATGACACAAAGCTGGGTGGCAGTGTGAACAGTGAAGACGATGCTATGAGGATGCAGAGTGACTTGGACAGGTTGGATGAGTGGGCAGATGCATGGCAGATGCAGTATAATGTGGATAAATGTGAGGTTGTCCACTTTGGAGGCAAGAACGGGAAGGCAGATTATTATCTGAATGGTGTCAGGTTAGGAAAAGGGGAAGTACAACGAGTCCTGGTGTCCTTGTCACTGAAAGTAAGCATGCAGGTACAGCAGGCAGTGAAGAAAGCTAACGAGAGGCCTTCATAACGAGAGGAGTTGAGTATAGGAGCAAAGAGGTCCTTCTGCAGTTGTACAGTGCCCTGGTGAGACCACACCTGGTGTATTGTGTGCAGTTTTGTTCTCCTAATTTGAGGAAAGACATTCTTGCTATTGAGGGAGTGCAGCGTAGGTTCACAAGGTTAATTCCCGGGGTGGTGGGACTGTCATATGCTGAGAGAATGGAGCGGCTGGGCTTGTATTCGCTATAATCTAGAAGGCTGAGAGGGGATCTTATTGAAACATATACGATTATTAAGGGATTGGACAAGCTAGAGGCAGGAACCATGTTTCCGATGTTGGGGGTGTCCAGAACCAGGGGTCACAATTTGACAATAAGGGGTAGGCCATTTAGAACTGAGATGAGGAAAAACTTTTTCACACAGTTGTGAATTTGTAGAATTCTCTGCCTAAGAAGGCAGTGGAGGCCAATTCACTGGATGCATTCAAAAGAGAGTTAGATAGAGCTCTTAGGTCTAGCGGAATCAAGGGGCATGGGGAGAACGCAGAAACGGGGTACTGATTGTGGATGATCAGTCACGATCACATTGAATGGCGGTGCTGCCTTGAAGGGACGAATGGCCTACTCCTGCACCTATTTTCTATGTATTTATAAGCTTAACTATTTTATTGTTTTTCTGTTCGTGCAAAAGAGACATCCATATGCTGTTATTAAGGCTCAGACTTTGACTGCTCCCATCTAGCTTTTTGTCAAGGATTAATAGGCATTTTGAGGTTAAGGTCCAGACACTGTTGAGACCATGTTACACTGCCCAACTCTCTGACGGGGAAGCTCGTGACACTTGGGCCTCAGCATTTGGATCAGATTGGTGTGGGAGAAGATGGCCAAACATCACTTTACTCCACCAGGTCTTTGGGTGCTGTGGTCTGGTATGAACTCCATGCCATCAAACTTTTGCATTAAGACTGACACCTGTGGTAGATGCTTCAACAAAATCACACACTCACTCACTCTCTGCCTAATGTGCCTTAGGCATATAGGGCAGCAACGAAGGTCCTCCACTCAGTAGTGTTGATTCCTTCAGTTGCTGTTTCTGTAACATATTTGTTTTACAAGACAGGGTTGTTAGCCCTGTGCTCAACCTCCAACCTGGAGGCCCAGTGGATCGTTCTTCGTCTCGCCTCTACCCTTCGACCTGTCCAGCATGGGAGACCCTAACAGGGGACGAATCTCCCACTGGCATAGCTCTAGGGGTCACTGAGACACACAAGCTCCCCGACCACGACAAGGTTGCAATCCAATGGGGAGTCAACAAAATCAGTGGGACCTTTATTACGAAAACACCTTATCAACAATGCCATTCTGTAACCTCAAATCTGAATTGTCTTATTATTTTGAATGGAATGATCTGGTCACTTGCCGTTGTGTGATTAATTGCATCGATCGCACAAATTAATGTGCGTGGGTGGGTTTGAAGCAAAAGTGGAGGACATGAAGGACATGAGGATCATTGCAAAAGCTGACATTTTAACGTTTCTGTTTCCTGGCAAAGCTGATGTCTCAAAATAAATATCAGTAAAGTACAGACTGTGGACAACTTGCGTAAGGTGCTGTACACCGCATGGTAAAGTTAAAATAACCTCTGCATTCCAGGACACATTATTCATTAGTTCAAATGTGTATTTGTCAATAATATAAGCCAATCTGAGGTTTCAAATGTATTTCAAAGAAGAATCATGTAAAATATTCATCCACCAATTTTATTTCTAATCTTAAATGTTTTGTTAGAGACCATTGGCTATGTGTGTTCAGAAGGACTTTAAACAAAGTTCTTGTTGAAGAATGGTTGAAAACATTCTATATGTTAATCATGCCTTTTATACTGGAAATATTATCTATACTATAAAGGTTGTATGTGCTGTGGAAGCTGGATGAAAGTGGAACAGAAGGGTACTACAGCAATTGGATAAGACATTTTATTATGCTACTAATGCTAAGATGCTTTCCAGGTATTTGCCTGGTGAATATTTAATAATGAACCACACATAAATATTAGGAAAATTGACAGGGCAGGAGAAGGCCATGTGATCTCTCGTTTATTATGACATTTTGTATGATCATGGCTGGTTTTTCCTGCAGCCATTACTTTGTATTACATTTCACTTCCTTGTTTATCAAGTAACTATTTAATACCTACTTAAAAATATTCATCTTCAAACTGCCCTTTGCAGAAAAGGGCTTGTGATTACCTACGAGAAAAAAAAGCCCCACCTTGTTACAAGGGAACAGGTTCAAGGATCTGACTAGTAGAACAGAAAAAAAGGCACACTCGTCTGTTAAGCTATAAATCAGTTTTATTGGCATGAGAGAGAACAAAAACAATACTTATGTCAGTATGCGCAGGGGCCTGTTTTACAGCAGCACTCCTCCCTCTCTCTCGGCCTCCGTCCACGGTGCCGATCGCAACCCAGCCCGTCGGTGAACCCTCTAGTCAAGAACTACCTCACAGCGCTACAGACTTGCGGCATGAATGTAATACACGGCACTGCCAGTTTGGCGCACAAATTTTTAAACGGAGCGCTGTCAGCGTGGAGATTTAAACAAAGAGCTGACGGCTGCAGTGCTATGGGTTCTAAATTTAGCGCTAATGGCCACAGAGCTAAGGGCTTTAAACATAGCGCTATGGCCACAGCGCTATGGGTCATAGACTCTTTGGGCAAAATTCTCATATAACATTCGACCCCTCAAACAGACTGGTTACCGTTACATCCGGCCCGCAGGTGTCACCTCGTTACATCTGGCCCACAGGCGTCACCTCGTTACATCCGGCCCGCAGGCATCACCTCGTTACATCCGGCCCGCAGGCGTTGCCTCATTACATCCGGCCCGCAGGCGTTACCTCGTTACATCTGGCTCGCAGACGTCACCTCGTTATATTCGGCCCATGGTCTTTAGCAAAGTCCACGCGGTCGTGATGCCAATTTGCACATACAACGCAGTAATATAATTGCCAATAAGATAGTCCCCATGGTCAGTCCTCAGTGCACCACTGTTGTCCACCAGATTCCAAACATCCCAAAAAGCCACCATCCTCCCGGGGGGTTGTAGTCGTGGTACCGTTCTCTGACCCTTCGAATCTTCTCCACGGCTTCCAGGGTGTGGTCAGTGAGGTTGGTGATATTCTCTGAATCATCTGGAATACAAGTACAGCACTCTCGCCCGATCATAGCACGTGGCCCCATTCTCAGCCAGGATGAAGTTTAGGGCCATGCGGTTCTGTAGCGCTACGGTGTGAATGGCCTCTTTTACCCCACTCAGGGCGTCTGCCGTCTCGTTGGTTATTTCTCCCATGGCTGAAGCCATGGTAATCATTTCCCGTGCTAGCTTCACAGTACCATAGGAGGGAAATGCGAAAGCCCAAAACCTCTCAGCCTCTGTAATAACCCGTTCCACATGTCTTTGCCAGGGGTATGAGGGTAAGGACGGCAAGTGTCTCAGGTGGGGCACCATATATGCCAGGTAACAACAGCCCTCCAGGGCATTGGTCTAGCCCAAGCCCTGAAGTACACCCCTGACATTCCCGGGAGCCAGGACTAGGCCCACAGGCCACACACCCAGGAGGTTCCATTAACCGGGCGTGGGGGAGCCATCGTGGTGTATATTGTACAGGTACTCTTACCCAGGGAAGGGCCCGTCCCCTCATAGTTACAATGACAGGTGCTATTTACTGGACTCGTCGGCCCCAGTTAGGCGGAAGCGGGGCTTCCTTCCCACATGAGTGTGGTTGAATGGCGGAAGGTACCACCCGTCAAAGCAGTGACACTGGCAATCAAGGGTGGTTCGGTGGCAGTTCTTGCCGCACTATTCCTGGTCTCGTTACAAAAAAGACCACGCGGACAATTGTTTGATATGATTTAAGGGACTGCCCACAGTGGGATGCCCACAATGTGTGTACGCACCCAGCTCGCTGAGATATTTAGCCGTTGGGTGAATTTATAGCTGAGGGTGAGTTTCGATTGGGCGATACATTAATGTAGGCCAAGGTGTCCACATTTATTCTGAACATCGCAAGCAACAGTATACCAACTTAATAATTCACCCATGTCATTCCTGACAATCACAGCGCCCGATACAATAGTGATATTGTATAGCTGGACCATTCAGTCCTGGTGATACAGCCTCAAACGCTGGGTGCTGGTCAGGTCCCAACACAAAGGCAGTCTTTTTCTGGGATAGCTGGTATAGAGGCCTTAAGATCATAGTGAGGTGGGGAATTTGCTGTCGCCAGTACCCAAGAAGATCCACAAGTCTTCGTGTCTCCACCTTTGAGGTGGGCACCGAGGCATTCGTGATCTTTTTCTTGGCCTTTTCTGGGAATTTCGCAGTGGCCCGAATGCCACTGTATACCCAAGAAAACAACATTCGGGATAGGTCCCTGGACCTTATCAGGGTTAATGTACCACCTGCGCTCCTTGAGCCGTATCATCAAGGCATCCAAGGCCTCGACTGTAACCCTAATCACTGTGGTTCCACCAGGTATGCGATACTGCTTGGTGTGAATCACCCTTGTGGGAGGCGGGACGACCAATGGTTCCCACTGGGCCTGTCCCACCAGCACAGTGGCTCGGGCAATGCCAAAGGTGAACCACCTTTTGCTGGTTTGTAAGGACCGGCCTCGCTGTTCATACCCAATATGCACTCGGGGGAGGGGGTAATGAGGACCGAAGTAGTCACAGGGGGCCCGCTTCCAATCGACATGGGAAGGGTGGTTTGTTGGGTGGTGATGAGGGTGCACCCTAGCCCCTCCACCAGTACCCTCGGTCCGTGTATCTTCCCGGGATCACCTGGGACTATGGTGGGTTCTGCTCCAGTGTGCACTAGGGTCAACCAGCACTGTACATTCACCCCCCCTCCCCCTCCCCCAATGTACTGCAACGGGTACATATGGCCTCAGGTCTCCCGGATGGGAAAGGGCTGCCGAATATATCTGCCGGGAGGCCTGGCCTCATCTCTATGGGAGCGGGTCAAGGGGTCTCCATCCATCAACTCCTCCCCCTGTGGATGCGACCCCATGGGTATAGCTTTCAAGAGAGAGCTAGATAGGGCTCTTAAAAATAGTGGAGTCAGGGGATATGGGGAGAAGGCAGGAACGGGGTACTGATTGGGGATGATCAGCCATGATCATATTGAATGGCGGTGCTGGCTCGAAGGGCCGAATGGCCTACTCCTCCACCTATTGTCTATCGCGACTGACCCTCTGTAGGGTGTCAGGGGAGGGTTGAGAGATGTCCTCCATCCATCTTTCCGGATGACGTTGGCTCCTTTCTCCCCAGACTCGTTCGTCTTCCCCTGACAGTGATCTTTCCACAAAGCATAGATGGCGGGAGTGGGTATCCCATCCACCCTCTTCCTCAGGACCCCGGCCCTCAGCAAAGCCATTAACGTCTCCTTATGGCTGAGACGGGGGCTGAGAAGAAATGTCCCCCGGTCCCCATTTCAACCATGTTCTATCTTACGTACCTGGCTACTGTAAGGACCTGCCACATGTTCCAGCCCCTCCAGGAGAACTGGGGCCTTCCCCACATATTTGCCTACGGACGGTCCCAAACGAGGCAGAAGTATACCCTTCAAGTGAGGGGCCGCCGTTTTCACCAGGAATCCCACCATGGTGGAGGTTAGCGCTCGCTCCTCAGGGAATCCCAGCTGCCCATTACAAATGCCACTGATGAGTGCCCACTGTCTGAGAACACTGCTCCTCTCCTCCGCTGTGGACCACTCCTCTCTCGGCTTCAGGTCCCAATCCAGCAGAGGGGAACTTTCTCGCGATCGCTGCAGTGTTTAGCTGCCAGAGACTACGCTCCACTCCTCTATCCGACCGCATTGTATTATTTACCCCATAGTTGCTTGAGAGGCCCCCTAGTGCTGACTGTTCCCCATCTGATAACAATGTTCCATCTTCCCCCCCCCCCCATATCCCACATCCTTAATAGCCAGACTGCTAAGGATTTCCCCACCCTTTGGCAGACCCGGTCCCCCATTTCCACTAGTGCTTTATGTGGGAAATCCTGGGTAGAAACAGTGGTTGCCGAAGGACCCCCCTTTTCCTCCCCATTCCTCGTGTTTTCGACCAGGGTCATCATGCGGGTCGGCTGGGCCTGCTTCACTTCCCTTCCTTTATCTGAATAGGGGGCCAATGGGACGAGTGGTACATATGGGGACGGGGCAATTACAGGACCTTTGACCAACAATTCCTGTTGGTCATCCTCGCCATACCATATGTCCCCCTCCCACGTGTCCGGGCCCTCTCCCCTTCTTACCAAGGCACGGACCTTGACTGGGTCCGGAATCCAATTGGACCTTTGGGCTGCATCTTCTTGATTCACTTTTATTAATTTACATGCCATATCAAAGTTTTTGTCCTCCATTTCCTGGGCTCGAGTTTGTGCCCAACGAACAGAGTCGGCCATGCTTAAGCAACGTTGATTCAATTCCTCTAAATTTTTCTCTAATTCAATTATTCTCTGCCCTTTCTTCCCCATAGCCTCATGTTGGTTCCTACTTATGGTGGCTAGGAACCAGAAAGCCCCCCCGTTGACTCCCCCCTTTTTTGGGGAAATCCACTTTCCCGCAGCACAGTAACAAGATGGTAACGCAATGTAACATGTTGAGGATCGGTCTTGTCTGACCAGTCGACTGGCGTCCCATGAGCCGCCAGGAGATTAGCTAGAGCCCCAAATCCCTCAGTATTGCCCATCCACCCTGGAATGCGATACTCATCTGGACCGTTTGATTTATTTTTACGAAACATTTTTCTATTCTATTCGTCATATCCTGCCGTCTACGCCAAATGTTACAAGGAAACAGGTTCAAGGATCTGACTAGTAGAACAGAAAAAAGGCACACTCGTGTGTTTAGTTACAAATCAATTTTATTGGCACGAGAGAGAACAAAAACAATACTTGTCTCGGTATGCGCCAGGGCCCGTCTTACTGCAGCACACCTCCCTCTCTCTCAGCCTCCGTCCGCGGCGCTGGTTGCAACCCAGCCCGTCGGTGAACCCCTCTCGTCAAGAACTACCTCATGGCTTACCAGTGCCTGCCTTTATATAGGCAGAAATCAATTATTGAAATGACCGCCAGTAAGTCTTGGACAATAGCGCTGCTTTCAAATTCAAGCTACAACCAATGGCAGGGGATGGGGGGGGGGGGGGGGGGGTAAGTTCCAGGACCGCTGGGCTCCACAGGGTGTTCAATGCATTCTTGACAAGGAGTGTAAGATAATTGTACAGTAGTTTATTAAGGATATTTGTTTGTATTGTCTTATGGTGGTAGGATCTGGTTTGTTTTATTGTAGTGTAAT
Source organism: Malacoraja senta (assembly GCA_038087875.1). Classification (NCBI taxonomy): domain Eukaryota; kingdom Metazoa; phylum Chordata; class Chondrichthyes; order Rajiformes; family Rajidae; genus Malacoraja; species Malacoraja senta. The sequence continues at coordinate 230,800,108 of CM075977.1, forward strand.
ATTATTTTTTAATAATTGAATACATTTTTTGAATTTAAAAAAAAATGGCTGGGGACTGCATTCGAGCAAGCCGCTCCCCCCGCCCCTTTGGAAACAAAGCGGCATCAGCTGCAGACTGGCGTGCAAGGTAATACACAGTGCTACTGTCTTGTGGCATAAAGGCACTGCCAGTTTGGCGCTGTCAGGTTAGCCAGGGCTCGAAATTAGCGGTTGCCCGGGTGCCAATGACCACCCAAAGTGCCGCCGGGCAACCTAAATGCCGAGTCATTTTGCCCGGCTTGGCACTGCAGATACTGGTTTATACCGAAGATAGACACGAAAAACTGGAGTAACTCAGCGGGTCAGGCAGCATCTCTGGAGAAAAGGAACGTGACGTTTTGTGTCGGCGGCGGCTGTAGTGCGGAGTAAAGATACGGGGTGTGGGGTGATGAAGGGTCAGAGCGAATGACGGGCCCCGCACAGCAGCGGCCCCAACAACGACATCGGCTCCACATCCTCCTCTTCCCGCACCCCGCCCGCCCTGATAGTGATTGCTGCTTGCCAATCCGCTAACGGCGATAACCGCTTTCAAAACAAACCCTCCCGCACGCCGAGACTGGAAGGGGGGAGGGGGAGGCCCCCTTCCGCCGTCTGAAGCAGCTGCACCGCTCTGCCCTGCACCTTCTGTTGGCTGGCGGAGGAGGTGGCGAGGAGATCCCAACAGCCTCCCCCTTTGGCGGCGGCACTTGGCGGTGGACAGGGACGGCCAAGGCAGCGGGGCGATGATACCGTCCCTGTCCGATGGATGAGCACTAACCTTCCTTCCTCCCCACCTCCCCCCCTCTCTCTCGCTCTCTCGCTCTCTCGTACGCTCCCCTTATCCTGGGACCCCTCCTCACCACTGATCCCCATTCCTGCCTCTATTCAGTCCTCACTGACATACCCTGTGCTCCCCTCCCCATCTACCCCCCCCTACGCCCCCCCCATCTATCCATCCTGCACTGATCTCCCTATCCACCTCGCATTGATTCTCCTGCCACCTCCCCCCCCCATCCATCCTACACTGGTCTCCCAATTCATCCTGTACTCACCCCCTTTCCCATCCATCCTGCACTGCCTCCCCCCATTCATCCTTTACTGATCCCCTCGCTCATCCTGTACTGATCCCCCAATCCATCCTGTACTGATTCCCTCATTCATCTTGTACTGATCCCCTCATTCATCCGGTACTGAACTCCCCATTCGTCTGATGCCCCCTGTCAATCCCGTACTGACACACCCCATTCAACACCACTGACATCCCCCGCGCTCTCCCCTCACAATTTTACCTATTCCAACCAACATGCACTAATTCCCCTGCCTCAATCCATCCATCCCGCACCTCGCCTTCTCACCCCCCGCCCCCCCGACCCTAATGTGCTGAAAATGTCTTCAGAGCGAAAATTGACTATGTTTGATAACGGAATGCAATCAAATGTGTTTTAAATCCCAATGTTATTATATGATTTAATCCATAAAGATGGATTAATTAAATTGTGAACAGGTGAAACATTAAAACTGCAGTGTTCGATTGTCACTGCTACCGTTGACACGTTATTACAGAATACATTTTAACGGCAAATCAATGCTTTTAATATGGGGTATCAGTACTGTTATTTAATGAGCAACATTCACAACTATACATTGGATTTATCCAGGTTTTACTCCTACAGTCGGTCATATACATCACAAATTTGGTCAGGAAATATTTCAGTTGAAATTTTAACGTTAATTCTGAAGTGGGAATGATGGAAACAGCGTTTATCAATAATTTAAAAAGAATCTGGTGCATACAAACTGGGTATCTTCATTGCTGTTCACAACACATACATTTAATCTGAATGTCCGGTAATGTGGCATTTTGACACCTTTAAACATGTTACCAAAAGAACATTTGCTGCAGTTATGTCCTTTGGCCATCTCTTGTCAGTTAGTGTAATGTTTAACCTGTCAGATGGGTATAGTCGGTTTGAACAGCTATCATAAAATGCCTTTAGAAATTTCCATGCAACCTGTATATTTTGTTGTGGATAAATTGTGTGGGAAACGAGAGTGTTTCTGTACCAATAGCAATAACGACCTATGCTATGGCCATGTCATGATAATTTTCGGTCCTTCACAGAAAACATGCTTGCATCAATCTGTCGTGTGCATGCTTAAGCATATATGTTACCATGGTCCAGGATTTATTGACACAAGTTGATCATACGCTGAATAATCCAAGCACATTTTTGTTGGGAAGTGGAAAGAAATAATAGAAATTGCATTAATTGCAATGTGTAAAAGGAGTTGAGATACTGTATTGTAACTTTGCTGCATGTCATTGTGTTATATATCAATTCAATTCAATTTCAATTCAATTTGAGGGACAAATTTGTCATTTGGACCCCTTGAGGTCCAAACGAAATGTCGTTTCTGCAGCCATACAATACAAAACAAAGAAGACCCGAGCCACAACACAATTTACACATACATCCATCACAACGTTGTGATGGAAGGCAAAAATAACGTATCTCTCCACTGCACTTCCCCCCCCCGATGTCAGAGTCAAAGTCAAAGCCCCCGGCGGGCGATGGTGATTGTCCCGCAGCCATTAAAGCCACGCCGGGTGATGCAAGGTCGCGCACCGGGTCTTGGTGTTAGAGCCCCGGCGCTCGCCCGCAAAGTCCGGCAGCCATTCCAAGCCGCGCGGGGGGGATAAAGCCCCGCTCCAGGTGCTCCTCAACCCCGCAACTCGGGCGGGAGAAGTCGCCGCTGCGGAAGCCCCGAAAAGCAGTCTCCCACCAGGGGACCCGCGGGCTTCCAGTGTTGCCGTCCGCCAGACCCGCGGTTGTAGCCTCCGAATCTCCGGCGGTCGGGTCGCAGCAGCGATTGTCTCCACCACAGCTCCACCCGCTCCGGACTCGGCCAGCCCCGCGACGGTGAGTAGTGTCCGCAGCTCCACGGGAGCCCCAGGTCGTTCCTGCTGGAGGCCGCTCCACGTTGCCCAGCCCCAACGACAACGGAGACCCGACAAAGAAAAGGTCGGGTCTCCCGTGCAGCGGAAAGATTTTAAAGTTTCCCCCCCCCACCCCACCCCCCCCCCCACACACATACCCCGACAAAAAAAATAAAATAAAAACTACATAAAAACGAGACAAAAATAATAAAAAGACAGACGGACTGCAGAGGCCGCTGCAACGAAAAGTCGCGCCGCCCACGTTTTGATGTCTTGATTGGTGAATATGTCTTGATTGGTGAATATGTTTAGTTTGTGATTTTATTTGAAGCAGAAATAATATGTGAATGCTTCATTGAGCATAATTCCGACTGGTAACTATGCACTTCGTCCGAGCACATTATCGCACGCGTCATGCAAGTCGTCTTAAATTGACCACCTAGACTGTCATTTGGCAACCTAAAAAGCTGCCTAAGTTGCCCGGCTGGCAACAGGGAAAAATAGTTAAGTGAGAGCCCCGTTAGCGCATGGAGATTTAAACAAAGAGCTGTTGGCTGCAGCGCTATGGGTTCTAAATATAATGCTATCGGCCACAGCGCTATGCGCTTTAAACATAGTGCTATGGGCTTTAAATATAGCGCAATGGGGTTTAAACACAGCGCTATGGGTCATAGACTGTTCGGGCAAAATTCTAGTATAACACACCTTAAATGGTGAAACCCTTACTTTTAAACTGGTTCACAAGAGGACGTATCTTCTCTGCATTCATCATGTCAAGATGCTTCTGGATCTAGCATGCTTCAATCAAATCCCCTCGTCTTCTAAACTCTAACAGATGCAAGGCTAATCTGTCCAACCTTTCTTTATATCACACCCCACAGATTCCAGGTGTTTTTTCTGAATAAACCATGGAACTTCTTCCAATGCATTAAATAAGAAAACCAAAGTTGTACATGGTATTCCAAACGTGATTCCACCATGGCCTAAAGAACTTAAACGTTACCTCCCTCCTGCAGGATTTGATTCCTCTGGTAACAGGTAATAACAATCTTTGAATTTGCTTGCTGTATCTGCATACCATGGAAAGTTTATATCAATTGAAGCTCTCGCTCTCAATTTAGATGTTTCTGTCTGCCTTTACTTTGTATTCCAATTGTTTGTTTTTTGTCAATCATATATTTGAGCATCTGCACCTCATAGGCTTGCAATATCTTGGCACCTAGCTGATGTGGTTTGTAGATTTCCTGCCAAAATGAGCAATTTCATATTTTCTCATAATACATTTCATCAGATCTCTGATCACTCACTTATGCTACGTATATTCCTTTGTTGTCTCCATTGGCTCACTTCGCATCTTCCTTTCTTGCCTATCATTGCGCCATCAGCAAATTTAGAAATTATATCTTTGGTGCCTTCATCCAAATTCTTAAAATAATTTGTAAAATGTTGAGGCCACAACACTGATCCCTGTGACATACTGTACCATCTATTGCCAACCTAAAAAATACCCATTGATGCCTACTTTCAGTTCCCTGTTGGCCAGCTGATGTTTTATTGGCACAGTTACCAGTGAAATCATGAGCTAATATTTTCCGCAATAACCTTTGCAGCACCTTACTAAATGTCTTCAGGAAATCTAAGTTTAGCAGATTCATCAGGTTCCTCTATACTCCCAGCTTATGTACTTCCTCAAAGAACGTCAATAAATTGGACAAGCATGATTTCCCTTTAACAATACCATGTTGACTTTGCGTGATTATCTTGTATTTTTCTAAGCGTTCTGTTACAAGGCCTTTAATAATTGCTTCTTACGTTTTCCCTCTGACAGATATTAAGATTTTAATCCTGCTTTCTAATTTTTGAATCAGCGTTGCATTTGCTATTTTTCTATGTATCTCTGAACCATGTCTGAATCTTGTGTAGTTTGGAAAATTAAAAAAAACAACACTTCAACTATATCTCTGGTAACTTCTTTTGAGATCCTAGATTGAAATCCTTTTAGCCTATACCACTTCCCTAGTGATTACAATTTTCCTGTCTTTCCTCTCTTCCGTTTCTTTATTTGAAGCTATTTCCAGGATGTTTCTTTTATCCTCTTTGGTGATGCAAAAATAAATATATACCATCTCCTTGCCATTACAGATTGACCAGATTCACTTTCACCAGCTCTCTGTTAACAATTCAAATAATATTTGTAAAAACTCTCACCAGCAATTTATGTTACTGCCTAGTTTCATTTTCTCGTATTCCAAATTTTCCCTCCTTAATAATCACTTAGTTATTTTGTGTTTTTTTCTCCCTATTTTGGTGTTTAAAGTTTGACATTATCATTAACATTTTTAGTTAACCAAAGATACTTGGTCTGAGCTTCTGTCTATTTTGGAGGACTTGCTTGAATGTTTGGCACTGCATCTGGACCGACTGATCCCTTAACCTAATTTGCCAGTTCATTCTACTTTCATGCCCACTTAATTGGTCTTATTTAAGTTTAAAATAATAGACTTGGACCCAATCTTCCCTCCTTCAAACCGAGCTTAAGTTCAAGCACATTATGATTGCTTTCTACTAAGGATGTCTTCAGAAGTAGGTCATTAATTAACCCTGTCTCATTGCACAATGCCACACGTGGTATTGCCTGCTCTCTCGTTAACTGTGCAAGTCTAAGAAACTATCCAGAATGCAATTCATGAACACTTGATTTAAAAAATTTTTGATTGTAAATCCCATGTGGTTATTGCTGTACCTCTCATTCAATATCTCTGGAAAGTTGTCTTCATTGGATCATTTATGTAAATATTCCATAGGAAGATGGTACAGGAGGCGATATACAGACAATTTCTTACGACATTTTTTACTGTGCAAGCCATTTAACTACAAAATTTGAAGCAGCATTATTGGTTGGCAGGAATCTTTAAGATTAAGTGATGGGTGTTGTTTTTAAATTTCAAATTATGAAATATTGCATTTAAAGTAGTACAAAATGGAAGGAGAGTTATAGTTTAGAGATACAGCGCTGAAACAGGCCGTTCAACCCAGAGAGTCCACGCTGATCAATGACACTAACACTATCCTACACACGCTAGGGACAATTTGCAATTTTACCAAGCCATTAACTTACAAACATATATGTCTTTGGAGTGTGGGAGGAAACCGGAGTTCCCGGGGAAATACCAAGCAGGTCACAGGGAGAACATACAAATTGCTGTGGGAGATGGGCTGAAATCAGAATGGGGCCTTCCATTAACTTATCTGCAAGTCTTGGCACACCTAGCACCTACTTTGCAATGATTGAGGGTATCCACCACTAATGTCTCTGGGTCTTCAGGGGCACCAATGGAATTCCAACGTGATGGTGATACTGCCAGCAATTCCCAAGCTGGCATATGAGGGAAATGCTTTCTTACTGGTCCTGCAAATCGCTTTGAAAGTCAGTGTGCACAGTTCTCTGTGACTTCCCTCTTTGATAAATCTTAGCCATTTGATTCTCAACCTTATTGTAAAACAAATGGACAGAAGCTGATCTGAAATGTACCCAACAGTTATCTTAATGATTGTAGCAGGCAAGGAAGTTCAGAATGCAAAGTACCATCTTACAGGTACACAGAAATGCTGGAGAAACTCAGCGGGTGCAGCAGCATCTATGGAGCGAAGGAGATAGGCAACGTTTCGGGCCGAAACCCTTCTTCAGACTGATAGGGGGTGGGGGGAGGCGGGGAGAAGAAAGGAAGGAAAAAGGAGGAGGAGGAGCCCGAAGGCTGAGGTGGGAAGGGGAGGAGACAGCAAGGGTTAACAGAATTGTACCATCTTACAGTCGAGATACACTTGGGACCTCATTGCTGCAAGTTTTATAGTTTTGCTAGTACGAGACAAAAGATCTGGCAATTGGTGAAAATATGGACAGTGTTAGGTTAAGGTGAGAGGGGGAATATTTAATAGGCACCTGAGCGGTAACTTTCACACACAGAGGGTGGTGAGTATATGGAACGAGCTTGAGGTAGGTACTATAACAACATTTAGAAGACATTTGAACAGGTAAATGGATAGAAATGGTTTTGAGGGACGAGCTATTTGAGTGATTGAGCATATGGCTTGGAAGCAGCGGGACTAGTGTAGATGGGGCGTCTTAGTCGGCATAGGCCAGTTGGGCCAAAGGGCCTGTTTCCGTGATGTATCCCTTTAGTTACCAATAGTGCCTTTCAGCCTTTCAGCTGGAGATATTAATAACAAGTACAAAAATATTGAGCACTACTCTGTAGGGAATGTTATGGAGGCTCTCTATTCAAAAGAAATGGAAGTCATTTAATTCTCGGTGTTAAGATCAGCAAGGAATGTATCAGACGTAGTTCAGGATGGGGATTGTCTTGGAGCAAGGAGAAGAGATTGCACCAACAAACTCTGAAAGCTCCACCAAACAAAATGGGAGTTTACTAGAATGGAAAGTTTCACATTTAGTGAGTGAAACTTGTTTGTTTGTTCTGGAAACCCCTCTTCAGGGTCAGCCCAGAATTGACCCCCAGTACTCCCCTCTGACGAGGGAGATGCACTGTGCAGACCTACAAGAGGTGCTGCTGTGGGTGTATTAAATTCCCACAGTGACTAGACTCCATCTCCCGGAGCCTGTCACGTTGGAGCATTTGCTCCATAAGCCGCTCCATCCGGCTCCAGCGTTCACGGTCGCTGGCCGCTCGCGGCTGCTCAAAGTCGGACTCATCCGAGTCAACGACTCTATTAGACTTTTGTATTGCCTTACCGCCCGGCCGCGGTGTAGATCTGGCCGGTGCGGGGGCGAAGTCAGGCACAGCTGTTCCCATTACGGGTGATTCCCGTGCCGCTGGCCGCTGGCCGCTGCTGGCTGCCCGCAACTCCGCGGTCCTCCCTCACCAGCTTTGGAGCAGCCTTCTTGGTTTTCCTCGTTTTGTCCATTGGAGTCTACACCTGTAAAACAGTATGTAGAACAAAAAAAGAACGCAGAGTATCACTTACCTGCAGTTCCCGGCTTTTGAATTTTGCCGCTGAGGGGGAACGTCGTTCCACCCGTGTGACTGTTTCGCAATGCGTGTAGCGATATGACACGCATGCGTCCTGGCGGGGTTCTTCACGTAGTCACTCACGTGACTCCGAAGTAAAATAGAATGGAAAGTTTCACATTTAGTGAGTGAAACTTGTGTGCACCTGAACACAAAATATTAAATGCGGATAAGTTCACACAAATCATTTGATTTTCTAAGCTACAACTAAGTTTTTATTTTCCATGCACTCTTGCCAGTATCATAAATGATTCATAGTTACCAGCAACCACCAATCTCTCAGAACTGAAAATTATCTATAACAAGTATGAGGCTCATTCCTCAGGGTTTGAAATGTAGATTTTAAATATGCCAAGTTATAAATTTATACGTCAATGGTACTTTATAGGTCACATGTGCATGGGTACAATGAAATTCCTTTTTTTGCATTCAGTTCAGTAAAATTCTTACTGTACACAGGCACAATCATACTCGAGTACAAGACTGTAAGAATAGTAGATTACACTGAGGCAATACACAAGCATGGCCATGTTGTATCCTTCAAATTCAAAGTTGTTAAAAATGTTAGTGTTCACATAGCCATAACGGTCCTCTGTCCAGGCAGTGGCTTGGAGTTGCAGGGTTGGCCTGGCCAGGTGATACTGCCGATTCCCTTCACTGCTGTTCTGAGCCACTGCAGGCTGCTTCCAAGCCATGTGCTCAATCACTTGGAGTGGTGTCTGATGTAACTCTACCCCAGGTTGCTCACTCCACCAATGCAACGATCTGCCGTCCCTCTCCTCAGAGCTACTGTTCAGCCTCAGTGCCCCGGGGTGCCTCCTGCAGCTGACCTCAGAACGCCCGGAGCATTTCAAAGCGTATGGGAGGTGAACCCCCCCCCACCCCCAGCCTGTTTACCAACATGTCCCTTTCCTCCATCCACCACCATCTTAAACAAATACTCTATTTTGTCTAATCCACTCTCAATCAAGTCTTTCTTTATTTCCTTTTCTGTTTCAAATCTGACACTCAATTCATCCATTCACATTTGTAATCCCTTCTCACTGCCTCTGGTGTTGAGCTCACAATCTTTATTTCCATAACCAAATTATTTGCCTTATTTATTCACTCTAGATATCCTGTTTTCTGGTCTACAACATAATTGGCTCACACTTGCAGCAACTTAGCAGACAAGGACATAACCATGACCGATGCCATATAGTCTCTTTTTCAGTACACTACGGCTCAATATTTATTCCAGGCAATGGGAAGAAAGTTCCAGATGGTCTTCTGCAGCAAAACATGAAATACATTGTGGAATACATTTCCATTGTGTGCATACTGCTTCATCACATCTGTCCCTAATTATTACCTGCCATAGGAAATCCCAAAATAACAACTGGCAGGCAGACATATATGCTCCCCACCTGATCAGGTACAGCCTCAGAGAAAAACATGACTTAGAAAGTTCAGCAATGTAGTTCAGTAATCTTTTCAATGTTTTCTCCTTCATACCACATAGGAAAAACAAGCTGCTTCTCCTAACAAGCAGTGTTAAAATATGTGCAATGGTTTTGTCACAATGAATAGAAAACATACACAGGATGACGTCCATCAAATACGTACGTATTTAAGTTTGAATTTGATGAAATTTGCTCTCTGCAGTTTAACCAATGTTTGGCGTTGCTGTTGTGTAAGGCAGCTACTTCTATCTTAATGTAAATTGTAGATATGCATGGGTAGAAAATGTAGAAAGTCACATTAAAATATTATAATTTTCTAAACTGCATTTAAATAACATTGGAATACTTTAACAAATTTAAAAAAAATCAAATTCCTTAAATCCAAAGTCTGATGAAGAGTGGGAATTGGGAGTGATGGAGTAGGAGGGAAGAATGGGGATAGGGAGGAATAAACGGGAGCCATAGGGAAGAGGCATATACAATGTTTATATTAAGAAACATTACACACAAATTACATTCAAGTTCAGGGTCAACATTTACACGCGGTGTAACTTGACAAAGGAGAAAAATGAAATCAAAAAGCGACAAGCAAAAACCTTTCCGATTCTCTGCCCCTCGGTGACCCCCAGTCATTTTCACAAATGATAGAATTCAGGAAATATTACTTTAGGTTCCATGCTTCTGTCCTGACCTATCAAATGCTCCAAATAGTTGCAGCAAATGACTGGAAACTGCACTTTGAACTTACCCACTGGCAAGTATCCCATTAAAACAGAATGTTAGAGGTTCTTTTCCTCTCTGGGGCCTCGTGTATGGGGTGTCCCTGTAGGATTCTGTTTGCTAGCTGCAGCAGGTCTGAATAAGGAATGGAGCCAGAAAGCAAGTTCCAACCAGCAACATTTCCTACAGACTTTGCTGTTTATTAAGAAAAAGAACATTGCCACTTAATGTCACATTTTTCTACTCACAAATCCCCTTGAGAAAATACTGGCAACTGCTCCAAAATGTTTCCACTCAATTTTTCGTCAAATGTCTTGACAAGAACTTTACGCGAAGTGATTAGTTTTTTTTAAAACATAGAAACAAAAATGCATTAGCATAAACATTAGTTCAAAGCACAGAATACGTCTTAGAATCACGGTAATATCTTTAATGAATGGAGCCCAGCTCATCTCAAACATAATCAATTCATTAGGGCAATTATTTATCTCAATGGTATACTTTTAATATTTGATGCCTAAATGGCCTCTTAATTACTCCCAGAATTCAACAGTTCATGTCCATATAGGATGATGTGAAATGCTACATTCCTTTGTGCAGTACTTTTCCACGGGTCCTTAACTCATTAAAATAAATTAGTCAATGCTTGTATAAAAATATTATTGCACAGTGGACAGGTTTGTTATGAATATGAATCCATATCCTAAAGCCTTAAAAAGCACTGTTGTTGACTGCAAGTTTGTTATGAATATTAACTAGTTCCATCAGCTCTGATGAAAAGCTGACGATCTATCCTGAATTTCTCTCCTCAGATGCTGGCAAACCTGCTGAGCACATATTTGTTTTTGTATTTTACTTCAAAGAGTCTCTTTCCAACCTAAAAAAAAAAGCACTACAAAGGTGGGTTAACACTAAGCTGATGCAATGCAGTGTTGGAAATTGTGAATAACCCCTCTGCATTGAACACTTTAAGGAATGTTGCCTTTCATTTGGCAGTTTTCTGGTAATACCCTCAGTATTAGAGGCATAGAGTGTAGATGGGGCCTCTTGGTCATCATAGGCAAATTGGGTCGAAGGACCTGTTTCCGTGCTGCATGATTCTATGACTATGTTATTTAAGGTTGCATCCATCCCCATCTGCAGAGTCTGATTAATTCCGTAATGGTGACGAGTTACACTCCATCTGGTTTTTAGCGTTTATTTCTCCATCAGACAGAGATCTTTCTGTCGGGGTGCAATGAGAAGCTCATGAATTGGCTCTGACAAGATCCTAAACTATGCATGACTCATGCTTGACCATTGGACAGACTTTCTAGGTACCATATGTAGCCAACCAGTCCAGAGGTTGCATGGTTCCAAGTACCAGCTGAATCAAAAAGTCGAGTTTATTCTCATGTGCACAAATATGATGAGGTCCAGGCACAATAAAACACCTTTCTTGCAGCAGCATCACAGGCATGTGGACTCAGCCAACATAAAATACATGAATTATACATGTTACAGGAAGTTCTATGAAACAGTGAAACAAAACTGTGTTTTTAAAGACAAGATATTCATGCAAAAATACACAATTAGAAAGCAAGTCCACATTAGAGCAAAAGGTGGTCCTTAGTATTTAATTCCAAAGTAGGATTAGGGATGCGTGGATCAAGTTCAAGAACTGGATCGTTGAAGGAAAGCAACAGTACCTGAACCTGGTGATGCAGGACTTTTGTCGCTCCTGTCTGATGGTAGGAGCGAGAAGAGGCATGACCCGACTGGTGAGGATCCTTGATGATAGATGCCACCGCCTTGAGGCAATGTCTCCAGTGGATACTTTCAATGGTGGGTAGGTCTGTGTCCATGATGGATAAGTCTGAGTCCACCATTCTCTGCAGTCTCCTGTGTTTCTCGGCATTGGAATTGCTGTACCATGATGCAACCAGTCAGGACACTTTCAGGAGTATAACATGAAACATGACCATTGCTGCAAAGTTGCCTCAATTAATAAAAATATCACCCTGTGTAATATATTTACCCATCAGTTCTAGAATGTTTTGCTTTGATATAGAAATAACGGAATAAATAAATATAAGGCTAAGGAAGGAAATGCCAAATCTTAAACTCTGCGACTAGCCAGTAGGACCCATACACTGTATCTGCACATTCTTGCATTGTTATGTTTTAGTTGCTTGACCTTGTGAATATTTACATTTGCTTCAGAATGGAAAGGATACCGCATACAAAATTGACTGTGCAGCACCGTTTCCCCCCCAACAGTTTAGCTGTTGTTTTGCTGCCATTTGCATAGGTGCATCATTAGTGAGGTGAGCGCAAGTCACATTGTTCAGCACATTGTCAGGAAGGTAATGCGTGCACAATTTCACACCAGCACTGATAAATCAGATTGCGACAGGGCATATATTATCCCTACGTGTGGAATTTAGCTATTAACAGGAAGAACACATTCTCCAATTTAAAGCAGACTGCAGCTGATTGGAAGGAGAATTAGTTGTACAATTTAACTGCTGTTTCAATGCTGGTCACCACTCAAGAGTTTCAGAAGTCACAAGAGAGTAGTACGACTTAAGATGGAATTTTAATTGAATTGAGACCAGGGATGGCCAAACCTGGCTTTTGACAACTCTTGCCAAAGAACCTGCAAAATTCTATCAGGCACAACACCAAACATATTATGCAGAGTAGAATTTCCTTTGAGCTCTTGTCAATGTTAAGAATGAATAGGCTACGATGGGAAGTGAATTGCTGAGAGGGTGGGAGCTCATTGGGGGGGGGGGGGGGGGGAGATTATTAATAAATGGAGCGGATCTGCAAGGGGACAGAGGATTGGAGAACATTGTGCAGATGGAGGCAGTCAAGTAAATGATGGTTGGGCAGATAATGATCAAGAGATGAGGGTGTTGGCAGCAAGGGTGTGGGTGATAGGTGCTCTGGAAAGTTAAATAATACACCAACATGAAGGAAGAAGATTGCCACAAATTGGATAATACAAAGATGTTCAGAGACCATCTGACCAAAAGATAGACATTCAAGCCCAAATGTTTGGCTACCCTTCTTGAAATCCTGGCCTCTAGCTTGACAATGATAGAGAATGCCAAGCAGCATTTTGAAAGACAGCGAAGAGCAAGAGGAAGGCTTGAAACAGGAGAAGGCCTTGCTTCCCAAGAAGGTCCACTATAGTCATGTGCTGCTAAACAATACGGCAGAAATACTTGAAGATATACACAAAATGTTGGAGTAACTCAACGGGACAGGCAGCGTCTCTGGAGAGAAGGAATGGGTGACGTTTCGAGTTGAGACCCTTCTTCAGACTGATGTTAGGGTCTCATGTCTGCCTGAAGAAGGGTCTCGACCCAAAACGTCACCCATTCCTTCTCTCCAGAGATGCTGGCTGTCCCGCGGTGTTACTCCAGCATTTTGTGTCCACCTTCAATTTAAACCAGCATCTGCAGTTCTTTCCTACACAGCAGAAATACTTGTCAGTGGCTGTCTGTCCAAGAGTTGAACTGAATTTCTAGGCCTCTGACACTTTGCAGGCAGCTGCTGTGGATTTCAAATGCTATAGTTATCAGTGCATTGCAGACTGAACAAGCTGGGTGCAGCCTTGTGCTAAAGAAGGTACCTATTTTGAAGTCCTGTTGGTTCCTCCACACTAGTCATCATGCAGCCTCAGTTCATAAGAGATGGTGAGGCATTCCTTTGCTTCTTCTTCATAAGCCTGGTACTCGTCAAAGGGCTGCATGGTAGATGGTGGAAGCTGCTCAGCTGTGGTGGGTAAGACTACTTTGCGCAATACAATTGAATGGTTTTGCCATGAACAACTTTGGTTTGGCAATGAATCTTGGTATCCTGATCGATGACACTTGCTTCATGCTTTACAAAGTCACCAAATATCCTAGAGAAAAACGTCAGTTTTTTTACAATCGCTTGGCAGGTAGATAACTGACAGCCTGCACGCCCCTTCAGATACTAATATCCCAAGCCATACTGGCACATGTTTGAGCTTTCACTGCAGCACTCAGTCATTTGATTGTGCTGAAGCAGAGATGCAGCACCTGTATGATGTTAACAGGGAATTAGCCATTGCTGCCATGTTGGAGGAGCTCCATGTATAAGATTGATGTTGGATGATACTCGTCACTAGTACAACAACAACAA